>CM040117.1:104921123-105548703 GCA_022559845.1 Amorphophallus konjac
CACCGACATAGTATGAGGCACTCTTGGCAGAAGTGAATTCTGGGCCGTTAGTCACATTCACAGAGGATGACATGTTGATTCCGAATTCCTGCCATAATAGACCGCTGTATATGAGGGGCTCCCTGAACTGTCAGCCACTGAGCAGGATACTGATAGATCCCAGGGCTGCCGTGAACATTCCCCCATACCGCATCTACCAAAAATATTACTTTGATCTGCAACTTACCAAGGTCAGAGACATGAAAATTGCGGGATTCAACCAGAAATGTGAGACGCCCCTTGGGGTGGCTGATTTTAACCTCACATTGGGGGATCTCACTACCGTGGTACGATTCTATGTAATCGACTCCAACACCACATATAAGGCCCTGCTGGGGAGACCGTGGCTGCATGAATATCAGATAGTGCCGTCCACTCTACATCAGTGCATTAAATACTGCCATGAAGGAAAAGAAGAGAGGGTGTTTGCGGATCTACATCCCTTCGAAGTATTCGAGTGTCATATGCTCGATGCATCCTACTACACCGAGGTGTCGCAAAATTGTGAAGAGAAAGAGGCTGTGGTCAGCCAGAAAAAGCCGGCGACGAAGGCAAGAAATTGGTCTCCACCGCCACCAAAGGGTTATATTAAAAAGCATGAGGTATCTCACATCTCTTATGCTGGTGACTTTGCTCGGATCACCCCTCCTAGCATTCACCCGGATGATATCGATGAAGAGATGAAAGAAAAGTACACACAGGTGGAGGTTCCGCAAGGTTTAGTCAAGCCCATCGCCAGCCTAGAGTACCAGACGGTGCTACCACTGAAGACTATGGAAATCCCTCGCTTCTACGAGCCTCCTACCATATTCTACACCGGGGAGTCGGTCGAGGAAGATGATCAAGACTGCATGATCCCTGAAGAAGCTGCAAACCGGATGGTGCCGATTACAGGCTTGGATTATACTACCCAACGAGTTTCACAGATGTTCTCTAAGATGCAAATGCCGTCATTTCAGCCTGCTGCCCAGAAGAAGGCGTTCAAGGAGCTATGGGATCCGCCTCGGGATAATAAAGAACTGAGGAAGATCACTCAGCACCCGGGATTGCGTTATACCCTTCAAGAATACTATGAAGCTGAGGTGGACGTCATCTCTGTCTCCTACCAGCATGAAGACCCTCCTGAGGTGGGATATGACAAGTACCCCTCGGAAGATGAAGAAATCATTTATCAATCCATAATGAACAATGAAGCCCCAGATAGTCAGCCGGAGACGGGGACGTCTGATGAAGCAAAGAAAGATTGGTGCTGGGAAGACCTACCTTGCAAAGAGGATCTCTTCCATGCTGAAGCAAAGTTTGATATGGGAACCCCAGATGAAGACCAAATAGCCAAAGAGCTGAGGGAATGCCTGGAGTTTGAGCGCATCCTGGAAGAAGTCCGGGCTCTATAGAATGATGATCTCTCAAGGGAGCCTGCATCAGAAGAACCTCTAGGGGCGGAAGACTCCATTTTTGAGTTCCCTTCTGAACCAGTCCCGTCCTCGGGGCAGACTGAACAGAATCCAACAATATTGGCCGTATATGATGAGCCAGCACCCGCTGATGATCGGTATGATGAAACAGAGGATCATAAAACTGAAGAAGATTATATCCCGGGAGGTTTCATTGACTTGCAAGAAGCCCCGCCCGAGGTCGAAGATGGAGGTCAGGCCACCGTCGATGAGCTTGTGTAAATAAATCTGGGGACCGCAGATGAGCCAAGGCCGACATTCCTCAGTGCACTACTGGAGCCAGCTGCCAGGGAACAGTATATACAGTTTTTGAAGGAATTCCGAGACTGCTTTGCATGGACGTATGATGAAATGCCGGGACTGAGTTCCGATGTGGCACAGCACCGTTTAGCAATAAACCCAGAGGCTAGCCCTGTAAAGCAGCCTTCCAGGAGAATGCGCCCTGAACTAATAAATCAGATTAACAAAGAGGTTGACAAGCTGATTGATGTAGGCTTTGTTGAAGAAAACCAGTATACTACATGGCTAGCCAATATAGTGCCCGTAAAGAAGAAAAATGGGCAGATCAGAATATGTGTTGATTTCTGGGACCTTAATAAGGCCTGCCCGAAAGATGATTTCCCAATGCCAATCACTGAAGTGATGATCGATGCGACTACTAGTCATGAAGCCCTGTCATTTATGGATGGGTCATCCGGATATAACCAGATCTGGATTGCTGAAGAAGACAGAGTGCACACTGCGTTCCGCACTCCGAAGGGGATATTCCACTACAAAAGGATGCCGTTTGGCCTCAAGACTGCCGGTGCTACCTACCAAAGAGCTATGACCAAGATCTTTGATGATTTGCTCTTCAAAAAAGTAGAGTGCTACATTGATGATTTGGTAGTAAAAACTAAAAGAAGAGAAGACCATTTGCAAGACCTGAGGGTAGTATTCCAGAGGCTGCGCAAATATGAACTCAAGATGAATCCCATGAAATGTGCCTTTGGCGTGTCCAGTGGAAAATTCCTCAGGTTTATTGTCCGGCATAGGGGCATTGAAATCGACCCATCCAAGATTAAGGCTATCCAGGAGCTCCCTCCACCAAGGAATCTGCCCGAGCTGAGATCTCTGCAAGGGCGTCTGGCCTATATCCGACGATTTATATCAAATCTGTCGGGAAGATGCCACCCCTTTCACAAGCTCATGATGAAAGATGTGCCGTTGCTCTGGGACGATGGATGTCAGGAAGTCTTTGATAAGCTGAAAGAATATCTCAAGACCCCTTCGGTGTTGGGGGCACCAATTAAGGGCAGGCCCTTAATACTGTATATCGCGGCCACATACTGTTCCCTGGGGGCAATGTTGGCACAGATAAATGAAGAAGGCAAAGAGCAAGCCTTGTACTACCTGAGTAGGAGGCTGATTATGACTGAAGAAAGCTACAGCTACATAGAAAAGACCTGCTTGGCACTAGTCTTTGCTGTCAAGAAGCTCCGACACTATATGTTGTCACATGAAGTCAGATTGATATCTGCGACAGATCTGCTCAAATACATATTGACTCAACCAGTACTGAAGGGCCGATTGGGCAAATGGGCAGTGATTCTGATGGAATTCGATATTACCTATACACCCCAGAGGGCGATAAAAGGACAGGCTGTGGCCGATTTCTTTGCAGAGCATCCTGTGCCGGAAAATGATATGCTAGGGACTGAGTTACCCGATGATGAGACACTCGAGGCCTGCCAGACCCAGTCAGTTATGTGGCAACTATTCTTTGATGGAGCATCTAGAACAGAGACAGACTCCGATGGAAAGACCAAAATACGGGCTGGAGCCGGTATTGTGTTGAAATCACCAGAAGGGGAGGTCGTGCATACTTCCTGTTCTATAAACAAGCCCTGCACCAATAATGAGGCCGAGTATGAAGCTCTGATAATCGGGCTATATATCAGCCTCAACATGGGTATCCAAATGCTTCAAGTATTCGGGGATTCGATGTTGATAATAAAACAGATCCAAGGGGAGTTCGAAGTGCGGAAGCCAGAACTGAATCCCTACCACCAAAAAGCTATGCACCTCATGGCAAAATTCTACCATATTGAGCTCAAGCATGTGGGCCGTGGACACAATGCCCAGGCTGATGCGCTGGCAAAGTTGGCCAGCTAATTAGCAGTCCAGCCAAATAAGACACTGAACATTGTTGTTATGAACCGGCGGCAAGTTCCCAGTATGCTAGAAGGGTGCCCCGAAGAAGATGAAGTTGCCACCATCAGCACAGAACAAGCGTCTGATTAGAGACAGCACTTGCTGCAGTGGTTTCTACACCAACAACTGCCGCAGAAAAGAGAAGAAAAGATGAAACTCCTAAGAATCAAAGATTCTTATGAACTCAGGAATGGAATTTTTTTCCGAATAATGGCAGATGCACGCAAGAAGACTCTACTCCGCTGTCTGTCCACTGAGGAAGCCTGGCAAGCGATGAAAGAAACACATGTTGGGACAGCAGGTGCCCACCAGGCCGGTCCCAAGATGAAGATAGAAATCAAGAAGCTGGGCTACTATTGGCCCACCATGTTTGAAGACTGCTATAAATTTGCAAAATCATGCCAGAAATGCCAGGAGCATGCTACTGTGCCTAGAAGGCCTCCTACGACTCTGCACCCTACAGTCCCCAGTTGGCCGTTTGCACAATGGGGAACTGACGTAGTCGGGCCAATGCCGACTTCCTCGGCTGGACATAACTACATACTGGCCATAACAGATTACTTCTCCTGATGGGCGGAGGCTGTAGCATTAAGAGAAGTGACTGGTGAACTGGTCGCCAGATTCATCAAGCAGAACATTATCTTCCAGTTCGGGGTCCCCAGTCGAATAATATCCGACAATGGAAGTCATTTCAGAAATCAGAAGGTCTATCGGCTTGCTGAGAAGTATAAGATCGAATGGAGGACCTCCACTCCTTACAATCCACAGGCAAACGGATTGGCAGAAGCTTTTAACAAGACTCTCTGCACCTTGCTGGCCAAGGTCATCAGTTCTAATAAGAAGGACTGGGAAGAGAAAATGTATGAAGCTCTGTGGGCATACCGCACTGTCTTCAAGACACCTACAGGGTGCTCGCCATACTCGCTGGTATACGGCTCAGAGGCAGTGGTTCCGCTAGAGCTGGAAGTTCCATCACTCAGAGTGGCAGTCCAATATGGCCTAGCCCGTGGCGAACAGACCAATGCAGAAAGAATACTAGAAGAACTGGATGAATTGGAAGGGAAGCACCTCTGAGCTCAGAAGAGTATCCAAATGTATCAGGCCCGCATGGCCACTGCATTCAACAAACTCGTAAAAGGACGAGAATTCAAGAAAGGCGACCTTGTCATGGTCAAGAAAAAAAGAAGTCATGGCGTCCAACCCAAAAGGAAAGCTGAATGCTAATTGGGAAGGTCCTTATGTGATACAGAGGGTCTACGAAGGAGGGGCCTACGTGGTTGTTAACCATCGAGGGGAAATCCAATTCTCGCCACTCAACGGAAGACATCTAAAGCTGTATCATGCAGCACAACCAACATTCCCTGAGTAATCCGGTAAAATCTACCCATTTCTTGGTCTAGCAGCACTCCACCCTAGCCAAGCTATACCCTTTTCCCGGTCTAGCAGCACTCCGCCCTAGCCGAGCCACCCTTTTTTTTTGGTATAGCGGCACTCCGTCCTAGCCAAGCTACACCCTTTCCTTGGTCTAGCGGCACTCCGCCCTAACCGAGCTACCCTTTCCTTGGTCTAGCGGCACTCCGCCCTAGCCGAGCTACCCTTTTCTTGGTCTAGCGGCACTCCGCCCTAACTGAGCTACCCTTTCCTTGGTTTAGCGGCACTCCACCCTAACCGAGCTACCCTTTCCTTGGTCTAGCGGCACTCTGCTCTAGCCAAGCTACACCCTTTTCTTGGTCTAGCGGCACTCCGCCCTAGCCAAGCTACACCCTTTTCCCGGTCTAGCGGCACTCCGCCCTAGCCAAGCTACACCCTTCCTTGGTTTAGCGGCACTCCGCCCTAACCAAGCTACCCTTTTCTTGGTATAGCGGCACTCCGCCCTAGCCAAGCTACACCCTTTTCCCGGTCTAGCGGCACTCCGCCCTAGCCGAACTACCCTTTTCTTGGTCTAGTGGTACTCCGCCCTAGCCAGGCTACCCTTCCTTGGTCTAGCGGCACTCCGCCCTAACCGAGCTACCCTTTTCTTGGTATAGCGGCACTCCGCCCTAGGCAAGCTACACCCTTTTCCCGGTCTAGCGGCACTCCGCCCTAACCGAGCTACACCCTTTTCTTGGTCTAGCGGCACTCCGCCCTAACCGAGCTACCCTTTTCTTGGTCTAGCGGCACTCCGCCCTAGCCAAGCTACACCCTTTTCTTGGTCTAGCGGCACTCCGCCCTAACCGAGCTACCCTTTCCTTGGTCTAGTGGTACTCCGCCCTAGCCAGGCTACCCTTTCTTGGTCTAGCGGCACCCCGCCCTAGCCGAGCTACCCATCTCTTGGTCTAGCGGCACTCCGCCCTAACCAAGCCACCCCTTATCTTGATCTAATGGCATTCCGACCTGTCACCCTCTAAAAAAAAGAGGAGAGAGGAAGAGAGAATAGAAGATGACAAAATAGGGGCTAAAAATAGAGATGCCCCGCCAGACTTGTTCAGGCGTTCTGAGCAAGGGCAAAAATGGCTAAAACCCAGTTGTGGTGAAAACCCAAAAGGGCACTGCAGGTAAAATCGGGTACCCCGCCACGTGAAAACCCGAAAGGGCGCGTGGGCAAAAGCAAGAGGGGGCTGGCTCCGGCGAAAACCCGAAAGGGTGCTTGGGTCGGTAATGTGGTGATTCCAAAGAAAGCCTCACCTCCCACTATAAAACTCCTCGTCGATCGACCGGTGCCTTGCCCGATCAACGATTAAACCCATCCGGAATGGACCTTACGTCTATTCTGTTGAAGCCTTCATGCATTGCTCAAGAAAAATTCTCTCGATAGTAAGCCCACCTCGGGATAGACCTTCCGTCTGTTCTGATAAAACACTTCCACTTGTTTTTGTCTGAGACCCACCACGGTAGAACCGGCCCGGTTTAGACCTTACGTCTATCTCGATGAAACCTATCCTACGTCTCACCGTGATGATACCTGCCATTGATCGACTGGCACACTGCCCGATCAACAATGAAACCTGTCCGATTTAGGCCTTACGTCTATCCCGATGAACCCTATGAAATCCTTGCATTGGTATAAACCCAATACTGATGATGAAACCTGATACTGATCGACCGGCACACTGCCCGATCAGTGATAAAACCTTGTCCGGTTTAGACCTTACGTCTATTCCGACTAGATCTACAGGTCTCTTTACGGCCCGCCGTGATGAAACCTGTTGTTAATCGATTGGCACACTGCTCGATCTATGATGAAACCTATCCAGTTTAGACCTTCTGTCTATCCTGATGAAATCCATGAACTCCTTGCATTGGTATAAATCCAATACCGATGATGAAACCCGCCATTGATCAATTGGCACCTCGCACAATATCAATGATAAAACCCTATCCAGTTTAGACCCTACGTCTACCCTGATGAAGCATATGAAATCCTTGCATTGGTATGAGCCAATACCAATGATGAAACCGACTATTGATCGGTTGGCACACTGCCCGATCGACGCTAAGACCCATCCAGGGTAGACCTTCCGTCCGCTCTGACATAACACAACACTGCTCTTTGAATCGATTCAGACCCTCCGTCTGGATAGATCATGAAACTCTATTCCTTTGCGGTAATGGCAGACCCTACATTAACGATGAAACTCACATTTCCGGCAAATGGCTCTGTGCCCGAGCTGCTAGCTATTCAGACCTTTCGCCTGAATAGTTCATGAAACCATATTTCCCTTTGCATTGATGTTGACACCCACATCAATGATCGTGTGTCCACAATAAACATATGGCGCCATGGTCCATAAGATGAAAGTTCTGGTCCCAGAAAAGACGATGACAAAGAAAAAGAGAAAGAAAATGACAAAAGAAATATATATGAAAAATGGGGTTAAAAATAGAGATACCCCGCCAGACTTGTTCAGGCATTCTGCACAAGGGCAAAAATGGCTAAAACCCAACTGTGGTGAAAACCCGAAGGGGCACTGCAGGCAAAATCGGGTACCCCGCCACGTGAAAATCCAAAAAGACGCGTGGGCAAAAGCAAGAGGGGGCTGGCTCTGGTGAAAACCCAAAAGGGCACTTGGGTCAGTAATGTGGCAATTCGGAAGTTCCATGCCAACCGGCACGTTGCCTTCACCTCCCCTTCACTAATGAAGCCTTCCGTCGGTCATCTGGCTCTATGCCCCACCGATGATAAAGCCTTTCCAGGATAGATCTTACGTCTACCTTGATGAAATCTATATACCCTCTTTTCACATGTCCCACCGACAATAAAACCCGTCACCATTCTGATAAGCCTGGCCAGTTCAGACCTTACGTCTGTCCTGATCAAACTCCTAAACCTTCCCTTGATCGATCGGCTCCTTGCCCGATCGACGATGAAACCCTACCAGGATAGACCCTACGCCTATCCTGATGAAACCTACGTATTTCTTGGCGAAGTCCCACCCGCGATAAAACCTACTGGAATAGACCTTACGTCTGTCCTAACGAGACCTACATCTCTACATACGTCCCACCATTGATCGACCGTCACCTCGCCCGATCAATGATGAAATCCTCTGTCCGGTTTAGACCTTACATCTATACTGATGAAACCTATGAAACTCTTTGCGTCGATATAAGCCCCATATCGACGATGAAATCAACCACTAATCGACTGGCACCTCGCCCGATCAGTGATGAAACCATGTCCAATTAAAACCCTACCAGTTTAGACCTTTTGTCCATTCTGATGAAACCTATAACACTTTCTTTGCATCGATATGAACCCAATATCGATGATGAAACTAGCTATTGATCGACCGGCGCCTCGCCCGATCAATGACGAAATCCTATCCAGTTCAGACCCTACGTCTGTCCTGATGAAAACCACACACCCTTCAATGTCCCACCTACGATAACCTCTACCCAGTCTAGACCTTACGTCTACTCTGATGAAACCTATAAAACTTCTTTGCATCGATATAAACCCAATATCGATGATGAAGTCATATACTGGTCGATTGGCACATTGCCCCGACTAGCTTTGAACCCTGCTCGGAATGGACCATTCGCCCATTCCGGATAATGCTCTGAGCCTCTTCGTTCACATTCCTGCAAATCGTCTCCCTTGCGGCACGTACGGCCAAGAAGGACGTTGGCTACCACCACCAGAATTCGGTTTAACGCACCCCCCCCGGAGGTCGTCACGCGGTGGAGCGAGTTCCCCATCCTTTCTCTGAAGGGGTGGACGCTCTCCTGCCAGGTACGAGCCATTCGTATGAGGGACTGCTAGAACCACTACCCCACTTCCCAAAGTGATGAAACCACATGGAAAAGACAATGGACACACATGAAGCCGAAGATTCCTTTTCATTAAAAGAGGAGGACATAAAGAGCCCCGAGGGGACACTGTATCACAAAAGAAGGCAGAAGAAAACAAAGAAGAGATAATTCAAGGCCGCCGGAAGATATCTTCAAAGGCCAAAAGACCCACATCGGGAGTGGCTCTTAGCTCATGAAGGAGCGCCTCCTCTTCCTGAAGCTTCACGGACATATCCCGGAGAGACATCACCCGTCCCTCCAACAAGGCCACCTCCTCGGTGGACCGTGGCCGAATAGAGGATAATTGTTGCAGCTCGGCTCGAAGTCCAGCGAGTTCCGCTTCCAGAATGGCTATCCGGGCCTGGACAGCTTCCTCCCGCTGGACAACGCTCTGTAGCTCAGCTTGGTGTTCGTCAAGGGAAAGCGTCAGCTTTTCTCGCTCAGATTTGCACTCTGACCTCTGCAACTTCAATGCCGTCAGCTTTTCAGTCATAGTCCGTGCTAGGAAATCTCTCCGATGCACGAATTTTAGCAAAAGTAAGACCCGCTGAGCCCATATGTCCAGAGGGCAGCCCATGGCTTGCAGGCCAGCGGTGAAGCGATTGGCAATTTCCTTCAGTTGCAAATATGTCAAGCCAGACTGGGATTCTACCAACTGGCGTAGCATGTCCAAATGCTGCCAGACAAAGCTGTCAGAAGAAGCAAAGCCAAAGGAGGCAGATGGGACGACCTCAAAAGTCACCTCGCCGTCAATGTCTGCCCACAGTGCAACATCCGGCTGAGAGGACGAAGACGGCAAATCTACTGGAAGAACTGGCCGGTCCCTCTCTATGCTCTCCTGTTGAGCTGAAGACTCCTCCTCTACCGCTGTCTCGGGAGCTATGGCTTGAACATCTGCGGAGGGAGAACCAATAAATGATGGAGCTATCTCTTCATGAGTCTTCTGAATAAGGGCTTCATCTTCAGCTGCTCTTTCTGATAATGGGGACGAAGGGTCCCTAGTCTGTAGAGGTAGAAATCCAGTCTCTATAGCCACTGTGGCAGGGACTGCTGACTCGGGCGCAATTGACATTACGGCGGCCGGTATAAAGGCGGAGCTTCTGGCTGGGTCTGCTTCGGCTCTAAACTCTGAGGCCCTGACAGGGACAGAAATATCTCCTGATGATCCCAAGTCCAGTGATGTTAAGTCAGTTGAAGATTGTATTCTTACTGGCACAGGGCGAATAACCTCAGAAATTCCCATGCAAGTTGAAGGTAAAGCAGGGATGATGACCAAGTCTACAGATGAGACATCCATAGAAACTGCGGCCGCGTCTGAGCTGGTAATGACAGGGTCCTGAGGACAAAGAAGAATGATCTTCAGCAATGAATGAAAGAAAATAAATAGAACAGCAAACAAAAAGAGAAGCTTACCTTTAAAGTGGGGTCTATATCCTCAAAATGAGACAAAAGAGGAGAAAGCTCCGTAGTTAAAGTAACAAACGGAGGGGTTATGGTAACCTCGATGTCGAGCCCGGCAAACTCCTCTTGCAATTCTTCCTCAGAAGATAGCATCAGCAGCTTAGGAGGCTGAAAAGGCGGAAGGCCTTTTGCAAATACGGGCAAGGCTTCTGATTTTAGGACTTCCTCCTCACTATCGCTCAGGGACGGTCTCAGAGCTGCCCGAGGATACCTCCACACTAGCTATATGCTGCGGGGTCACCTCTAGAGCATGCCGAGATGCGGACCGGGTGATTATGCGTCTGGCCGGGATAAGGCTCCGTTTTGTTTGAATCCTGTGACCCTCCTGCGGCTGAGGCGACTCTCCCGCTGCTGTCATGGCCTCAGTCTGCTCCCTGACTGCCACCTCAACAAAAGGGGAACTCTGAGGGATATAACAAAAAGGGAACAACAACGGAAGTATAAAGAAAAAGATGAGAAAGCACATTTATCCTCCTCCTCGCCAGCCGGGGTAGGAGAAGGCAGCCTCGTGTCCCTTTCCACGGGCACTACAACTTGCTCCGGGGCTGTATCAGATAAAGAGAAGCTCAGTCTCGAAGGACGCCTTAAAAAAATCAGTCAAGAAGACAATGAAGATTGCATCTGCAAGCTATTTACCGCCACTCTCGGCAGGTTCCTGAGCAACCTCCCTTTGAGACCTGAACTCGTCAAAAGAGGGGATGTCTGGAAGAGGGGTTCCGGCATCCGTCGCAACTGGAGCTGACTGCTGGACCCGAACAACATTGGCCCTCTTGGCCTTGACAACTGCAGCTTTCACCACAGAAGGCCTCCTCTTCTTGCCCGGAGGCAAGGGAGTGGTCGTAGGTGCCGCTGCAGGAATTTCAAAGTAAGCAGGCTTCTCAGCTTGCGCAATGATCTTCCTGTAAAGTCCCTGCCGCTTTATGTCCGATCTATCTGTGCAGGACACAAGAAAGGCAGTCATAGTCAACAGATGCAGAACATAACAATAAAAGAAAGACGCCATGAGCACACAGGAAGAGTCATACCTGCTGGGCCATCATAAAAGGTGGAAAGCGACCAATACAGATAAGCCACCTCCTTTGAGCGGGAAGCAGCCTCCTTCACGAGCCAGCATATGTCGATAATGGTCTGGCACTTCTCTGTCAAGGCAGCCAAGTCTTTATAACCGTGGAAGTCGAGGCAATGAAACAGGCCGAGATAATCCATACACCAGCCGTCGACATAATGAAAGGAAATAAAAAGCGGCTTATTCAGAATGCCAGCTATCGGGTTCTCTACTGACAGCCCGTGAACATTCAGCAGTACAAAAAGCCAAGAAGTGTGCTGATAACATGTCTGGGTGCGGTCTTCCCTCCGCACAAACGTCCTATAAGGGTGAAATCTGTCCACCGGACCCCTCCAGGGGGCTGCTGTCGGGAGAGGCTCCTCCGGGGGAAACGGATACTGCACCTCCACATGAATACTCCCTATGTGGCCAAACTGCCTTAGGTCCTTTGTAAAAGCATCTTCATTTATCTCAGAAAAGACATGAGTGGGTATTTCAGAACCTTCCTCTTTTAAGGACCGACGCTTGGCAATATATGTTTCCACCTCCTTCAGATGCTGTGAATAGAGCCTTTTCAGATGAACCTCATCAATTTCAAACACAGGCCCTGATTGCCGCTTTAAGAAAGAGCGCTCGGCCACATCCCAGAAGGCGCCTTTGCCATCCTTATAAAAATTGGTGCGGGTATTCCACCACTTGATGTATTCTGATGTGACACGGGGAATACGATTAGAAACGGTCGGGACCCTGAAAGTTACGCCCTCTCGGCGATGAAAGAAATCCCACCATATTCGACCGTCACTGGCAATGGTGGACCCATGCTTGGCCCGGCTGTCCAAAGGAAACTGAGCAACTGATGGAGGAATATGCTGATCATAGCCAAAGTTTCTGCTAAAACGGAATGGGTAATAGGGCTCCAAAATGAGCAAGCCTCCCTTCCTGAAGACCAATACACTGGGTCGGATAGCCATAGCCCACCTTACCAGTTCTGGTTCTAATATGGGCCGAGTAGCATTGGCCCCTGAAACAGGATGGACATAAACTTCTACCTCCTCCATTTTGCATTCCCTCTGAGGGTCTACTAAAGGAGCCGAACCTGCTGCCAAGCTCCAAAAATGAATGCTGCCAGGAGCATCTACAGGCACTTTTGTCAGCCTGCCCCTTATCTTAAACAGCTGCTCTGAGAAAAGACCGGGTTCGGCGCTAGCAAACTTAATCATCCGGGGGAGCAATGTGCCTGACTGCAAAGTTCTCGAGGTCAGCTCGGGGAAAATGATGCAAACCCAAGCATTGAAGAAATGAAATGGACCTACAGTTCGTAAGGAACGGGGAACCCGATGTCTATGCAAATCTCCCAACGATTTGTAAACTAAACACAAAGTCACCGGGCACAGAGACAGTCTCATCCCCCAGGCCATCTGACAGGCCGGATATATAGCCTCCGGTCTGATAGTCGTCTCGTCCCCTTGAGGGAGAGCGAAAGTGCACAGCCAGAAGGTCAGATAAGCTGCACAATGAGTGATGGGGTCAACCCCTGCTGGGTTCGGGCCGTCTACACCTGCTCGGCGTAGTGAAGCCGGCAATGCTGATTTGTAACGAGGGGCCCTGATCTACTTACCGGGAGTCGGCCCCACGGAAGGGAAGTCTGTATACTTCAAGGGACCCCCGAAGAAGTACTGTATCCACTGTCCTACACGGACTCTCAATCTGCTGCTCTTTTCCCGGGGTTGATATCCTTTGGAAGATCCCTTGCTGTAGGCCAGACAGATGGTGCGATAAGCCTTCATCAAGTACCGGTATGCGTAGCCAAAAGAATATCTGCCCTCTCCATCAGAGGCGTCCTTTACAGAGTCATCTAGACAGACCTCCTCGTATGGCTCCCCATCTATAGGCAGGCCTGAAAGCTGCGCAAGACTCCAAAGATCGAGAGAAGTCTCGCCTTCTACTGTATAGAACGTATTAAACTGTGGGCAGAACACTTCAAGCATGCCGCAACATAATCCCCGAGAGATGGGATAGCGGAACCTGGAGGCAAATACACTATGATATACCCCAGCTCTAATCAGTAAAGGGGCGTATTCCTTCAAGACAAATTCTGTAAACTCCATTGCTCCTACCCTGAAGAGATGGGCGTCTGTCACTTTAGCATCTCCAAACCAGCCGGCAGCTAGCTGATATTTAAATTGAACGGCCAGACAGTTCAGAATAAATGGCTCGTCCTTGTAACCCCACTTCACAGGAGCTAGAAAAAGTCCGAAGTTGGTCTTCTCTCTATGGACGTGACCGGCTGCATGGTCCCACCTTGCCGGGGTAAACTCTGGAGCCCGGGTCAGCATCTTCTTCTCCGGCTCTAATTCAGAAATGCCCAGCACGGCATTCCAGTCCCTCTGCTCGCCTGGGAGATATATAGTTCGGGCGCGATAAATAGAACCCTTCATGCTGTCTAATTCAGCAAGTATTTCCGCTTCCACAAACCGGGCAAGTAGAAAATCCGTCATTCCACCTATGGTGAAGGTCCGGATAAATGGCAACAGATGACGATCCTTCGGCAGGTCCGGACGGTAGTCAGCAGCCCTTCTGAAATCAATACCTTCTGTGGAAGAATAGACTCCGGAAGACGGCACTGTGTCAGTCTCGGAATCAGAGGACTCGTCGACAGTGGCGATCTGGTTATAGCCAAAGCTCAAACTATTCACATTCAGCCAGTTGACTGAAGCCCGAGATATGTCTGGCTGAGCCGATGAACTCGCTCCCACAGTCATGGAAGCCGCAGCAGAAGAGTCGGAAGCCATGTCAGTGACTGCAATCAAGAAAAGATGAAAAATAAGCATCGGGAAGATGAATGGGCATGTGATGATTAAATAAATAATTCTAGTTAAATTTCGGCAGCATCTCCTCTTGTCCGGGGTCTACCCAAGAAAAATAGGGAGTCACCCACCAAGAGGGAGTGATCCCGAACATAAAATGGGACTCAATCCCGTATGACGAACCTACCCGAGAATGAATGGGTCAAAAAAGGGGGGGAATGCGACAAGGCTCTCGGAGGGGGGGAGCTCACCGCCGCCGTCGAGATGAAGAGAGAGAAGGGAGAGGTAAGAAATGAGGTAAAAACCCTCTCGGGGGGGTTAAAAAGAAGAAGAGGGAGGGACTTCTCGGCGTGAAGAAAAGCGCACCGAGAACCCCCGTTGGCCGGAAGAAAAGGGCGCGCCGAGTGGGTCGCGCCGAGAAGCTCGCCGAAGACGCCCTCGTCGAGAAGCCCGCCGAAGACGCCCGGGCCGAGAGGGTCGCGCCGAAGATGCCCGCACCGACAACTAGGCGCGCCGAGAAGCGGCTCCCGCCGAGAGGCAGCTCCCGCCGAGAAGCCCAAGGCAAGGCCAAGAAGGCTCCAAAGTGCTGACAATAAAATCAGAAAATATGGAGATGAAAAACATGAAAATGAAAGATACATGTGCATAATATTGCAACATGATTAAGCCAAAGGACAATGTCAAGGAGAGATTGAGGAGGATACCCTCGAATGATGAAGGGCACCTGCGGACCCCGTGCCGCTTATTCTGCACTTACGCCGCCCGTAGGTGGGGGGCATTTGTTGACGCCTGGAAAATGAGAAAGGGCTAAAACAGAATTGAAGAGAAGATCAGACCAACAGTGAAAGATCAATGATGAAGCTCGTCAACCATCTACCCGGCCGAAGCCTTTTTCCCGGCCAAGCTGATGTCCGATGCCATTGTCAGTCAGACGACGACACTGATGAAATAGCAGTCACCTGGCTGAAGTCTTTTCAGGCTAAAGCCGATGTCCGGTCTTGTCACCGTTTAGGTGACGATACCGATGAGATGATGTCCGACTTTGTCATCATTCAGATGGCAACGCCGATGAAACCCCAGTCTACCGACTAATGAAAATCTATGAATGATCTCAATAGAAACTGTGTCACCAGTAGAGGGCCTTCTCGGGTTCTAATATATTTAAAGGACCAATAAAGGCCGAGGTGTATGCGAGGTCTAAAAAGCCCTAAATGGGCCTATAAAAGTGGCGCCGGGAGCCCCTTGTCGAAGCCCAAAAGTGGCCCGAGAAGTTGAAGTCCCATGCGTCGGGAAGTCTGCCTACGATTGAGGCGCGCCGGGACAGGCCTGCCGATAGGATACCAAGGAGGGATATAAAACCCCCTCATTCCAAGAGAAAAAAAGGGCAGAAGACACACAGAAGGAGGACGGAGGAGAAGAAGAATAGATAGCCACAAAAGGAGAAGGAAGTAGAGCCTGCAATCTGATCCGAGAGAGGAAGAAGCAGAAGGGCCAAAGAAGAAAAGAGTTCGAAGCCTGAGCGAAGGTGGGCAGCGGGGAGGGAGAGGAGTCAATGCTCCGCCCTCCCCTCCCCATTTTCTGTAGTTCATTCTTCTAATTCCGATTGCTTCTACTTCTTCCCCCTTTTGATGTATGCTATGATATCACAGCCGGTTTTACTCCGCTAGGGCAAAACATAGTCTCCCTATACCTTCTTTTATGTATTGCCTCTGATGTGCGAATGTAATCGTGATATTCGAATGAATGAACACTACAGGCTCCAGTTGATGCCTGCTGTCTATTTCTCCGAAACCCTATTGCTATCTCCCCATGTTTTCTGTCTCTTCTTAGATTCAGTAGCATGCTATCCCCCTCCCCAGTTCGATTGATCGCCTGCTTATTCGTCTGGTTCTCGAACGCTACTCATGCTTACTTCCGAGCCAGGGACAGACTATCCCTTGGCCTCTGAAGTAAAGCGTAGATGTATAGCAACCGCTGTTCGGTTTTAGGTGTTATATTTATGCTCATCGGCTCTGCTGAAGTCATCCCCGGGGCCAGAGACAGCCATCTCTTGGCCCCCAGATGATGAAGAGTATATCAAAATCATCCTCAGGGATTATTATGAACGCTGGTGACAGAGATATCCTAAACCACGTTTCCCCCAAATCACTCTCCGCTTCTGTCCTTCCCTTTGAAACCCAAGCCAAAATCAGTTGCAGTCTGATGAATTGATCTCTTTTGACTTCTCAAGGCCCGTCTAGCTTTGCCTGAATCACCAGGAAACCCCTGACTCATCAACAAACCCAAGAACAGGGTACCGTAAAACTCTGTTTCTCATCCCGGCGCCCTCAAACATCTCGGCCCCGTACACAGTAAAACAGATGAACAGTTCTCGGTGCTATCCTTCAGGCGCCGAGAACCACCCCTGGCCTTCTTACCTTCGCGCCGGGAACCTTTTCATCTTGGCCACGCCGGGAAACCCCCCTGGCCGCTTTGCCATCGCGCCGTGAAGCCCATCCTCTGGCCTTCTCCCCTGCGCGCCGGGAACCCCCCCTTCAAGCAATTCCTCCTCGCGCCGAGAAGTCGGCACCGGGAACTCCCTGGCCTTCTCTTCAGCGCGCCGGGAACCTGGCCATTTGGCCCTTGCACCGAGAGCCTACTTCCTGGCCTCTTCCCCATCGCGTCGGGAATCCTCCATATTGAACCCGCCGAGAACCCTCACCCTCTAGCATCCTTCTGGCGTCGAGAGCCCTAATTACTTGGCCTCCTTACCTGCGCCGGGAGCCTAACCCCTTCACCCTTCTGCCTTGGCGCCGTAAGACCCCTTTGCTTTCCTACTTGCCTGTGCCGAGAAGTCCACTAACGCCAGCTTCCCGGCGCCCCAAATAGTGCCTTGCAAAGAACCCTTCCCGGCGCGGTGGTCTTCACGCCGGGAGCTCATATACCCATTCAAATCCGTGCCGAGAGGCTGCCCTGTCACCCAATGAGCCTCCGACATCTCTATCAAACCCACCTAGGGATGTCCATGAGTCACCAGAACTGTCCCAAGGATAAAATTAAAGGGTGTCAGACTCCCTTATTTTCCACTGATCCGTACCGGGTTTATGAGCAACCCCTTCAGCTAAGGTGAGCTCTGCCACTGCACGAGTGTCACCGGCTTCTGTAAGGGAAGAATCAAACATCGCCCCAGGGCATACATGTGCAGTGTGGGAGGTTTGCTCCCTCCTTTTCTCGGCTTTCATCCTGGCACTTCGTGGGTGATAGCCTATTCTCCCCTGGGCATAATCCAGATTATGGGGAGATGCTGCCGAAATGTCGATAGATGTTTTAACCCCGATAAGTCCCGGGAAGTGCACATCATACACCTCCCGTCTGGCTCGATTTTTTTTTGGGAATATGAACACTGCGAGGACTTGGCTGGATGAGAAACATGAAAGGGGATATGTCCCCGATGATTGTCCAGGCTCCGCCCCGCCGCTGCGTGGCCGGTGTCCTATCTCTACCCGGCACTACCTACACAGAGGGGTCATGCTGATTTAATAACCTATCGTTTACTCAATTACCTTCTCAGAATAACAATAGCTTCAACATCACACACTGTTATTGTTCTTTTTATTACCGCCCCGAGTGGCCTCCTATTTTGGCGTTTAATCAAGGGTTGTCCTTCTTAGGAAGGGCGTAATTAACGTCATAGCCTTTATGGTATGGCGGACTTCTGGTCCCGACTCGGACTTCACAATCGACTGACCAAGTCAAGTCGAGCACACAATGAAATCGTCACACATATGACTGGCACGTCTAACAAACCAATAAATAACCAATAAAATAATGAAAAAAATAAATCAATAAAATAATAATAACAAGCGAGATAAAATCCCACGTCCACACCTGGCAACCCGCCTGATGTCGAGATTCTACTTCATCAGCATCAAGCATATCAACCAAGGCCAGAATGCTCAGGCAGATGCCCTCGCTAAGCTGGCCAGTTCGTTGGTGGTCCCGCCAGACGCAAGCCTGAATATAACTGTGATCAACCGTCGGCAAGTCCCCAGTGTAACAGAAGTCTTTGCCGACGAGCAAGAAATTGAGGTGGCAGTCGTCGAGGGGGTTCAGCAGCCCGATTGGCGAGAACATCTCCTGCGGTGGTTTCAACACCAACAGCTCCCAAAAGAAAAAGAACAGAGAATGAAGCTCCTGAGGGTCAAGAACTCTTACGAGATGAGAAGCGGAACCCTGTTCCGAATAATGGCAGATGCCCGAAGGAAAGTCCTACTTCGTTGCTTGTCTTCAACAGAGGCGGGGCAGGTGATGCAAGAAGTCCATGCAGGATCAGCTGGAGTACACCAGGCTGGCCCAAAGATGAAAATTGAGATAAAGAAATTGGGTTACTATTGGCCCACTATGTTTGATGATTGTTGCAAGTTCGCCAAGGCTTGTTAGAAATGTCAAGAACACGCTAACGTGGCAAGGAGACCTCCAGTGCCATTACATCCGACCCTACCAAGCTGGCCGTTTGCTCAGTGGGGCACGGACGTGGTAGGGCCGCTACCAACATCTTTATCAGGGTGAAAATATATCTGAGCAACTACAGACTACTTCTCCAGATGGGCAGAGGCGGTCGCATTGAGAGATGTAACCGGGGAACTGGTCGCAAGAATCTTCCGGCAGAATATAATATTCCGGTTCGGGATCCCTAGCCAAATCATCTCTGATAATAGCAGCCATTTCAGAAACCAGAAGGTCTATCGAATGGTCAACAAATACAAGATTGACGGGAGGACATCATCCCCCTACAACCCTCAAGCTAATGGACTCGCAGAAGCCTTCAACAAGACACTATGCACGTTGCTGGCAAAGACTGTCAAGTCTAATAAAAAAGATTGGGAAGAAAGAATGTACGAAGGGCTCTGGGCCTATCGTACTGTCTACAAAACCCCAACCGGCTGTTCACCTTTCTCCCTCATCTACGGGTCGGAGGCTGTGGTGCCAATCGAATTAGAAGTTCCTTCGCTGCGAGTCGCCGTCCAGCATGGACTAGACAGCGGTAAACAGACAAATGCAGAAAGAAGATTGGAAGAGCTCACCGAGCTCGAAGGAAAATGCCTCCGGGCACAACAAAACATCCAACTCTACCAAGCTCGCATGACCTGTGCTTTCGATAAGCTGGTCAAAGGCTGAGAATTCAAGAAAGGAGACCTGGTGATGGTTAAAAAAAGAGAAGTGATGGCCTCCAACTCCAAAGGGAAGTTGGTTGAAAACTGGATCAGACCATATATCATCCGCTGAGTATATGAAGGGGGTGCCTACGTCCTGGTGGACCACAAAGGAGTCGTCAAGTTCTCTCCCCTCAACGGAAAGCATATAAAGCTGTACCACACAGCTCAACCGGCATTCCCAGAATGACCGTCATTCTTTACCCTTGGTTTAGTGGCGCTCTGCCCTAGCCAAGCCACCTTTAGCTTGGTTTAGTGGCATTCCGCCCTAGCCGAGCTACCGTTATCTTGGTCTAGTGGCACTCCGCCCTGATCAAGCTATCTTTCCTTGGTCTAGTGGCACTGCGCCCTGATCGAGCTATCCTTCCTTGGTTTAGTGGCACTCCGCCCTAGCCGAGCTACCCTTACCTTGGTCTACTGGAACTCCACCCTGATCGAGCTATCTTTCCTTGGTCTAGTTGCACTCCGCCCTGATCGAGCTATCCTTCCTTGGTTTAGTAGCACTCCGCCCTAGCCGAGCTATCCTTCCTAGGTTTAGTGGCACTCCGCCCTAGCCGAGCTACCCTTACCTTGGTTTAGTGGCACTCCGCCCTAGCCGAGCTATCCTTCCTTGGTTTAGTGGCACTCCACCCTAGCCGAGCTACCCTTCTATTGGTCTAGTGGAACTCCGCCCTAGCCGAGCTATCCTTCCTTGGTCTAGTGGCACTCCGCACTAGCCGAGCTATCCCTCCTTGGTTTAGTGACACTCCGCCCTATCCGAGCTACTCTTCTTTGGTTCAGTGGCACTCCGTCCTAGCCGAGCTACCCTTCCTTGGTCTAGTGGCACTCCGCCCTGATTGAGCTATCCTTCCTTGGTTTGGTGGCACTCCGCCCTAGCCAAGCTACCTTTATCATGGTTTAGTGGCATTCCACCCTAATCGAGCTATTCTTCCTTGGTTTGGTGGCGCTCCACCCTGGCCAAGCTACCCTTATCTTGGTCTAGTGATATTCCGCCCTGATCGAGCTACCTTTCCTTGGTCTAGTGGCACTCCGCACTAGCCGAGCTATCCCTCCTTGGTATAGTGGCATTCCGCCCTAGCCGAGCTACCTTTCCTTGGTCTAGTGGCACTCCACCCTGATCAAGCCACCTTCCCTTGGTCTAGTGCCATTCCACCTTGGCCGAGCTCTCGAATGAATACACCATATTGCCATTACGGGCCCTACGCTCGAATCAGCGAAAGAGCATTCCTTTGCCTTAGCATTCAGCCCTTGCTAACGAATGAACCGCTCTGCTCGGCACGAGGCCCGGTGCTCCGGCCAACAGCTATCTACTATCAACCGAGGGTCGGACATCACTCTTCGACCTACCACCCTTTATATCAAAAAAAAAAGAAGAAGAAAAGAAAAGAAAAGAAAAGAAAAATGGGGTTAAAAATAGAGATACCCTGCCAGACTTGCTCCTATATTAGGACAACTGCAAAAATGGCTATAACCCAGCTGTGGCAAAAACCCGAAAGGGCGCTACAGGTAAAATCGGGTACCCCGCCATGCGAAAACCCAAGAGGGCGCGTGGGGAAAAGCAAGAGGGGGTTGGCTTAGGCGAAAACCCGAAAGGGCGCTTAAGTCAGTAAAGTGGTAATTTAAAATTTCCTCTTTTATTCTCCCCCCGTTGAAACTCCAAAAAGGGACAATCATCAAATGTCCCGTCGGAGATCCTCTAACAAACCCATGTTCGACCCTCGTCATCATCGGCGAGATAGGTCGATCTCTGCCCCTAACTTGGACCTTCCGTCCTTGTTAATAATCCTACCTTTGCTTCGGCATGTGACCCATGCTGATGAACAAACCCATGTTCGACCCTCGTCATCATCGGCGAGATCGGTCGATCTCTACCCCAAACTTGGACCTTTCGTCCTTGTTAATAATCCTACCTTTGCTTCGGCATGTGACCCATGCTGATGAACAAACCCATGTTCGACCCTCGTCATCATCGGCGAGATCGGTCGATCTCTACCCCTAACTTGGACCTTCTTTCCTTGTTAATAATCCTACCTTTGCTTCGGCATGTAACCCCTGCTGATGAGTAAATCCGTGTCCGACCCTCATCATCATAGGCGAGATCGGTCGATCTCTACCCTTAACCTGGACCTTCCGTCCCCATTAAGAACTGTACCCTTTGCTTCGGCATTTAACCAATGTCGACGAATTAAACCAGGATCCGACCCCTATCATCATCGACAAGGCCGATCGGCATGCTAGCGGGCAGGCTCTCCTGTGTCCCGACTTCTTCCTACAAAAAAAAAAGAAGAGAAAAAGATGGGGTTAAAAATAGAGATACCCCACTAGCCTTGTTCCTATATTAGGGCAAGGGCAAAAATGGCTATAACCTGGCTATAGTGAAAATCCGAAAGGGCGTTACGGGTAAAATCGGGTACCCCGCCACGTGAAAACCCAAAAGGGCTCGTGGGCAAAAGCAAGAGGGGACTGGCTTCGGCGAACACCCGAAAGGGCGCTTAGGTCAGTAATGTGAATAAAAAAATTATATAAATGAATGATGAATAGTGATGATCCATCCTCCGTCCTGAAGACCCTTTACAAGGTCGAAGCGGAGTCTTCATCCAATGTCCCACCTATATATGTATATATTTCCTACCCTTTCCGACCCTTGTCACCATCGGCAAGATCAGTCGCTACCCTTTCCGGTTCTTGTCATCATCGGCAAGACCGTCTACCCTTTTCGACCCTTGTCACCATCGGCAAGATCGGTCGCTACCCTTTCCTATCCTTGTCATTATCGACGAGACCGTCTACCCTGTTCGACCCTTGTCACCATCGACAAGATCAGTCGCTACCCTTTCCGATTCTTGTCATCATCGGTAAGACCGTCTACCCTTTTCGACCCTTGTCACCATCGGCAAGATCGGTCGCTACCCTTTCCGGTCCTTGTCATTATCGGCGAGACCGTCTACCCTGTTTGACCCTTGTCACCATCGGCAAGATCGGTGGCCACCCTTTTCGATTCTTGTCATCATCGGCGAGACCATCTACCCTGTTCGACCCTTGTCACCATCGGCAAGATTGGTCGCTACCCTTTTCGGTTCTTGTCATCATCAGCGAGACCGTCTACCCTTTTCGACCCTTGTCACCATCAGCAAGATCGGTCGCTACCCTTTCCGGTTCTTGTCATCATCGGCGAGACCGTCTACCCTTTTCGACCCTTGTCACCATCGGCAAGATCGGTCGCTACCCTTTCCGATTCTTGTCATCATCAGCGAGACCGTCTACCCTTTTCGACCCTTGTCACCATCAGTAAGATCGGTCGCTACCCTTTCCGGTCCTTGTCATTATCGGCAAGACCGTCTACCCTTGTCGACCCTTGTCACCATCAACAAGATCGGTCGCTACCCTTTTCGGTTCTTGTCATCATCGGCAAGACCGTCTACCCTGTTCGACCCTTGTCACCATCGACAAGATCGGTCGCTACCCTTTTCGGTCCTTGTCATCATCGGCAAGACCGTCTACCCTTTTTGACCCTTGTCACCATCGGTAAAATCGGTCGCTGCCCTTTCCGGTCCTTGTCACCATCGGCAAGGTCGCTCGCTATCTTTTTCAGTTTTCGTCGCCTAGACTGACCGACTTTCCATCGACCCTGGTCGCCTTCGACATGACCGATCGACCTTTTCACCCCTAACCTGGACTCCTCGTCCTCATCGAGCAGCAGACTATTTTTGCTCCATATAAACCCTATTAATGAATAAGCCCTATCCTCAGTTCCATCAGCTTCGACGGATTTGGCTGACGGGCCATCTGCCCTTATTTCCTAGCCCTGAAGAGGCCTCTATACCCTGTTGGGTCCCCCGAACTGTCGGCTTGCACTGGCAGTTGTTTACTCCCGAGGATAGCCATGGTGCGGTGGAGCGAACACCTCACCCCTTTGCTGAAGGCGTGAGCGCTCTCCTGCCCCCGTGACCCACACGCTCGGACTAGAATCAACTGGCGAAGAAAAAGAAGAAGAATAATAATACTGAAAGAATGGAGTCGTCATTTAACAGCAAAATGAAGATTGTCATTCCTATAGAATAAAGGGTACATGTTACGCGGGGCATTCCCCGGAATACATGAAGACCATCAAAAAGAGGAAAATAGAAAAGAACTATGGCAGAGAGCGTCGAAAGATGTCCTCCAGCTCCGGAATGCCCAGGGAAGGATGGCGGGCTTGTTCCTGCAGTCTAAATTCAGTGGCCTCCAGCTAAGATAGTCTCTCCCCGAGGGAAGCAACTTGCCCCTCGGCCATTTCTGCCTCCTCCACCCTCTAGACTTCCAGGCGTTCTACCTCTTGAAGCTCAGCCTCTGCCCTTGAAAGTTCGGCGTGTAATTCCACTATGCGGGACGTGAGAAAGCTTCGGAGCTGCAAAGAGGCATTGGCGTCATCCCTCATCCTCGCCGTAGTCCCTTTCAGGGAGATGAGAGCTATTCGACATTCGGCCCGCTCCAGTGTTACGGCCGCCAGCTGGTCAGCTGCCTCCCGGCCTAAGAATTCCCTACTGTTTACATATTTCAAAAGCAGGATCACCCGTGGAGTCCAGTCTTCCATGGGGCAACCAAAGGCCAACAGCGAGCGGGATAAGTTCTCTATCAAGCCCCTTAGCTGAACATAAGTCAAATCTCTACTGGCCGTTATGGTCTGCTGAAGGGTCCCTAAGAACTGCCACACAAGGTCACTCGAAGACTGGAGACCGAGCGGCGACATCTTGGGTAGTTCAAACTCCACTCTGCCATCCACAATGGCCCATATATCATCGCCAGTCCTAGAAGATGATGACGGCATGAGCTGCAATGCACTGGTATGGGGAACAACCGCGGTGGCCGATACGGTAGCTGGAGTCTCAATGACGACAATTTCCCTGCCAGCCCCCTGGGATGGAGGTGCAAACGGAATATCAAGAGCCAAGGACATCTGTTCTTCGACGATCTCTCCGGCTTCTATCTCGGGGGGGGGCATCCCAAGCTCCTGTCAACAGAAGAGGAGACCATTCTGGGTGAAGCTCATCCATCGGCCTTGTTGCACTCGTGCCTCGCTCACATCACCCACGTCTGGGGGGCATTTGTTGGCACTCATGATGTGATCATCGACGATCAAGCCATAAAGACGAATGATGCGGCCCGCTGAAGCACGGAAGCCAATAAAGATCAACATATTGAAGACTTCTCGAGCTGCCAGAGCCTCAAGTCACCCCGTATGAACGCCAGGGACTTCACCTCAGGAGAACCGAGATGAATTCACAACCAACCGGCAGTGCGACCAAGCCTGCCCAATGAACCGGCATTGACTCTGTCATGCCGCATACACTACACCCGTTGTTCGACCGTGGACGACGGTCTACCCAGTGGCTACCCACCTCATGAAAGGCTCTCCTGAGATGAAAGAGTCCCCTTGGCTCTTCAGAACGGAGGACCAAAAGCTTTGTCGGTAGAAGATCCCGGTCACCCGGCACGGGTACGGTTTCCCACCAAGATGGGCCCGTTAGTGGCCGAATGATCGTCCAGCTCAGGCAGAACTATCTCTGGTGTTATCCCACCCTCTAAGGAGCTTTGAGCACAAGCCCGACCAAGCTAGCGGCACGTATCATAGTGCCGAGAGCCGTGTCAGCAGAAAACCCACGTGATCAAACCAAAGCCATTTGAAGTTCCGAGAATGGCCGTACGTTGGTCTGAAAGCTTCAACAAGGCGTCTCGACGAGGTTTCAAGGAGCATTGGTGAGATAAATGTTCACAATGACCCCCCGGAGTCATCTTCGGACTCATCGTCTGACTCGCGACGTGCGAGGAGCATTAACACGGTGCACCCGAAACCGGCGCGCCTCCATCTGGCGCCCCATATTCCGGCGCCCCATATTCTGGTGCACAGAAACCCTCACCCGGTGCCCTCCTATTCCGGTGCGCAAGGGATAGAGCTCACCCTTACCGGCACGCCATTTTCTGTGCCAGATTAAGGCATCGAACCTCCTCCTATATATAGGGAGCCATTCGATTGATAGAAGGGAGAGGAGAGAGAGAAGAAGGCTTTGAGGTAGACTTTCAAGAGGGTTTTTAGAGAGGCTTTCAGAGAGGCTTTCAGAGAGATTTTTCGAGAGAGGATAGAAGGAGAAGAAGCAGGGTTCTTCAGAGCGCCCGTTGCCGCCGTCTTCCCTCAACCTGCCTGAAGCCCTCCGGAGTCGGAGAAGAAGAAGACGTCTGATACTCTATTCTTGGAATAGGTGGGCACCTGTGTTTCCACTGATTCTCGATATCGATTTCTCTCCTACGAATGTAAGCGAGAGGGGTGAGGGATGGCGATGATATGAGCCAAACCCTCCCCCCCTTCTCTGCGTCTTCTTTCATTTACCGATTGTTCTTCTGTGAATCCTCCTGCGAGTAGGATGGTGGTTGTGCCGCGATGCCGGCACCCAAACTCACGATATGTATGTGATTTCCCTCGTCAATGGAATGATATCGTGCATATATGAATGCATCAATGGGTTGAATGTTTGGCATCTCGTCTTCCTCTTCCATTGCTATCTCATTCGATAAATGTATATATCTATTGGGGTCTTCCCGTATACGGCTCTGAAATCCCAGTTTCTTCGGACTCCAAACTCACCCTGGTATGCCATGGGCTACATGGACAAACCCCTCCCTGGGTCCTCCACGCCTGTGCCTATGCATATGTCGCTCTCTGTTTTGATACGAAATCTGATCTTGGCCTCCCCTCCTCTTTGCATCTCTCTGTTGTTCAGAGGGGGCAGGCGATGTTTTCGGACAGTGAAGTCCGCTTCGCGACTGCTACATTCCAGTCATTTGTGGGTATGCATGTGTAGACAAACTTTTCTAGTTGCATATCGATCGCCCCTTTCCGTGACTATTGTTCCATTCTATTCTGTGAATGGTAACCCGGTTCCGTGAGCATCAACATATTGGCCCTCCACCTAGGGAGGGGGATATCTTCCGCCGTTTCACAGAGCTGCCAATTGGCCAAGGGAACTCCGCTCTCGAGTGATGGATGTTCTCATGAGTCATGAAGCCAACAACAACAACAGGGGCTCCGGCCTGACAATCTCAAACCCACAGCCCCTCGGGACCCTATGGTGACCAAAGGGGTAAATGTTCCTAGCAGGCTAGCCCTCGGAACCTCTTTCCCTGAGGGTCTCTCTCTCTAGCAGGTGCAGTGTATGCTGTAGGTTACCCACCCCTTTGTAGGCTTGTCCTCTGGGTGTCGCTTCTATCATCAGCTACCTCATCCTCTGCTTTCACCCGCGGAGTTTTGGTGCCCCTCGTAGGTTAGTCCTCGGGGTATCCTATCCGTTGGGAATTTGTTGGCTGTCACCATGCAGACCGGTAGTTTAAGGGGCTTGCTCCACAAATGAGCATGACCCCGTTCCTCTCCTGCAACCTTTCAGGTTCAGGGGAGATGCTGCCTGATTTTCGGCAGGTTTTGGACTCACAAGTCGTCTCTGCTGATCGGCCATAATAAATATCCATTCTGAATCAGGGACTCTAGTGCTCGAGTATGGACCTCACACTAGCCCATTACTTCATTCTAGAAGGATCCTGGACTTTAATTAAACGAGCAATTGGCCCAAATAACTTCAAAACTCTCAACAGAATCTTAATGAACTTAAATGGTTTCAAAATTCATCAAAAAATAAGCTAAAACGGTGCGGCCCTAATCCGGTGCGCCCTAATACGGCGCGGTACCCCCCCGCGCCGGGTTAACACTAGACTCATGATTTCCTCTTTTTATTTGGCCCGTTCCCGGCACGCCCTAAACCGGCGCGCCCCGTGCCCGGCGCGCCGTATTAACCATTTGTCGTAACCGTGCCGTATTAAGACCCTTCACCTACGTTTGGCCGCGCCGGGGAAACCTACCCCTACGCGTGGCCGCGCCGGTTTTGAACCCTTTTGCTATTTTAATCGCTCACTCGCCTCCGGAGCGATCCTCGTCTCCCGTGGTTGGAGTTAATAAACCTTAATTAGTAATAAACTGAATATGAGAAGGGCTGTTCGAGTCCGAGTCATCTTGTTATCATGCTTTCACTACCATGTCCGTCAGCATTTTGCTTTCGTTATCATGCTTGTATTACCATTCTCTCCCCTTGGCGGGGATTAATAAATGTGATTGAGCACTGCTTGTTTCCATAACTCTATTGCCATGCTTAGCATAGTCACGAACATCATGCATGCATGCTTGCATAGATCCTCGGATATATCAAATGGCGTTGACAGAAGGCCGGGTTATGCCCGATCGGAAGTCTCCGCTATGCACGATGGTGGTCTTCAGACCTACGTCCTCCGCCACGTACCAAGGGTCTCCAATTCAACGAACCATATCTCTTTTGCATGATAGATAAATGCATCTCATGTGATCTCATCATGTTCATAACATCGCATCTTTATTCCGGCCTCAACAGCCCACTATCTCGGCAATTAATCAAAGGTTTTCTCTCCTCGCAGGGGATGTAATTAACGCCATATCCTTTATGGTGTGGCGGACTGCTGGTCCCGACCGAATCTCACTTTCGCCCGACACGGGTCAGAATGAGCACATAATAAATTTGTCACTCACGTGACTGGCACGCCCGCGCAGTCAATCAGTCAGTTAATTGCCAGTCAGTTAATTGATTGATCGACACGTGAAATAAACTAAATAAACCCAAATGATTATCATAAACAAAGAAAGAAAGAAGACCGGAGTAGAACAGGAAGAATCCCATCGCAAACAATGATCTATTGGTTGCATACGATGAGCTTTCAAATAAATATAAGAAGCTAAAATCTGAAAATAAAATATTAAAAACGAATGTTGAACAAAATAACTGTGATTCCTCCTGTAAAAAATTCTCACATTTAGAGGAATTGATTGAAGCTCAAGTCTTCGACATTGAATTTCACAAAGATCAAATTTCCTCCTTGAGAAATGAAAATAAAGAGCTGAGAGAGAAAATAAGTTCAATGGACAATAGTCAAAATGAACTTGTTCATGATAAAAAGCTTGCAAGAGAAAATGAGAAACTGAAGGACTTGAACTCAACCATTTCTGAAAGATTGTTGGTTCTAGAAAAAGGAAAATTTGTAGTTGTAGATGAGTGTGAAAATGTGGATGAATTAAAACAAGAAGTTGAATGCCTTAAGACTACCAATGAAATGTTGAATGTCAGCCTCTCTGCTTGTGAAGAAGAACTTGCCAATACTGAATTGCATATCAGATCTTTAAAAAGTGAAATCCAGGACTTGCACAATTCATTGTCTAGATTCGTGGATGGTCAAAATAATCTTGCTAGGATAGAATTTGTGGTAACCCCAGGGTAGGGGCATGCTACTCAGTGTCTCCCAGGTAAGCTAGACCTTGTTTGATAGTTGTTTATTAAGCTGCCCCCTCCTACTCAGAGTAACTTATGAGGGACTGTGGATAGTGGGGGTAAACCTCCCCCAGTAGAGCATTCTTTATCGTGTAGTAGCATATTCATGGCAGTAGTTGCATCACACCGTGTCTTTTCATTTGGAGAGAGATTCTTCCTTGCATCTCCTCTCATTGTTAGCCTTGCCATTGGTAGATTGCACTCTCGAATGAATTGGCTTTAGCAGAGCCGACAGTGCATCGAGTCGTAGAGCAGTGCTTTTCCCTTAGGTTTATTGTCATTGCCAGTTGCCCCCAGAGTGGAACACCATTTGCGTCTTATTTGGCTAGTTGGCACAGTTGAGGGAGCTTGGGCATGAAAGTAAATTTTCGAAGGGAAGGGCTTGGCTACAATCCTGTAAAAAAGAAGTCTTTTGTGAATAAGGTTTAAACCTCTTTTCTTCATAGTTCAAATATAGCCAGTACCTCTACTTCACCCCCAAAGTAGTCTTTTGACCAAGTGATTCAGAAAAAAAATAAAAATCAGAAAGTCAATTTGCATTAATAGTCCAAAAATACTGCTAGCATCACTATTGTAGCAACCCTGATAAATGAATATTGAAATAAAATTAAAAACATATATATTACAGAAGTAATACAGATAATAAGAATAGGGTTAATTAGACAAAATAAAACAAATTGCAAATAACGCCTCTAAGTAAGGCGTTAATTTAAAAAGACACGCCTCTACAAACGACGTGAATAAAGAAAGGACGCCCACACGTGCGGTCGTCAACTCTCACGCGACCAAATAAGCAAGTAAAAGAAACGCCCATATCTTGGGCGTGTTTCAAAAACAAGGAACGCCCTTATACAAGACGCTTCTTAAGAAACGACCTGAACAAGGTCGTTAATTTAAGAATCAACGCCCTGACCAAAGGCGTTAATTCAGTTCGTGAACCGTTTGAACCCAGAACTTATCCAGGGTAAGTGATAAGCATTAGAAAGAGTTCAAACGTGGTAATGACTCTATCATAGAAGTATTACTTCCACACAATCACTAACCCTAATAGGACACCCAAAATCCTATAAAAAACTCTCGTTCGGCCAACCCTAAAACTATTTGGACGAACTACTGCTGCAGGTACGTGAAGAACATATGTTCTTCTATTTTTCTTCTTCTGTTTACAGTCGCGTGAAGAATATTGATATTCTTCTTCTCCTTTAATGCAGGTTAAGGATTGGTGCTTGCGTAAAATAACAAGGTTAATGTTCTTCGTTATTTGTCCTAGCTTTAGGTATATCTATGAAGATTATTAATCTTCCTTCGTTTCCTCTCCAGGTTAACGGAAGAACGATTGTTCTTCTTCCATTAAGTTGCAGTTGAAGCTTCAGACCCTTTCGTCTCCAAATCCATTATTAAGGTAGGATCTTCTCAAGTCTTGTAGCCCAAACTAAATTTATATAACACAAGAAGCATCATGCATATCATGTATTAGTTTTATTATAGTTTTCCGGACGTTGCTGGAATATTATTGAAAGAAACGCCCTTGAATAGGGCGCTACTTTAAAAGTAACGACCATCCCAATGGTCGTTAATTTAAAAATAAACGCCCTGTACACAGGCGTTACTTTCATGAAAATAATAAACACCCACGTTATAAAGATGATATATATGAAATCCTGATTCTAATATAATGCATGACTTGCTAGTTTACCTGTCCTGTCTCGGAAAATTGCTTGATATATAACTTCGCATGACCCTTGACGAATTAACGACCTAAGTTAGGTCGTGACTTGTGAAACTAACGCCCTGAACCAGGGCGTAAATATGTTAATAACGCCCCTTCAGAGGGCGCGTTTTATGTAAATTCCTGAAATATATATATTCTGGAAAATAGAATTAAACAGTAACGCCCCTTTCAAGGGCGTGTTTTAGATAAATCGTGAAAATTATTGATATTCTGTCAAATATATAAATAATGAGACGCCTGCTAGTGTAGTCGTCAACTCTTGAAGAAACGCCCCTGCCCAGGGCGCGTTTTAGATGAATTACTGAATTATTGAAAATTCTGTAAAATGGAACATGTGTAAACGCCCTTATGTTAGGCGTTAATTACTTGAGAAACGACTTGACCTAAGTCGTTATTTTACTGTAAAACTGATTTTTCAGTATTTCTGTGAACCGATGCTTTCATATGTTATATAATATATATATCGGCACTATTCTCCACTCCGTGAGTATAGTCCCACTTTTCACGTTGTTTCATCGATCACACTCAATTCTCATTGACATACAAGCTCTCCGTTGGACATTCCATTCCTTTGGACTAGCGAGTTAGTCATAGAGACCTCCGTAAGACTCCTCGTAGCCTTGGATTCCCTCAAGGCCGACTGAGCTGGTTGTACCCTAAAAACCCATTACACGATCTTTGCCATGTCAATCTAAAGAAACATGGTATACCGGCCCTTATGTTTATACAAAGAGTATATCATAAGAAAATTCTTAATGGGATGATGATATCATGCCATATCATGTCGTTCTTGTAAACCTCAATTCTATGATAAGAATGAGGGTATCTTACTTTGATATACTATTCATGTGGACCTCAATTCTATATAAAGAATGTCCATACTGATTTGTCATGGTACCTAAGTTAAGGGAACCATATTCTACCTAGTTTTATCGATGTCGTGATTATACCGTTATTATCGTCAATCTATGTCCTTTGTCATATTTTGGACTCTATTCTATCCAAGTTGTCATACATGTCTACAAGCTTGATTATTGAAATTCTATGTTGGCTATATAAACAAGAGTGGATGTCAAAAATACATGATAAATGCCTGCGCATATAGGGCCCGATCTGGTCCTGGGAGGAGCACCCGAAAGTACTTGTGCCCATGGGAGTTAAAATGATAAGGTATCTGGCATTATACCGAGTACTTGACTTGCTTGATTGGACATTCCACACACATCTTGTACTTGAATCGTACTTGACTTTACATGAAATGCGTGGCCCGAAAAAGGGTAATTTACTTGCTTGATACATGATAGCCAAAGTTCTTGACATAACTTGTTAAACGTACTTGTTGGAATATCTTGAATACACTTGTCATCTTGTTGAAAGTTCATGATTAAGTTCATCTTATTTCCTTGATATTACATTCTCCCCATCTTGTCGTTTCATGCGAGCATGCACAGCTTTATTGCATTCATGAAAGATGTAATTACTTAAACCCCTTGCTAGTACTTGAGATATAGTTTCCTACTGAGCGTTCGCTCATTCCGTTTGCCCCTTTGTACTTTTCAGGTAAATCCGACGACGATGGAAGTCAATCGGATGGGAATGGTCAAGAGTGAAAGTGATAGAGCTGCTCATGTGTTATCTAGTCTTTTCTATAGTTTTCTTGAGTCAATATGTATTCTTTTCCTTTTTATTAAACAGAGTATTGGATTTGTAATAGTCTATCCATTATGAAATAAAGGATTGGGTTATCTTGCTATTTTGCGCATCTCTGTCTTTGTGTCGAATACACGACCACTCTGATTGACATGATTGATATAGACACGTCGCGCATCTCCGGGTATCTTCCGCGCTCGGGGCGTGACAGTCTTTGTGGTATCAGAGCCTAAGGTATTCAATTCCTAGGAAAAACCCAAGTCCAAGGATAAGTTGAACCTTTAAACCAGTGAGATTGGGTAGAACCAAGGGTTAGATTTAACATAGTGTATGAGTCTTTTAATAAGATCACAGTGATAGAATACTAATATAGTTATTGTAATTGTAGGATAATGGCTGCCGAACGTGCTCAATGGCGCAACATGCAGCGTACCCTCCAAGGGATGACTCAGGTGCTATAACAGGTAGCACAAGGTGGTGCTCCACGCGCTGGAAGCTTACACCAAGCCTTTAAGAACATGAATCCCCCGAAGTTTATGGGATCGACCGATCCGGACGATGCCGAACATTGGGTTCGGGAAACCGAACGCATATTCCGTGTCATGCAATGCACGGACCAGGACAAAGTTCTATTAGCTACATTCCAGTTAGAGAAAGATGCTAGATGCTGGTGGGAGTCTATTGAAGCAACCATAGATCCGACTCAAGTAACATGGGATGAATTTGTGGAATACTTCAATGCTAAATATTTCTCGGACCGAGTCCAAGAAAAGAAGGCTGCAGAATTCGCTGCATTAAAGCAACGATCCTTATCATTAGCAGATTATGAAGCTCAGTTCTCCAGATTGTCTAGATATGCTAAGCATCTTATTAGCACGGAGAAGATGAAAGCCCGCAGATTTCTTAATGGGCTTAGGCCCCACTATATTACTCAACTGGCACCTATGGACATCCAAGTTTATTCTGAGATAGTGCGCCGAGCTCAACTACTTGAAGATGCCACGGAACTATCTGATAGGATCCGAGGGAAAGACAAGAAGGAACAAGTCACGGGTTCGGGTTCTTTCAAACCCAATTTCAAGAAGAGGCCCAATAATGGAGGTTCTTCCTCTCAAGACCATAAGTTCAAAAGGACCAAGCCTTTCTCTATCACAACTACCCCTTCTAATACAGTATGCAAGCATTGTGACAAGGCTGGTCACAAGACCGAAGAATGCTGGAGGAAATTAGGAGCTTGTCTCCGTTGTGGGAGTCGCGAACATCGGATTCCCGATTGTCCATTAATGAATGACCAAGCCGGTGACGGTAAATGCCTGGTGACGAAGAATGCTCGTCTTCATGCAATACAGGAGACCGAACCTGAAGAAGAAGGCGGATTAGTGGAAGGTACATTGAAAATTTGTTCCAAATATGCACATGTCTTATTTGATACGGGTGCATCGCATTCTATTGTTTCTAAGAAGTTTGCTGACCCATTACCTCTAGAACCGGAATGGATGAAAATAGTGTTGTCTACTCCTCTCGGAAACGAGACGGATATCACGCATCATTACCAAAACTGTGAGGTGTTGGTTCGAGGAAAGAATTTTCCTATTGATCTTATCTGCTTAGATCTAAAAGAATATGATGTTATACTAGGAGCAGATTGGTTATCTAAGTACCAGGCAACGGTTGATTGCCGTAATAGCAAGATTGTTTTCGAAGAATTTCCAGAACTGACTTATACTAGTCCTAAGAGTCGAAGCAAATCCCCTCTTATTTCGGCTCTTCGAGCAAGCAAGCTCGTCAGGAAGGGATGTGTATCCTTCCTTGCTTTTGTCACTGTTAAAGAAGCTAAGGAAACCAAGATAAAAGACATTCAGGTAGTGCAAGAATTTCCAGACGTATTTCCGGAAGATTTGCCGGGATTACCCCCTCAAAGAGAAGTGGCCTTCACCATTGACTTAGTCCCTGGTGCTGGTCCTGTTTCAAAGGCACCATATAGAATGTCCCCTGCTGAACTAAAGGAGTTGAAGGAGCAGTTGATGGAACTAATCCGAAAAGGGTTTATTAGACCAAGTACTTCCCCGTGGGGAGCACCAGTCTTATTTGTAAAGAAGAAGGATGGATCCATGAGATTGTGTATCGACTATCGACAGTTGAATCATCTTACTATCAAGAACAAGTATCCACTGCCGAGAATCGATGAATTATTTGATCAGATTTCTGGATCCTAATATTTTTCCAAGATTGATCTCAGGTCGGGATATCATCAATTAAGAATCAAGGATGATGACATTCACAAGACCGCATTCAGAAGCAGGTATGGCCATTATGAATTTGTTGTTATGTCTTTTGGACTAACAAATGCCCCTGCTGCCTTTATGCAGTTAATGAATAGCATATTCAGTCCTTACTTGGATCAATTCATAGTAGTCTTCATTGACGATATATTGATATATTCCAAGACTAAGGAAGAACATGAAGAGCATTTGAGGATTGCATTGCAAGTCTTGAGGACAAATCAATTATATGCAAAACTCAGCAAGTGTGAATTTTGGCTCGAAGAAGTAGCTTTTCTCGGACATGTCATATCAAAAGATGGATTATCAGTAGATCCGTCAAAAGTTGAAGCTGTGAGAAATTGGGAAAGACCCACTAATGCAAGCGAGATCAGAAGTTTCTTAGGTCTTACAAGCTATTATCGGCGATTCATCAAAGATTTCTCTAAGATCGCCGTGCCCCTTACAAGGCTAACTCGCAAGGAGATCCGATATGAATGGAGTGAGGATTGTGAAAGAAGTTTTCAAACTCTCAAAGATCATCTCACTACAGCTCCGGTGTTAGCTCTACCAATAGAAGGAGAGAAATTCGAGATCTACACCGATGCTTCTGGCATTGGCCTCGGGTGTGTCTTAATGCAACAAGGGAAGGTCATAGCATACTCTTCACGTCAACTGAAGAAGCATGAGGAGAATTACCCCGTCCATGACTTAGAACTGGCCGTGGTGGTATTTGCACTAAAGATATGGAGACACTATCTCTATGGAGTACAGTTCACTGTCTACTCCGATCACAAGAGTCTCAAATATCTATTTTCACAAAAGGAGCTAAACATGAGACAAGGACGCTGGCTAGAATATCTCAAGGACTTCGACTTCAATATTCAATACCATCCCGGAAAGGGTAATTATGTTGCTGATGCCCTTAGTCGAAAGCCGAGAGCAATGATAGCCAATTGTATGATACAAGAATGGAGGTTGCTAGAATAATTTTTCGAGCTCAATATAAGCTTGGACACGGAATCCAAATTTGTTACATTATCTCATGTAAGTATACAGTCAGATTTATTATCTGAGATACAAGCACTTCAGGGTGATGATCCTGTATTAGTGGAAATCAAAGGCAGATTAGAAGGACAATCTGATTTTCAACTAACTTCTGATGGAAGATTGTTGTTCAAAGGTAGAACTTGTATACCCGATTGTCCGGAATTAAAGAAGAAGATCTTAGATGAAGCTCACCGATCAAGGTACACTATTCATCCTGGATCAACCAAAATATACCAAGATGTAAAGAGGAACTTTTGGTGGCCCAATATGAAAAGAGAAATAGCGGACTATGTAGCACGTTGTCTCACATGCCAACAGGTCAAGGCAGAACACCAAAAGCCTGCTGGAAAACTTCATCCTCTAGATATTCCTAAGTGGAAATGGGAGGATATTGGTATGGACTTCATCATGGGTTTATCTAAATCGAAAGGAGGACATGATGGAATCTGGGTTATCATTGACCGATTAACTAAATCGGCGCATTTCTTGCCAATAAAAAGCCGATGGTCAATTGATGTGCTAGCTGCACTGTACATCAAGGAAATAGTCAGGATACATGGAATTCCTGTCTCAATCGTGTCTGACAGAGATCCCCGTTTTACTTCTCATTTTTGGAAGGGATTACAACATTCATTGGGAACAAGGCTTAACTTTAGTACAGCTTTCCACCCACAAACGGATGGTCAGACCGAGAGAGCTAACCAGGTTGTTGAGGATATGCTTAGAGCATGCATCATGGACTTTGGAGGATGCTGGCACGATCATTTGCCATTAGTGGAATTTGCATATAATAATAGCTACCAAGCTAGTATCCAAATGGCACCTTTCGAAGCTTTATATGGAAGGAGTTGCCGATCACCCTTATGCTGGAACGAAGTTGGTCCAGACATGGTAAGGGATACAACTGAGAAGATACAAGTAATCAGAGAAAGATTGCAAGTTGCTCAGACGAGACAAAAGGCTTATGCTGATACAAGAAGGAGAGATCTTGAATTCCAAATCGGAGATCATGTATTTCTCAAGATATCGCCTGGACGTGGCATACGAAGATTTGGTGTTAAGGGCAAGCTTACGCCAAGATTCATCGGACCATTTGAGGTACTTGAAAGAGTTGGCGAGGTTGCTTATCGCATCGCGTTACCTCCTCAATTGTCCGACGTGCATAATGTGTTTCACATATCTATGTTAAAGAAGTATGTGCACGATCCATCTCATATTATTGAACATGGAGATCTGGTGATCCAGAAAGATCTCACCTACGAACAGAAGCCTATGAAGATCTTAGATCGAGAAATACGAGCTCTAAGGAATAAGGTAATTCCCATGCTCAAGGTGCAATGGAATAAGAATCCTGAACACGAAGCGACATGGGAGACCGAGGAATCTATGAAGAAATGATTTCCCGAGTTACTCTAAGAGGTATGTGTTCTACACTCTCCACGTGTATAATTATATATTTGAATTTGGGGACCAAATTCTTTTTAAGTGGGGGAGGGTGTAGCAACCCTGATAAATGAATATTGAAATAAAATTAAAAACATATATATTACAGAAGTAATACAGATAATAAGAATAGGGTTAATTAGACAAAATAAAACAAATTACAAATAACGCCTCTAAGTAAGGCGTTAATTTAAAAAGACACGCCTCTACAAACGGCGTGAATAAAGAAAGGACGCCCACACGTGCGGTCGTCAACTCTCACGCGACCAAATAAGCAAGTAAAAGAAACGCCCATATCTTGGGCGTGTTTCAAAAATAAGGAACGCCCTTATACAAGACGCTTCTTAAGAAACGACCTGAACAAGGTCGTTAATTTAAGAATCAACGCCCTGACCAAAGGCGTTAATTCAGTTCGTGAACCGTTCGAACCCAGAACTTATCCAGGGTAAGTGATAAGCATTAGAAAGAGTTCAAACGTGGTAATGACTCTATCATAGAAGTATTACTTCCACACAATCACTAACCCTAATAGGACACCCAAAATCCTATAAAAAACTCTCGTTCGGCCAACCCTAAAACTATTTGGACGAACTACTGCTGCAGGTACGTGAAGAACATATGTTCTTCTATTTTTCTTCTTCTGTTTACAGTCGCGTGAAGAATATTGATATTCTTCTTCTCCTTTAATGCAGGTTAAGGATTGGTGCTTGCGTAAAATAACAAGGTTAATGTTCTTCGTTATTTGTCCTAGCTTTAGGTATATCTATGAAGATTATTAATCTTCCTTCGTTTCCTCTCCAGGTTAACGGAAGAACGATTGTTCTTCTTCCATTAAGTTGCAGTTGAAGCTTCAGACCCTTTCGTCTCCAAATCCATTATTAAGGTAGGATCTTCTCAAGTCTTGTAGCCCAAACTAAATTTATATAACACAAGAAGCATCATGCATATCATGTATTAGTTTTATTATAGTTTTCCGGACGTTGCTGGAATATTATTAAAAGAAACGCCCTTGAATAGGGCGCTACTTTAAAAGTAACGACCATCCCAATGGTCGTTAATTTAAAAATAAACGCCCTGTACACAGGCGTTACTTTCATGAAAATAATAAACACCCACGTTATAAAGATGATATATATGAAATCCTGATTCTAATATAATGCATGACTTGCTAGTTTACCTATCCTGTCTCGGAAAATTGCTTAATATATAACTTCGCATGACCCTTGACGAATTAACGACCTAAGTTAGGTCGTGACTTGTGAAACTAACGCCCTGAACCAGGGCGTAAATATGTTAATAACGCCCCTTCAGAGGGCGCGTTTTATGTAAATTCCTGAAATATATATATTCTGTAAAATAGAATTAAACAGTAACGCCCCTTTCAAGGGCGTGTTTTAGATAAATCGTGAAAATTATTGATATTCTGTCAAATATATAAATAATGAGACGCCTGCTAGTGTAGTCGTCAACTCTTGAAGAAACGCCCCTGCCCAGGGCGCGTTTTAGATGAATTACTGAATTATTGAAAATTCTGCAAAACGGAACATGTGTAAACGCCCTTATGTTAGGCGTTAATTACTTGAGAAACGACTTGACCTAAGTCGTTATTTTACTGTAAAACTGATTTTTCAGTATTTCTGTTAACCGATGCTTTCATATGTTATATAATATATATATCGGCACTATTCTCCACTCCGTGAGTATAGTCCCACTTTTCACGTTGTTTCATCGATCACACTCAATTCTCATTGACATACAAGCTCTCCGTTGGACATTCCGTTCCTTTGGACTAGCGAGTTAGTCATAGAGACCTCCGTAAGACTCCTCGTAGCCTTGGATTCCCTCAAGGCTGACTGAGCTGGTTGTACCCTAAAAACCCATTATACGATCTTTGCCATGTCAATGTAAAGAAACATGGTATACCGGCCCTTATGTTTATACAAAGAGTATATCATAAGAAAATTCTTAATGGGATGATGATATCATGCCATATCATGTCGTTCTTGTAAACCTCAATTCTATGATAAGAATGAGGGTATCTTACTTTGATATACTATTCATGTGGACCTCAATTCTATATAAAGAATGTCCATACTGATTTGTCATGGTACCTAAGTTAAGGGAACCATATTCTACCTAGTTTTATCGATGTCGTGATTATACCGTTATTATCGTCAATCTATGTCCTTTGTCATATTTTGGACTCTATTCTATCCAAGTTGTCATACATGTCTACAAGCTTGATTATTGAAATTCTATATTGGCTATATAAACAAGAGTGGATGTCAAAAATACATGATAAATGCCTGCGCATATAGGGCCCGATCTGGTCCTGGGAGGAGCACCCGAAAGTACTTGTGCCCATGGGAGTTAAAATGATAAGGTATCTGGCATTATACCGAGTACTTGACTTGCTTGATTGGACATTCCACACACATCTTGTACTTGAATCGTACTTGACTTTACATGAAATGCGTGGCCCGAAAAAGGGTAATTTACTTGCTTGATACATGATAGCCAAAGTTCTTGACATAACTTGTTAAACGTACTTGTTGGAATATCTTGAATACACTTGTCATCTTGTTGAAAGTTCATGATTAAGTTCATCTTATTTCCTTGATATTACATTCTCCCTATCTTGTCGTTTCATGCGAGCATGCACAGCTTTATTGCATTCATGAAAGATGTAATTACTTAAACCCCTTGCTAGTACTTGAGATATAATTTCCTACTGAGCGTTCGCTCATTCTGTTTGCCCCTTTGTACTTTTCAGGTAAATCCGACGACGATGGAAGTCAATCGGATGGGAATGGTCAAGAGTGAAAGTGATAGAGCTGCTCAAGTGTCATCTAGTCTTTTCTATAGTTTTCTTGAGTCAATATGTATTCTTTTCCTTTTTATTAAACAGAGTATTAGATTTGTAATAGTCTATCCATTATGAAATAAAGGATTGGGTTATCTTGCTATTTTGTGCATCTCTGTCTTTGTGTCGAATACACGACCACTCTGATTGACATGATTGATATAGACACGTCGCGCATCTCCGGGTATCTTCCGCGCTCGGGGCGTGACAACTATGCATGTTAAACATACTTCTGCCATACACACACATCCACCTAGAAAGAAAATCTCATATTTTTATTACGAAAGACATGGACATGCCATGCATGATTGCTTTACAATGAAGAATGATGATTTTGAAGCATGCAGGAAAAGAATGAACAATGGAAAAGGCAAGAGTAGGTCGACGCATCCCAAGGTTAAACAACACTACCAACCTATGGTGTCAACACATCCTGTGTTCTGGACCCATTATCCTCTGCCAAAACCAAGGGTAGGTTGACCTACGATCTCTAATGTGTTTAACACACCTCTTGCCAATTGGAAACAGTATTGGAACAAAAAGTCATATGCTTCAAAAAATCCTCATGCTTTTAAGTTTTCAAAGTCATGTTGTCATTACTGTGGCAAATCAAGGCATTATATGTATGATTATTTTCTGAAGAAAAATGATGAATTGAATGTTGTCAAAAAGTGGAAGCCACGTGCCAATTTTCCTTCTAACCCACAAGGACCCAAGATAGTTTGGGTACCTAAGAATGTAAATTGAGAAATCTATTTTATAGGTGTGCCTTGGGAATAAGAAGCATGAAATATACCTTCAGTCAAGAAGGTAAGGCACACGGGCCAAGCGGTATAAGTCAGGTTAAAAGAAAATCCAAAAACTGAAATATGAACACTCAAGTGATATCCCTCTTACTCTCTCTAGTAAATATGCTATGTCTTGATTTACATTGTGCCGAATAGTTATGTGATCATGTATAAGTATGTACATGCATTTCATCCGCAGTCAGTTGCATATCTCTGTGCATATCACTTGTGACGACCCAGCAGATCCGGATACCGATAACCCGATATCATCGATTTACCGATACCAAGAGCTCGGGGAGGCCACCCAAGAGGCTGATGAGGCCCCGTAAGGGTTAGTGAGTGTTTGTCGAGGGGATGCATAACGAATAGAAATTGCACGCACAATATTAATTAAAGCATTCATTTGAACTTTAAACGGAAGCAATTAAATATATCAAAGTGATAAAATTTATACAAGTAGTCCAAATCCATATAGCACAAATCCCACACTGTACAATGGTCAAAATAAATAACTACACATGGAATAGCCTGGCCAAAAGAAGAAAGAAGACAGACTGCCTACTAACCGACCACTGACAGACCACAGCTGGCTCTAAGACTTTTTGCCAAAAGCACGAGAGAATCCTGCAGTCGGTTGCTCCGCCTCACCTGTAAAAGGAAGGGGTGAGTCTCACAGCAGAGACTCAGTAGGGTTCACAGAAATCCCTAACTCACAACTAACTAAAGGAAAACAGGAAAGCAGTAAAGCATGCATTGGCATAAATAAGTGACAATCTAATAAAGCTGTAAAACTAACTAAACAGTTTATGAACAGCTAACTAGCATGCCAATTAGAATTTAAATGCGAGTACTCAAAATCTACCAATAGAATAACAACTCAATCATTCCCGAGTGACAAGAGAGAGAAGGAGAGGAGATCCACCAGAAGAAGAAAGCAGATGCGTCCACTGACGACTTACACTGCGTCTCAAGCATCTACTCAAGCCTTATCATAGCATGCGAGACACGTAACAGTACCAGAACAAGTAACTAGTCAGAGCAACACTCGTCAGTGTCAGTCCAAGTCGCTGACCACGTGTGCACACATCGGCTCGTGCCTAGAGCCAGGCCTCTACCTAATATTCCCCTCCGTAAGATGCTATGATTGGACTGGGGCCCAGGGAACTAGCTTAAAAACCGTAAACTGGGATACCCCGCCACCTCTCCCGGGTGGGATCAACACTGAAAGTCATCGGGCTACTACTGGTGGTTCCATCACTAGGAAAGAGAATCTAGCTCTATTGGTATCTAAAAACATGCCATAATTTATGATTAGATTAAACATGGCAAGACTAAAAGCATGATTAACTGAATATGCTAAGATGGCTATTATTCAATAATTCAATGCTTAAATAATTTAAACACGCTAAAATGGCAATTATTCCATAACTAACTGCCTAAATTATTGAATACACTGAAATGGCAATTATTCCAGAATTAAATGCATGAATAAATGACTATGTTAAAGATTGAAATTTGTCGGGATAAAATGGTTGAAAGAAAACCGCCCCAGTCGATAAAACGACTTAAACATGGCGGAGATGTTATATTAAATGCATGATTAAACACACATGCATAAATCGCAGAACAAGCAGTTAAATTAAAGCCGTTATAGCCTTAGGCAGTCGAATGACGAACCGCCACGTGTTGCTAAATGGACCAGCCGTGAGATTTCTACTGCCATTCAAATTTAAATTATTTACGCAGTCTAATCATCAGCCGCTCGCGTCAATAAACAGTTTATGGCAGACCGTTGTAAAATCTAAAATAATTGAAACATAGTCCTTACCGGAGAACCAGATCCACCGGAATCATAACCAGATACCTTCCCGGTCGACTCAAATTGATGAGAATTATAATATTTGACATGTTCCCTGTCAATCCATCATCTCAATACAATAATTTATTATCTATGAACTCAGCGATGATGGACATGCTGTAGTTAATCTATGAACTCAGCGATGATGGACATGCGATAGTTAATCTATGAACTCAGCGACGATGGGCATGCTATAGTTAATCTATGAACTCAGCGACGATGGGCATGCTGTTAAAACATAAGGAGGATGGGCATGCTATTAAAACAAAAAGACAATGGGCATGCTGTTGTTAATTTATGAACTCAGCAACGATAGGCATGCTATTGCTAATCTATGAACTCAGTGACGATGGGCATGCATTTGGAACAATTTAACAGGCTAGGGCATCGATCCCCCTACCTCAAATGCGATGGAAATGTCTGATCCGATCGCATGCAAGCCAAGGGACGTGCCGCGGCCCGCCTTTCCCGACCGTCTCTCCACTCCGCGGTTGGTTCCGGGTTGATGCCACGGCGTTGCACTCGTCGTGGGGAACCTCCCGCCGGTCCTAGACGGGAAGAAGACCGCTCCCCCATCGAATGTCGAGCCGAGGACGTCGATTCCACCGTGAGAAGGGGAGGGAGAAAGCCGCCGTCTTCGCCATGGGTTTGTCCCTCCATGATGGGGTTCGGCTCTGACGGTGGCGCCGCCGGGTTCTACGCCTTGCAGGTTCATCGACGGAGCTCCGGCACCTCCGCCGTGGCCTTCGGGTCATCGCGCGCCGAGAAGGGAGAAAGAGGCGAGAGGGGGTCGCCGGTTCGTGCAGGTGTTCGTGGGTTCCGCAGCTGCAACCTCACCCATCCTTGCTAGGTCGACGGAGAGGCCGCCGGTCTTGCGCCGTTGTCGCCGGTGCCGCTGCGCGCCAAGAGGAAGAGGAACGCGAGAGAGTGTCGTGTTCGCGGGCGTCCGCCCGTGGTTCCCTGTGCGCCTGCGGTTTCGCCCGTGGGTGCCAGCGCTCATGTGAAAAAGAAAAGGGGTGGAAATTGGTAAAGTGAGAGAGAGAGGAAAGATCGAAGGGGGTTTAAAAAGAGATTAGAATATTATTTTTTTTATTTTTAAACTTTATTTACATTCTAAACCCCCAAAGAAGCAAATTTATGCATATGACAATTAATTTACTTAAAGGCTTTAATCTAATTAGATTTAATACTTGAAAAGGCTCACAAATTTCATGAAAATAGCCGAAATTCATGGAATAATTCTATTCCATTACCGGTAAAGATCCGTTAAAGGACGGGTCTCACAGTCCCTCCCTCTTAATAAAAATTTCATCCTCAAAATTTAAAAGAGAGAAATGAATGAGAAACGCCTGAATCAAACAAAACATGAGCTGCATGGCCATAAATCATAATCATACCTTCCACGAGATGAGACGCCACAGCTTCAGCACGAGTAATATGAGAGACCTTCCATTTTTGCTTCATGCCTGCTGCGGTAGATTGCTGGGAAGAAGACACTGAAGCTTGATGATAATACCACTAAGGTTGAGGTGGTGGAGGAGGTCTGAACTGAAACGGCTGTGGTTGAGAAAATTGAGAAAACTGCATCGGTTGCGGCCTCAGAGGACAATCTTGAACCACATGTCCCGGTTGATCACAACGGAAACAAATCACTAGCATCGAACACGGCTTGCCCGGATGATAACTACCACACCTCGGACACGGTCTCGGCTGACTAGCCACTGATCCCTGATGCTCGAAAGAAGGTGCTAATTGCTGCTGCTCGGGATCTGATGATGCTTGCTGGTCATATCGCTTCTTAGACTTCTTGAACTTGGGTTCGGAAGAAGAACTGCCACTGGCAGCTGGTACAACAGATGGAACTCCTGCCACAGACGGCTGACTGACTTGCTGAAACTACATACTCGGCTGGACAGGGTCAACTTGGGTACGCCCTCGGGATCTTTCCCTATCCAATTCTTGTGCCACAACTGCCTGATAAGCTACGTCCATCTCTGCTACTCGGGTTGCAATCAGAGGCTGCCTCAACTCAAGTTTTAATCCACGTAGAAATTGCTCGATCTTTAGGCTTTCATCAGCAAGAATGTGGGGCGCATATCGACCCAAGTCCATGAACTTACTCCAATATTCTAGCATAGTCATATTTCCTTGAGCTAGTTCCATAAATTGATACATCTTATCCATCCTTAGGTAAGCTGGACTGAAAGTACGCTCAAAGGTCGTAAGAAACTCTCGCCATGTGATCTGACGAAGCGGACGGGATCTGAAAGCAACCTCCCACTCAGTGGTCCACCACGTGAATGCTGCTCCCTGAAGTTGGAATGTAGCCATAATGACTTTTTCATCCTCCGTGCACTCCATAGAATGGAATACATGCACGGTTGCATCAAGCCACACTCTGGCTGCATCAGGATCTGCCTATCCTTCATAAGTCGGTGGGTGAAATAGCAAAAACTCTTTCAATGCCCTGCCACGACCACCTGGAGGCAAATCGGCTTGAGGAGCAGGATCGGCTTGAATTGGAGCTGGCACATTAGTCAGAGGAGAAGTACCACTTCCTTCACTCGGGATGCGTGCCCTTTTACGAGGCGACATTTTAATCTAGAAGAAAACACGTAATAATAGAAAATCCATTAGTAATCACAAAAAACATCCAAAGCTAGCAGTAGACTCACATGGACTTGTTCTGGACTAATGCAATTCTAATTCCTTATACAAATCCTCAACACCGCTCTGATACCAACTGTGACGACCCAGGAGATCCGGATACCGATAACCCGACATCATCGATTTATCGATACCAAGAGCTCGGGGAGGCCACCCAAGAGGCTGATGAGGCCCCGTAAGGGTTAGTGAGTGTTTGTCAAGGGGATGCATAACGAATAGAAATTACATGCGCAATATTAATTAAAGCATTCATTTGAACTTTAAATGGAAGCAATTAAATATATCATAGTGGTAAAATTTATACAAGTAGTCCAGATCCATATATCACAAGTCCTACACTGTACAATGGTCAAAATAAATAACTACACAGGGCATAGCCCGGCCAAAAGAAGAAAGAAGACAGACTACCTACTAACCGACCACTGACAGACCACTGTTGGCTCTAAGACTTTTCACCAAAAGCACGAGAGAATCCTATAGCCGGTTGCTCCGCCTCACCTGTAAAAGGAATGGGTGAGTCTCACAGCAGAGACTCGGTAGGGTTTGTAGACACGCTATTCCTGACGTCCCTTGAGAAAATCTCATATTACCACGCGACACCCCGCAGCGGCTTTCACATTTTGAATCACTTGAGTGTTTCCTATCTTTGAGTCTTCTCTCATCTTCTGGGCGAGTAGCGTAACGCTCCTTCGGCATCCGGAAACCGCCTCATTGTGGAAATCATGCGGCATTCGAACGGCATCAACATCAATTGCATGCATCAGAAGTTGTCGGGACCAGGAAAATGCCTAATGGACGACTGCCGACGCCCTTTTCGGGGGAATCCGGTGGTCATCATGGAGGCGTCTAGGCCCCTGGAGGCCTCCATCAATACAAAATAATGAAAAAAATATATATATAAGATTGAACAAAAAATATATATAATTTCATGGAGGCGTCCAGGCCCCTGGACGCCTCCATCAACCAGCTCACGGGCGACCTCGGGCCATCGACTGACCGTTACTCAGCCTGTCGTTTGAATAAAATCCAAGTTATGGAGGCGTCTAGGCCCCTGGACGCCTCCATCAACCAACTCACGGGCGACCCCGGGCCATCGACTGACCGTTGCTCAGCCTGTCGTTTGAATAAAATCCAAGTTATGGAGGCGTCCAGGCCCCTGGACGCCTCCATCAACCAGCTCACGAGTGACCTCGGACCATCGACTGACCGTTGCTCAGCCTGTCGTTTGAATAAAATCCAAGTTATGGAGGCGTCCAGGCCCCTGGACGCCTCCATCAACCAGCTCATGGGCGACCCCGGGCCATCGACTGACCGTTGCTCAGCCTGTCGTTTGAATAAAATCCCAGTTATGGAGGCATCCTGGCCCCTGGATGCCTCCATCAACTAGCTCACGGGTGACCCCCGGCCTTCGAATGACCGTTGCTCAGTCTGTCGTTTGAAGAAAATCCAAGATATGGAGGCGTCCAGGCCCCTGGACGCCTCCATCAACCAGCTCACGGGCGCATCGACTGACCGTGGCTCAGTCTGTCGTTTGAAGAAAATCCAAGTTATAGAGGCGTCCAGGCCTCTGGACGCCCCCATCCTCCCGACCTCTATAAATAGAGGCTTACCCCCCTCAGTTCAGAGGTCGAAAAAAGAGTGCTGAGAGGCTGCCGGATTCTATTCCTAACCCGTGGGTGTTTTGTAGGGGAGGTCCTGCCGGATCCTCGGGTGCGTGTGCTCGCAGGAGAGAGGCCGCCTTCGCCCGCCGCGCTACCTCGTCGTCCCTACGCTGCCAAAGCTCCGCCGGATCTCGCCATCGACCATCCAATAAGCCATTCTCTCCTCTTCTGTTCTAGTTATCTTGCATTCATCATATCATATCCTCTACCCCCCCTTTTTTATGAGGGAGTCTCTTCCCGTTTCTACGTCGGAATAATTGCCATTCATCATAAGCATTTTCCTCCTACTCGTGTCCGAGAGGGGTTTAAAAGACAACACCAACCACGTGTGTGTCTTGCCATCATTTCGTTACTTGCGTCCTTAGAATTTGAATACTGCACCTTCATCTTTCTGATCCACTCGTTACTTGTTTGTCATTGTTTTGCAAGGGTACCTGAGGAAAGCCCTCTCCGTCGGCCAGTCGAAGGGGGAGGAAGAAGCAACCTTCCTTTTCCCGCTCTCGAGGAGTCACAATCTCCGCGCTCAATACAAGGTACACGCGATCATTTCGTTTCTTTGAGGTAACCCCTCTGGCGATCACATCCCTTTAGCATCCTACATATGCTCTTTCCTCATATTGGCACGTTTCATAATCCTTTTTAATTTTTAGTCGCTTGATAGTCCGTAGTTTAGTTCATCTTCTTCCCCTTGAGTGGATTCCTCGGCTTCCACAGGGTTCACAGAAATCCCTAACTCGCAACTAACAAAAGGAAAGCAGGATAGCAGTAAAGCATGCATTGGCACAAATAAGTTACAATCTAATAAAGATGTAAAACTAACTAAATAGTTTATGAACAGCTAACTAGCATGCCAATTAGAATTTAAATGCGAGTACTCAAAATCTACCAATAGAATAACAACTCAATCATTCCCGAGTGACAAGAGAGAGAAGGAGAGGAGATCCACCAGAAAAAGAAACCAGATGCGTCCACTAACGGCTTACACTGCGTCTCAAGCATCTACGCAAGCTTGATCATAGCATGTGAGACACGTAACAGTACCAGAACAAGTAACTAGTCAGAGCAACACTCGTCAGTGTCAATCCATGTCTCTGACCACGTGTGCACACACCGACTCGTGCCTAGAGCTAGACCTCTAGCTAGTATTTCCCTTCGTAGGACACTACGGTTAGACTGGGGCCCACGGAACTAGCTATTAAGCCGTAAACTGGGATACCCCACCACCTCTCCCGGGTGGGATCAACACTAAAAGTCGTCGGGCTACGACTGGTGGTTCCATCACTAGGAAAGAGAATCTAGCTCTATTGGGATCTAAAAACATGCCATAATTTATGATTAGATTAAACATGGCAAGACTAAAAGCATGATTAATTGAATATGCTAAGATGGCCATTATTCAATAATTCAATGCTTAAATAATTTAAACATGCTAAAATGGCAATTATTCCATAACTAACTGCCTAAATTATTGAATACACTGAAATGGCAATTATTCTGGAATTAAATGCATGAATAAATGACTATGTTAAGGATTGAAATTTGTCGGGATTAAATGGTTGAAAGAAAACCACCCCAGTCGATAAAACGGCTTAAACATGGCAGAGATATTATATTAAATGCATGATTAAACAAACATGCATAAATCATAGAACAATCGGTTAAATTAAAGCAGTTATAGCCTTAGGCGGTCGAACGACGAACCGCCACGTGTTGCTAAACGGACCAGTCGTGAGATTTCTACCGCCATTCAAATTTAAATTATTTACGCGGTCTAATCGTCAGCCGCTCGGGTCAATAAACGGTTTATGGCGGACCGTTGTAAAATCTAAAATAATTAAAACATAGTCCTTACCGGAGAATCAGATCAACCGGAATCATAACTGGATCCCTTCCCGGTCGACTCAAATAGACGGGAATTATAATATTTGACCTGTTCCCTGCCAATCCATCATCTCAATACAACAATTTATTATCTATGAACTCAGCGACGATGGGCATGCTGTAGTTAATCTATGAACTCAGTGACGATGGGCATGCTATAGTTAATCTATGAACTCAGCGACGATGGGCATGCTGTTAAAACATAAGGACGATGGGCATGCTATTAAAACATAAAGACAATGGGCATGCTGTTGTTAATCTATGAACTCAGCAACGATAGGCATGCTATTGTAAATCTTGAACTCAGCGACGATGGGCATGCATTTGGAACAATTTAATGGGCTAGGGCATCGATCCCCCTACCTCAAATGCGATGGAAATGTCAGATCCGGCAGCATGCAAGCCGAGGGATGCGTCGCAGCCCGCCTTTCCCGACCATCTCTCCACTCCGTGGTTGGTTCCGGGTTGATGCCATGGTGTTGCACTCGTCGTCGGGAAGCTCCCACCGGTCCTAGCACAGGAAGAAGACCGCTCCCCCTTCGAATGCCGAGCTGAGGACGTCGATTCCACCGTGAGAAGGGGAGGGAGAAAGCCGCCATCTTCGCCATGGGTTCATCTCTCCATGTCGGAGTTCGGCTCCGACGGTGGTGCCGCCGGGTTCTACGCCTTGCAGGTTCGTCGATGGAGCTTCGGCGCCTCCGCCGTGGCCTTCGAGTCATCGCGCGACGAGAAGGGAGAAAGAGGCGAGAGGGGGTCGCCGGTTCGTGCGGGTGTTCGGGAGTTCCGTGGTCGCAACATCACCCCTCCTTGCCAGGTCACCGGAGAGGCCACCGGCCCTTCGCCATTGCCGCCGGTGCCACCGCGCGCCAAGAGGAAGAGGAAGGCGAGAGAGGGTCGCGTTCGCGGGCGTCCGCCCGCGGTTCCCTATGCGCCTGCGGTTTCGCTCGCGGGTGCCAGCGCTCGGGTGAAAAAGAAAAGGGGGGGAATTGGTAAAGTGAGAGAGAGAGGGGAGATCGAAGGGGGTTAAAAAAGAGATTAGAATATTGTTTTTTTATTTTTAACCTTTATTTACATTCTAAACTCCCAAAGAAACATATTTATGCATATGACCATTAATTTACTTAAAGGCTTTAATCTAATTAGATTTAATACTAGAAAAAGCCCATAAATTTCATAAAAATAGCCAAAATTCATGGAATAATTCTATTCCATTACCGATAAAGATCCGTTAAAGGATGGGTCTCACATCACTTGTCACATAGCATATTGTTGAAGAAGAGTTTGGAAACCTTCAAATTAACCTTCACTGCATACATTGAGTTTATCATATGCCTTCACATCCTATCTTGAAAAAGTAAAAAATTGTGAATTCATGTCATAATGTATTGCAATCCTCCTACCTTCATCACATCCATGACTACATAGTATATCAAATGGTGACATGTAGAAGGGTAGGCTAAGCCTGTCTGAAAACTGTCACCACGTGTGAGGTGATCTTTGGATCTAAGTTCTTCGCCCGGTACTATGAGTCAACTACTTAAAGACTGCATATGGCATTAAAATTTCACTGATCATTTCACATTCTTGCACATATTCAGGGGGAGTTGCCAGACTAGTCATCTGAACTTAGTGCCTAGGCTCATTCCTGAGTTATGCAATTAAGTCTAGAGTTCTTAGGGTCACTTTAGTTGCTAAAGGAAGTCTTCATGTTATTGCTGTTAAATTTGAATCGAAATTAACAAATTCAATTATTTCAACTTTGATTCAGATTACACTCCCAAGAATCCAAGTCATGTTGGGCCAGCTATGGCTACGTTTGAATCAACTGAAGGAGTATCTTGCGAGGACGAAGATGATGAGAATTCCCCAAATTGCTATCAAGAGATAGATGGATATTAAATCTGCCTCTCTTAATGGGAATATCAAAATGATGTTCTTGTAAAACAACCTCCAAGATCCAAAACATCCACAACATGTGTACAAGCAGCAGAAGGCCTTGTACGGACTGAAGCAAGCACCAAGGGTATGGTATGAGAGGTTCATCTCATTCTTACTTAAAAATTGACACACGAGAGGTAAGGTTGATTAGACACCATTCACAAGAAATTTAGGTAAATACATGCTAGTGGTTTAGGCTTATGTACACGATATCATCTCTTGAACTATTAACAAGTCTCATGTGGTGAAGATGTCTAAATCTATTTTTGAACAACTCTGTATTGGAACTGTATGTTCAATGGCTAATCTGAACTTAACTGTATTTCTGGTATATCAAATACTGTGTAGTGAAAAGGTGGATTACGTCCACCTGAAACTCTCACTGAGCCTGAGTTAGTTTTTGGACCAAAGTTTTCTACCTCGTACCAGAACTCGAAGAAATCGAATGATTGGCTTTGAATGAATTTTCTGATGCTATTCTATGCCCCTTTTTTAGCTAGCCCCATGTCATAAGAAAACATATTGCACTTTCACTGAATTTCTCTGAAATTCATGTATTTGTCAATGGGGAGTCTTGCTAGTTAAACAACTTGAAATGAATGCTATTTCATTTTCTATTGACTGAGTGATCTCCAATTGTAACATGCAACGTGCTTATGATGAATTGCTTCAAATTTTTTGAAGTTGATCCTTAATGATGTGAAAAGTTCTGTAATGGAAATGTCAATTCTTGAATGACTTGTGAATGTCTTCAAAACTTTTGAAAAATGGTTGAAAATCTACCTTTGAACATTTTTTTCTGAAAAACAATTGGCATCAAATAAAAAATGGGTTGCATTGCCTAATTTTGATCATTTCTGCACGCCTGCTCATATAAGTCATGAAATTGAAAATGCTTGTGGTTCATCATTCGAAACTCATTGCTTTCTTGTGGAATCTGTCAAATGGTCTGAAAAATAAACTTTCCCATCTTGTTTTTGCATCCTATATTCCATCATCATATAATTATAGATTGTATGCATTAAAATTTAATGCATTAGGTGCATTTAGTTCATTCAAATGAAAAATTAAAAACTTGTATTTTGCACCCATGTTAAATCTTGCAATGCATTTAGAACTTTCAAATGAAAATCCAAAATCTTACATCACATTGCATACTTGCATATACTTTCATTGTGTGCTTGCATGTTATTATATACTATTCACCCCCATCCTTGGATTTTCTATGACATTATGCCTTCTTGCTAATAACGTTGCATATGAGTCATTACTGGAGTGTTTCATGTCATACACTCAGTGGGAATACATTTTTGATAAGTGCATCTATTTAGGGGGAGCTGCACTATTATGTATTCATAATATTTTCGGTGTACATGCTGAATCAAATTCGCATACATCATGCACAAAATGTGAAAAAGAGTGTTAAAGATAAGGATATAGGAATTTCTTTTCCCCATTCTAGAGATATTAAACTTGTTGCATATATGTTGTAGAGATAGTTGAGGAAACAGCTACCTACCTATCTTTGTTGAAAAGAATTTGTGATAAGATGAAAGACAGAGCAATGCTTAGCTTCACTGAATAAGCTAGATGCACGTCACCTGAGACGTGATGTGGTTCATTTCTGAAAAGTGTGACTAAAGTACCTCTGTTTAAAATGAAGTGAAATGGTTCAATATTCTGAGTAACCGGGGATTCTGACATGAGCTCCATGCATCTACTCGCGTAAAAAGAAATTATTTGAACCTGATCATTCTTGAAAAAATTCTGATTGTCATTGTGATATAAATGATACATTGATGTGAAGAATAAATTGATAAGGTAGAGCGTAGCCTCCAATACACTGCTCTCAAAATTGAAGTGCAATCTGTAAAATGTCTCATTGTGTTGATCTAAAAATCTGAATATCCATATTGAAACTATCGTTTTTCATGTTACTCACTTACACATCTGGAAATTTGATTTATTGTGTATTCAAAAAATTGAATGACTACTTTAGCAATTGCATGAATCTCCTATATGTTTGTACAACCTCCTAGATGCTATATATGAACATTCCGGTTGTCATGATTGTCATGCATCTTTCTTATATCCATTCCCTTCTTAAATAAGTAAGGGGGAGATATGTTACATATATATATATATACTTGCTTGGTTGAAGTGTGTGCATTTCATATGTCATCATTTGTATGTATCTAGATTCATGCATTTCAAAATAAAATATAAAAATTTGAAAATAAATAAAATTCTAAAAATTTAGACTTCGAATTCTTTACACTTGCTACATGGGGTGTTAGCTTTGAATGGTATCATCTTGATTTGTGAATCTTGGTATGCAACTCTTAAGACAACACACCCTTCTGTCTCCATAATCAACAATTGGAATCACAGAGAATCAACATGTCTTATGTTCCCCATATCCTTGCCTTGCTATTGCCTCATTTGAACTTCTGAAGTGGGCTCTCATTGATTTATGAATTTGCTTGTTGAAATTTGAACTTCATTGCCATCTTCACACTTTTTGATAATGTCAAAGGGGGAGAAGAATATGATCTTGTCTATGTCAGTCAGAAAGTTTGTCATCATCAAAAAGGGGGAGATTGTTGTATATGCCTTGCATATGTTTTTCATGATAACTAAACTTTATGTTGCTTGCACATGTTCTTGCTTGCACATATTCTTGATGTCAGTGTGCACTGATGTTGTTGTTCAAATATGGTTGTGATGGCAAATGGCTTTTGAGGCAGGCTCAAACATGTTGGTTAAATGCAGTGCTATATGGTCTTGATTCTTGGTTAGAATTGTTGGTTTTCCAAGAGGTTTCGTAGTTTTTTAATCGTGAATAAAGTCCTTCTGCATCTCATGATGTATTAACCTTGACTATCTTGAATTGTAGGATAAAACATCATGGTGGTCGCTTGGAAGGTAAAACAACGTGTAGATAAGCACATTGCTATCTACAATCTAAAACAAGTGGTAAACCATGTCTACACTCTTCAAGAACCCTTGGTAAGGCTATGGCATTCTCAATTCTAGTAAAGCAAGTAAAGTCGACTTGCCTCTATGGGAAGTTGATTTGGTCTGATGTGAAAAGGTTCTCTATGCTTAAACATATGAATTTGATTGTTGGTGGATCTATTGACTTAACCCTGATCAATAGATTGGAAGCTATGATACTCAGGCTTTCAAAGGTTTCTCATGCATATGTGCTCTTAATGGGTTGAACTTGTTCCTTGCATTTCCACAGAGAATCATTTTGAAATGAGATTTCATGAGTCTTTTGCATAATGTTGAATGCATTCCGTGCATAATCAAAGCAAGATTAAAACTAAAATGCATGAATTGAACGAGGATATGAACCTCAAAAGGATCATGTATCAAAAGCCTAGAATGAGTCCAAACCAACTCAAATTGAATGGCACAAAGTGTGGTCTTATAGTATATTCTATGATGATATGATCCATGGAGTAAACTATGTTGTTTTGCAGGATTTCCAGAGTTCGGTCGACCTGGAAGACTGGTCTGGTCGACCTGATTTTCCCAGCACCTAGAAATCTGGAATTTTCCAGATTTTGGTCGACCGCCAACCCAGGGCCAGTAGACCGGTTTTCCCAGCAATGAAATCTTCATTTTCTGAAAAATTTCGGTGTACCGCCCCCCTATTTTCGGTCGACCGCCAGCCCCAAGGCAACTTTTGTTTACTTTATTTCTTGAGTGTGTTCAAAGCCTTCCTCTTGGACTTCTTGGTCTAAAAGCCTCCCAACTTGCCTAAAATCATGGATCTGGTTTCTAACTTGTCCCTTGACCATCCTAGGACTTATAAAAACAACTCTTGGGCCAAGAAATCCCAAGGAAGCAATGGGATCAAAGGGAGGCTATCAAAGGAGAAAAAGAGTTGCAGGAACAACTCCGTGAACAGTGATCCGTCCAAAAGTTCTTCATCAAATCTCAAGTTTTTCAAGATCTAGAAGAAGCCAATCAAGTGGAAATCAAGTGGAGATTCAAGCCTCACTCAAGATCTGCATCATACACTCAAGGGGAGCCTAAATCAAGAGTTTTCTCAACTGTGTTTCATTTATCTTTGTGTTTTGAGCTTCAAGTCTTGTTCTTTGTAATCTGTAAATATCAGTGTGTGTGTGGATCGATTCAGATCCGTGGTCGTGTGGATTGTCTTGTTCAGATCCGTGTGTGTGCATGGATCTTCGTAGATCTGTGTGTGTGTGTGTGTGTGTGTGGATCTATCCAGATCCGGTTGTTCAAGTATGTAGATTACTGCATCTATCGCAGCACATGTGTGTGTTTGTTGTTGATCCAGTCATCGGATCGTGTTGGAGCTCGTCTCCATGTGTGTGTGTTGGAGCTCGTCTCCGTGTGTGTGTTGGGGCGCGTCCCCATGTGTGTGTGTGCAGGCGTCGCCCTGCGTGTGTGGTTGGAGTGTGTCTCCATGTTGGGGATTCATCCCCGTGCTGGTTTACAATAGTGAAGCCTCACTGGGTCTTAATGAGGGGTGGACATAGGTTGCCATCGTTGCATTCGAACAACCTTAAAAATTGTCATGCATTGTGGTTTGAATTGTTTGGTTTGGCTCATTTCTCCTACCCCCATTCCATGTGATTGTTAGTGCATATTGCTGTTCCGGATTGATCACTTAGATTTAACATAATCAATCTTTTCACTAAATTGATCTTTGGTATATCAAAAGGTGCCTTTGAATTGACAAGGTCATTCCTGTCAGGACAATAGCACTTTGCGTGAGAAGAATTCCTGGATTCACATCTCCGCCAAGTACCAAGAACTATCTTTGAGATAGATTTTCATAAATCTAACTTGTGGTTAAACAGATTTGATCGTCCTAGTTGTTGATTCATCATATTCCTTAAATCGGATAAAAATTGGCTAAAAGTTGTTATCACCCAATTCACCCCCCCTCTTGGGTGTCATTGATCACGGGACTTCATGTTGTAAAACACCAAGACTCATGTAGTAAACACCAAGACTCCATGACCAATAGGTATATGAAAATTTGAAGCTCTATGAATGACTTGGCTTGGAGGATACAAGACAAGCATGATGAGGTCAACTCCATTCTTGATAAGGTCGACTCCTTAGCACAAATTTTCAGCTTTTGATAGTCTTGAAGATGATATCCACCATGGGTTAATAGCTGCAAAATAGGATAATGGAAAATGAGCACCTTTATTAGCATTCTTCAATAAACTGTTAGAAAAACACGTACACATGAGATTTGTCATCATTAAAACATAACCATCCAAAATCAACTAGGGGATCTAATAGATTCCCTCAAGGTAGCCGAGTTGGTTGTACCCTAAAAACCTTGGAACCCTTGCTTGTCATGTCACTCTGAAGAAACGTGATGTCCTAGCCCTCAAAGAGCACTGTTTTCTGGCCTTAGTGAGAAGTTTTCCTCTGTCTGTAATTAGCGACCAGGACATGGAAGCCAAAAGGAATTAGCGGCCAGGCCAGTGGGCGCTAATCACTGAATTAGCGGCCGTGATATGGACGCTATTTGTTCGTGCCTATACTGTTCACAGGAATGGGTGACCACGACAGTGGACGTTATTTCTGTAATTAGTGGCTGTCTGAGTGGATGCCAATCACCCATATTTCCAAATTTGTCATGAGTTTTCATGTGATTTATCAATATGTCATTCTTACTCAAAGTTCTATTCTTGAACTCTATTCCATGAATCTACCTTATGTTCCTACAATGGCTAAACACTTTGGAACTCTATATTGGCTATAAAACTATAGTGGGTGTCCAAAATATTTACATGACTTAATGCCTGGAAATTATGGGGCCCGGTCTGGTCCTGGGAGGAGCGCCTGAAAGTACTTATGCCCATAGGAGCTATATTGACCACGGTGTGGCATTACACCGGAGTGCATTACTTGCTTGATTATGGCATTCCACGAATATCGTGCTTGACTTGACTTGACATGACTTGTGTGGCCCAAAATGGGTATTTACTTGCTTAAAATTATAATCGTCAATTCTCATGACATGACTTGATATTGCATACTTGAACTTCTTGATGGCGTTACATGAATATCTTGAAATCTTGCTAGTCCGTCTATATCGATTCTTGTTAATCACTCTCGACATTATCATGCGTTCATGCCTAGCTATACTTGCATTCATGTAACATGTAACTTACTGAAAGCAAGCTTGTACTTGAGATATAATTCCTACTTAGTGTTTGCTCACCCTAGTTTTTCCCCTATTTTTCAGGTAATTCCGATGATGAAGATCATTCGGATGGGAATGGATACAAGTGAAGAGTGTAGAGCCGTTCCGACTATTGAAGATGTTATCTAGTCGTGTCTTCTCTACTTCTTGAGTCATTATTGTATTTTTCCTTTTATTGAGTCTAGTAACTTTACTTTTGGCAATGTAATGAATTTCTCTTTGGGAGTATTAATGAAATAAAGGTATTGGTGTTATTTATTGATATTTGTGCATTCTCTCCATATGTCGAATTCCTTATGCTCTGATTAACATGATTGATATAAACTCGTCACGCATACCGGGTTCCTTCCGCACTCGGGGCGGACAGTTTTTGTGATATCAGAGCCTAGGATCTTCAAATTTCTAGGAACCCAAGTCCAAGGATAGGTTACATCCTACACCCGGTGAGATGGGTAGAACCATGGGTTAAGTCTATATAGGATAGTAAACTTTTTAGTTGGTCCCTTATTAATTAGATTTAAATTCCTTGTAGGATCATGGCCTCCGAACGAGCCTAGTGGCACGACATGCAACGCACTGTCCAAGGCCTCACCCAAGTGCTACAACAAGTGGCGCACGGGGGAATGAATCGTGGAGCAGGCGATCTCCACCGTAGTTTTCACAAAATGAATCCGCCAAAGTTCACCGGCTCGTCCGACCCCGACGCCGTCGAGAATTGGATCAAGGAGATCGAAAGGGTATTTTGTGTAATGCAATGCACGGATGAAGGTAAGGTTTTATTGGTAACTTTCCAAATGGAGCAGGATACTCGCTTCTGGTGGGAATCTGTAGAAGCCACGCTGCCACATGATCACATCACGTGGGGCGAGTTTGTTGAACACTTTAATGGGAAGTACTTCTCCGACCGCATACAAGAGAAGAAAGCCGCAGATTTTGTGGCATTAAAACAAAGGACTTTATCAGTGGCCGAATATGAGGCCTAATTCTCTAGGCTGTCGAGGTATGCACAACATATAGTATGTACTAAGAAGATGATGGCTAGGACATTTCTTAATGGGATTCGGCCGCAATATATTACCCAACTGAAACCGATGGACATTCAAGTCTACTCGAAAATCGTACGACGAGCTCAGTTATTAGAAGACGCCACAGAGCTGTCTGACCGGATTCGTGGGAAAGACAAGAAGGAGCATGTTACAAGCTCCGGCACTTTCAAACCCAAATTCAATCAGAAGAGGTCTAGCAATGGAGGAGATTCCTCCCAAAAGAAGAAGTTTAAGAAGGGTAACAAGCCCTTTTCTATTACTACCACACCTTCCAAAGAGGTGTGCAAGCATTGTGACAAGGCTGGCCATAAGGCCGAGGAGTGCTGGAGAAGGTTGGGAGCGTGCCTCCGTTGTGGAAGTCTGGATCATCGGATTCCCGAATGGCCTCTATTGAATGAGCAAGCTAACAATAACAAGCACCCGGTAAAGAAACAAGGCCCTTTACAAGCACTCCAAGAGGAGGAACAAAATGAAGGCAGACTCGTAGAAGGTACTTTAACTATATGTTCCATGTCTATCTTAGTTTTATTTGATACCGGCGTAACACATTCATTCATCTCTCGAAGATTTGCTAAGTCAATATCTATGAAACCTGTATTGTTGGATTCGGAGCTGGTTATCACTACCCCAATTGGAACTGGTTCTGAAATTACACACCACTACCCGGAAACTGAGGTAGTCATTGAAGGACATAACTTACCTGCCAACCAAGTCTGCATGGACATGGAAGGCTATGATGTCATCCTAGGAGCCGATTGGCTAGCTACACACACGGAGGTGGTAGACTGTCGAAAGGGCAAAGTACCCTTTGAAGACTACTCGTAGGTTGTCTACACTAGTCCCCAAAATCAAGACAAGTTTTCCTTGATTTCAGCTCTCCGAGCTAGCAAGCTCTTAAGAAAGGGGTGTGTGGCTTTCATAGCATTTGTGACTGCCACGGAGGTTAAGGAGTCTAAGCTAGAAGACATCCACGTGGTTCGAGATTTTCCTGACTTATTTTCGGAAGAATTGCCCGGATTACCCCCACAAAGAGAAGTGGCCTTCAGAATCGACCTTGTCCCTGGTGCTGGCCCGGTTTCTAAGGCACCATATAGGATGTCCCCTGCCGAGCTCAAAGAATTGAAGGAACAATTGGTGGAGCTCTTGAAGAAAGGATTTATTAGGCCGAGTACTTCCCCTTGGGGAGAGCCCATGTTATTTGTCAAGAATAAAGATGGATCGATGAGACTCTGCATCGATTATCGACAGTTGAACCACCTTACTATCAAGAACAAGTATCCACTGTCGAGGATCAATGAATTATTTGATCAAATATCTGGAGCTAAATATTTATCGAAGATTGATCTCAAGTCGGGATATCACCAACTGAGGATCAAGGATGAGGATATTCATAAGACCGTATTTCGGAGCAGGTATGGGCACTACGAATTTGTTGTTATGCCTTTTGGACTAACGAATATCCCTGCAGCCTTTATGCAGTTAATGAACAGTATATTCAGGCCTCATCTAGATCAGTTGATGTGGTCTTTATTGATGATATATTAATTTATTCAAAGACCGAGGAAGATCACGAAGAGCATTTAAGGACTGCATTACAAATATTAAGGAAGAATCAACTCTATGCCAAGGTTAGCAATTGTGATTTCTAGCTCGAGGAAGTATTTTTTTTAGGGCATGTGATTTCAAAGAATGGCATATCTGTGGATCCATCAAAGGTCGAGACTTTGAAGAATTGGGAAAGGCCGACCAATGCAACTAAGATCCGGAGTTTCTTGGGTCTTACCGGATATTATCGACGATTCATCAATGACTTCTCCAAGATCGCGGTCCCTCTTACTAGTCTGACACGCAAGGAGATTCCTTATGAGTGGAATGAAGATTGTGAACGGAGCTTTCAAGCATTGAAAGACCATTTGACGACTGCCCCGGTCTTAGCACTACCAATAGAAGGGGAGAAATTCGAGGTATATACCGATGCGTCAGGTATTGGCCTCGGATGTATGTCAATGCAACAAGGGAGAGTCATTGCTTACTCTTCCCGGCAACTAAAGAAGCATGAGGAGAACTACCCGGTGCACGACCTAGAGCTGGCTGCGGTTGTGTTTGCTTTGAAGATTTGGAGACACTATATCTACGGAGAGCAATTCACCGTGTACTCCGATCACAAGAGTCTCAAGTATTTGTTTTTGCAAAAAGAATTAAACATGAGACAAAGACGTTGGCTAGAGTATCTCAAGGACTTCAACTTCACCATACAATACCATTCTAGAAAGGGTAACTCTGTAGCCGATGCCCTCAGTCGAAAGTCGAGAGCATTATTAGCCAACTGTATGATCCAAGAATGGAAGATGTTGGAGCAATTCTCCGAACTTGATATAAGCACAGACTAGGAGAAAGGGTGTATTACTCTATCACACATGAGGATACAGCCGGATTTACTCTCCAAGATTAAGGAACTTCAAGACAATGACCTGGTGATAGTAGAAGTTAAAGGCAAGCTAGAGGAGCAACCTGATTTCCAGATAACATCTGATGGATGATTATTATTTCAAGAAAGGACATGTCTACCGGACTGTACGGAACTGAAGAAGAAGATCTTAGAAGAAGCGCACCGATCAAGATACACAATACACCCGGGAGGTACCAAGATGTACCCGGATTTGAAGCGAACCTTTTGGTGGCCCAACATGAAAAGGGAGATAGCAGACTTTGTTTCTTGTAGTCTCACATGCCAACAAGCCAAGGCGGAACACCAAAAGCCCGCTGGTAAGTTACATCCTCTAGACATTCCCAAGTGTAAGTGGGAAGATATCGGCATGGATTTTATCATGGGTTTGTCTAAATCTAAAGGCGGACATGATGGAATATGGGTCATTATAGATCGATTGACCAAGTTGGCACACTTCTTGCCTATAAAGAGCCGATGGTCGGTTGATATTCTAGCTGCCTTATACATTAAAGAAGTTGTTAAAATGCATGGAGTTCCCGTCTCAATCGTGTTTGACTGAGACTCGCGCTTCACTTCTCACTTTCGGAAGGGTCTACAACATTCGTTTGGGACGAGACTCAATTTTAGCACTACTTTTCATCCTCAAACGGATGGTCAGACCGAGACAACAAATCAAGTCGTGGAAGACATGTTGCGAGCTTGTGTTATTGATTTTGGTGGAAGTTGGCATGATCATCTACCCCTAGTCGAGTTTACATATAACAACAGTTACCAGGCAAGTATTCAAATGGCACCCTTCGAGGCATTATATGGAAGGAGTTATCGCTCGCCAATATGCTGGGATGAAGTTGGGGAAAAGCAACTTCTAAACCCAGATATGGTAAGGGATATGACTGAGAAGGTGCAACTTATTAGAGAAAGACTCAAGATAGCCCAGTCCAGACAAAAGACTTATGCCGATACTAGAAGAAGAGACCTCGAGTTCCAAGTCGGAGACCACACCTTTCTCAAGGTTTCCCCTGACCGAGGCATTAGACGATTTGGTGTCAAGGGTAAGCTTACTTCAAGATATATCAGTCCCTTTGAAGTATTGGAAAGAGTTGGCGAGGTTGCTTATCAAATCACCTTGCCACAGTAATAATCTGAAGTCCACAATATATTTCACATCTCTATGCTTAAGAAGTATGTTCATGATCCGTTCCACGTCATAGATCATGACAACCTGGTGATACAAAAGGACCTCACATATGAACAAAAGCTAGTAAAGATCGTTGATCGAGAGGTTCGTGTACTACAGAACAAGGTTATTCCCATGGTGAAGGTTCAATGGAATAAAAGTTTCGACCATGAAGCCACATGGGAGATCGAAGAATCTATGAGGAAAAGATTCCCCGACTTATTTCGAAATCGTAAGTACTCTGCACCCTCCATGTCTATATGAAATTGAATTTGGAGATAAAATTCTTTTAAGTGGGGGAGGGTGTAGCACCCCAGATCAAATTATAGGAAATGAAATTTCATAAATCAATTAAACATAATAAATAAGCAAGACAAGGGCTCAACTTAAACAAAATATAAAGTCTAACTCATAAACCATCACCATTGGGCCTCAACCCGTACACAGTCAAAAGCGTCACACTTAACCTATATGGGCCTCACATATATAGAATTAGCCAAAAGCTAAATGGGCCTTATGATTAATTAAAAAAGGGACATAGGGGACACATGTATCAATCCAATTAACATAAGGCTTTGGGGTACTCACAACTTTATCACGTTCGAACATGTGTTGGCCTTAGGGTTTTCGTTAGAAAATTTGGGTGGCGGCTGGTGATTTAGTAGTAAGGATATGTATGGGAAATTTTAAACCCAATAGGATTCTTTACGTGGGAACTTAATTCCCATTAGGAATCTAAAAACCCCACTGGGATTCCGTCTCTATAAATGCCCTGCCCCATCGAATGAGCAGAACCCTATTGTTGCGTTCGAGCTGTGCTGGGTCGAGCCTTGCGTCGACGCCGTCTTCATCCACTCCTTCCTATGTTGTTGTGCTGGTGCGTGAAGACGTGAGGACATGCATCCTCATCTTCCTCGTGTAGCCGTTGACGTGAAGAAGATTTGCTTCTTCCTCTCTTCTTCCTTCGTGTTCCTACTACTGCTATTGTGTTGCCTGCTGCTGCTACTGCAATTGCCCTTATTTTTTTTCTCTACTGCTTATACTTCATCGTCAAGCCCAACTTGAGGTAGGTTTTCTCAAGGTTCTAAGCCCAAGACTATAGTAAGAGAGCACATCATGCATAAGACATCTGTTATCATCATAAATCCTACTATTTTACGTAGTTTTATCACTTGTGAATTTATATGAAAATAGAGACCAGAGCAATGGCCGCTGATTATTGAGCGCCCGTGCAGAAAGGCACCAATTCCTGAATTGGCGACCGTCTTCTGGCCGCTGATTAATTGACGACCATCAGCTTGTCGCTATTTCTTTCAAAGTATTTGGTAATTAACCCATGTTAAAATTTTAATAACTATGGAACCTGACTATTTTAATTTTGCATGAATATGTTTCTAGAATCTCCATATTTTTCTCTATCTATCCATGTCTTTAGTTTCTTAAAATTCTCTATAAACAGCAATATGTTACTGTTCATGTGCAATTAAAAGAAATGAATAGTGTTTGAGCCGGAGAACGTTCTTGCCTGATGCATTTTAAATTGTAGCAGTAAAAGAATGGACGACTGTTCAAGCAGTCGCAAATTAATAAATGAGTGCCCCTGTAAGGAGGCGTAGTTTTGTAAAAACTTAGTAAAATAGAAAATATATGAAAATCATGAATCTATGACAAAAGCATGGACGTTATTTAAAGATTGAGCGTCGTCGTATACGGTCGCCAATTATAATTAAATTCTATTGATTTCTGGAAATTTCTAGAATTAGCGCCCATGCACAGAGTCGCTAATTCTTAGTATTTTTCTGGGAATTCTGTTAAATATGAGATTGGGTGACTTTTCAAAGAGCCACTATTTCTTGATATAGCGACTTTTTTTTTGGACGCAGATTCTTGCTCTCACAGTTTCTATCGGGTTTTTGACCCATACCGCAGGTCTTTTGGCACTCTCATCTCACGTCCGTAGATGGAGTCCCTATTTTATGATGTTTCACTCTTACATCTCAATTCTTGGTGATAATTGGACCCTCTGCGGGATATTCCTTCCTTCGGACTAGTGCTTTCTTCATTGAGATCTCTGTAAATCTCCCCTAGCCTTGGATTCCCTCAAGGCAACCGAGTTGGTTATACCCTAAAAATCCTGGAACCCTTGCTTGTCATGTCACTCTAAAGAAACATGTTGTCCTAGCCCTCATAGAGCGCTATTTTCTAGCCTCTGTTAGAAGTTTGCCTTTGTCTGTAATTAGCGACCAAGACATGGATGCCAAAAGGAATTGGCGGCCAGGCCAATGGGCGCTAATCACTGAATTAGCGTCCGTGATATGGACGCTATTTCTTTGTGACTGTACTGTTCACAGGAATGGGCGACCACGACAGTGGACACTATTTCTGTAATTGGTGGCGGTCTGAGTGGACGCCAATTACCCAGATTTCTAGACTTGTCATGAGTTTTTATGTGATTTATCGATATGTCATCCTTACTCAAAGTTCTATTCTTGAACTCTATTCCATGAATCTACCTTATGTTCTAACAATGGCTAAACTCTTTGGAACTCTATATTGGCTATAAAACTATAGTGAATGTCCAAAATATTTACATGACTCAATACCTGGCAATAATGGGGCCCGGTCTGATCCTGGGAGGAGCGCTCGAAAGTACTTGTGCCCATAGGAGCTATATTGACCACGGTGTGGCATTGCACCTGAGTGCATGACTTGTTTGATTATGGCATTGCACGAATATCGTGCTTGACTTGACTTGACATGACGTGAGTGGCCCGGAATGGGTATTTACTTATTTAAAGTTATAATGGCCAATTCTCATGACTTGACTTGATATTGCGTGCTTGAACTTCTTGATAGCTTTACATGAATATCTTGAAATCAAGCTAGTCCATCTATATCGATTCTGGTTAGTCACTCTCGATATTATCAAGCGTTCATGCCTAGCTATACTTGCATTCATGTAATATGTAATTTACTTAAAGCAAGCTTGTACTTGAGATATAATTCCTACTGAGCGTTCACTCACCCTAGTTTTTCCCCTATTTTTCAAGTAATTCCGATGATGAAGATCATTCGGATGGGAATGGACACGAGTGAAGAGTGTCGAGCCGTTCCGACTATTGAAGATGTTATCTAGTCTTGTCTTCTCTACTTCTTGAGTCATTATTGTATTTTCCCTTTTATTGAGTCTAATAACTTTACTTTTGGTAATGTAATTAATTTCTCTGTGGGAGTATTATTGAAATAAATGTATTGATGTTATTTCTTGCTATTTGCGCACTCTCTTCATATGTCGAATTCATTATGCTCTGATTGACATGATTGATATAAACTCGTCACGCATACCGATTTCCTTCCATGCTCGGGGCGTGACACGCAAGCAACAAGGAGGCTCCACAGCCACCACAGGAACACTGGTAGGGGCCAAAGAAGGTGCATCACCAACCGGCAGTAGGGCAGCAAGCAAGACGAAGGGGGGCAGGTGGGTCAAGGAAGGAGCATGCGGCTTCACAGGAATGGCAACGGCTTGGCTGGGCTGAGCAGGAGCAGCCATAGGCTCAGGAGCAGGGCGCCACTGGCGTGTGGCGCTAGATGGATCCGGAGCAGGCCTAGGCGGGCCATCCACTGGCTGCCCGACAGGGACCTTCTTGTACTTGGGAGCGGGGTGGCTAAGACGCCGGTAGGTGGAACAGAACATGGGAGGGTCTGGGAAGACCAATGCTTGCCAGAATCCCCCAGCTCCAATGCCAACCCAAACCATGTGAGGGAGCTTCTTGGACACGTCCAGCTGGACACAAACCCGAGGAGCATACGAGTGGGTCAGGCAGAGGGTGTTCCGATAAACCTTCAGCGTCAGGCTAATGCTCCCTGCAATAGAAAGGATCATAGCTTCTTTATAGAAAGGATCATAGCTTCGTTGTATAAATTGTCATAAGCCATTCACCAACTTCAAACCAATCAAGTTGCGTATGACATAGTCGACCATATAATGCTTCATAGGCTGCCATTCCAATACTAGAGTGATAGCTATTGTTATGTGTAAACTCTACTAACAGTAAGTGCTGAATCCACGACCTTGCTAATCCAAGCAACATGATCTCAACATATGCTCTAATGTCTGAATTGTTCTTTCGGATTGACCATCTGATTGTTGGTGATATATTGAGCTAAAAATGCCAACTCTGTACCCAATGCCTTTTGAAAACTCCACCAAAAGCTAGAAGAAAAACGTGGATCATGATCAGACACAATAGAAATTGGAACTCTATGCAACAGCACAATCCTCTCCACATACAATCTAGCTAATCTCTGTACACCGAATTCTCTTTGATGGGTAACATTCTAGCTATTTTTCTTAGTTTATCAATCATCAGCCAAATACCATCATAACCACTAGGTGTTCTAGGCAAACCCCACAACAAATTCAATGGCCACATGATCCCATTTCTATATTGAAATTTCTAAAGGCGGTAGCATACCTCCAGGTCGTTGATGCTTGACCTTCACTTGCTAATAAGTCAAACACTTATGGGGTGTTTGGTTACGTTTTTTTAGATATTTTCTCTCTCAAAATTTATTTTGAAGAAAGAATGTGGACTAAATCATGTTTGGAGCATCTCTTCTAATTTTTAGGGAGGGAGTCAATTCTTTATTAACATTTCCCAAATAAAAATTAACTCTTTCCTTATTTTTTTTCAAAAGAGTTATCTCTCCCATGACCACCTCTTTCTCTCTCACAAACACATGTCACCCCTCTTTCTCTCTCTCTCTCACACATACACACGATTACCACATATCTCTCTCTCTTCAACCACCTCTGAATGAGGAAACTCCATACTCTCTTAAATATTATTTAGATTTTACCAAACATGTCAAAAGTTAAATTTTATATATTCAAAAATTGTAACAAAAATCACAGTGAAACCTTTTTAAAAAGAGAAATAGCCTTTAAAAAAATTACTCCCAAACACCCTATTAGCCACAAAATCTGCCACATCACTTTTCATACTTGGCCACCAAAATTGCCTCTTCAAGTTATTATACATTTTTGTCATTCTAGGATGCACTATGTAATGGGATCCATGTGCTTCACGCAATATGGCCTTTCTTAATGACTCTTCAACAGGAATATATAATCTGCCTCTAGACCTAATCACCTCATCATCATAAAATTCCACTTCAGGCATCATCAAAATGCGAGATAACTCGGAATCTGCATGATGCGCTTCTCTTATTTGCCGATAAATAGCTGGTGTCATCGTCAAATTGGCAAAGACAACTATCCTCGGATCTCGTGAAACTTTTAGCCTGAAGGTCTCACATGGTACTTCCTCCCATAACTTACATTCCTTCAACATCAAATGGCTGACCTACACCTTTCTACTTAATGCATCTGCTACCACATTCATTTTTCAAGGTTCGTAGGACAAGGTAAAATCATTATCTTTCATATACTCCATCCACCTTCGCTACCTAAGATTGAGATCATTTTGTATAAACACATATTTTAAACTCTGATGATCAGTAAAAATTTCAACATTTTCTCTGACAGACGCGCAGTTGGGATCTAAATGGGGGGTGAATAGATCCCCGACAAAAACTCGGTTTCAAAACTAGAGCTCAACTAAAACAAACTAAAATCTCTAGACGAAGTTACAATATGTAGTAAACACTTAATACACAAGATGACTAATACAAACGGAAGCAGTTCTAACAAATAAGACTGAAACAGTCAAACAGAGAATCTGTCAATCGCAGAAGCAAACAGTTAGAGTGCAGTCATGATGCTGAACAGACATATGATCACATTCCCCGTAGCATATATATGCGCAGGATAAAGTGATGAATGAGGAACCTGTGAATGGTGGAAGATAAGTAGGAATCAATCACACCAGCAAGCACACGATGCACAAGAGATTTCATTAGGTGGTTTGGCCAGACACCTTGTGTAGAGCCCCAAAATTTATATAAATAATTCCTGGATTATTCATAGAATTTCTAGAATTTATTAAAGAATTTACAAAGGCCCAATTATGTTAAATAACGAATTTATCTTTAATAGTATAACCCAATAGGTTTAAGGACCAAGCCTAATAAGTTTAACCCATATTCTAGAAGGTTATTTAGCCTATTCACGAATTTTAAGGATAAATATCATTTTTATAGATAATTATATGGATAAACAAACAAAAGAGTATGAATTTTATTGAATTCTGCGCACATAGGATGTAGCGGTCTATCGTGCGACCGCCACAAGCATATAACGCACCAAGCTTAGACCGTTACACCCTATCAGTTCCGTGAAGAGAAGAACAAGCAAAAAGATTGGACCTTTGGGATTTTCTTGGCTAGAGACCAATTTGGGAAGACTAGTAGAAGTGCTAAGGACTCTCAGAAGTCGATCTAATCCTTAAAGCCTAGCCAAAACCCTATAAATAGACCTTAGTTTGGACCTGCGCGACCCCTACTTGGCTCGTGTGGAATCAAGGTAAGGAGTCATAATTTTGGGTAAGTTTTTTAGAACTTTTTGTTTATAATACTTTAGACTAATAGCTCTCAAAATTTCATGCTAGGAGACCAACTACACAAGGAGTTAGTATCTTCCAAAGTTGCTGGTTTCATCACGCCAACTCAGGAAACTGTACAATAGGGTGCTGAAGATCAGGAAATTACAGTGCCTAAACGAGGTAATTCGAATTAGATGCTTTAGAATTTTTTGTTCCCAATAGTATCATCTTCTTAACCTCAAAATTTCACGTCCTTAGGTCAAGAGGTTGGAGAGTTAGAGCGGCGTGAAGTTGCTGAAAAACTACAGGAAGATGGGAACTAAAACGTGTCTTGCAGATTCAAATTAGAAGACTAAAGCCTAGGAAAAAAGGTAGGTCATCTCATGAATGGAAAAAACAACATGATAGGAGTAAAAGCTCTCTGGTTTTACTTGATTACATGCATTATAGCTTCTAAATTTCATGTTCTAATAGGGATATGCATACATACATGTTCTTAGCCCTAATCAAAGATAAAAGATACTACCTTATTAATTCATTGTAACCTATGCATCTAGACAAACCTTTTTTTTATCTTGACTAGAGTAGCTATTCTTGTATAAGATGCTTTAGACCGAAGTTCTTTCGTGTTACTATCAGCAGAAGCTCTGACGGATTAAGGTAAGACCGTCACATTGATATAACGGCCTTACTACAAGCCATCACAACCTCTGTTGTATTTAAAATTCTCTGTTGTCTCTGACGCATCATAACAGGAGCGTTATAATACTGTAATAGCCCCACGATAAACCGTTATAGACAAGTGACACCCCTATATTAGACCGTCAGAGTATTTATGTTCTGTCAACCCGAGACAGAATGGAAACCAGTCAAGTTTACTTATAAATAAGCCTAGTTATATAAGGTTTTAACTATTCTCATGACTTTGAGGTTATTTATTGATTCATGATGGAAACTACATGTTTAGAAGCATCTTGAGTTATTTTAAGCTTATGTAATTTCATTGGCTAAACTCTATAGTTTTGTATTCTAAATCATGATTTTCCAATGATGTAATGACGGAGTTTTTATCATGGTTTCACATCGCTACACAGTCTTTTCCTAACTATAGAGTCATTTTCTCTAAGTACATGGCATATATTCCGGTATATGACCATTAGTTCACACTTTGCACTATAGGAACGTATTCTTGTACATGAGGACCTCTCTATTGGATATTCCTTCCAATGGAGTAGGAAATCTTGTTTCAAGGCCTCTGTAATTTTCTGCGAGCCTAAGATTCCCACTAGGACACCGAGTTGGTTGTACCATGAAAGCCCAATTGATTAGACAACACTATCAGAGTTTTCTGGTTCTGAATATGTAACTGATCCATATTAGACCGTCAAGCTCATCTAACGGCCTAATATATGACCGTCACATTTACTGAGTCCAACTTATTTAATTCTAGATTCAGCCCTTCTAACGGATCAACAGTCGACCGTCACGTTGATGTAACGGACTATTGACTGACCATCACAATTCTTGAGTATTTTAACACGAGGTTTGACCTAAGGGTTGATATTCCAAAAGTTCTTAGATGGACTATTGATGGTCTAGGACTTGTCATATTGTCCAAGATGCTTAACTTTAAATGAATGAAAGGTAAAGAATGCACCATTATGCTGCCGATTTATTTCCATGGCATAACATAGTTCTAATATGATTATTGAAATCCTTGTTCCAAATAGAAGCATTTCATTAATGGAATTATTGTTATCATGAACTTATTGAAATTGTACATTCATGGCCATATTTTATTGCTTGAAACGTGGAAATAGCTTGATTTATACTTGAAGATGCGATCGAGCACTGATTGTGTTCAAGGGTTTTATGTTAGTCCCCTCGGCTGATTGTCGGAAACATACTATTATAAACCATGGGGTATGATGCTACTGGCGTCGCATTGCGCTGGGAGTACTTTCTCTATAAATAAGTGAAGATCCACGGGTATCATAAAAATACTTGTACGTGACTTTCTTGCTTGATTGCTTGATATTCCACAAAAATTCACCAAATACTTGCTCATAAGCAAAAGATGTTTGGGTGATGACTACGTGGTATTGATAGTTCATTCTCGTTACATTCTTGTTCTTGAAGGGCCATATCATGTTCTTGTTACATTCTTGCTAGTTCATACTTACTCATTCTATTGTCTTTTGTTACTTTGGTTATACTTGTGTTTTATCACGTTCGCATGATTTTACCTTATTCTTTAGAGCTAAAATGATTAATTACTTTAATAGTGCCTTCATGTTGATGCGAAGATACCTACTGGGTAAGTGTGCTCATTACCTATTTTTCAATCTTTTTAGGAGATGGAAGTGAGTCAGGATCGGATTCGGAATATTCAAGTAGCGGGTCCGAGAGTGAATGAAGAACGAGTGGAGACTTAGGAAAGTCTACATTGTTTAGATTGAGTCTATGTAATTTTCTTATTTCTTGAGTCTAGTATAACGAAGATAGTTCAATTAGTGATTGTATTTGAATATTTGATTTTCAATGAAATAAAGTTGGAGTTTGAGTAAATTATTGTGCGATTGCATTCTTATGTGTGATTGCCTTGCGCTCTGATCGTTCTTGCTTGCAAGAGGCTTACCATGCCGACTGTTCACGCTCCTCGAGCTAGTCTTCCGCTGTAATAAAGGGCTCGGGGCGTGATAGTTAAGTTGGTATAAGAGCCTAAGTCTCAGGACTTAGGGAGAAGAATCATGTCATAGGATAAGTACAAGGTTTAAGGATTCCTACCTATGAACTAAGGAAGAAATTTCCATACCCATGCGAGAACTGGGTAGAGCCCGGGATAAGATTGTAAATTAACTTTAAGATTAAATTTCTTCTCATTTCCACGGGAAATAATAAGTTATTATATTTCTCACAGGTATGGCTCATCGCGTAGATTGGGATGGCATGCAACAAACGGTTGCTGGCCTTACTCAGACATTGCAAACTATGGCCTAGGCAGGCGCAGGGGCAAGAGCTGGTGACTTACATCGTAATTTCCAGAGTTTAAACCCTCCGCATTTCTATGGTTCTTCTAATCCGGACGAAGCAGAGAACTGGATTGACGAGATGAACCATATATTTGACGTCTTCCAATGCACCGATCAATAGAAGGTGCGTCTTGCAAATTTCCAACTCAACAAGGATGCCCGTACATGGTGGAAGTCAGTTCCGGCGCCTTCGGCCGATGCACCTCATACATGGGATGGTTTTCTTACTTTGTTCCGTGCTAAGTACTTTTCTGAGCATGTGAAAGAAATAAAGGCTATGGAGTTCGCTTCTCCTCGACAAGGAATGATAACAGTTGCAGAGTATGAACTTCAATTTTCTAGGCTAGCGCCCTATGCACCGCATCTAATTAGTACCGATTTATTGAAGGCAAATCAGTTTATGGATGAGTTGCGACCTGGTTTTATTCAGCAGCTCGAGACCCAAAACATCCGTACTTATGTAGAGATGGTTCAGCATGCATACTTATGTGAAAGGACCTTAGAAAAGGTCAAGAAATTGAAGGGGAAAGGAGAAGAGTCCAGCCGACGATCAGATCGGCGTTATAAGAAAGAAAAGTTTAGTATCACGGAGCCTTATAAAAGCCGTGATAGTAAGAAGAGATCCAGGAGCAGGAATGGTGGAGGTTCCCAGAAAAATAAGAAAGCCAAAGCATTCGGCTGAAGAATGTTGGAAGCGCCTTGGTGCTTGTCTACGTTGTGGAAGCAGGGAGTATCGCATGCCGGATTGCCCCCTTATGAAGGACCAGTCATCTAGTGGTGGACGTAGGAGGCAGGCTCGCCTCAATGTCGTTCTAGAAGAAGAGGAAGCGCCCAGGGGTGGTGGACTTATGGAAGGTACTCTTCAAATTTGTTCTCGTCATGCATTTGTGCTATTTGATACTGGTGCCTCTCATTCTTTTGTCTCCACTACGTTTGCCAAAACGTTACCAATTCCATCAGTTCCTCTACCTTCAGATCTTGTTATAACCACACCCCTACGTTCTGGAGCAAAACTTACTAGATATTACCCATATAGTGAAGTAATTGTAGAAGGCCACAATCTCCCCGCAAACTTAGTATGTCTTGACATGAAAGGTTATGATGCCATTTTAGGGGTAGATTGGCTTCTAGATCATGATGCTGATATTAACTATAGAAATAGGATTATATCCTTCTGAAAATCATGTCTTCCAAGATTCTCTTTCCTTGGCATCAAGTATAGGAAACATGACACTAGCATATCTTCTCTTCACGCTTGCAAACTCATCTCGCAAGGATGTGAAGCTTTTCTTGGTTCTATCATTGTTACCGAATCTAAGGAAATCATCCTAGCAAACATTCCTATTGTAAATGAGTTCCCAGATGTATTCCCATCCGAATTACCCAGTTTACCACCCGAGAGGGAAGTGAACTTCACTATTGAACTCATTCTAGGAGCAGCACCTGTTTCTATAGCCCCTTACAGGATATCCCCCACGGAACTTAAGGAACTAAAGAGGCAGTTGCAGGAACTACTAGATAAGGGTTTTTATTAGACCTAGCACATCCCCTTGGGGTGCACCAGTTCTTTTTGTCAAGAAGAAGGATGGCTCTCTCAGGCTATACATCGACTACCGGCGACTAAATCAACTCACAATGAAAAACAAGTACCCGTTGCCGCGTATTGATGAGCTCTTCGTTCAACTTTCGGTAGTAGAGTATTTCTCCAAGATTGACCTCAGATCAGGTTATCATCAGCTTAGAATTAAAGAAGAAGACAGTTATAAATCAGCTTTTCGAAGTCGTTATGGCCACTATGAATTCATGGTAATGCCGTTCGGGTTGACAAATGCCCCAGCAGCATTTATGCAACTTATGAACAGTGTTTTTCAACCATATCTGGACCAGTTCATCGTCGTCTTCATTGATGACATCTTGATATATTCCAAGACAAAAGAGGAACATGAAGAACATCTGAGGATAGCTTTGCAAACACTTAGAGAACATAAACTTTATGCCAAGCTTAATAAATGTGAATTCTGGCTCAAGGAAGTTTCATTCCTAGGCCACATTATTTCCAAAGAAGGTATCGTTGTGGATCCTTCGAAAGTGAAAGCTGTCAGAAATTGGAGCTGGCCAACGATTGTATCAGAAGTAAGAAGTTTTCTGGGTCTAGCTAGTTATTATAGGAGGCTCATTAAGGACTTCTCAAAAATTGCAGTTCCTTTAACTAGACTCACAAGAAGAGAAAATCCTTTTGTCTTGTCGGAGAAATGTGAAAAGAGTTTTCAAACTCTTAAGAATCATCTTATTACAGCTCCTATTCTATCACTACCTATGGAAGGTGGTGGATTCAAAGTATATACGGATGCATCTGGCATTGGCCTAGGGTGCATCCTCATACAAAATCGGAAGGTAATCTGTTATTCTTCAAGACAATTGAAACGTCACGAGGAAAATTATCCCATGCATGATTTAGAACTAGCAGATGTTATTTTCGCCTTGAAAATTTGGCGTCATTATCTCTATAGAGAGAAGTTCACTGTCTACTCGGACCAAAAAAGCTTGAAATACTTATTCTCTCAAAAAGAGCTTAACATGAGGCAGAGGAGATGGTTAGAATATCTCAAAGATTTTCATTTTGCTATTCAGTATCATCCTGGCAAGATAAATACTGTAGTAGATGCACTCAGCAGAAAACCAATAGGAATGCTATCAAGTCTTATGATAAATATGACTAATCTTATTCCTCAATTTATTCAGTTGAACTTAGATCTTGACAGGGAGGAAGAAGATTATTTTATAGCTAATATCCGAGCTCAACCTACATTGATAGAGGAGTTGGTCAAGCTGCAAATTGATGATCCCGTATTACTGGAGATTAAAGCCAATATTGAACAAAGGCCGGATTTCTCTATTTCCAATGACGGAAGATTGCTATTTAAGGGTCGAGTGTGTGTACCAGATCATGAGGATACAAAGAAACTGATCCTAGAAGAAGCACACAATTCTAAGTACACCATTCATCCAGGAGGTACAAAGATGTATCAAGATCTAAACAGAAACTTCTGGTGGCCTAACATGAAGAGAGAAATAGCTGATTTCGTGTCCCGTTGTCTCACCTGCCAACAAGTAAAAACAGAACATTTTAGACCCGCAGGTAAATTGCATCCCTTGATTATTCCCGAGTGAAAATGGGAGAGTATAGGAATAGATTTCATCACGGGTTTACCAAAAACCAGAGGAGGACACAATGGTATATGGGTAATCGTAGACCGATTGACTAAGTATGCACATTTCATACCAATAAAAAGTCGATGGTCTGTGGATATTCTAGCAGCCTTATACATAAAGGAAATTGTCAAGCTACATGGTGTCCCTGTCACTATTATATCTGATAGAGATCCTCGATTCACATCATAATTCTGGAAGGGCCTACAACATTCATTAGGGACTAGATTGAATTTTAGTACAGCATTTCACCCACAAACTGATGGTCAGACTGAAAGAACAAATCAAGTGGTAGAAGATATGCTCAGGGCTTATGCTATTGACTTTGGAGGAAGTTGGCATGATCACTTGCCTCTAGTAGAATTTGCATACAATAACAGTTATCAGGCCAGCATACAGATGGTGCCCTTTGAAGCTTTATATGGAAAAGGCTGTAGATCACCAATATGTTGAAACGTAATAGGGGAAAAGCAATTCCTAGGCCCCGACCTTATCAGGGATTCTACAGAGAAGATCAAGCTCATTCAAGAAAGAATAAAGATGGCAGAAGATAGGCAGAAATCTTATGCTAACAATCGAAGACGCGACTTGGAGTTTCAGGTGGGAGATCATGTCTATCTAAAGGTTTCTCCAGGCCGTGGTATTCGAAGATTTGGCATTAAAGGAAAGCTAACTCCAAGGTTCATTGGCCCATTTAAAATTCTCGAAAGGGTCGGTGAAGTGGCTTATAGACTAGCTTTACCTCCACAATTAGCAGGAGTTCACGACGTATTTCACGTCTCTATGTTGAAGAAATATGTATATGATCCTCATCATGTCATTACTTATGATAATCTGGAGATCCAAAAGGACCTGACATATGAGCAGAAACCGGTCAGGATTCGGGAGCGAGAAGTGCGTCAACTTAGGAATAAAACTATTCCTATGGTCCAAGTCCAATGGACAAAGCAATGGCCACACGAAACAACATGGGAGACTGAAGAATCTATGCGTAGAAGATTCCCAGAATTATTCGATTGAAAGTACACTCTCCATAAATCCATGAATTGAATTTGGGGACCAAATTCTTCTAAGTGGGGGAGGGTGTAGAGCCCCAAAATTTATATATAATAATTTTTGAATTATTTATTTCTAAATAAATTAATAAATGGATTATTGAATTAATAAATGGTTATAAGGCCCAATGGTATTAAATAATTAGCCTAGCCTATTTAATTTAAGACCCAAAAGGTTAAAAGACCAAGCCCATTAAGATAGGGCCATAATCTAGAAGGTTATTTAGCCTATTCACAGATTTTAAGGATAAATACCATTTTTATAGATAATTATATGGATAAACAAACAAAAGAGTTTGAATTTTATTGAATTCTGCGCACATAGGATGTAGCGGTCTATCGTGCGACCGCCACAAGCATGTAATGCGCCAAGCTTAGACCGTTACACCCTGTCAGTTCCGTGAAGAGAAGAACAAGCAAAAAGATTGGAACTTTGGGATTTTCTTGGCTAGAGACCAATTTGGGAAGACTAGTCGAGGTGCTAAGGACTCTCAAAAGTCGATCTAAGCTTTAATAAGGACTCTAGAATCGATCTAATCCTCAAAGCCTAGCCAAAACCCTATAAATAGACCCTAGTTTGGACCTGCGCGACCCCTATTTGGCTCACGTGGAATCAAGGTAATGAGTCAGAATTTCGGGTAAGTTCTTTATAACTTTTTGTTTATAATACTTTAGAGTAATAGCTCTCACAATTTCGTGCTAGGAGACGAACTACACAAGGAGTTAGGATATTCCAAAGTTGTTGGTTTCATCACGCCAACTCAGAAAACTGTACAACAGGGTGCTGAGGATCAGGAAATTAGAGTGCCTAAATGAGGTAATTTGAATTAAATGCTTTAGAACTTTTTGTTCCCAATAGTATCATCTTCCTAACCTCAAAATTTCACGTCCTTAGGTCAAGAGGTTGGAGAGTTAGAGCGACGTGAAGTTGCTGAAAAACTACAGGAAGAAGGGAACTAAAACGTGTCTTGTAGATTCAAAGTAGAAGACTAAAGCCCAGGAAAAAAGGTAGGTCATCTCATGAATGGCAAAAATAACATGATAGGAGTAAAAGCTCTCTGGTTTTGCTTGATTACATGCATTATAGCTTATGAATTTCATGTTATAATAGGGATATGCATACATACATTTTCTTAGCCCTAATCAAAGATAAAAGATACTACCTTATTAATTCATTGTAACCTATGTATCTAGACATACCTTTTTTTATCATGACTAGAGTAGCTATTCTTGTATAAGATGCTTTAGACCGAAGTTCTTTCATGTTACTGTCAGCAGAAGCTCTGACTGATTAAGGTAAGACCGTCACATTGATATAACGGCCTTACGACAAGTAGTCACAACCTCTGTTGTATTTAAAATTCTCTGTTGTCTCTGATGCATCATAACAGGAGCGTTACAATACTGTAACGGCCCCATGATAAACCGTCACAGACAAGTGATCCCCCTATATTAGACCGTCAGAGTATTTATGTTCTGTCAACCCGAGACAGAATGGAAACCAGTCAAGTTTACTTATAAATAAGCCTAGTTATATAAGTTTTTAACTATTCTCATGACTTTGAGGTTATTTATTGATTCATGATAGAAACTGCATGTTTAGAAGCATCTTGAGTCATTTTAAGCTTATGTAATTTCATTGCCTAACTCTATAGTTTTGCATTCTAAATCATGAGTTTCCAATGATGTAATGACGGAGTTTTTATCATGGTTTCACATCACTACACAGTCTTTTCCTAACTATAGAGTCATTTTCTCTATGTACATGGCATATATTCCGGTATATGACCATTAGTTCACACTTTGCACTATAGGAACATATTCTTGTACATGAGGACCTCTCTATTGGATATTCTTTCCAATGGACTAGGAAATCTTGTTTCAAGGCCTCCGTAATTCTCTGCGAGCCTGGGATTCCCACTAGGACGTCGAGTTGGTTGTACCATGAAATCCCAATTGATTAGACAACACTATCGGAGTTTTCTGGTTTTGAATATGTAACGGATCCATATTAGATCGTCAAGCTCATCTAACGGCCTAATATACGACCGTCACATTTACTGAGTCCAACTTATTTAATTCTGGATTCAGCCCTTCTAACGGATCAACAGTCGACCGTCACATTGATGTAACGGACCATTGACTGACCGTCACAGTTCTTGAGTATTTTAACCCGAGGTTTGACCTAAGGGTTGATATTCCAAAAGTTCCTAGATGGACTATTGATGGTCTAGGACTTGTCATATTGTCCAAGATGCTTAACTTTAAATGAATGAAAGATAAAGAATGCACCGTTATGCTGCCGATTTATTTCCATGGCATAACATAGTTCTAATATGATTATTGAAATTCCTTGTTCCAAATAGAAGCATTTCATTCATGGAATTATTGTTATCATGAACTTATTGAAATTGTACATTCTTGGCCATATTTTATTGCTTGAAACGTGGAAATAGCTTGATTTATACTTGAAGATGCGATCGAGCACTGATTGTGTCAAGGGCTTTATGCTAGTCCCCTCGGCTGATTGCCAGAAACATACTATTATAAACCATGGGGTATGATGCTACTGGCATCATATTACGCTGGGAGTACTTTCTCTATAAATAAGTGAAGATCCACGGGCATCATGAAAATACTTGTAAATGACTTTCTTGCTTGATTGTTTGATATTCCACAGAAATTAACCAAATACTTGCTCATAAGTAAAAGATGTTTGGGTGATGACTACGTGGTATTGCTAGTTCATTCTCGTTACATTCCTATTCTTGAAGGGCCATATCATGTTCTTGTTACATTCTTGCTAGTTCATACTTGCTCATTTTATTATCTTTTGTTACTTTGGTTATACTTGTGTTTTATCGCGTTCGCATGATTTTACCTTATTCTTTAGAGCTAAAATGATTAATTACTTTAATAGTGCCTTCATGTTGATGCGAAGATACCTACTGAGCAAGTGTGCTCATTACCTATTTTCCAATCTTTTCAGGAGATGGAAGTGAGTTAGGATCGTATTCGGAATATTCAAGTAGCGGGTCCGAGAGTGAATGGAGAACGAGTAAAGACTTAAGAAAGTTTACATTGTTTAGATTGAGTCTATGTAATTTTCTTATTTCTTGAGTCTAGTATAACAAAGATAGTTGAATTAGTGATTGTATTTGAATATTTGATTTTTAATGAAATAAAGTTGGAGTTTGAGTAAATTATTGTGCGATTGCATTCTTATGTGTGATTGCTTTGCGCTCTGATCGTTCTTGCTTGCAAGAGGCTTACCATGCCGACTGTTCACGCTCCTCGAGCTAGTCTTTCGCTGTAATAAAGGGCTCGGGGCGTGACACCTTGTTTGCCTACGTCCACCCCTCACTCAATCTGAGTGAGGATTCCCTTGCAATAGCAAGAACGTAGACTCAGTCTGCAAACAACCGCTGGCTAACAGCTTAATCTAGAGGGAGACAAATCCCTCAAACTCTAATCTAGCAGCATGCTAGATCAGAACCCACTACCTCAGTAGTGATTGGAGGAACACACCTCCCTTCCTCTGAAACCACAGAGGGGACAATCGGAGGAACACATCCCTTCCTCTAAAACCACAGAGGGGACAATCGGAGGAACACCTCCCTTCCTCTGAAAACTAAGAGGGGACCTGAACCCTGAACAGGGTATCGGAAGAACACTGAGAAAATGAAAAGAAAAAAGAAAAACAAAAGGAAAGACAATCGAGAATGATTCAGAACAATATAGATCAGTATGAGCAGATTGGCTTGGATCTGATCCAGATGCCAATAGATGAACAACTCCCCAAACTCTCGAGCTCTGAGTGTACTCAATTTGTCGAGATGGAATTCAGATCTAGATACTCTCAAGCTTTTTCTTCCTCTTTCTCTTTCTCTTCTTCTCTCACAAAATTCCTATATGATTTTTCTCACCGGCTCCACTCCTCACGACTCTACTGCTCTCCTTTTCTTTCACTAATGTTTTTTTCCTTTTTCTGATTCAGTCCCCTTTCTAGAGGATGGAGACAACATATATATACTAGACAAAAATTTAAGTAAATTATGGAAAGAGGAATTATCATCAAATCTGAGGCTTGATTGGTCCAGGTGTGATTTCATAGTATTCCTCTTCAAAATTCATCTTCAGAGATTGCCACGTGGCTTGGACAAGTGAGAGGTCTTCTAGAGTTCGAAAACACCTGATTTAGTTAAGTTGTCACGTGCTCTGCTGGAAAGTATCAAGGTGTCAACGTGCCAGGAAGACAGGTCTAGACTGATTCAATTAATTGCTTTGACGGGCTATAAATATAGGTCGAGGCAGTCTTCAAGGATTATGCTTCGTGTAGGTCCTGGTGCATCGATGCATAGAGAGATAGGTCAATGCACCCTTTCCCAAACTAATCTTAGACTGCAGTTGATGCTTCATAGCTTCGACACAGAGCCCTTGGAAGTTGACGTGTTGTATAAGAAAAGAAAATCCCTAACTAAAGCGCTTGATATCCTAGGCAGAAGTCTAGTTGCATCGATGCATCATCTTGGACCTTCGACGTTGAAGAGGCGTGATCTCGCGCGGGTCCTGAGCGGGCGGGGGATCACTGGATCATGAACTACAAGAAAGGGAAAAGGATCAGGGGGCCCAGGGATGAGTCCCTGGGAAAAACCCTCCGATGCTTAAGTCAGTAGAGCTATGGTGGGAGCAATAAAAGGGGGGAAGTAACTTCTACGCGAGATCCCTCTCCACCAGAAGGGTGAAGTGGTTCCTGCTCAGGAGTTTTGAGCGTGTGGTCACCCTTACCTTTCACCAAAGGGTATCCTTCATTTAAATAGTGCGCCGTCTTCAGGAGTCTTGTAAGTCGAGGTGTTTATGGCGGGAGTTACGTCCTCAACGTGAGCTCTTAACTGCCTCATCGTGGGATCTTTATCACCATGGGGACGTGGAGTCCCTTATCCCCTTAAATTCCTGCTTACAGAAAGCTCCTAACGGCTTCATGGATAAGCAATCGTCGGCCATTCCGAGCTCAGGGATGCCAGCCCTTATCCTGGGCGGTAGGATTAGCTCAGATGAAGATGGGTCGGATCGGTTGGCATGCACCTTCCTCTCCCCGTCGGAGAGATGGCTCGGGCGTGGACCTTTCTTGTGACCTGACCGACACTCGGGCCTCCCGAGCCTAGGGGCCGCCTAGGAAGGTGGTATCCCCGAGTGAACTTTTATTGAGATTTCAGTCCGGAGTGGGCCCAATGGGCTGTCACTCGGGCGAGCGGGGCCTTGTTGGACCCGAATGGGCATAGTTCGGCTGCTCTTCAAGTGGGCTACAGAAATCCCTCTCTCCACTTGTCCCCCTCCTACTCCCGAGCCAAAGTAGGCTCGATAGAGTAGTTCATTTAGGGTTTAGGACCAGCGTGGCTCAGGTGGGTGGAGTTCTGGCGGTGCTATGAAGCCACGTGTCGTGGTCATCCGGGCCCGTAATAATTGCAATCCTGACAGATTTGAAATGAAGGCCCCCCCCCTTTTTTTTAACTAAAGTTGATACTTGCAAGGGGGGAGACGGGAGAGGGGGTTCATCTCTTCATTGCGGAAGAAGATGAAACCACTATCCCGGCCACCAGGCAAGCGATTTTCATATATGAAAGCATAAAGAGAAAGGGGTACAGAGGGGGGGAGGGGAAACGGCCAAAGAGGGCCAAGAAGCGTACAAGGCCCAAGGCCCAAAGGAACAACAACGAGGCCAAACAACCCGAGCGAGGGCAGCAACAGAAGGCCGAGAACCCACAGAGAAAACCAAGTCCCTACAAATAGGAGTCTTCGTCGAAGACCCCTTCAGAATCAGACGAGAACATAGAACGGACACCTCGGTGACGACCCGGAGAGGAAGGCCAGTCAAGAGGATCAACCTCCGAACCGTCGGTATCGGGCACCTCCGGGAAGGAGGAGGCGGCCGGCGGCGGGGGCGCCATCGAAGAAGATTGGAGCCGGGGAGAACGACGTGGAAGGATACCAGCATCCTCAAACATGCACTGCCGATCACGCGAGGAAGAGGTGGAGTTAGAACGCCGGAAGGAACTCCGAGGAGCCCCGCCATCCAACCTCGAGGGCGGCTGAGAGCGGTCCAAGCCAGAGGTACCCATGAAGGCCGTATGAGCTGCCGTAAAGTCACGAAACCCCGAGCTAGGCTCAAGCCCGGGGACGTGGAGAGCCTGAACAAGCTGAGGGAGCCGGAGAGGTGCGCCAAGATCCGGGTAGGGCACCGCACCTACGGAGTGCACCGGAGCCGAAGGGGGGGCGGTGCAGTCGATTGGCCCGGGAGGGGGCCGATTGATCTTCTTCTTCAGAGCTTGGGCGAAGGAGAGGCGAGGAGCGGCCGTCGGAGAAGAGGAGGAGGCCAAGGGCCCTACAACGTTGGCCGCCTGGGCAGTGGGCCCAGGGGACCAAGCAACCGCACCTGCATTAAGCCCCGAAGAAGGGCAGCCAGGGGGGTGGGCATCCGGCGCCGGGAGGCCGAGGACCAAAGAGGAGGTCGGCCGGGTAGCAGGAGGAACAACCGCAGGCACTCCTGAGCACGGAGACACAAAGCCCACAGCCGGCGGGGGGAGAGCACCACGAGCACCCGGGTCCGGAGGAGGGGCGAGGCCAACAAATCTAGCATGTGCAGCGGGCAAGTCCGGAAAGAAAGAAATGGGCTCCAAACTTGGCACCGATAACACTTGAATAGTAGGGCGCAAAAAAAGGGGGAGCTCCACGGCAGGGGCGGGAGTCCCCTCAGCTCCACGGGCAGGAACAGGCACCGGGGGGGGTGCAGAAGGGGCTGCGGCCGAAGGGCTGGGTCCCCTGGGAGAGGAGGCCCGAAGGCCAGGGGCCTGCAAGGGAGGGGCAGCGACTGGCCGAGGAGGGAGGCCATCATGGGGGGTGTCGACACCCATGGGGTGGGTGTCGACACCCACGTTGCCAACTGCTACCGGCGGAGACACGATGCCAGCTGCTGCCGCTAGCAAAGGAGCTTCTGCCCCCCCCCTGAGGAAAGGAAGCATCCGCTGGCAGGGGGGCAATGGGAAGAGCTGGTAGGCAGGCAGGCGAGGAGCTCGACGGAGCGGCCGCAGTAGACACGGGAGCAACCGCAGTCGACGGGTGAAGTACAGGAGAATCCACGGGGGTGACAACGGGCAGAGGGGGCCCAACAGGCGGACCAAGGACAACAGACGCCGAAGCTTCCGGAGCTGGAGCAGCATGCGGCAGGGGGGCTTCAACGAAGGCAGCAGGAAAGGAGCCCAGAGCCGACGAAGCACGCTCCACCGCCTGCAGCCTCGGCGAAGCATCCTCAGCAGGTAAGGAAGCATCCGCAGGCGACGGGAGAGGAGGCACCAAGCCGGTGGGGGGGGGGAGCGCCAGGCTGGCCACAGGCTTCGGGTGGGGCATGGAGACATCACGGACCGAGGGAGCAGTCGTGGGGGCACCACCAGCCGTGAGGACGGTGACTGCGGTAGCCGGGGGAGTAGCAAACAAGGCAGGTTGCCCAGGATGAGGCAGAGCAGGCTTGGGTGGCACCAAGGCAGAACGACGAGCAGGAGGCTTGTTGCACTGGAGAAGATCATGTTCAAGACGCCTGCAGGAGCTGCAGAAGGAGGGGGGGCTTGGGTACACCAACGGTTGCCAAAACCCACTGCCACCATAGCCAATCCAAGCCCGTGGAGGGAGCTTCTTGGAGAGATCCGCCAGAACTCAAAATCTGGCAGCGTGAGAGCGGGTGCGGCATAAAGTGTTGCGATCCACTTTGAGGGGAGAACCAATACCCCCTGCTATGGAGTTAAGCATAGCTTCTTGGTAAAAGTTGGCAGGGAGCCCGGGCAGCTCCACCCAAAAGGGAACGAGGGGTGAATCTTCATCAACGGAGAAATTGAGGGACCACTTGAAAAAGGAGAAGGGCCTGCCCATAACAAGGAGGGAGTCCTTGAGGAGGACTTGGAGGTAGTCTTCCCGATGGTTGAAGCAGAGGAGGAGATGTTGGCGGTCCATTGAGCTGATGAGGAAGTCGTCCTTGAACTGGAAGCGCCGAGCCAGGTGCGATCTGATCACTTGGAATGGAGGACGACCTTGCGGCGTTCTAGCAATGAGGGCGAGCTGAAGAGGCCGGCAAGACACTTGGATCTCCTCCAGGTTGAAGAAGGCAGCTGGTTCTCCACTGTCGGTGAAGGCTAGAGCATGAGTGGAGAGAGGGAGGGGTGGAGGGGCTAGCGACTGGAGGACCACATTCGCGAAGGAAGGGGCAGGCGCGAGAGCAGGGGAGCGGCCGGATGGGTCTAAGGAAGGGGGCGCAGAAGCCACCCCTCCAGGCACTGTCGGCCGTGCAAGGCCAGACCAAGGGGATGTGGCTGGTAGCAAGCTTGCATGCGGAGCACTGGAGGAGGAGACGGCGGGAACGAAAGAGGCACGCGGCTTGTGAACTGAAGGGCCAGCGCCAAGCGCAGCGGCAGGGTGGGCTTCCGAGGGGAGAGGGAGGGGGCCAGACGGTGGCGCTTGGTGGAGGTGGGCTGGAGGAGGAAGGGCTGCAGCCGCCAGGGGGCCGCGGACGGACAGCCAGCCAGCGACAGGGGAGCTGCAACTGGCAGAGGGGGGGCTGGGTAGGAAAACTGGGGATCGTATTCAGGCGCCGTCCCATCGAGGGGGTCAACGGTCAACGCCGGATGGGGGGGATCAACGGAAGGGAGTAAGGAGGGGAGAAAGGGGATAGACGGTGAGGATTGGGAAGTGGCAGGAGGCAACGGTTGAGAAGAGGAGGGAGCTTGAAAAGGTGGGGGAGGTGGGATGGACGGTGAAGATAGAGATGTGGCAGGGAACGAACACGGGGAAGGAGATACGTGGCCTTGCAGGAGGGATTGCGTAGAGATAGGAAGGGCAGTCAACGGATGGGATGAAGCCTCAACAGGTGGCGTGTGAAGGGGGCCAGAGACGTGGCAGCCAGGAGAAGGGAAAATGGCTGGTGGAGAAACACCGTGCTCACCGGCGGGAAGCGAAAGAGAGGGGCCGCCGGAGACGCCAGGCCCATGAGGCAAGGCCACAGAAAGAGCAGCGCCGTGGGACGAAGGAACGCCAAGGGACGGGGCACCAGCAGCAGTGGCCGCACCTTGAGCACCTCCAGGGGACGAAGAGGCAACGCCACCAGGAGCCAGGCCATCAACGGTAGAGCAGGGACCACCAACGACGGGTGCGACCGAGGGAGGGCCACCACCGGTAGGGGGCACCAAGGGGAGGGAGGGGGGAGGCACAAGGCCCCCCCCCTCCACCGGCCATCACCGGAGGGCAGCAGGCACCGCAAGATCAAAGAGGAGGAGGGAGGCAAGGCTCGCGGGAGTGGAGCGGGAGGTGGAGATCGGGAGGAGAGAGAATGGCATTGAGAGAATGTTTTGAGTTATTGGATAAGGGCCCCCCTTTTCCCGGAGGTCGGAACGACGCGCCTTCTCCCGCGTGGGTTTATAGGCGTTGGGCGCTGGTTATCATCCCAGACTCTTTTCGTCGTTAGGGTTTTGGCTCTCCTTCGCTTCTTGCTTTTGGGGATCTTCGATGCGCCGTGAGGGCATGACAGAGGAGCAGAAACTTGCGGCGACGTTTGAGGAGTTGGCGGAGATAACTGCGGAGGCGGTCCAGCAGCTTCCTCCTCCCCCAAAATCTTCAAGGTCTCGAGAGAGTTCTTCTTCAAGTTCTTCCTCGAAATCCATGGCGGGCCAGCGTTCGGGTGCCAAGGAGTGGGGTGATGAGCCGGCAGTGAGAGCGCCGGTCCCGAACTGCAGCGAGTTGGGGGAAGCCGAGGTGAAGAGGCTAGAGCATCAGTTTCACCTGCCTCACAAGTATAGCTTTGCCCCGGCTGCTCCGCACGAGATGAGTTTGGATTCTCGTACTGGCCATATCTATACCTTCCTCCTGGCGTGGAAGGGTAGATTGCGCCTTCCCTTCGAGCCCTTCGTCCTCACGCTCCTCGGTTTTTTTCAGTTGGCGCCCATCCAGCTGGTAGCCAACTCGTATCTCCTTCTTTTTGCCTTTCGCATCCTCTGCCGCCAATGCGGGAATCCCCCTTCCTTGGACCTCTTCCATTATTTTTTCGAATTGAAGGCGCATCCGTCAGCCGAGAAGGGTTTTTACTTTATCCAGGCGAGGAGGAACAGGAGTTGCATCTCCTTGGCGGCGAAGGATTCTTCGCACAAGGGGTGGAAGACCCAATTCTTCTGGGTGGGGATAAACTCGGTGGAGGAAACCTGGAGGTGCCAAGTAATTCCCAATTTCCACCCGAATATCCCTCCCAGGCAGGATGAGTTCCCCCCACATGTGGAGAAATATGCTGCCATCTTGCTGAAGCACCGCCAGTCCACCGAGGAACTGGTCACGCCGGAGAATATCGAGCGGTGTCTTCTTACGCGGCTGCACCCATCGGGCTCAGGTGTCGCAAGCTAGGTTCTCCTTCAGATGTGGGGGGTCATTTTTCTTCTACTGACCGAATTTTTCTCTTGCGCAGACACCAGGCGGTCGCCGTTGGAGGATCCCGCTGAGGTGGTCGACCTTTGCGATGACTCGGCTGCCGATGAGCCGAGCGTCCCTAAGGGTCGCCCCCAAGCCCGAGATAAGGGCAAGGGGGTGGCCTCAGGGGGGACTTCCCGGCCGCGCGGAGTGAAGCACAAGGACCCCGTCGAGGACATGTTGCGGGACGCCGTGAAGGCCAAGAAGCGGGCCAGGAAGGCTGGGACCGTCCCCCCTATTGGAGGCAATTTTGGCCCTGCGGTGCTCCCCTCTCCCGAGCGAGATAGGGCCGACCCTATCGAGTCAGCTCTCCCACCCGCCGAGCAAGAGGGGGTCGAGGAGGCCAGGGGCACTCCGTGGGGTGATGGTGTTGGATCAGCTCTCCCCTCAGTGGGAACAGAGGGGGCCGAAGTTGAAGAAACTGCGGTTGGAGCTGGGGCGTCAGTCGGTACCTCGGGCGGTGGCGTGCGGGCCGGGTCGGTCGAGGTCGGGGGTTTGCCTGCAGAGGCGTCGCAGCCCCAACCGACCGTGGTGCATGGAGCGGCCGAGTCCGCAGCTCGATCAGGGCCATCCGGCAAGGCGTCAGATGCGGACAGGGTTCCCATGCCTGTGGCTCTGGAAAGGCTCGGCATCTCGAGCACTTTGTACCAGATTTATCGCGGCGTAGCCGCGAGGGTAAAAGGGGGAGACAGGCGTCACTCCCCGCCCGGGGTCCTCGACATAATTATGGAGGGTGGCCTGATCATGGCCCAGATGGGGGCTACCATGGCGGAGACCTACGCTCGATCGGAGTCAGAGCGGTCGAAGCTCGCTTGGACCCTCAAAGGTTGCGAAAGGAAACTTGCCCGACTTACTGAGGAGCATGAGGGGCTCCGGCGGGAGTTCTCCGCGATCAAAGAGTCATCACGAACGAGCTGACTGGAGGTCTGAGCGCTGATCGAGGAGCTAACCAAGGCCCAGGAGTCACTCGAGAGGAAGAGTAAACTCCTTGATGAGGAGCGCCTTCTTCGTGTCGCGCTGGAAGGCCGTTGGGTAGCCGAGCACGCTGAGCTGGTGGATCAGGCGGAGGCAGTGGAGCGCCTTCGGTTGGAGGCCGAAGCCAACCAAGCTGAGGCCAAGGAGTGGGCAGCCAGAGCCGAGTGGAAGTTGGCCGAGGCGGATAAGCGGTCGGTGGAGGCCTAGGAGCGGGCGGCCGAGGCCGAGTGGAGACTAGCCGAGGCAGAGCAGGAGAAGGCCGAGCTCGTTGGTAGGGTGGGACTGGCCGGGGCAGAGGCGATCGAGCAATACAAACTCTCAGAGGCCTACCGGGTCGACCTGTAGGAAGCCGCCCTTCCCTACTACGAGTCAGCACTTCCCCGAGGCATCCGCAAGGGGTTCAAGCAGGGTTACCACCGGGCGGCAGCTTATCTCGGGGAATAGGATTCTGGGATCAACTTCCCCTCTGGCCAATGTTATGACTCAGACTTGTCATCTTCTAGCTCATCTGCGTCTGGCGCGGGAGATCTGGAGGGCTCTTCTCCTGAGGGGTCGCCAACTCTGGCTGCCTCGAGAGGGCTCGCGACCGAGGCAGTTCCCGCCCAGGCGGGGTCAGTGCCAGGGTCGACCGTCACCGAGGGTTCCGGGGGGCAGACCACCCGTGCCTCCCACCTCCGGGCTTCAAGAGGGGCCGGAGGCCTGATGTATCGTCCTGTGTTGTCTCCTTCCTTTGTTTGTCTCTTTCTCTTTTCAAGAAATAAGTTCCTCCTTTTGTAAGGCAATAAATAAAATCTTACTTGCTTCTTGCTGTCCTTGTCGTGATTTGATTAGCGTATCTGTAGTAGTTGGAAAGGACCGATACTTTCTACATAGATCTCGCGTGATGGTTGGGTGATCCCCTGACAGGGTGCCCTTCCGTTTTCTCATGCTTTGAATGCCTGGCCGCTTCGTGTATCCTGCAAGGGCGGAAGATGAGAAGTTTGAGGTGACCGTTCATAGGGGGAAATTCCTTTGGCGTGTTTTCGAGGAGAGAATCATTTAAGGCGAGTAGCCTCCCTTTGCTTATAAAAAGACTAAAGGGCGTCGCTTCCTCTCCACCGCTTAGGGTTTTCCCTGACAATCTTTCCTCGTTCCTTCTTCACGTAGCGTTGTGCCGTTGTATTCGGAGCATGGAGGACGTTCCGGAAGATGAGGCTGTCGATGACGGGGGGCGGAGAGTTCTTTCTGCTTCGGATTTGAAGAGGGTTCGATGGCCGATGTTTGGAATTGAAGAGGGTTCGAGGTACGGAGGCACGTCGTCTTCCCTCTATCAGTTCGGGTGACGCTTGTAGGGGGTGAGACGGATGACGGATGGGGGCATCAGACATCCCTACCGCCCATCCCTTCCTGCTCGCTTCATGGATGGGAGGAGGAAGCCAACTAAGCTCCCTTCCTCTGGGCCTTCCCCTGCCTCCTCGTCCAGCTCTGCTGGTTTCTTTTTCTTTCTTGCAGCCTCTTTTTCCAGCTTCTACTCTGCTCCTCCTTTCTTTCACTCTTCGGAGGGTGCCTACACTCTCTTTCTTCCAAAGAGTTTGCAGGTTGGAGGGGGCTTCCATATGCATTCCCTCCCCCCGTCCTCTTCCAAGTTCAACTTGGAAGGTAGCCTTCCTCTTCTCTAATCACTCTATCACCTTTGTCTCGAGCTACCCGATCCAACGGGGTCAACTATCCTTTATCCGAGCCAGTTTCTACACGAGGCAGAGTTAGTGGCTGGACGCAGGAAGGTCATCCGAGTCAGCCGAGCGACGGGCTCATATGATGGCGGCAGATGTATTTTCTTCTTTTTTTGACATGTATTTTCTTGGCTTCGGCCTTCCTGATGTACAAGCGAGTTGTTTGAATAAAGGAAGGGAAATTTGTTTTATTCTATGCTGCTTACACAATATTTGGTATTCAGAAATAGAACTTGCATAGTGTAGTTACGCTCCAGGCCCGAGGGATGGGCTCTCCTTCCATCGTAGATAACCGGTAAGCTCCTTTCCCGAGCGTCTCGACCACTCGGTAGGGGCCTTCCCAATTAGGGGATACCTTGCTCGCCGCCTCAAGTGGTCGAGAGGCTTCGACTTTCCTGAGGACGAAGTCTCCCGGTTGAAAGTGTCTGTCTCAGACTTTAGCGTTGTAGTATCGAGTGAGGCGGCGCTGGTATTCCATTGCTCGGATGCTGGCAATCTCTCGGAGTTCATCTGCTACGTCGAGGTTTTCGAGCAGTTCATGCTCGTTTGCCTCAGGCGAAAAGTAGATGACTCGGAGGGAGGGATTGGCGATCTCCAACAGAATGACGGCCTCAGTGCCGTATACCAACTGCAATGGACTTTTACCGGTTGCCGTTCTAGGAGTCGTTCTGTGTGACCAAAGCACGCTAGGCAATTCCTCAAGCCAGCTGCCCTTGGCCTTACCGAGCATGGTCTTGATGCCTTTTAAGATAGTCTTATTGGCATTCTCGACCAGTCCGTTAGCCTGAGGGTGGGCGACCAAGATGAAATGATTGCGAATGCCTAGGTCGGCACATCTGTCTCGGAAATAGTGAGAATCAAATTGCCGACCGTTATCGCTCACTATCACTAGGAGGATGCCGTAGCGACAGATGATCGACTTCCAGACGAAATTCCAGACGACTGTCTCGGTGATCCTCACCGTGGCTTCGGCCTCGATCCACTTGGTGAAGTAGTCGATGGCGACGATGACAAACTTCTTCTGGGCCTGAGCCATAGGGAACGGCCCAAGGATGTCGATCCCCCACCGAGCGAACGGATATGGTTCAGCTAGGGTGATGAGCTCCATTGCCGGCCGATGGACCAAGTGGTCAAATCGCTGGCATCGGTCGCACTGTTGCACATAGGCTGAGCAGTCGCGATGAAGAGTGGGCCACCAGTAACCCTGCCGCAGCAGGATCCTGGCAAGCAACATTCCTCCCGAATGCACTCCGTACAGGCCTTCGTGAATCTGTTGGATAGCTCGGTGGGCTTCGTCGGTGCTGAGGAACTTCAGGAGGGGACCAGAGAAGGACCTTCGGTAGAGGGTTCCGTCTAGGATGACGAAACATCGAGCTTGGTACTTCAACCCGCGGGCCTCTCGGGAGTCGAGAGGCTCTTGAGAGTCCTGGAGCCACGAGAGATATGGGGTGCGCCAGTCGCTCGGGGAGGCTGGGTCAACAGCGAGGAGCTCCGAGTCAATGCTCGGGCGCTCTAGCTCTTTGATGAGGAACGATCGGGTACCCTCAGGGTCGAGAGAGGAGGCCAGCTGAGAGAGGGCGTCCGCTCGGGTGTTTTCCTCCCGAGCCATTCAGACTACCTCAAATCTCTCGAATTGCTCGGCCAGGGCTCTGACCAATTGGAGGTATTTGATCATTAGTGCCTCTCGAGCTTCGTACTCGCCGTTGACCTGGATAGCGACCAGCTGGGAGTCGGTGTGGATTTTGACTCGCTTAGCCCCCAGCCGTCGGGCCATGCTTGCTCCCGAGATAAGGGCTTCGTACTCGGAAGCGTTGTTGGACGCTTGGAAATTGAACTTCAAGGGGTACTGTAGCTCTGCTCCTTCGGGAGACTTCAGGAGGATTCCGGTACCACTCTCGATCGAGTTGGAAGACCCATCGACGAACAATTCCCAAGTTGGCCCAGGTGCGGACGGAGGTCTTTCTTCAGTTGGGATGGTGCTCTCGGCGATGAAATTAGCGAGCGCCTGGCCCTTGATAGCCGAGCGAGGCCGATAAGATATGTCGTAGGCCCCAAGCATGATGGCCCACTTGACGAGGCATCCTGAGGCTTCGGGGTGAGCGAGGATCCTCTTCAATGGTTCGTCGGTTAGCACGGTGATGGGATGCCCCTAGAAGTAGGGTCAGAGGTGCTTGGCTAAGGTAACCAACGCTAGCACGAGCTTCTCAGTTGCGGGGTACCTTCTTTCAGCCTCGTTGAGCACCTTGCTGGTATAATAGACCGGCCTCTTGACTCCCGAGTCATTCTTGACTAGGACCGAGCTAACCGTAGATGGAGTTGCCAAGAGATAGAGATGCAGGGCTTCGCCCGGGACGGGCTTGGAAAGCACCGGGGGTGAAGCCAATAACTCCTTGAGCTCGACAAACGCTTTCTGGCATTCCTCGTCCCATGCAAACGTAGCAGATGCCAATTTGGGCCCCCACAATAACTTAAAGAAGGGCAGGCATCGTTCGGTTGCACGGGACAGGAATCTACTAAGAGCGGCGATACGCCCGGTTAGGCGTTGGACGTCCTTGATGCAGGTGGGTGGGTGCATGTCCAGGATGGCCTGGACTTTATCGGGGTTGGCCTCGATCCCATGCTCAGTAACCAGGAAACCCAGGAACTTCCCAGATCTTACTCTGAAGGCCCACTTGGTAGGATTAAGCTTCATGTTGTACCTTAGGAGAGTGCCAAAGGTCTCGTCGAGGTCGGCGAAGTGGTCTTCGGCCTTGGGGGTCTTGACGAGCATGTCGTCAATATAGGCCTCGACGTTCCGATCGAGCTGCTCTTCGAACATATGGTTGACCAGCCTCTGGTACGTGGCTCCGACGTTCTTCAACCCGAAAGGCATCCTAGTGTAGCAGTACACGCCAAAGTCGGTGATGAAGGCGGTCTTCTTGATATCTTTTGGATCCATTCTGATCTGATGGTAACCTGAATAGGCATCTATGAAGCTGAGTATTTCATTGCCCGAGGCTGAATCAACTAGTTGGTCGATGCTCGGTAACGGGTAACAGTCCTTAGGGGTGGCCTTGTTCAGGTCGGTGAAGTCCACGCACATCCGCCACTTGCCCGAAGCTTTCGGTACCAGGACGACGTTGGCTAGCCACGTCGGGTATATGACCGGTCTAAAGAGGCCAGTATCTTGCCTTTTGCTGACCTGTGCCTTGATGATCGCCTGCTTTTCTAGTGCGTGCTTCCTTCTTTGTTGTTGCACGGGCTTCATAGTGGGATCGAGGTTGAGCTTGTGCCTTACGGTCTCCCCTGGTATCCCAGAGAGCTGATCATCAGACCATGCGAAGACTCGGATGTACGCAGAAAGAAAATCTTTATATTGCTTCTAAACCTCAGACGGTAGGTCGGCTTCGATCTTTACTCCTAGGGTCGGGTCGTCATTTAAGAAAACCGCTACCAATTCGCCTCTAGGTTCGGCGGTTGCGAATTTTTCCTTGAGTCCCCGGGGGCCCTTGTTATTCCCATCCGACCTTGAGGCTTCCACCGAGATGTTATAGCACTTCCGAGCCATGGCCTGGTTACCTCGGACTTCCCCCACCCTATTTTTGGGGGGGAACTTCATCTTGTGGTGATAGGTAGAAGGCACCGCTTTCGTTCGGCTGAGGATTCCTGATGAGGACATCACCAGCAATTTCATTTGATCAAGGATCCCGATGCTCGCCACCCATGCTACATCTTGTTCACCACTTTATTTCGAGTCATATGATGTAATTTTCATTTTCTTATCATGTACTTTTCCTTTTATTTGAGTCCAATACCTTGGTGAGGTAGCTATTTACCTAAGTCTTAAGTCATTATGTGTGTTATTGGGCCCAATTATATGGGCTAGGCCCAGGGGCGCCCCCTTCCCCTTGGTTTAGTGTTAGTAGTCCAAGAGTCAGGGACTTATTTGTAATTATGGGATTCTTATAAATAGGACCCCAATCCCTCATTTGTAAGCTAATGAAGTATTGATAAAAGTTTGCCAAAGCATTTGTGCATCTCTCTCCCTCTCTCTCTAGCTCTATTTCTCTCTCTCTCTCTCTAAAGGGGGCGAACCCCATTCTCTCTCCTCCTCTCTCCAAATTTCAAAATTCACTCTCTCTCCTCCCTATTCACCTCTAATTAAGACCCCTCCCCCTTCCCCATACCTCTCATTTAATCCCCCTCCAACCCCTAGGTGGAATCCCCTTCTCCTAGGCACCTCTCCCTCCTCCCAAGCAACCTTTCCCCTTCCCCATACAACCTTTCATTTTCCCAAGGGAGAATCCCATCTCCCAAGCACCCATTCACATCCCCAAGACACCCCTTCCCATTCCCTAGACCAGAATTAAACCCTCCATTAACCACACATTCAAACCAAAGGAGAGATCTCTCCTCCCTCTCTCATTCCCAACCCAAATTCGCAGCTCCCCCTTCCTCCACTTGCTAGACCACCTCCCAGCCCCCTTTCTGCCCCTCCCACACCTTGTATCACCCCCTAACAGACCCCCACATAGTCAGGTGCCATCCCCACACCCATCCACCCCATTTCCCACCCCATCTACTCCGTCTCCCATCACCTTTCACCACCCTATCCATCTCAATTCGCAGGCAGCAGTTGGATCTCAACTTACAGAGGCTGCTCAAGAGTCGTCCGACGTCCTCTAGAAATACACCATACATTGCCGGAAAGTTCTGCGAGTCTTCTTCGCAAGCGAGGTGGAATCGTCTCATTCCGACTTCGCTACAGTTCGTGGTGCGTGTTCTCATCGAACTGCGCAACAAGGACCAGAACCTGGACCTGAGCGGAAGTGCAGAAGCTCCCACGGCCACATCCTTCAACTTCTGGAGCCGCCACTTGGCCGAGAGCTGCATCCATGAGTCATCCACCACCACCAACAAGCGCCATTCCGTTCGGCATCAGGAAGTGTTCTTTCCAATTTTTCTCCCGCGGGTGCGCAGACAGTCCATTTGGGTCCTGCCCCGACACTGCCTCACTCAACGGACTCCTCCTCACCACCCCGACATCCTCTGGTGCTGTTCTCAGTTTATGCTCGAAGAATACTCATCCACAGCCGTCCTTGACTTGGTCTCGACTCATTCAGACTTCGGGAGTGATCCTGGTACCTTCTACAAGAAGCTGCAACAATCTGGGCCAGCCTGAACCTGAACTCTGAGCACCTGTTCCGGGGTCCACTCTGACCAGAGGCGACGTGGGAACTGCCCACAAAAATTCACAGGCGTGCCTGGGTCTGTCAGCGTTGTTCCAGCGCTAGTCTCGTCAAGTTCTGAGTCTGGAGGAGTGCACAGAGGCTGGTACACCGATCCCCTATCCTGCTGCTCAAGACACGGGCAGATTCGGTCGGGTGATCCGTCGGCGCGATTCTAGCGAATCTCCCCTCCCCGCCTGGCTGGCTTAACGCCCCTCCCTGCGTGGAGGTAGTGTTTGCATTGTACTACTCAAATCCCCACCCCAAGTCCACCCTCCTGTGTGAGGCGTAGTGGTTGTATAATTTAAACAGGGATCAAGCTTCATCGACGCAGTGTGCGGGGAACCCACACTTCCCCGCTCGCCCTCGTCTCCGGCCGGGATCGGCGTCTTCACGCCGATCAGGTGAGCTCCTGGTTGCACTCCTCTTGGTCAGCCTTTCTTGCTTAACTAGTATTGCTTCTTAGTGCCGTCAGTCGGTGAGTGAGTGCCCGATCTCAAAATATCATCAATTTGAGTGCCACCGCAGAGCGAGTTGTGAGAGAGCCACTACATCCCACGCCCTTGGCGTGCTGGCCGCCCATAGAATTGGGGCATCCCAGGCCTTTAGGGGTTCAATCTCAAGCGAGCCAAACCCTGGAACAGCGAGGTCCCATTCCGGACCCTCTCCACCATCGTCGAGTTGCCTACGGGCACGAGTGTGCGCTACACGGGTGAGTCCGCTTGAGTGGGTTCGCCGATCGGTTCGATTGCTTGCAAATCTAGGTCCAAGGTGCATTGGTCAAGTGGCTGCCACCCCCAAGGGGTTTGTGTCACATCAGTTGGTATCAGAGTAAGTTCTAGACTTGTCTCTACTAAGTCTTGTCCTAGGGCCATTGCATGCATCACACTTTTCCTCCATCATGACTACCTCATACTTGGCATATTCGCCACTCTTAGGCCCATTAGAAGCCTTTGTGTTTGATGGAACTCGCCCTAGTATATATATAGAGTGGGAGGACTCCATAGATCGACACTTTGGGAGGTTCACTATATCAGGGCCTATGAAAGTCAACTATGCCAAGAGTTTGCTCTGGTGCCAAGCTAGGAAAGAATGGGAGAACATTGTAAGATTGAGAGAAGCCAAAGGGGAAGCACCCATTGAATCTTGGGATGAAATGAGGGCCAATCTTAGAAAGATATACGCACCACAATCCAAACCTCTTCAACCAACCGATCTTCAACCCCCGACCCCAACTCCAACCAAAGAACTTCTCAGACCAAACCCAACCCAAGTCCACCCATGTTCACCACCCCGAGAGTTACAAGATGACCAACCAAGTCCCTGTGGACGCAGATTTTTATTTAGTTTATTTTATTTATTTATTTATTTATTTTATTATTTATTTATTGGCGTGCCAGTCACCGAAGTGACAATTTTATTGTACGCTCGATCTGACATGGTCAGTCGATTGTGAAGTCCGAGTCAGGACCCGAAGTCCGTCATACCATGAACGCTATGACGTTAATTACGTCCTTCCAAGGAAGGACAACCCTTGATTAAACGCTAAAAGTAGGAGGCCTCGAGAGGCAAATGTATATTCATGTGCGGAAATGGAACTTCATACCGAAGCCAAGAAGGCGGGCAAGATAATGACACCAACCGTAGAAACAGATGATATCGCTAAGTCAGCGGTTCAAAGCCCGGGATTAAGGGGGGAAGGAGGATCTCAATCACCGGTAGCCTGAGCCGCGACCGTGATGAGGTTTAAAACATCGATCAGTATTTCGACAGCATCTTCCCTTTATCTGGGTTATGCCCAGGGGGAAATAGGCTATCACCCACGGAGTGCCGGGATGAAAGCCAAGAGAGAGAGAAGTGTTGAACTTCCCGAATCGCATATTTGCCATGGGGCAATATTTGGTATTCCCTGTAGAAGCTGGTGGAACTCATGCAGTGGCAGAGCCCTCCCGAGCTAAAGGAGTTATTCATGGACCCGATGCGGGACGACAGAAAGTGAGCGAACGCTCAATGTTGCGCCCTCGCACGCGGATCGACCTGCCCGGTCAGGTCGCGGGGGTCAAGGGGGCAGTGCCCCTTGCGGGGGTTTCCGGGGGTGGAGCCCCCGGAACAAAATTCAGATTTAAGATTCAGTAACAACATTTGAGTAGGTTATCAATGCAGTTCAAGTGCGCAAAGGTTCCCGGGGGCAGCTTAATATTGGCTTTCATCATCCTGGGAGAATTTTGGCAGCACCTCCCCTAGACTTAGCATCTGCCAAGGGATGATATAGGCTGACATCGACGGAATGCCGGGATGAAAGCCGAAAAGTGGGGGAGCACTAAGGCTCAAGGAGACTATACATGTCTCTGTCATCAATCACTATTCCCCGTCTCGGAGGTCGACGAGACCCTTGTAAAGACAAGGTCTGCCGAACCCGCGGGGTTGCATGTGAATCCAGTTAGGGACCGCATAATATAGGGGAGGCCAGTTGGGCAGTGGAGCAGGCTATCGGCACAGCAAAGTGGGAAGGGAGGCTCCCAGGACGAAGGCAAGGAAGCAAAGGGGTTCCCGGCGTGAGGTTCTCGGCGCAGAGGGAAGACGATAGAAAGCTCCCGGCGCGAGGGGCTTCTCGGCGTGCTATTCCTTGGCCGAAGGGAGCTTCTCGGTGTGGGCTATAGTAGGGGCTTCTCGGCGCGCCAATGAAGTGGCCAAAGGGGGCTCTCGGCCTGGCCCTTGGGCTGGCCAAGGGGCTCTCGGCGCGGTCATTTGGCTGGCCAAGGGGGTTCTCGGCCTGGTATTTGGTGGATGGAGAGGGCTTCTCGGCCTTGGGAGGGGGACTCTCGGCACAAGGCTTCCCGGCGCGCTCATGGCCGCGCCGGGAGCCTGGCGCCGGGAGGCTGTGGGCTGTGGTTTTCTTCACAAGGAGAGGCTTTGTCGTTTAGCAAGAGAGGAAGGCCTCTCGGCCTTACAGTTCTCGGCGGGGAAACTTGCACGCCATGAAGGTGGAATGCGGGAGAATTTCAGGGTTTTCAGAGATGCTACGGTACTCTGTTCCTGGGATTTCTGGGTTTTATGGCTCAGATTGAGGCCGAATCGGGGGTGTATGATGAGATTTCACGAACACCTCTGCTAGAAGGATGCCAAGGGATCTGAGAGGCCAGATCATCAGGAGGAGGAGAGACCATCATCGGGGCTGAGTAGCCTTTATCTGTATACTGCCAAACGTCTGGGGGAGTCAAGAGATGGCTGTCTCTGATCCCCCGGACTAGCATGGTATCATCTGGGAAGCAGATCTGCAACGAGAGAACCCTTGATGCTGAGACCTCAGACCCTAATCATTCAATGATTGGAATGGGGATCCAGGGTAGCATTCGTCTACGGGTTCAAATGCATCATTTATAGCCGGCGGGCCAGGGAACCAAGAGATTAATGTCTCTGGTTCCCGGACAGCACAAGGGGCTTGAGGAACAGACTCAAATACATACGGAAGGCATGCTATTGAAGCGGGAAGAGAGAAGAGAATAGAACCCAGCAACCCATTGAACAAGGGTGGGGGTTCTACCTTCGTCCCTGTTCGAAGAACAGACCTGACTCCGAAGCCTGAGTCATTTCGCCCATGGGGCATTCATACAAACAGTATGCATACACATGGAGACAAAAGAAGGTAGTATCACCTAAAATCCATCACGGCCATTGCATTTATTCATCTCACCTTCACTTACATCGACTTCATAACTGAAGCCAAGAAACACACAGAGGAGAAGAAGGGAGAGAATCGTATGAACAATCTAAACATCAAGATCTCTACCATTACATACGGGGAATCAGTAAAGAGAAAAAGAAAGAAAAAGAAACATCGAACATGGAGGGGGGGGGTGGAGCATTGACTCCTCTCCCTCCCCCTATCAGCCCACCTGGAGCCTCTCTTCCTTCTTTCTTCTGCTTCTCCTTTCGACGAAGACTCTCTCCCTTTCTTTTCCTATCTCTTTTCTTTCTGGATATCTCTTCGCTCTTTTTTCTTTGCCTCTTTCTTTTCTTCTTTTCTGTCTGTCCGCCCTTTTTTCTTGTGGGAGAAGCAATGGGTTTTTATAGAACCCTTGCCTTGCAAAAGGGATCTCGGCGCCTGTATCCATGGGAGAAGTTCCCGACGCGCCTTCCTTCAGGCTCTCGGCGCGTCCAGCGGCCCTTTGTTGAGGTTCCCGGCGCCATGGTCAGAAGCCCAATCGGCCGGCCCATTTAGTGCTTTTACGCCGCATAATTGCCTTGGCTTCTCTGAGTTATTTTGTATTGACTTTTATCAGAACCGAAAGAGGCCCCTTTAGTAGTGACACAGCTTTGTTGAGATCATCTCGAGGTTCCATCAGTGAACAAACTGGGGCTTTATCAGTATTGGCATCTGAATGATGACGATAACACCGGACATTAGCCAGGCCTGAGACGGTCCTAGCCGGGCAATTGGTTGGTGGTGAGGATCCTCCCTCAATCCTGACTTTGCAGGCATCTTCCAGTCTTTGTCGATGGTCTGGTCCCATCTTTATCTTTGTTCATATTTTAGCTGTCAACAGTCCCCCACCCATCCCTCCATGAGAATTGTAATTTTAGGGGAACCCCTCATAGAGTGGCTAAAGCAAAACCTCCTCCTCCGCGTCACACGCCCCTCCATGGATAACCACAACCCAATCGTGCCCACCCCACACCTCCACACAACCTACCATTCATTCTACCTTGTAGGGACCCTGAGGGACTTGATTAGGGGAGTACTACGACAAATAGAGGTGACAAACCTACTGGCCTTAGGGGAAACCGACACTGGATACCTTAGTTTCTCACACACCTCTATTGGATCCATCACCTCCATTTACACTAAGGGTCCTTGCACAAGCAAGCTATTATTGATCCTACCCGAACCCGAAGAATTTTGCCAAAACCAACCCTATGACCCCCACCTCCCTCAAGAAAAGGGCACCCCATCTAGGGAGTCAACCTTGGTGATTGTCCCACTAGGTAACGAGTGCACAGTCCGCACTAGGCAGTATGTGACTTGGAATACTATAAGTCTAGAAATGGAAGAAGCATCCTTCCCCACAAGCCAAGCCCACCTACATCCTTGTGACCTATTCCCTTGGGAGCCCCAATGCCAACCTGGCCACTTTCCCTCCTTCACCATTGCCCACCCCTCATCCAATCCCAAGGGCCATTTCATTATACCCAACCAGGCCCATTGCTCCCACACCACTACATGCCTAGTAGGCCTCAAACTGATCCCTTGGGGCGAGCAACACCCACCACTCACACCCTTCAATTTTCCCGTTGACGAGGTCCCAACCTACATTAGGGAATCTATGGAATGGATTTTCTTGATCCATGGGATTGAAAACACCCCCTTCACCAAGGGCCTAACCATACTTGACCCATTTGATCCCTCCGCATGGGAACACCCAAACCTGCCATCCTTGTCCCATTTCTCCAAAGAATTCCTAAGCCTCGCCCCTTGCCGAGTCCATTGCGCCAAAGTTGAACCAAACCCCTCCTTGTCAACACCCACGCTTTGGAAGATAAGACTCAACGTTTGGGTAGAGTGGCATGGTAGGATCATCAATCAATCCTTGTGCATTGGAGTCATCATCAATCCGACCCTTGCATTGATTCCCCCGATCATCTTGGCCACCTACTTAGCCTACTCACCACCCATGGATTTCATTCTAGATGAGGACATTACCTTTGACGGATCACATTCTAGTGATTATCTTAGGTGGGAGACTACCATGGAAAGATATTTTGAAAGGACTTGCGTATATGGACCCGCAAGAGTCCGCAAGGCCAAGGGACGATTTCGGGGTCAAGCCAAGAGTAAGTGGGAACACATAGAGGGATTAAGAAGGGTTAGGAGGCAAGAGCCCATTTCTTCGTGGGATGATATGAAGGAGGAACTTAGGAAGATCTACGCTCCCCGACCCTCCCATTCCCACCGTAAGGACCATAACCCGAGGAGCACTCCCACTCCCCCTTTCCTTCCCAGTCAACCCAAGACCTCCATTAGGACCCAAACCCCACCACCCAAAGGACCCCTAGATATGTTGGAAGAGATAAGGATTGAGATTAGGAAGATCTTCACTCCCCAACCTTCCCACTCCTACCTTGAGAACCATAACCCGAGGAGCACTCCCACTCCTCCTTTCTCCACCACCCAACCCAAAATTCTCCATCAAACCCACACCCCACAAACTTCCAAAAATCCTCCTTCCACCCCTTTCCAAAAGGAACTTAAGGAGGTGACCGAAGACTATGAGGCTCCACTAGATTGGGAAGAAGAATATGAATCACAATGTCATGGGTTAGGCTGAGAAGTTCCCATCCCAGGTGGAAGAAGCATCATGGCTCACTCTACCCTCACCATTCAAACCCCCGTGGACCCCATGTCCACCCCTCCACCTAGGCCCGTGACAGCCACCACTCCCCAACCCAAAGTTACTTCCAACTCCTATCCTACCCAAACCTAGCCCCCCGCTACTTCCACTCCCAACCCCAACCCAAGTCCGGCCTCACTCACCACCCTGGGTACACCATACACCAACCGTTTTCATCTCGCCCTCAGTGGACCCGCTCACCTCCTTGGTAGAAAAACCCATACCCGACCCCATAATGGTGAACACTCCAGACCCAACCCCCGCCATGGAGATCACCCATGTCCAGGAAGAAGAAGACATTTCACATAGTGGTCTTCACCTTACACCACCCTCCCTAGTAGGGGCCAAGCTCATCTTAGGAGAACCCCTGTTACGTTGGCTAAAGGAGAACTCATTTAGAGATCTCATGGCCCATGTTTGCCCTCGTATGGAACAAAACCTTCCCATAGTACCCTTATCCACCTATCACACCACAATCCAATCATCCTATCAAGTGGAAACATTAGGGGATCTTCTTAAGGGTATAGTTTGGCAAATGGAGCTAACTGGCATGATGTCTACAATAACCGACCGACCTAGGAGCCTTGACCTCCTACACCTATGTGTCGGATCCATCTCCTCCATTTACACTATAGGTTGCTACACTAGTGACCTTCTGTTACTCCTCCCTACACCTGACGAGCCCGATGCTATTCACAAACTAGAGTTGCTTGTCTCGGGTAGAACATCTAGTCCTCCATTCATGGCCGACCATCCCACCAAAAACTTTGGCCCGATCACTTTACTAGAGGAGGAGAATCCACCATCAAGGGGTTGTGAGGATCAAAAGGACCTAGGGTTCCTCTCCTTAGGTGACCCTTACCATGACCCCTTCGATCCCTTCCTATACCCACCCACCTTACTCACCACCAACCTGTCCCTACCCCATCCAACCTTATTGGACCAAGCCCACTCCATTTTCCTAGACCCCTTTGACCCCTATGAGTGGAAACTCTCACACCGAGCCATACACATAGAAGGAGTCATTTTGATGGGAATGCATGTGCCACTACATTTTGCATCATTTGGTAGGGCTAGTAAGCCCAGTCATCTCATACATGTCACACACACTTTAGGCCCAATGCAGGACTGGCTCATATTTGGATGTGCTGGTCCTCCATCATTCATCATTGATCATATACATGTTAGGAGCCTCTACGGGTGTCCGGGTCCCCCGGCATTCATCACCACTTTGAGTGATAGGTTTCCCTACAGATACCATGGCCCTCCAACCATTGTTATGCAGCCCATGCATGATAGGGCCACTTGTGGCTGCCCCGGTCCACCCAAGTTCATCAGGGTCCACATGGCATCACAGAATGATAGGTCAATTTACGGTTGCCCCGGTCCACCTTTGCATGCTATCCTCTTTCACACCCACTCACCGCATTATGATACATGGCATGAGCATACACGCAAGCAATTCTTGACGAGTGGTGAGGTTCACAAAGAGCAGACAAGAGCTCGCAAGCGCCACTTGGAATTCCAAGTAGGCAATCTAGTGATGATGGCATTGGAGTGGCTCTACCCTAGGGTCACCTCCAATTCGAGGGCACGAGGACTTGGACCTTCCCAAGTTCTGAGTGACTTTGGCAACCCGGCCATTGGGTTGGACTTACTAATAGGTTTTGGGATTCACCCCATTTTCCACGTGGCGGATCCGGCAACCTATATGGGCACCGCGGTGCATCCTAGTGAGTGCCTCGAGCCTTTATCTTCCTTTCAGAGGGACACCCTTGGAGAGCCACCAAAAATCAGCCTGAGAGTCCGACATGTGCACACGGAGGCAATACTAGGCAAGCAGGGTTCCATCGCCAGCAAGAGGGTGCGCCTGAGCCGCCTCGAGAGGATGAAGGACCGTCTCCTGGTTGCGGACGCAGGGTTGAGTTTGGAGGTTGAGGCTCACTATGAGCTGCTTGAGAGGACCACTTCCCTGGTGGGCCCATACTCGACGGAGTCGAGTTTTCCACGCCCCGGGGGTATGATGAGGACATCACCAGCAATTTCATTTGATCAAGGATCCCGATGCTCGCCACCCATGCTACATCTTGTTCAAAACTTTATTTCGAGTCATATGATATAATTTTCATTTTCTTATCATGTACTTTTCCTTTTATTTGAGTCCAATACCTTGGTGAGGTAGCTATTTACCTAAGTCTTAAGTCATTATGTGTGTTATTGGGCCCAATTATATGGGCTACGCCCAGGGACGCCCCCTTCCCCTTGGTTTAGTGTTAGTAGTCCAAGAGTCAGGGACTTATGTGTAATTGTGAGATTTTTATAAATAGGACCCCAATCCCTCATTTGAAAGCTAATGAAGTATTGATAAAAGTTTTCCAAAGCATTTGTGCATCTCTCTCCCTCTCTCTCTAGCTCTATTTCTCTCTCTCTCTCTCTAAAGGGGGCGAACCCCATTCTCTCTCCTCCTCTCTCCAAATTTTGAAATTCACTCTCTCTCCTCCCTATTCACCTCTAATTAAGACCCCTCCCCCTTCCCCATACCTCTCATTTAATCCCCCTCCAACCCCTAGGTGGAATCCCCTTCTCCTAGGCACCTCTCCCTCCTCCCAAGCAACCTTTCCCCTTCCCCATACAACCTTTCATTTTCCCAAGGGAGAATCCCATCTCCCAAGCACCCATTCACATCCCCAAGACACCCCTTCCCATTCCCTAGACCAAAATTAAACCCTCCATTAACCACACATTCAAACCAAAGGAGAGATCTCTCCTCCCTCTCTCATTCCCAACCCAAATTCGCAGCTCCCCTTCCTCCACTTGCTAGACCACCTCCTAGCCCCCTTTCTGCCCCTCCCACACCTTGTATCACCCCCTAACAGACCCCCACATAGTCAGGTGCCACCCCCACACCCATCCACCCCATTTCCCACCCCATCTACTCCGTCTCCCATCACCTTTCACCACCCTATCCATCTCAATTCGCAGGCAGCAGTTGGAGCTCAACTTGCAGAGGCTGCTCCGGCGTCGTCCGACGTCCTCTGGAGGTACACCATACATCGCCGGAAAGGTCTACGAGTCTTCTTCGCAAGCAAGGTGGAATCGTCTCATTCCGACTTCGCTACAGTTCGTGGTGCCTGTGCTCGTCCAACTGCGCAACAAGGACCAGAACCTGGACCTGAGCTGCAGTGCAGAAGCTCCCACGGCCACATCCTTCAACTTCTGGAGTTGCCACTTGGCCAAGAGCTGCATCCATGAGTCATCCACCACCACCAACAAGCGGCATCCCGTTCGGCATCAGGAAGTGTTCTTTCCAATTTTGTCTCCCGCGGGTGCGCAGACAGTCCATTTGGGTCCTGCCCCGACACTGCCTCACTCAACGGACTCCTCCTCACCACCCCGACATCCTCTGGTGCTGTTCTCAGTTTCTGCTCAAAGAATACTCATCCACGGACGTCCTCGACTTGGTCTCGTCTCATTCAAACTTCGGGAGTGATCGTGGTACTTCTACAAGAAGCTGCAACAATCTGGGCCAGCCTGAACCTGAACTCTGAGCACCTGTTCCGGGGTCCACTCTGACTAGAGGCGACGCGGGAACCACCCACAAAAATTTACAGGCATACCTGGGTCTGTCAGCGTCGTTCCAGCACCAGTATCGTCAAGTTCTGAGTCTGGAGGAGTGCACAGAGGCTGCTACACCGATCCCCTATCCTGCTGCTCAAGACACGGGCAGATTCGGTCGGGTGATCCGTCGGCGCGATTCGAGTGAATCTCCCCTCCCCGCCTGGCTGGCTTAACGCCCCTCCCTGCGTGGAGGTAGTGTTTGCATTGTACTACTGAGATCCTCACCCCAAGTCCACCCTCCTGTGTGAGGCGTAGTGGTTGTATAATTTAAACAGGGATCAAGCTTCATCGGCGCAGTGTGCGGGGAACCCACACTTCCCCGCTCGCCCTCGTCTCCGGCCGGGATCTGCGTCTTCACGCCGATCAGGTGAGCTCCTGGGTGTATTCCTCTTGGTCAGCACTTCTTGCTTAACTAGTATTGCTTCTTAGTGCCGTCGGTCGGTGAGTGAGTGCCCGATCTCAAAATATCATCAATTTGAGTGCCACCGCGGAGCGAGTTGTGAGAGAGCCACTACATCCCACGCCCTTGGCGTGCTGGCCGCGCACAGAATTGGGGCATCCCAGGCCTTTAGGGGTTCAATCTCAAGCGAGCCAAACCTTGGAACAGCGAGGTCCCATTCTGGACCCTCTCCACCATCGTCGAGTTGCCTACGGGCACGAGTGTGCGCTACACGGGTGAGTCCGCTTGAGTGGGTTCGCCGATCGGTTCGATTGCTTGCAAATCTAGGTCCAAGGTACATTGGTCAAGTGGCTGCCACCCCCAAGGGGTTTGTGTCACATCAATTCCTCGGCCAAAGATGGCGTTGTATGCTATCATACCTTTGATCACTATGAAGTCCACCATGACTGTAACGGCTTTGGGTGGGGTGCCGAGAGTAACTGGAAGGCTTAGGGCTCCCTCGGGGTAGGTTGCCTGGCCATTGAACCCGCAGAGAGGGGTCCGGATCAGGCGGAGCCTAGACGGATCCTCCCCCATCTTAAGGAAACAATCATAAGATAGCACATCAGGGGCACTTCCATTGTCAACTAGAATCCTATCTACGTTACAATGGTTTATTGTTGCCGATATCACGAGGGCGTCGTCATGCGGGGTGTTCAGCCCCTCCTGGTCTCGGTCTTAGAAGACTATGACCTGGGGCTCACTCGGCGGGGCCTTGGGAGGCTCTATGGCTCGGCTCGCCCGCTCGGCATGACACTTCCTTCCTCGGTCGCTGTCGCCTCCTGATGCAGCACCTCCAGAGATGACGTTGATGTGGACCCCCTCGGGGGCGTTGTCGATCTCCTCTAGGGCGCCTCGGTCTTCCTTACGCTCGGCTATGAACCGAGCCAGGTGCCCCTGACAGATGAGGCGCTCGATCTCGTCCCGGAGCTGGTGGCAGTCGCCAGTGTGGTGCCCGTGATCGCTGTGGAACAAGCAGTGCTTGTTGCAATTACGGTTTTTCGATCTCATTGGCTCAGGTTGGCGGAGGAGACCCGAGTCTTTGATGTCTTCATAGATCTCATAGACCGGCGCGGCTAGTGTGGTGTACCGCTCATACTTCCGTTACGGTTCCTTGCGTTCCCCATCCCAGTTCCGCCTTTTTCCTGAACCTGAGCTCGGCTCGGGTGCCCGCTTCTTGTCCCCCTCCCAACCCGAGCCGGTTGCATCTCGGCATGCGCTGAGTACTTCTTCACACTCGGCATGGCGCAAAGCCAGAGTTACTAGCTCGGCAAGAGTCGAGGGAGGGTGGAGGACAAGCTCGCGGCGGAGATTCTCGTCCCGGGTGCCCCCAGTCAGTGCGGTTATGGCTGTGGCCATGTCTAGGTGGGGGATCCTCAGGGCTTCCGACTTGAATCTGTGAATATAAGCCCGGAGTCTCTCCCCTTGCACCTGTTTAAGGGCTAGGAGCCCCGCTACCGACCTTGGGGGGGTACTTCCGGCGAAACTCTCTTTGAAGATTCACCCAAACTGTTTGAAATCTTGGATGGATCCGGGGGCGAGGGCCCGGAACCAATCTTGAGCGCCTTGGACTAGGGTGGTCACGAAGGCTCGGCATTTGATGGCGTCGGACGCTCCGTGCAAGGTCATCAGAGCGTCAAAGCTGTAGTAGTGATCGGCCGGGTCGCCCTGGCCGTCGTAGAGCTTGAAGGTTGGGATGGAGGTTCTGGGAGACACCTCTGCCTTCAAGATATACTCAGAGATAGGGTATTTCTCCTCATCCTCTGGGGGAGAGGCCTTCTGTAGGGCGTGCAGGGCGTGCTCTTGTTCTGCGAAGCGTCTCTCGAACTCTCGCAGTCGGAGGGATAACTCCGGCTGATGTTGTGCCGCGGGGCTGGGGGGAATGTCTTGGCGATCCTCGGGAACCTCAGTCTCCGGGTTCGGATGACGTGCCCTAGGTTTTCCCCACCTCGGTGTGAAGGAAGCCTCTTACTCTGGCGGCGGAGCTTGCGAGGGTCCTCCAATCTTGTTACGGATAATCTGCTGGCAGCGGATAGTGAAGCGGCCTCCAGCAGTGTGTTGGGATGCATTCTCGCAGGGAGGGCTTCCTGACGGGGCATGCGACCTTCCATCCCTAGCCGCCTGGGTCCTCATGAGTTCCACAAGGATATCCAGTTTTGCGTTGAGGGCTTGGAAGGCATCCACACCACCTTTAAGCGGTAGCCCTACTGCCACAGGGGGAGTGGTGGTTCGTCGGCGGGGGCGCTGGCGTTGGAGGGGGGGTTCTACGAGGCCCGAGAGGGGACATCCCCAGCCGCTACCATGACCCTTCCCCTTTCACCAACGGACCTCCTCCCTGAGCTCCTTCGCACCATACTGGCTTCTTGTACGTTTCCCAAAGATGGCGCCAGATGAAGAGGCGAGATCTCGCGCCGGTCTTGAGCGGGCGGGGGATCACCGGATCGTGAACTACAAGAAAGGGAAACGGATCAGGGGGCCCAGGGATGAGTCCCTGGGGAAAACCCTCCAATGCTTAAGTAAGTAGAGCTATGGTGGGAGCAATAAAAGGGGGGAAGTAGCTTCTACGCGAGATCCCTCTCCACTAGAAGGGTGAAGTGGTTACTGCTCAGGAGTTTTGAGCGTGTGGTTGCCCTTACCTTTCACCGGAGGGTATCTTTCATTTAAATAGTGCACCGTCTTCAGGAGTCCTGTAAGTCAAGGGGTTTCAAGCGGGAGTTACGTCCTCAACGTGAGCTCTTAACTGCCTCATTGTGGGATCTTTATCGCCATGGGGACGTGGAGTCCCTTATCCCCTTAAATTCCTGCTTACAGAAAGCTCCTAACGGCTGCATGGATAAGCAATCGTCGGCCGTTCCGAGCTCAGGGATGCCAGCCCTTATCCTGGGCGGTAGGCTTAGCTCGGATGAAGATGGGTCAGATCAGTTGGCACGCGCCTTCCTCTCTCCGGCGGAGAGATGGCTCGGGCATGGACCTTTCTTGTGACCTGACCAACGCTCGGGCCTCCCGAGCCTATGGGCCGCCTAGGAAGGTGATATCCCCGAGTGAACTTTTATTGGGCTTTCAGTCCGGAGTGGGCCCAGTGGGCTGTCACTCGGGAGAGCGGGGCCTTGTTGGACTCGGATGGGCCTAGTTCGGCTGCTCTTCAAGTGGGCTAAAGAAATCCCCCTCTCCAGATGTGATAGCTCTCGACTTCTGATCTCAGACTTGATGCATCGGTGCAGCTCTTCTGATGTGTCGATGCAATAAACTGAAAAGCCTTTCTTGAATCATTGCTACGTCGAGGCAGTCTTCCAACTACGTCGGTGCAGTAGTGAAGATAAACTTCCCAGACAGCTCGAATGACTTGTGTGTCGATGCATTTCTTCGACTGCGCCGGTGCAGCGAATGAATGCAACTTCAGACAATAGCTTCTGCGTCGAGGCACATGACTTATACTTCGACCTGTAAGCCTGTTCAAAAAATCTCTGTTCAATATTCAGGACTTAGTTTTTCATATTGATTACATCATGATTCATAGTGTGTCATTATCAAAACCAAAGATCCAACAATCTCCCTCTTTTTGATGATGGCAACTATGAGTCATTAAATCAGTTGTAGACTTATGAAATATTCATTCACACTTAATCATAAGAATCAAATATCAATTCTCATCAATTGGTGAATCTGATAAAAGGAAACAGCCAATTTCATTCCTTGAAGTGTAGGCAAAATAGTTTACCAAAATTGAAGAACATTCAAGATCAAGAAAAATTGAACAAAAATGTTTTATGTCCTGACAAAATGCTATGCCTAACAAAATACTATGCATGCATGGCATGCATGTCTATGTCTCCTATGATGAGAACTCTATGATGAGAAATCCTATGATTGCTCATCTCTTCTATGACTTGACTCAAAATCTTCTCCCCCTTTGCCATCAGCAAAAAGATGAGGGATGTCTCTTCCAAGTGTGTCATCAGTCTGAGTAGATACTTCTTGGGTTGTAGGACCATAATGAATGATTTGAGCAGTCAGTAGTGATGTCCGTAGCTCTTCTGCATTTTGATTAACTCTTTGAGCGACTATTCTGAGATTTCTATCAGTGGAGAAATGCCTTTCAAGCAGAGCTTCATGAAACAGATCCAGTTTAGCACTCAGCACTGTTGTTTGAGTGTAGATTATCTCGGCTATGTGAGTGAGCTGAACATCATGCTGAGTTGCATGAGCAGGGACCTAAGATGACTATGGATTTTCAGAAGGATACCATCCATCTTCTTGATCTTCAGGAGTTGGTTGAGGGTAGTGATCCTTGAAGACATTTACCCTGTATGTAATGTCATCTGTTATCATTTACAGCTTGTCTATCAAATTATCATAACTCTTGACAAGACGATTGTGTTGCCCTTTGGTTTCATGAAAGTACCCTACAGCTATTAACAATTTGTCATTGTGTTCATTAAACATGTCACTCATCCTTCCTATGTGACTACCGGCTACAGAGAGTACTCCTTGTATGTCTCTGACTAATCTGTTGAAGTTTCTATCGGACTGCTTGTTTTCCCTTTGAATTCCATCAATACGACTATTCACTTCCATCCGTAGATGTGTTAATTTATGTTCAAAATTCTTTGACAGTTCTCTCATCCCAGAGTTTACTTCACCTCTGGATTGAATCATCTGATGCTCAAAGTGGTTTCACTATTCTTTCAAGGCAGAGTGTAGCATACTAAATTGTGCAGATATGAAATGAAAGAGAGTGCTTGTCTCTTGAACATATGATGTAGAGGCTCGAGAGGTTTGAGGATCTGCTGCTACAGCTTGTCTCGCAGGATGGATGTACTGCAGTTGGTGTTCTGGAGATGCTTGAGGTTCTTGACAATCGATTTGAACCTCAGCCATTTCTTGAATTTCTGGAACTGCAGGAGGTGGTACCTCTTGTTCAATCACAACTCTTTCTTGTACTGCAGGATCTTGTTGGATTGTTGCCTGTACTTCCAACTGTTGAGCCTACTCCACTGGTTCATCTTGATGCAGTTCTAGTTGTTGCTGTTCTAGCTGTTGCTGTTCTATCTCTTGCTGCTGCTCATCTGCTTGAGTTGGAAGGTTTCCAGGTAGCTGCCTTTGTATTCTTCCTCCAATCTGTCTAATTTTCATAAACTTCTCCACAAAATCCATTGTATAAACATTGGACATAGGAATATCTTTGAACTTTTCATCCTCCAATGGAATCTTCAGCCTTTTGAAAATAGCAATCAAATGAGCTGCATAAGGAAGATGTCTGCCCTTATTTCTGTAGTATCCAATAATCTGAATCATTAGGTCAGGCAAACAGACCTTGATATTCTTAAACATATAATAGAAAAGAAATCTATGAGATTCTGTCAGTTTGCCCCTCCCACCACCTTGTGGGGTTATTATCATTGTAAGTATATGGTGAAGCAACCTCTGAAAGGTTGGAAATCTGTTTGTGTTGAAGCTAGTCAGATAAGTATGCCTGATTTCCTGAATGTTGCTGGGTAGACCGGTCATGACAGAATACGCCTCATGAGCACTATAAGTGAACTTGTTTTCTACAGCTCCATCCATTGGAATTCTTAGTGCTTTGTGCAACAAACTCTTGTTGATACCAAATTCAATTCCCTTAACGGTTGTCCATAGCCTGGAATGCTGGCATCATATTTCAAGTTCTCATAGAATTGGGTCACCAGTTTGGATAATAAACCCTATGTTTGCTGACAAATTTTCTCCACCCTTAAAATTCCATTATATCCATTAGTTCAGGAAAATTTTCAAGCAGTTGGGGTCATGTGTATCAATGTACCTCGGAAGCAAGATTTTGACGTATTCACATGAACTTGCTTCAATATTCTCTACCTCTTGACTGACCGAGCTTTCTTTTCTTACTTTCCGAGGAGATATTCCCTTGTCTCCTGACAATTCTGTTGCACGCTCCTTTGGTTTTGCTGACCCTCTAGATTTCGGCAAGATAGAGCCACTGGCATACACATCTTGGTCATGCGAGCGCTTGGATCGTGGCTCCTTGCAACTAGATGTATCATCTTCAGGCTGTCTCTCTGTGACTGGTTGCTTTCCCTTTCTCTTAGAGGCGTGCGCAGACATGGTTGTAGAAGAGAGATTGAAAGATATATGCGCGGAGACAGGGTTAAGAAGAGAAGGTAAGAGTGGGGTGTTTTAGACAGGTTCCCTACGACAAGGAGTTGGAGATAAGACTTATGGTGCGTCGAGGGACAACAAGGATGCTCAGACTTGGGGCTTTCAGGGAGTTACGGAGATAAAGGGAAGATGAAGAAGACAAAGTAAAAGCATGAGAGATAAGTCTCAATGCAGTGAATCGAATATATTTACAAGTCTCTAGGGAAAATTACCAAGTTGCCCTTTCTTAAGAAATGACTTTAAAAACTCTTACCACATGTGATGGTTTAAGGCTTAAACGATTAAATCACCAGAACCAACCACCCTAGACTCAATCCTTAATGCAAATGCAAGAAGAAAAATATGCATTTTAAGATACATACCCTTCCTATTTCTTTCAAAAGTGCTCATAGCTTTCTGCTCACAACTTTGGTTGAATTTCTTCATATATTGAAAATAAACACATTAAGATATCGGATAAGATCCAAAGTCAGCCATTTTTTTAAATTCAATATAGAGCAATCTAGTATAGTCAACACCTTTTTACTCAAGGAATCACGTTGGTTAGATGCCAGAGACCCTAGTTACTCAGTGTAACTGACCTTCATGCTTCTTTTGAATAGAGATAGCAAGCTTCTTCATGACTTGATTTGAGACATCTCATTGATGCAGGATCAAGTTTCTCTGAAGGCCATGCCATTGCTCTGCCACATATTTCATTATTATTACTATAATGGCGTATTCCATGAACGTTTTAGATTTTTCTTAAGAGAGTTCATAGGCAATATATGCAGAAGATCCTTTAACCAAAGATGTTCACTTTACTCACTATTTTCAAATCTCCAGAAATAGTTAAGGAAGATTCTTTTTTCAGAATATTTTTATCCGATTACATATGCAAGAAAGGATCAGTTCTAGACAGGTGAGCTTTAGATTTAATGAATAAGCAATAGACCATTACAATGTAGGAGGTTGGTCAGTCATGACCACAGGTCCTCTTGAAGGAAGAGCAACTTCGTGATTTCACTTTAGACAACAAATATGATAGATTCAAGGAATTGAAATCTTCTCCATATTGTGAACAAGTATGTGTAAGAAGGGCAATTTTGAGAGTGAGTGACACAGAGAGCAAAATTTGGAAGAATTGAACTATGTCAAGAGTGTAGTGAGAGACTATAAATATGAGATAGATAGAATGCAGGGGATGACTGCGTCAAGGCACAGGGATAGCTTCAGACCAGATATACAACCTACACTAGTGCTGCTTCGACCTGAAGTACTGGATGCCTCGATCTCACATGACCATACAGTAACTGAATTTGAATAATCTACACTGCATCATCGAGGCACTAGATCGATGCATCGACCTGTCAAACTATCTGACTCAAACATGTTCTGGACTGATACTAGCATAATACCACAAATTTTATTGGATGTATAGTACCTGACTTCACAGCTAAACATATCAGACTCCCCCTCAGAAATAGCATCATTTTCCTCAGCATCTCAGACAGAATTCCAACCTCCTCCTTACACAGGGAACAGATTTCCTCAGCATTTCTTGCAGCAAACTGAACTCCCTCTCACTTAGAGCACAGGGATACCAAGGCATGGGAGGAATGCAGGATTTAACTAAGATGTGCTTATGAGAATCTAAGCTATTCTATATGAGAGTTTGACCCATGTTACCTGGTGGAGAACCATGGTCCGAAGATGACCATCACGCATGAGGATAGTTTCCAGACAGGCCTGACCTGACCTTCCACATATCGCCATTTGATATACCATAGGGTCATGCATGCACATGCAACAATCAATGCAGTTCAGTATGAAGTATGCAACAAATTTTAGAGTGAAGCATAACAATGTGAACAACACATGCAGCAAATTTTCTTTCCAAACATGATTGTGCAATGTGAATTCACAGTTTATTCAGAAGCATTATCTAAAATAGTGAAACAATGAAGAAGGAGTACTGAAATTCAACTTCAAGAGAAAATAAGTTGCAGAAGTGGGGTTTGTCAAACCAGGATGCCTTGTTTAGTTTTTAATCCCCTTTATTTTGGTTTTTCCTTCTTTTCTTCAAGGCACACTTGCAAAACAAAGATTCTCACTTTCTGTTCAGTGGTACCCAAGATCTCTTGGGTCCTGAAGAGTTAGCTGCACCTCTGAAAGGTGCTTTTCACCTACTTGCGGCTCTAGAATTATCAGATTCTAAATAATGATAGTCATCCATGACATGTCCTACTTTCCCACAATAATGACAATGAGTGAAGGCATTCGGATTTTTCTTTATAGGGTAAACATGAAATTTCTGTGGGTAAGTAGGGGTTCTGTGATTTTTACCATAGAAATCATTATTCTTTTTCAAATACCAACAGTTCTTGACTGTATGGCCAGACTTCCTACAATAATGATAATGAACCCTTTTAGGACAGTGGATTTCATGTAGGCCCTCAAATCATCATTTTTCAACATGAAACAATTATGCTTTGTGTGACCTAACTTTCCACAATGGAAACATTGAATTGTCCTTCTATGATTGGCATGATTTTCAGCATGAGCTTGTCTAGCATGGGTATGAGAATTCAGAGATGAATTATTTCTGTTTGAATGCATTTTGACATTTTTGTAGCTATTTGTCCATTTGTGTGCATTCAGGTCATCAGTTTTCAAAGCATAGAAGTTATGCATCAGGTGACCCTCTTTGCCACCGTACTAACTGGAAGTTTTCTTCTTGTGTGCATGAGAATATGTGGGTGACTTGTGTATAACATGCACATTTGGAACATGAGTGTTTGTGACCTTTTTATTCAGATCATTAGTCTGTTTCAGTTTTATAGTCTGTTTATCTGATTTTTGAGTAGTGAACTGAAAGATTGGTTGACTTAAGGTTTTGTTTCATTCAGAACTGCAGACAAAGGATGTTTGGAGTTTATTTTCAAAACTCTTTTTATTTGTTGGATTAAAGCCTAATCCCTCTTTCTGAAAATTGATCTTTCCCCCGAGAAGCTTATCCAGATTGTTCTTTCCATTCACAAATTTAGATATGGAGTTGTTAAGATCATCAATTTCTTGTTGGAGGCATGAGATGCTAATCTCATAGCTGGCCATCTCCTCCTCACATTCTGCAATTCTAATTTTCAAAGCTTCATTTGCATATTTGTGATCTTCATTTTCCTTTTGTAGGATCAACATTTTTTCATATTTATTTGTGATGGCAATGGATTTTCCTTTTTCAAAGGATAATAACCTCTCAGATATGAAAGTATTCAGCACCATCAACTTTTTGTTTTGTTCCTTAAGATTTTTATTTTCATTCACAAGTTTCTCACTTAGTTCCTCCTCTATCTTTTCAAGTTCAATTTTCTGATCTACTATATTCTTATTCTCTTCTCTTGGGCCTCTTTGATTGAAGAATAAGGTGGGTTAAGGTGACCTTATTCACACTAACCTCTTTGGTTGCAGAAATAAGGTATTCCACCAAAAAAGTGGGTTAAGGGCCAAAAAGGTGGGTTAAGGTGGGTTAGACCTATTCTAGCAAAAAGATAGAATAAGCTAATTCGAATAAGGCCAAAGTAATATTCTTTATTTTTTGGAACACCTTAACCCGTGTTAGCTTATTCTCCTTAACTTATTCTTCAATCAAAGAGGCCCATAAGGAAGCAATTAGGTTCTTGTGCCATTCTAGATCAAAATGTAGAGATTCATTTAACTCCTTCACAAGTGAGCATTTGTTGCATGAGGAGTTATTAGTACATTTATTTCCATCTCCCTTGAGTTCATTTCTGAGTTCATCATTTTCTGATTTTAATCCTTCTAGTTCACAATTGACAACATGAAAATCTCTTAACTGTTTTCTCAAGTTATCATTTTTAGATTTTAGAGCAACAGTATTTTCATGTTTAGGACTACAGTTATTAGAATCATGTCGTTTCTTTTTCAGAGATTTGTTTTGTTTTCTTAGCTTATCATTTATCTCTAAATGTTCACCATATGCATTTTCCTAATCTTCTAAGGAAAAGTTTTCGAAGGGATTTACCTCACAGTCTTCCTCATTCTGATCACTACTGTGATCACTCCCATTTGCTACCAGACAACTGACCTCATTTTTCTTGTGAACTGCCTTTAATTGTTCTAATATCTCTTTAGCAGATCTGCAATCAGTAACAAATGGATTAACATCACTTTTCAAGATACTTAGAGCTCTACGGTTTTCACTGTCTCTCATCCTTTGAACGTTGGTCCATTTGGATGTGTCCTTGGGCAATATATGAGGACCTTTAGACATTAAGAGCCAGAGTTTAGGATTGGCAACGTTGATGAACGTGTAGAGTTTATCTAGCCAGCTCTCAAAATGGGATACATCGAAAATGGGTAGCGAACCCATGAAGAAGGAATCCAAAGAGACAAGAGAACAGGCAGTGAGGAAGCACGCGGATCTTTTTCTCTACAGATTTTTTAATCTGAAGCCTATCAGAGACCCTCTCTGATACCAATTGATAGACGCGCAACTGGGATCTAAAGTGGGGGTGAATGGATCCTCGACAAAAACTCGGTTTCAAAACTATAGCTCAACTAAAACAAACTAAAATCGCTAGATGAAGTTAGAATATGTAGTAAACACTTAATACACAAGATGACTAATACAAACGGAAGCAGTTCTAACAAATAAGACTGAAACAGTCAGACAGAGAATCTGTCAATCGCAGACGCAGACAGTTAGAGTGCAGTCATGATGCTGAACGGACATATTATCACATTCCCTATAGCATATATATGCGCAGGATAAACTAATGAATGAGGAACCTGTGAATGGTGGAAGATAAGAAGGAATCAATCACACCAGCAAGCACACGGTGCATAGAAGATTTTTTTAGGTGGTTCGGCCAGACACCTTGTCTGCCTACGTCCACCCATCACTCAATCCGGGTGAGGATTCCCTTGCAACAGCAAGAATGCAGACTCAGTCTGCAAATAACCGCTAGATAACAGCTTGATCCAGCGGGAGAAAAATCCCTCAAACTCTAATCTAGCACCACGCTAGATCAGAACCCACTACCTCAGTAGTGACCGGAGGAACACGTCTCCCTTCCTCTGAAACCACAGAGGGGACAACCGGAGGAACACCTCCCTTCCTCTGAAACCTCATAGGGGACCCGAACCCTGAACAGGGTATCGGAAGAGCACTGAGAAAATGAAAATCAAAAAGAAAAACAAAAGGAAAGACAATCGAGAATGACTAAGAACAATATAGCTCAGTATGAGTAGATTGGCTTAGATCTGATCCAGAGGCCAATAGATGAACAACTCCCTAAACTCTCGAGCTCTGGTTACACTCAATTTGACGGGATGGAATTCAGATCTGGATACTCTCAAGCTTTTTCTTCCTCTTTCTCTTTCTCTTCTTCTCTCACAAAATTCCTATATGATTTTTCTCACCAGCTCCACTCTTCACGACTCTGCTGCTCTCCTTTTCTTTCACTGATGCTTTTTTCCTTTTTCTGATTCAGTCTCATTTCTAGAGGATGGAGACATCATATATATACCAGACGGAAATTTAGATAAATTCTGGAAAGATGAATTATCATCAGATCTAAGGCTTGATTGGTCAAGGTGTGATTTCAGAATATTCCTCTTCAGAATTTGTCTTCAGAGATTACCACATGTCTTGGACAAGTGAGAGGTCTTCTAGAGTTCGAAAACACCTGATTTTGTTAAGTTGCCACGTGCTCTACTGGAAAGTATCAAGGTGTCGACATGCCAAGAAGACAGGTCGAGACTGATTCAATTGATTGCTTTGACGGGCTATGAAGACATGTCGAGGCAGTCTTCAAGGATTGTGCTTCGTGTAGGTGCTGGTACATCGATGCATAGAGATATAGGTCTATGCACCCTTTCCCAAGCTGATCTTAGACTACAGTTGATGCTTCATAGCTTCGACACAGAGCCCTTGGAAGTTGACGTGTTGTAGAAGAAAAGAAAATCCCTAACTGAAGCGCTTGAGATCCTAGGCAGAAGACTAGGTGCGTCGATGCATTATCTGGGACCTTCGATGTTATAGCTCTCGACTTCTGATCTCAGACTTGATGCATCGGTGCAGCTCTTCTGATGCGTCGATGCAGTAAACTGAAAAGCCTTTCTTAAATCATTACTACACCGAGGCAGTCTTCCAACTGTGTCGGTGCAATAGTGAAGATAAACTTCCCAGACAGCTCGAATGACTTATGTGTCTATGCATTTCTTTGACTGCGTCGGTGCAGCGAATGAATGCAACTTCAGATAATAGCTTCTGCATCGAGGCACATGACTTGTGCTTCGACCTATAAGCATGTTCAAAAAATCTTTGCTCAATATTCAGGACTTAGTTTTTCATATTGATTACATCATGATTCATAGTGTGTCATCATCAAAACCAGAGATCCAACATTCTCCATACAGATAATGCCTCTAAATCTTTAGTGCAAAAATCACTGCTGCCAATTCTAAATCATGGGGGGATAATTTTCTTCATGCGGCTTTAATTGTCGGGATGCATATGCAACCACTCTACCATGCTCCATTAATGTTTCACCTAAAGCCACTCTGGAAGCATCTGTGCATACACCAAATCCACTAGAGCCAGAAGGCAATGAGCACTAGGGCAGTCATAAGCAACCTTTTCAACTCATTGAAATTTTGTTCACATTCCTCGGACTACAAAAAGGCACACTCTTCCGTGTCAATCTAGATATCGGTACCACAATTCCAGCAAAATCTTGGATAAATCACCTGTCATAACGATCAAGGCCCAAGAAACTCCAAACTTATGTCACTGTTCTTGGTCTTTCCCATTAGAGTACTACCTCAATCTTGGCTAGGTCAACTTGTTGTGCATGTGTGGTTCATGTGTGATTTTGATGATGTCCAACTATGATTCATTATTGTACTTTTGATAATGATCCAACTATGATTCATTGTGTGGGTTGCTGATTTTTATTATTATCATGCTGCTGTGCGATTTTCTGTTATGTCAGTTAAACAGAGTGTTTTATGTCTAGTCTAAAGGAATCAAGTGTTGAGACTAATGAAGGTTTAGATGTATTGCTCAATGTGTATGATGAAATCTCACATGTAATCAAATCTGAACTGGTTGTTATCTCATGTTTGAATGATTGACTCATGTTTGAATGATTAACCTTCCTGGTAATATGGTTGACTAGTTCCTGAATAAAAATAATTGGTGTTTTCACAAAGTTGTGTGCAAGATGTTGCAATTAACTTTGAAGTCTTGTCATCATCAAAAAGGAGGAGACTGTTAGCCCTCCATGTTACTTTTGATGATGACAATCTTTATAGTCGAAGTCCTTACCAACATGCAATGGGTACACTTGAACCAATGTAAATTTATTGAACATATAATTTTCATTTTGAACACAAATATGGTTTTGACTCACTCTGTAAAAATATGGAACCTGGGGCAAAGAATTTGGGGTTGCAAAGGTTAAGGTAAATGGTTAGTTATGTCTTGGCTTAAGGACTAACTTGTGTGAATTTTTATCTTGTCTACAGGGTACATGTCGTCTTTTCACTAGGCCTAGATCAATAGACTTAGTGTTTAAGTCGACAGATATGAGTCCAAGTCGACAGGATCACAGCTCAGTCGACAGATATGTCAACAAGTCGATAGACTTAACCCTGCAGACAAAGCAACTCCAGCCAACAAGAAGACCTAGCTACAAACCAAAGTCTACAAACATCAGTAGAAAGGCAACAAGCATGCTGAAGAACTTGAGGATTGAGACAAGGCACAAGACTATGGAACGAGTAGCTCAAGCTACCATGCAAACAGCAGCAATTTCGTGTGACAACAAATTTTGGATGAAGAAGGGCAGAGTGTGGAAGTGTCACGCCCCGAGCGCGGAAGGAACCCGATACGCGTGACGAGTTTATATCAATCATGTCAATCAGAGCATAAGGAATTTGACCTTATAGACAGAGTGCGCAAAAGTAAAGATAATAAACCAAATCCTTTATTCCATTAATAACTTCAACTAGTTCCACATATAATCCTTCAAAGTAAAGGAATACTTGATGATAAACTAGACTCAATAAAGAGGAAAATACAATGATCGACTCAAGAAATAGGAAAAGACACGACTAGGTAGATGCTTCAATAGTCGGATGGCTCTATACTCTTCACTCGTGTCCGTTCCCATCCGAATGATCCTCGTCGTCGAAATTAACTAAAAAATTAGGAAAAACACTAGGTGAGCAAACACTCGGTAAGAATTATATCTCAAGATCAAGCTTGCTTTAAATAAATTACATGTTACATGAACTATGCAAGTATAGCGATGCAAAATAAAGACGAGAATAGAGTATCGAGAATTAATAGAGATGAACTAGCAAGATTTCAAGATAATCATGTGAAATATATCAAGATTGTCAAGCATGTAAATATCAAGTCATGTCATGTGAATTGGCTATTATAATATCAAGCAAGTAAATACCCATTCCGGACCACCCATGTCATGTCAAGTCAAGTCAAGTCAAGCACGAGTCGTGAAATGTCATAATCTAGAAAGTCATGCACTTCGGTACAATGCCACTGTCACGCCCCGAACAAGGCGGAAGTATCGGGACGTACAGTTAGGGACACGCTAGCAAGAGAGGGAACTAAGTCTAAAATGATACACAAGTGCTACAAGATGGAATACTAAATGATCATTAACAAACCACAACTGATACAATAACCTCAAGTTTAACTTAATACAACTGGAAATAATCAACCACTAAAACTCAATGACATAACTGAAACTAAATGCTCTCCAAAACACAACTAGAACTGATACACTCAAGACATCACTCCTGCCCTTCCCCATTGGTAAGCGCGTCACCTGAAAAGCCTGGAAAGGGGGAAAACACAACTATGAGCTGACGCTCAGTAGGAAATAACAGACGGGTATAAGTGATTAACAGTTTAATTACATTTTAAAATGTCATGCTACAAATGATAAAACAATAAAAAGATAACGATAATATCACGAAACGGAATTAAAGATCTTGCAAGGTCAAGAAATATAATGAGTAGAATGGTAAGACAAGAATTTACTACAGAAGATAACGATAAGAAGTTGGCCATATCAAGTCAATTCAAGTCATGTCAAGCACGCATGTAATTTCATTTCCACGTCCAAGTAATCAACAACTAGAGTAACCACAAGTAGAGTATAGAACAGTAAGGAGTGGAAAGTGAAACGTAGTAGCAAGTAATATAGAGAGTAGTGGAAAGAGTAGTGAGTAGTGGACAGTCCTAGATTTAACACATGTCAAGTACTGGTGCCAAATGCCACACCTAGTCATTCACCTCCCCGGGGGTACACGTAGTGTTCGGGCGCTCTTCCCAGGACCAGACCGAGCCCTTATTTGTTTGCCAGGCATTGATTTCTTTTGGATCAAAGATCCCACGAATCTAGACTTCCACAGTTTATGGCCAGAATTCCAAGGTTTAAGCTAAGTAGCAATAACAACATCAAGTAGGAAAGAGATTCATTTCCAGAATTCCAAGGTAAGTATAATCATCAAGGAGATTGAAATCTAGTCACAACAAGAGTTAATCATGCTGCTTTACTGTAGTACAGCAGCTATCAATCAAGCTAAACAACATATTAATCCTAATCACCAAGTTAAGATATCATGCTTAACCATTATCATTTGTATTAGCCAAAGTGCCAACAAGCTAGAACAAGTTATCAAGGTAAAGAACAAGCTCTCACAGGAGTGAAAAAGAATGCATTAACAGAGATTTAGTTACACCATTAATCATTAATTAAGTGAGTTTCTATTTAATCTTGTATGCATTGAAAAGAAGATGGTAAACGGTGCGTTTTTATGCTAAGTTTGCATGTAGGAACCAATCTAAATTTGAAATCAAGAGGGGTACATGAATATGTCAAAAGTTCTTCAAAAATATAATTTCAATGGGTCTAAGTTAAATGGGTTGATTCCCCATTGATTCGGATCCATTTTCGGTTCGAAAAACGAAGAAAACGGGTTTTCTGGTGTACGGGTCGACCCTTGGGGTCGACCCCTGAAAAACTGGGGTCTGGGAGCTGTATGGGTCGACCCCTGGGGTCGACCATCGCGCTGGGCCGCATGGGTCGACCCCTGGGGTCGACCCTCGGGCCTGCCAGGGCACCCAGAAGACGGGTCGACCCCTGGGGTCGACCCCTGCAAGAACAGCAACGGCTGCTCTTCCGGAAAATAAGAAATTTCATCCAAATGGGGTCCAAATGAGTTGAAATTAAAACCATATGATCTAGGAATGTTAATGGACATTCTAGGGTCATAAAACTACAATTTGGAAACACTAATTTCATCAGAAATCACAAGAATCACAACCTATTCTATGAAGAACACAAGTAGACCTAGTTCAGGACATACCTCCACTAAATCGTCGAATACTCTCGATATACAAAACCAAATTTGGGGATTTTGGTGTCAAAAGAAAGCTAACTCGATCATGAATCCAACCATATACTATATGGTACATTAAGATCAAGTTATATGACTCAAAATGAGCCCGTAATCAAGCTCTGGCTTAAGGAATTCTATATGAAACATGTTCTAGATATATTTTTACAAAACTTCGAAATTCATGATGCATGCTCAATGGAATTTGGGGCTTTCTAAGTTAAATGAAAGATAATAACATGCTGATTACTTTATGTGAACTAATTAAAGTTTGGTTGTTAGATCCTACCTCAAATCGGAGAGAGAAAACTCGAAACCCTAGGATGAAGAACACTTGGACAGCACCTCACAAAAAGCTCGATTTCTCCACGGATACCTAATGAAAATTGGGGATTTTGTCACCAATGAATAGAGCTCGATGAGAGGAACAATTTGCTATACTCATGATCAAGATTTGGTTGAGAATTCCTACCTCAATCGATGGATCAAAGAATGATGAAGAGAAGCCAACGGCCTACTGACCGACCTCCACAAATCGAACTAGATCTCCTCAGATCTGAAATTTCAGCGAACCCCACAGTAGCCAAATGAAAGAAGACCCATAGGGCTTCATTTTGATAGCTCATAGAGCTTCTGGAGCCTTCGGAATTGGGAGTATTCGCTGCTGCAAGCCGCGTGTTTAGAAACGGCGCCGAAATCCTAGACTTGACCAAACTATGTCGGCAGCACGTTTTGGGGCTAAGTTTACCTCAAATTGATTGAGGGTAAATGTTCTTTACATTGTGGCCTTCCATTTGCCTCTGATTTCAGATCATTTGGTTGAGTAATCAGGTCGAATTTCGCGTTTTAATCTAAGGGTTAGGTATGAGTCAAAAGTGTACACATTTGGGTTTGAATTCTAAATAGATCTTACCACGGATTTACCATGGCTTAAAGCCAGAAGGAAAAGTTGTTATCTACATCAATATTAATCTATTTACTATTTTTACAGATTTTTTTGAGGTAGTCAAATTATTACTTATACTATTCCGTAATTAATTAAATGTTAAGTTCGGAAGACTAAGTTCACTAATTCCGGCATAATAAATGATTTTCTTAGGCTTAAATGTAGAAGATAAAGTTGCTAAACAAAATCAATTCTACAAGATGTGATTTTTGGGGATTTTTATAAAATAGTTGAAAAATGACTTATTCTATTAATTAATTAATTAATCTAATTAATTTGGATAATTCTCATTAATTTTGAATAACTTCAAATAAATTCTAAATAATTGCAAATAACTTTCTAAATAAATTTCTAAGGAATTTGGGGTCTTACACCCTCCCCTACTTAAAGGAATTTGGTCCTCCAAATTCACTGCACTAAAAGTGAGAGTAGAAAAAGATCGCTCACCTAGGATAGATCGGGATACCGCTTTCGCATAGTCTCTTCAGATTCCCAGGTAGCTTCTTCGGTCCCACGCCGACTCCACTGAATCTTGACCATCGGTATCAAACGATTCCGGAGTTGTTGTTGCTTCCGGTCCAGAATCTTGACAGGTCTTTCCTCATAGGCCAAATCCTCCTTCAGTTCAAAATCCACTTGCTGAATGATATGAGTGGGATCGTACACATATTTCCGTAACATAGACACATGGAAAACATTGTGTACGCCAGACAAATGCGGTGGTAAAGCCAGTCTGTATGCCACCTCTCCCACTCTATCTAGAATCTCGAATGGACCAATGTATCTCGGACTCAGCTTGCCATGAATGCCAAATCTTCGGATCCCTCTCGTCGGAGAGACCTTTAAGAACACATGCTCGCCAACCTGAAATTCCAATGCCCTTCTCCTGTTGTCGGCATAACTCTTCTGTCTCGACTGGGCTACTTGTAACCGGTCTCGGATAACACGGATGTTCTGTGATGATTCCGAAACAAGATCTGGTCCAAGCCACTGTTTCTCACCTACCTCGTCCCAACACAACGGGGAACGACAACTTCTACCATATAGTGCTTCAAAAGGAGCCATCTGAATACTAGACTGATAGCTGTTATTGTAGGCGAATTCAATTAATGCCAAATGCTCACTCCAATTACCACCGAAATCAATCATGCAAGCTCGCAACATATCTTCCACTATCTGATTGGTTCTTTCAGTCTGTCCATCTGTCTGTGGATGAAAAGCAGTACTGAAATTCAGACGAGTACCCAAAGACTCTTGCAGTCCCTTCCAGAAATGTGAAGTAAATCTGGGGTCTCGATCAGATATTATATTCACTGGAATACCATGTAATCTCACCACTTCCTTTATATACAAAGCAGCCAATACATCAATCGTCCACTTGGACTTAATTGGTAAGAAATGAGCCGACTTTGTCAAACGATCGACAATCACCCAAATCGCATCAAATCCACCACGAGTCCTAGGTAGACCCATAATGAAATCCATGCCAATGCTTTTCCACTTCCATTGGGGTATGTCGAGTGGTTTCAATTTCCCTGCTGGTCTGAAATGTTCGGCCTTAACTTGCTGACATACCAAACATCTGCTCACAAAATCTGCAACTTCTCTTTTCATATTTGGCCACCAAAAGGACCTTTTCAAATCTCGGTACATCTTAGTGCCTCCAGGATGAATGGTATATCTGGATCTATGAGCTTCCTCAAGAATTTTGTTCGTTGTTGTAGCCTCATCCGGAACACAAGTTCTGCCTTTAAATAATAATCTACCATCATCGGCTAACATGAAGTCAGGTCTACTGCTCAAGTTTCCCTTGATCTCTACTAACTCGGGATCATTATCTTGCAAGGACTTGATCTCTATCAATAATTCAGGTTTAAGTTGAATCTGAGCAATCAAGATCCGATCGTTGTCAATATTGAGATCCAGACTAGATAATTGTTCCAACAATCTCCATTCTTGTAACATGAGACTTGACAGTCTAGCTACCGGCTTCCGACTTAATGCATCTGCCACAACATTACCTTTGCTAGGATGATACTCAATCGAGAAGTCGAAGTCTTTCAAGTACTCCAACCATCTCCGCTGCCTCATGTTGAGTTCCTTTTGAGAAAATAAATACTTCAAACTCTTATGATTCGAAAACACTGTAAAGGTTTCTCCATACAAGTAATGCCTCCATATCTTCAAAGTAAACACGACTGCAGCAAGTTCCAAATCATGAACATGATAATTATCTTCGTGCTTCCTCAACTGCCTAGAGGAATAGGCAATCACCTTCCCATGCTGCATGAGTACACAGCCTAAGCCAATACCTGAAGCATCAGTATAAACAACAAATCCTCCTTCACCAGAAGGTAAGGTCAAAACAGGTGCAGTAGTCAAACACTCCTTCAGAGTCTGAAAGCTTCGCTGACAATCATCTGACCAATCAAACTTATTCTCCTTGCGGGTTAATCTTGTCATAGGTACTGCAATCTTGGAGAAATCTTGAATAAATCTTCGGTAATAGCCTGCCAGACCTAGGAAACTTCTAACTTCAGTTGCACTAGTAGGCTGTTCCCAATTCTTCACTGCCTCAATCTTCGAAGGATCAACAGAAATACCTTCCTTGGTGATAATATGTCCGAGAAAGGACACTTCTTGTAGCCAGAACTCACACTTACTGAACTTAGCATATAGTTGATGATCTCTCAACAGTTGCAATGCCATTCTCAGATGCTCAGCATGCTCCTCCTCATTCTTAGAATAGATCAGGATGTCATCAATAAAGACTACGACCCATTGATCAAGATAGGGCCGAAATATGTCGTTCATCAACTGCATGAAAGCTGCTGGAGCATTCGTTAGACCAAAAGGCATAACGACAAATTCAAAATGACCATACCTGCTGCGGAAAGCCGTTTTATAAATATCCTCTTCCTTAATCCGCAACTGGTGATATCCAGATCGAAGATCGATCTTAGAAAAATATTGAGCTCCCGCTATCTGGTCAAATAACTCGTCAATCCTCGGCAAGGGATATTTTTTCTTGACAGTCTGCTGGTTTATTTGCCGATAATCAATGCACAACCTCATCGAACCATCTTTCTTCCTGACGAATAACACAGGGGCTCCCCACGGAGAAGTACTAGGATGAACAAAACCCTTCTCGAGTAATTCCATTAGTTGCTGCTTCAGTTCTCTTAGTTCCGCAGGAGACATACGATAAGGAGCCTTAGAAATAGGAGCTGTGCCAGGAATAAGATCAATAGAAAAGATAACTTCCCGCTCAGGCGGAAGTCCTGGTAGTTCTTCTGGAAAGACATCAGGAAAATCTCGGACAACAGGAATGTCCTTGATCTCCATCTGCTGCTCAGGAGTTGCACAAACAAAGGCTAGAAAAGCCTCACACCCATGCCTCAAAAGCTTATCAGCTCGAAGAGCCGAGATGAGCGGTACAGAGTTATGGTGCTTGACTCCCGTAAAAGATAAACCAGAATGTCCAGTAAAAGTCACTGAGCTAGAACTACAGTGAACATTGGCCTCATACTTGGCCAACCAGTCTGCTCCTAGGATTACATCATAATCCTTCATATCCATGCAGACCAAATCTGCTGGAAAGTTCTGTTCACCAATCATAACCTTACTAGAAGGATAGAAATACTGGATTGTTGATCTAGTGCCAATAGGGGTTGAAATCTCTAACAGAGTATTCATCAAAACAGGTTCCACCGCTAATGACTTAGCAAATCTCCGTGAAATAAAAGAATGTGTTGCACCAGTATCAAAGAGAGCAAATGCGGGCTTATCGATTATAGTAAGGGTACCTTCGACGAGTCCGCCATCATCAGAAATCCCAGTTTCCTCTGCATGTAAAGCTTGAAGCTTGCCTTGTGGTTTCTTGAAGACTAGAGGTTTTGCCGGTGTAGCTTGCTCCGATATGAGAGGACAATTGGGGATACGGTGCTCCTTGCTTCCACATCGTAAACATGCGCCTTGCTTGCGCCAGCACTCCTCTATCTTGTGACCCGGACGATCACAATAGTTGCACACGCCCTTGAATGGAACAATAGGGCCAGGCTTCTTGTCTTCATGCCTCGGCATCTTGCCTTTCCACGATCCGGACCCGCTCCACGAACCAGGTCCACTAATAGGCCTCTTCTTGGTATACCCGGGTTTGACACTCCCGGAACCCGTAGGTAATTCTTTCTTGGTGCCTTTCCCATGGATTCTCTCCGTCATCTCAAGAGTATCCTCCAGAACTTGTGCTTTCCTTACCATCTCGGAATAAGTGGAAATCTCCATCGGTGCCAATTGGTTGATATAATGAAGCTTCAATCCATTGAGAAAGCGCTTCGCCTTCATCCTCTCGGTGGAAATGAGATGTGTAGCATATCGAGAAAGCCGTGCAAATTGAGCCTCATACTCTGCCACGGACAAACCTCGCTGTTTCAAGGCCGCGAACTCTGCCGCTTTCTTCTCTTGCACTCTATCAGAAAAATACTTGCTGTTGAAGAATTCTTCGAACTCTTCCCACATAACTTGCCGATCACCGAGAGTTGCCTTGATAGAATCCCACCAAGTACGTGCATCATGTTCTAGTTGAAATGTGGACAAAAGGACACGCTCCTGGTTGGTGCATTGCATAACTTCAAAGATTCTCCCCATCTCATCTAGCCAGTGCTCGGCTTGGTCAGGGTCAGTCGAACCAGCGAATCTAGGCGGATTCATTCCGCGGAAGTTCCGGTATAGATCACCGGTGCCATGCTGTGCCGCTCCTGCCTGAGCTACTTGCTGAAGGGCCTGAGTAAGGCCTTGAACCGTACGCTGCAGGTTCCTCCATTCAGCACGATCAGCTGCCATCTACACGAGAAATAGATTACTTAGGTTTAATCGAAATAAATAGTTATACGATTAAGAAACGAACTTAACCCAAGTTCTACCCAATCTCACAGGTCAGGTCTAGACTTTTACAAGGTTAGGGATCTAATGCACCTAGACACGACCAAAACTCGGTACCTGGCGGAGGTAATCGGTCCGAAGACCACTCGCGCAAGTGTGCGACCTTCCCGATAGGCGTAGCCTAAAGTTCGGACAACACCTTTTGATATACCGGTCATTGGGATGCAATACAAGAAACCTACAACTTAAGAAACCTAGGAATGTGAAACCTAGGGCTCTGATACCAACTAAACTGTCACGCCCCGAACAAGGCGGAAGTATCGGGACGTACAGTTAGGGACACGCTAGCAAGAGAGGGAACTAAGTCTAAAATGATACACAAGTGCTACAAGATGGAATACTAAATGATCATTAACAAACCACAACTGATACAATAACCTCAAGTTTAACTTAATACAACTAGAAATAATCAACCACTAAAACTCAATGACATAACTGAAACTAAATGCTCTCCAAAACACAACTAGAACTGATACACTCAAGACATCACTCCTGCCCTTCCCCATCGGTAAGCGCGTCACCTGAAAAGCTTGGAAAGGGGGAAAACACAACTATGAGCTGACGCTCAGTAGGAAATAACAGACGGGTATAAGTGATTAACAGTTTAATTACATTTTAAAATGTCATGCTACAAATGATAAAACAATAAAAAGATAACGATAATATCACGAAACGAAATTAAAGATCTTGCAAGGTCAAGAAATATAATGAGTAGAATGGTAAGACAAGAATTTACTACAGGAGATAACGATAAGAAGTTGGCCATATCAAGTCAATTCAAGTCATGTCAAGCACGCATGTAATTTCATTTCCACGTCCAAGTAATCAACAAGTAGAGTAACCACAAGTAGAGTATAGAACAGTAAGGAGTGGAAAGTGAAACGTAGTAGCAAGTAATATAGAGAGTAGTGGAAAGAGTAGTGAGTAGTGGACAGTCCTAGATTTAACACATGTCAAGTACTGGTGCCAAATGCCACACCTAGTCATTCACCTCCCCGGGGGTACACGTAGTGTTCGGGCGCTCTTCCCAGGACCAGACCGAGCCCTTATTTGTTTGCCAGGCATTGATTTCTTTTGGATCAAAGATCCCACGAATCTAGACTTCCACAGTTTATGGCCAGAATTCCAAGGTTTAAGCTAAGTAGCAATAACAACATCAAGTAGGAAAGAGATTCATTTCCAGAATTCCAAGGTAAGTATAATCATCAAGGAGATTGAAATCTAGTCACAACAAGAGTTAATCATGCTGCTTTACTGTAGTACAGCAGCTATCAATCAAGCTAAACAACATATTAATCCTAATCACCAAGTTAAGATATCATGCTTAACCATTATCATTTGTATTAGCCAAAGTGCCAACAAGCTAGAACAAGTTATCAAGGTAAAGAACAAGCTCTCACAGGAGTGAAAAAGAATGCATTAACAGAGATTTAGTTACACCATTAATCATTAATTAAGTGAGTTTCTATTTAATCTTGTATGCATTGAAAAGAAGATGGTAAACGGTGCGTTTTTATGCTAAGTTTGCATGTAGGAACCAATCTAAATTTGAAATCAAGAGGGGTACATGAATATGTCAAAAGTTCTTCAAAAATATAATTTCAATGGGTCTAAGTTAAATGGGTTGATTCCCCATTGATTCGGATCCATTTTCGGTTCGAAAAACGAAGAAAACGGGTTTTCTGGTGTACGGGTCGACCCTTGGGGTCGACCCCTGAAAAACTGGGGTCTGGGAGCTGTATGGGTCGACCCCTGGGGTCGACCCTCGCGCTGGGCCGCATGGGTCGACCCCTGGGGTCGACCCTCGGGCCTGCCAGGGCACCCAGAAGACGGGTCGACCCCTGGGGTCGACCCCTGCAAGAACAGCAACGGCTGCTCTTCCGGAAAATAAGAAATTTCATCCAAATGGGGTCCAAATGAGTTGAAATTAAAACCATATGATCTAGGAATGTGAATGGACATTCTAGGGTCATAAAACTACAATTTGGAAACACTAATTTCATCAGAAATCATAAGAATCACAACCTATTCTATGAAGAACACAAGTAGACCTAGTTCAGGACATACCTCCACTAAATCGTCGAATACTCTCGATATACAAAACCAAATTTGGGGATTTTGGTGTCAAAAGAAAGCTAACTCGATCATGAATCCAACCATATACTATATGCTACATTAAGATCAAGTTATATGACTCAAAATGAGCCCGTAATCAAGCTCTGGCTTAAGGAATTCTATATGAAACATGTTCTAGATATATTTTTACAAAACTTCGAAATTCATGATGCATGCTCAATGGAATTTGGGGATTTCTAAGTTAAATGAAAGATAATAACATGCTGATTACTTCATGTGAACTAATTAAAGTTTGGTTGTTAGATCCTACCTCAAATCGGAGAGAGAAAACTCGAAACCCTAGGATGAAGAACACTTGGACAGCACCTCACAAAAAGCTCGATTTCTCCACGGATACCTAATGAAAATTGGGGCTTTTGCCACCAATGGATAGAGCTCGATGAGAGGAACAATTTTCTATACTCATGATCAAGATTTGGTTGAGAATTCCTACCTCAATCGATGGATCAAAGAATGATGAAGAGAAGCCAACGGCCTACTGACCGACCTCCACAAATCGAACTAGATCTCCTCAGATCCGAAATTTCAGCGAACCCCACAGTAGCCAAATGAAAGAAGACCCATAGGGCTTCATTTTGATAGCTCATAGAGCTTCTGGAGCCTTCGGAATTGGGAGTATTCGCTGCTGCAAGCCGCGTGTTTAGAAACGGCGCCGAAATCCTAGACTTGACCAAACTATGTCGGCAGCACGTTTTGGGGCTAAGTTTACCTCAAATTGATTGAGGGTAAATGTTCCTTACATTGTGGCCTTCCATTTGCCCCTGATTTCAGATCATTTGGTTGAGTAATCAGGTCGAATTTCGCGTTTTAATCTAAGGGTTAGGTATGAGTCAAAAGTGTGCACATTTGGGTTTGAATTCTAAATAGATCTTACCACGGATTTACCATGGCTTAAAGCCAGAAGGAAAAGTTGTTATCTACATCAATATTAATCTATTTACTATTTTTACAGATTTTTCTGAGGTAGTCGAATTATTACTTATACTATTCCGTAATTAATTAAATGTTAAGTTCGGAAGACTAAGTTCACTAATTCCGGCATAATAAATGATTTTCTTAGGCTTAAATGTAGAAGACAAAGTTGCTAAACAAAATTAATTCTACAAGATGTGATTTTTGGGGATTTTTATAAAATAGTTGAAAAATGACTTATTCTATTAATTAATTAATTAATCTAATTAATTTGGATAATTCTCATTAATTTTGAATAACTTCAAATAAATTCTAAATAATTGCAAATAACTTTCTAAATAAATTTCTAAGGAATTTGGGGTCTTACAGCCACACCATGATCAATCAACTCCTATGGGCACAAGTACTTTTGGGTGCTCCTCCCAGGACCAGATCGGGCCCTATATGCACAAGTATTGAGTCATGTATATTTTTAGACATCCACTATAGTTTATAGCCAATATAGAGTTTCAAAGGAATAAGCCATTGTAGGATGATAAGGTAGATTTAACGGAATTATGGGTTCAAGGATAGAACTTGAACAAGTATGACATACCGATAAATTGCATGAAAAATTAAGACATATCATGAAACAGGATAATTGGCGTCCACTTAGTCGCCATCAATTATAGAACAGTGTCCACTGTATGGTCGCCCATTCCTGTGAACAGTACAGGCACGATGAAATAACGTCCAGAGTCTGGTCGCTAAATCAGTAATCTGCGCCCACTGACTAGCCGCCAATTCCTTTGGGCGTTCAAGTCCTGGTCACAGTTTCTAGACAGAAACAGACTTTTCAAAAGAGGCCAGAAATAGAGCTCTATGAGGGCTAAAGCATTACGTTTCTTCAGAGTGACGTAACAAGTAAGGGTTCCAGGGTTTTTAGGGTACAACCTACTCGGCTGCCTTGAGGGAATCCAAGGCTAGCGTAGACTTACGGAGGTCTCAATGAAGAAAGTACCAGTACAAAGGAAGGAATATCCCGCAGAGGGTCCAATCATCACCAAGAATTGAGTGTGTAATCGATAGAAACAAAACAGAGACTCCATCTAAAGATGTGAAGTAAGAGTGCCAAGTAAACTCGCGATATGGGCCAGAAAATTGATAAAAACTGATAGAGCAAGAATCTGCATCCAATTAGACAGGCGATCATTCATAAATGTGCGTCCGTGTGAAGTGTCGCTTAATCAAATTTTAACAGAATTTTAAGGAAATACTAAGAATTAGCGACTCTGTGAACGGGCGCTAATTCTAGTAAATTCCAGAAATCAATATAATTTAATCAAAATTGGCGACCGTATGAAACAGCGCCCAAACTTGAAATAGCGTCTATGATTATGTCGCAGAATCATGATTTCCATATATTTTCTATTTTTACTAAATGTTTGCAAACCAGCGCCTCCCTACAGGGGCGCTTATTCATCAATGTGCGACTGCTTGAATGGTCGTCCATTCTATTTTCTATGTTTACTAAATCTATACAAAAATAACGCCTCCTTGCAGAGGTGCTTATTCATGAATTGGTGACTTTGAGACAATCGTTCATTCTTTTAAGTCTGCAACGCATCGGGTAGGTATGTTCTTTGACACATAACACTGTTCATTTCTTTTGAGTTTACATAATCAGGAAAGTGAAGACATGAACAAGTAGAGAAAAATTTGGGAAATCCAAAAGTATGCATAACATGTTTTTTAGACATAGGGTTCCATAGTTATTATGATGTGAGACGACCTAGGGGACATGGGCGATGAGCCCAACTGGATGCCCAAATCGTGAATCCAATTCAACAAAGGGTACGAGGTGAAGGACGAGCCCGAAGGCTTCCTCGACGCTAGAAAGGCCACTTTCCGGACCGGCCTAACCGATCCTTCCGGCGACGTCTTTTGTTATACCTCTTTTGCTGCCGAGGACTCACGCTAAGGGGGGTTGACTGTAAGAGCCCAGGACCTCGGACCAATGTGACACCACCTTGGGGGTGATAGCCACAAGGCCAATGCACCTTGGACCTAGACCCGCAAGCAACGCAACGGACTCGGCGAAATCGCACAAGCGGACTCACCCGTGTGGCGCACACTCGGACCCTTAGACGGACCGGTGATAGTGGTGAGGGTCTGAAGTGGGACCTCATTGTTCTGGGGTTTGACTAGCTTGAGCTTGAACCCCTAAGAGTCTGGGATGCCCAATTCGACGGGTGGCTAGCACGTCGAGGGTGTGGGATGTAGGGTCTCTCTCACAACTCTCCTCGCGGTAGCACTCAATTAGATGACTTTCGGATCAGGCAATCTCTCACCGTCCGATAGAGCTAAGAAGTGATACTAATTAAGCAAGATAAACCAGCAAAGTAAGGGGGCCTGAAGCTCACCTGATCAGTGTGAAGATGCCGATCCCGGCCGGAGACGATGGCGAGCGGGGAGGCATGGGTACGCACCCGCACGCCGCGCCGATGTAGCTTAGGATGACGATCTGCTAGTACAATCACTACACCACTCACAAGAGGGGGATCTCGGGGTGGGGGTGAATCAATTTTACAACCAAAACTGCCTCCACGCAGGGAGGGGCTGTAAGCAGGCCAGGCGGGGTGGGGAACGGAAGTGGTCGGGAGCCGACCGATCTCACACGGTGCAAGCTGGCCTACTGGCCTTGCTGTCTACCTCCAGCGACTTGTTGAAACATCTGATGGGGACGGGGTAGGAGGCGTTAGAAAGCTTGATGCTTTAGCGAGCTCCAGGAAGAAACACCGCCTCGTTCTGATCTTGGATGCATTGGGTATGACAGATCCCGTTGGACTGTGCCGAGATTGTCTATTGCAGACCAGAGAGTGCTTGGATGAGGTCGCAATCCCGGCTGGAGGATCGGATCAAGGCGGGACTAGCGTCGATGCTCTCGTAGGAGAGTCCTCTTTCAGTAGGAATAGACGGAGCTCCAAAAGAAGGTCAGAGCAAAAGATGGCAAGCCAAACAACAGGACCTGGTGCAACTAGGTTCTGGCGAGTACTCTCGACGCAGGCTAGGGAGGATGGCCGGTACAGATCGCTCCGGTGGGCGAATGGCTTCCTGCTTCCTGGGATGTGAAGGGGACTGGTTGAAGGTGACCTCCTCAGAAGGGCCCTCCAAAATATTCACAGGAGCGATCGAGGTCGTGTCTGCAAGTGGGCTTCAGGGTTCCAATTGGAGGCTGGGTGTGTAGTACTCTGAACCACAGGGGACTGAGAAAATTGTAGCCACGAACTCTCCAGAGGTCCGATGAAGGCGAGGTTGGTGTCGTTGCAACCGTGGATGAGTTCTCTTCGATTAGAGACTAACAAGGTTGCCAGAGGAAGCCAGAGTATGGCGTGAGAACCATAAGAGTGGGAGGGGGTCAGATCTAACTCAGGTGGGACTGACCTGCACACTCTGGGGAGAAATGTTGAAACTCTATACTCCGGGGTCCAAATGGCACCCTTCTTCTTGGATCTGGTAGGGGACTTGGAGAAGAGGATATCAGCCAAAAAGAAGGACCAAACTCACTCTGGAGCGGCTGTGGTCGCTTCTTCTCTTGGGCTCTGGTTCCCTGTCGGAGCAGCTTTGCACAGTCGAGGGAGAATGGCTCTCCCGGGCAGCAAGGACGTCGGATGGATGCGGGACCACTCGCCTACGAATCTACTTCAAAGAGATTTCCAGCAATATAAGATACACCACCAGAATATGCACGATGAAGATGTGGCAGCCTCTGCAACTTCATAGTACTCTGCTACTGCGAACCTGTTCTGGATGTGGTGGTGGGTGGAGGTGCTAATGGGGAAAGAGAGAGGGGGAAATGGTGGGAGATGGAGCTGGGGTGCAGCCTAGTTGAGAGAGGGGCCAGGGGAGGATGAACCAGGGTGTGGGAGGGGTGTGGGAGCTTTTGGGTCGAAGCTAGGGGTAGGGGAGAGAGTGCTGCGGCCAAAGGTGGAGGGGAGAGAGGGTGGGGAGGGCGCAGATTGGCAAGGTGGGAGGGAGAGGGGGTTTGAATTTTTGGTTAATGGTGGGATTAATTTTGGTCTCGAGGATGGGAAGGGGTGTCTTGGGAGTTTGAAGGGGTGCTTGGAGAGATGGGATTCTCCCTTGGGAGAGGGAGAATGACTCTTGGGGTTGGGGAGGATTTAATGGGGGAGTAATGGGGTATTGGGAGGTGAAAGGGTGGGTGAGGTGGCAAGTGGTGAGTGGCTGAGGTGGACAGAGGAGAGAGGAGAGAGAGAGGATTTTGGCCAGGAGAGAGATGGGGGAGGAGAGAGAAAGGGGTCGCCCCTTTTAGAGAGAGAGAGAGAGAGAGAGAAAGAGGGGGAGAAGAAATGGGTTTCTCACCCTAGGTAACTCCAAATGGAATTCAAATTTTCTCTCAAATATTCATTACTTCATTGTGTTACAAATGAGGGTGAGGGGGCCTATTTATAGGCAATAATATTTTCCATGACCAAAATGACCCTGAACTAATAGACTAATGAACAAAGCAGTCCAAGAGAGGGCGCCCCTAGGCCTAGCCCACTGAATTGGGCCCATTAGACACATAACCTAGGTAAATGACTCACTAACCTAGGTACTTGACTCAAATAAAATGAAAATTACATAATTGTGACTCAAATAAAATATGCCATGACTTAGAAAAATGTGGCGAACAAGATGAAGCACAGCTGGCGAGCAACGGGACCCTAGAAAAATATGGATTGGTCGGGGATGTTTCCATCATACCCCCGGGATGCGGAGAAGTCGACTCCGTCGAGTATGGGTCCACCTGGGTGGCGGCACACCAAAACAACTTCCGGCGAAGCACGATATCCCAACTCAACCCTACGTCCACAACCAAGGGACGGTCCTTCATCCTCTCAATGCAAGGTGGCTCGGGCACACCCTCTTGCCAGTGATGGAACCTTGCTTGCCTAGTATTGCCTCTGTGTGCTCACGTCAGGCTCTCAAGCTGATTTGTGGAGGCACTCCGAAGGTGTCACTCTCAAAGGTAGGTAGAGGCTCGAGGCACTCACTAGGATCCACCACGGTGCCCTTATAGGGTGTCGGGTCCGCCATGTGAGAAGTGGGGTATATCCCAGAACCCATCGGTAAGCCCAACCCATAAGCCGTGTTGCCAAAGCCACTTCAAACTTGGGAAGGTCCTAGTCCCCATGCCCTCGATTTGGAGGTGTCCTGTCACACCTCAACGCGGAATATCAGGACGCGGCAGTAGAAAGTTGAAATATGTTGATTTCTAGACATGTTGTGCTTTGGGCTAGCACTAAAACAACTCCAATAATAACATAATAACCAAGAGATGGAATTAAACCTAGTTAACCATTTTCCAACTTATGGAAACATAAAAGATCCAATATCCACCAACTTAAAACAATTACATAACAACTGAATATTTAATTACAACTCTTGGACAATACTACAACTCTCAGACTCAAACTATCTAGGGACAACTCCAGACGGCTTTCTAGCTGGCTCGCTCCAAGGTATTCACTCCTGCCCTTCCCCATCCGTATGTGAGTCCTCACCGGAGCTACCTGAAAAAGAGGGGGGAAATGGGGTAAGCGAACGCTCAGTAGGTAATAGCAGGCATGGTGTAAGTAATTAACAATTTAATTTAATGTCATGGCATAAAATAAATGGCAGTAAAACAACTAACACAATAGAATGAAGCAATCTAGAATTGAAATATCATTTCCATGTACTTGGCCGGTCAAGTAAATAAACAAGCAAGTCAAGTAGAAGTAATTCCATGTAGGAATTTCCAAGAATTTTTAAATGAACGAATGTCATAGATATCACGCTAGTCATGCACTCGGTGCAATACCTCACCATGTCATTACAACTCCCCGGGGCACTAGTACTTTTTGGGCACTCCTCCTAGGACCATACCGGGCCCTTATGATGCGTTGGCATTGATTTGATGGATCTAGGATCCCAAGTAACCATCTTAGACATTCATTCAGAATCGGCCAGAAGGTTAAGCTACGAAACTTACCAACTAAGATCAAGTGATATTTCAATAATTGACTGAGAAGTCAAGAGATTCAAGCAAGAATCATAAGAAAACAAGTTCTGGATAGATGCGGTCATGAACAAGGCCGCATGAGAGGGAAAATAGTCTAGTCTGGACCGCAAAAGGAATAGCTGAACAAAAAGGGTCAAGCCCAGCATGAGGGATCAAAACGGTCCAAGATGGGCCGCTTCCAGCAGGAAAACGGTCACCTGGAGGCCGTCCAGTGAAGAGGGGGTTCCAGGACCTGAGTAAAGTAAACAGTCTTAATTGGGCCTCTCCATCACAAAACGATCATAGGAAGGCGGCTTATACGATGAGATGGTCTAGTAACGACCGCTACTAGTTCTGAGCCCAAAAGAAGGTCGATGCACAAACCAGAGAGGTCGACGCAAAAGCCAGAGAAGTCGACGCATAAGCGGTTGAACGCGGTCATCTGTGGACCACTTAGAATCTCAGGTGGTAATGCCCAGGCCGTTCAGTGACAGAAATGGTCCCCCAAGGGCCGCTATCTGAAGAATATACTCGACTCCGGGCGTAGGCATAAGCAAGCGATTCGGTTGAGTTAACAGGTGCAGAATTTGAGGTACAACCTGCCCGGCCTCCTAGTGGGAATCCCAGGCTCGCGGGGGCTTACGGAGGTCCCATAATAGAGGTCCTAGTCTGACGGAAGGAGTATTCGACAGAGAGTCCCAACTATTACAAGAATTGAGGGTTTAAAACATTGGAAAATAATGTATCACGGTCAGTCAGTACCACCGGAGTGGAGTGACTGTCAGGACAATCCTAGTATTATTACTCCAATTCCAACGTAAACAAGATTAACATTTATGCTTCATTAATTGATAAGAACAATGAAAGAATTATTATTGGAAAGGAGATATCAATCATGAACAATAAGGGAATTAGATCATATGTTCCATAATTTAAAAGGTTCCTTGTGTGAGTTTCTAACCTCCATATGCATAGCTTAACAAGAAACGACATACTTAACACATGGAATAAATCAATCTGCGAGACATACGCGGTCTAACTAGAGCCCCTGGATAGGGTCTAGCGGTCTATCGCTAGGCCACTCAGGTCATGTAAGTCTGAAACCCTACACGCCTTACGCGGTCCATCGATCAGTCGCTAGGGTTTCCATGCGGTCTAGAGAGAAGCCGCCTGCCCAACCGCACGGTCTATCATTGGGTCGTCTATTACCATGGGGTGTCAAACGCAAAACAATATAAACGGTCAAGCCACGACTACTGACCCCAGACCTGGCGGTCTATCAGGAGGCCGTTCAATACTACGCGGTTCCTGTAAAATCGTGACCTGTTCGCCGTTCCGGTGCCCGGCAAACTTCCGATGGGGCTCACTAACAACAAGAAATCCATTCGATATAGAGCATAGAAATTGGGCAAAAGCATACCACTAGAAAGAGAATGAAAAGATGCATGCCATGGGTTGATTAATTGAAACTTTAAGCCTGCTAACCTAGCCTTTAATCAAAGATAACAATGGTAACCCTAGTTTTAACATGCTCTGACTAAAATAACTAATACTCGCATGATATAGAACAAAATTTAGGGCTTTTGGTATCAAATGAAAGAGGGCTTAGAGACGAATCCAATGATGTATTATGTTTGAGGTTTGGTCTACTAGAACCTACCTTAAACAAGGAAGAAGTGGGGACGACGATGCCGGCCACGATAGAAAACCCCTTCAAGATATCATCGGAATACGCCCTCCTCCTTGCACCTCGCCGGCCGCAGCTACCAAACGTCGATGCTAGGAGGCCTTAGGGTTAGTTTTATAGGATTAATCGATTTCTAGAGGGATCGATCGAGAGGATAGAGTCCACGACTCCGGTCGCGCGTGATTCGCTCATTGACCTGGTTACGCCGCCGCCTCGCCTAAAAATTCATATATCTGAGTTAGGGTTTCAGTGAGAAAATAGAGGGGAAATGACCTACACATCGTGGCCGTTCGATTGGGTCCGATTTGAGTTCAAACGGTCGAGAAACGGGTCCGAATTAGATGATCCAAGGCCCGATAGGGTAAAACGTGGATCTAGCCCTAATTCTCTTAATTCGACTGGCTTCGAATTTTATTTAAGGTTTTCTACAGAAGACAAATTGCCTAAATTTTTAGTCCTCTACGTGATTTATAATTTTTCTGGATTTTTATAAATTATTTGAAATTTTTCTTACCGTATTTTCCATAGAATTTCCTATTAATTTCCCGTTATTTTATCTAATGCTCTACCGGGGTGCTACACCCTCCCCCGCTCTAAGGAATTTGGTCCTCCAAATTCACTGCACTTATCGAAATGGGGAGTAAGGTAACTGACCTTAGAATAAATTGGGGTATTATTTTCAGATAGCATCATCGGACTCCCAAGTAGCTTCTTCAGTTCCACGTCGGCTCCATTGAACCTTGACCATAGGTATGGAACGATTCCTGAGTTGCTGCTGCTTACGGTCCAAAATCTTGATGGGTCTTTCTTCATAAGTTAAATCTTCCTTTAATTCTAGGTCCGCATGTTGAATGATGTGACTGGGGTCATAAACATATTTCCGCAACATAGATATATGGAAAACATTGTGTACTCCAGATAACTGAGGTGGTAAAGCAAGTCTGTAAGCAACTTCTCCCACTCTCTCCAAAATCTTGAAAGGGCCAACGTATGTCGGACTTAGCTTGCCACGGATGCCGAACCTTCAAATTCCTGTCATTGGTGAAACCTTCAAGAATACATGCTCACCTATTTGAAACTCCAAGGCTCTTCTTCTACTATCAGCATAACTTTTATGTCTCGATTGTGCCACTTGCAGACGATCTCGGATAATGCGGATGTTCTTGGATGATTTTGAAATGAGATCCGGTCCCAGCCATTGCTTCTCTCCTATCTCATCCCAACACAATGGTGATTAACAACTCCTCCCATAAACGGCCTCGAACGGAGCCATCTGGATACTGGATTGGTAACTATTATTGTAGGCGAACTTGATCAAAGTCAAGTGCTCATGCCAACTGCCTCCAAAATCAATCATGCAAGCTCTTAACATATCTTCAACGACCTGGTTAGTTCTTTCAGTCTGTCCGTCTGTCTGAGGATGAAAGGCGATGCTGAAACTCAGACGGGTTCCCAAGGATTCTTTCAGTCTGTCCGTCTGTCTGACACAATGCTTACCGATACTCCATGCAGTATTACCACTTCCTTCATGTACAGGGCAGACAAAACATCAACTGTCGACTTTGACTTAATGGATAAGAAATGAGCGGACTTAGTCAATCTATCAATAATGACCCATATTGCATCAAATCCACCATGAGTTCTAGGGAGACCCATGATAAAATCCATGCCGACACTTTCCACTTCCATTGTGGTATATCGAGTGGCTTTAACTTCTCTGCGGGTCTAAAATGTTCAACCTTGACTTGCTGACATACTAAGCATCTACTCACAAATTCTGCCTCTTCCTTTTTCATACTCGGCCACCAAAAGGTCCTTTTTAAATCCCGATACATCTTATTACCTCCAGGGTGAATAGTATACTTGGACCTATGGGCTTCGTCAAAAATCTTACCTTTTACTTCTGCCACATCAGGAACACATGTTCTTCCTTGAAACAATAACCGGCCGTCATCGGCTAACATAAAATCTGGTCTATTTCTCAGATTCTCCTTGACTTCTACCAACATAGGATCATTTTCTTGCATGGACTTGATTTCCGTTAATAATTCAGGACAAAGCTAAAATTGAGCGATCAAGACCCGATCCTTACTAACATTGAGATCCAAACTAGCTAACTATTCCAGCAGTCTCCATTCTTGCAACATGAGACTTGACAATTTTGTTATTGGCTTGCGGCTCAAGGCATCAGCCACCACATTGCCTTTTCTAGGATCATACTCAATAGAGAAATCAAAATCCTTCAAATACTCAAGCCACCTCTATCTCATGTTAAGTTCCTTTTGAGAAAACAAGTATTTAAGGCTCTTATGGTCAGAGAATACAGTAAAAGCATCTCTGTATAGATAGTGCCTCCAAATTTTTAGAGCAAACACTACATCAGCGAGTTCCAAGTCATGGACGAGATAATTCTCTTCATGCGTCCTCAGTTGCCTCGAGTAATAGGCTATAACCCTGCCATTCTGCATAAGCACACAACCCAAACCAATGCCCGAAGGATCCGTGTAGACCTCAAATCTCCCTTCTCTAGAAGGCAAAGCCAAAACAGGGGCAGTGGTCAAACAATCTTTTAGAGTTTGGAAGCTCTACTCACAATCTTCCGACCACTAAAACCGATTCTCCTTACGGGTCAATCTAGTCAGGGGTACCATAACTTTGGAGAAATGTTTAATGAATCTCCGATATAACCTGCTAGGCCTAGAAAACTTCTTACTTCAGTGACATTCGCAGACCTATTCCAGTCTCTTACAGCCTCTACCTTCAAGGGGTCAACAGAAATTCCCTCCTTAGTGATAATGTGTCCTAGAAAGGACACTTCCTGCATCGAGAAGTCACATTTGCTAAACTTGGCGTACAACTGGTGATCCCTTAACAAGTGTAATGCCATCCCCAAGTGCTCAACATGCTCTTCTTCATTCTTGGAGTATATCAAAATATCATCAATAAACACCACGACCCACTGATCTAGCTAGGGTCGGAACACGCTATTCATCAACTACATGAAAGCTACAGCAGTATTCGTTAGTTCAAAAGGCATTACTACAAATTCAAAATGCCCGTACCTGTTACGGAAGGCAGTTTTAAACATATCCTCATCCTTAATCCGCAGCTGGTGATATCCCGATCGAAGATCGATTTTAGAGAAATATGATGCTCCCGCTATCTGATCGAATAGTTCATCTATCCTCAGCAATGGATACTTGTTCTTGATAGTAAGCTGGTTCAATTACCGGTAGTCAATGCACAGTCTTAACGAACCATCCTTCTTTCATACAAACAACACGGGGGCTCCTCACGGGGATGTACTTGGATGAATAAACCCTTTCTCGAGCAACTCCATCAATTGTCTCTTTAATTCTCTCAACTCCACAGGAGACATACGGTATGGAGCCTTAGAAATAGGAGATGTGCCAGGAATTAGATCAATAGAAAAGACTACCTCTCTCTCAGGCAGAAGTCCTGGCAAATCCTCAGGAAAGACGTCAGGAAATTCCTGGACAATAGGGATATCCTTAATCTCAGATCCTTTCTTATCAGTTAAAGAAACCAAGGCTAGAAAAGCCTGACATCCTTTCTTCATTAACTTCTCAGCTCGAAGGGCCGAAATGAGCGGCACGGATCTAGAGTGCCTAACCCCAACAAAAGAAAGCTCGGGGTGTCCAGGAAAAGACACGGAGCTAGATCTACAATGAACACTGGCCTCATTTCTAGCCAACCAATCAGCTCCTAGGATTACATCATAATCCTCCATTGCCATACAAGCCAAATTAGCTAGCATATTCAGCCCACTAATCAAGATCTTACTAGAAAGGTAGCAATCCTTAATTACTGAACCCGAACCAATCGGAGTTGAAATTTCCAATAGAGAATTCAGCAATACCGGTTTCACAGTTAAGGACTTAGAAAAATTCTGAGAAATAAAAGAATGCATCGCTCCGGTATCAAATAGAACAAATGCTAGCTTATCAAAGACAATAAGTGTAGCTTGAACAAGTCCACCCTCCTCGGTGGTTTCAATCTCAGTTTCCTGTAGAGCCTGAAGCTTGCCCTGTCGCTTTTGACCTCCTTGCGGCTTGTTTGGAGTAGCTTGGTCGGACAAGAGGGGACACTCAGGTGTACGGTGGTCCCGGCTTCCACAGCGTAAATAGGCGCCTAGCTTGCGCCAACACTCCTCCATCATGTGACCTGGCCGGTCACAAAACTTGCAAATGGTTTTAGACGGGGCAGCCGAACCTGCCTTCTTCTCTCCATTCTTTGACTTCTTATTCTGTGAGAAACTTGACCCACCATTGTGATACGCGCAACGGAGAGTGAGATAGAAGGGGGGATGAATAGATCACTCCCCAATTCGATAAACACAACCACAAATTCTTGGCTCTTCAAACTATAGAGACAACGGCCTCGTAAACAGACAACGAAGTTTAACGAAGATGGTATGGGGAGGACTTATATCGAGAAGGCAACCACAAAGAGGCTAAGTCTCAAGAAGTTGGAGTGCAGCACATGAGAACAGCCAAACCACAAAAGAAATAGCAAGTTTTTAGGTGGTTCGATTGCTATCTGCAATCTACATCCACCCCTTACTCAGTCGAGTAAGGCTTCCTTGCACTAGAGTGGCACATAGCAGACTCAGTCTACAACAACCGCTGCCAAACAGCTTGTACCGAGGAACATCCTCCTCAATCTTCTGATCAATCAGAAGAGGAACACAGGAGAACGATCCCCCTTCCATTGCACGTAGCAAAGGGAATCTTGTGCAGTTACTCCCGTGTAACTCACACAACCAAAGGATTGAACCTCTCTTCCTCCAGGACAATGGAGGGAACTTGAGAACCTCTCCCTTCCTCCGAACAGTGGAGGGTAACAATATGGAATGAAAATGATTAAACAAAAACTTGAAAACACAGCGATCGAAAAATGAGAGTATTCTGTAAAAACAAAGACAATGTAGCTTCCGTAGAAGCAGGTCTTCCTATTCACGAGCAGTTCTCCCTCTCAGAAATTTTTCTTTCTCTTCTACTAACGATCCTTCTCCTTCTTCTCTCTATTCTGTTCTCGTTCCCTTTTTTTTTCTTTTCTTCGTTGTTATGTTCTTCTGTTCTCCCCATTCGCTTTTATAGAGCAACAGGGGACTGGCATGTGCCTTTAATTATTCCCGCTCAAAGGTCTTGGTCCACGTGGCAGAATCTCAGATCGCTTTTCTCCATGTGTCACGATCCTGCCATCTCCTCCATCCTGGGATCACGAGCCATTCTTATTCTTCTCGAAGGAGAAATACCTGACAGACAAACAGAAGAGTGCATTTCGAATACTGGTAAGAAGGGTGACCATGCACTTGGCATATGAATGCTAAACGCACGAACTGGAGAGATGCACCGATAATATAAGACATGAAGCAAATGTTGCACCGGATGGGTAGACATAGCATGCACTGAGTAGAGATATTCAAGTCAACCTTGAATTGACTTACTAATGTGATTGACCCCATATGCACAAACTTGGAACCAACAGGCACAAGACAAGACTTTGTACCGAGTCAAAATAAAGAATCAAGGATATGCTCGTATTCTTGCACCAACGTTGTGACATAGTAGATGCACCAAGTTGGATTTGTGAGAATTGCACCGAAAAAAAATACGTACGATCAAAACGAATGCAAGACAGAGCTTGCACCGAGTCTGAAGGGTGAGACACTCAAGGACGCACAAACAAGATATGCATGAATAAAAAAAATGCTGCAATGGAATACAACGAAGTGTACTAAGCCCTTTTATGTCTAGACACGTAATGCACCGAGATGGAAAGGATGGGCTTCAGTGTTTGTGAGTGAGCCAGAGACTTGCCCCTGAATTGATAAAGAGAAGCACAAGGCAATGCTTGCACTGAGACGTACTTGCACTGAGATGAGGAGACAGGATCAAACGGTCCATATCAGACGGCGATTGCACTGACTAGAGCTTGCACCGACCTTAAGAGGTGAGATGCAATGACATGAAATGCACGGACCTTAAGGTTATTACTCCAGACCCCCTTCTTTGAAACAAGTAAATGCACTGTGTAATAGATTGATGCAAGGAGTAAAAAAAGATTGATTTATAGTGTGAGACATCATCAAAACCTTAGGGATATAACAATCTCCCCCTTTTTGATGATGGCAACACTGTGAATCAAGCAATATCAAGGCATTAATACCATCAGTTAAAAATAGCTTAAAAGAAATTAAAATATCCAAAGCAAGCGCATGCAGACAAATCAAGCACAACTTCTGAACCTCAGCTTACCTCCAACACAACTACTCCCCAACCGCGTGAATGATCACTTGATATTGCATGACCTCTCTCTCCTCATAACCATAACCTCTCTTCCCAAAAATTTCTTGCAGAAAATTCTCGGCTATTGCATGACAGTATTGTATGACCCAATGATGACCCAATGACCTCTCTCCCCCTTTGACATCATCAAAAGAAAATGAGAGATGTAGGAAATTGTTGTAGACATGAGGAAGAAGTGTAGTGATTTCTTAGTGTAGAAAGACCCAACAGCATGTCTTAAGAGAATAAGTAAGGTGCTAAACTCAACTGAAGATTCTTGAACTCTGGTAATCAATAGAGAATAGGTATGAGGGAAAAGTTTATCCACATACATGGTATATGATGTAGAGCAGGGGTGAACAAGCATAGCAAGATTTCTGATTAAAACAACTGTACTCTGTAGAAAACAAGATACAAAATCAGAGAAGGTGTTCTTATAGTATTGAGGACAAGCATTCCAGACCTTGCACAGAGATAAGGGATAGTTTAGAGTTTTACAAAAGATCAATGAGTAGTTTGGTAATTCACACTTTTGACATTAGAGAGACACCTTGATCAAAGGCCGGAATCCCCAGTTACTCAGTGTGAGTACCTCATTACTTCTTCGTTTTGAAGAACAGAGTGAGTGACTGTGGCTTTTTGCATGGGGAAACACCTTGATCAGAGGCCAGAGTCCCCAGTTACTCACCACCATTGCTCTGTGATGATCAGAGACATTAAGGTCAATTTGCACAATTTTTTTTTTAAATAGAACACCTCATGACATAGGCGTTACTTCACTTCATTGATGAAGCTCCCAGTTTCTCAGTGAATAGCCCATAGACCTTTGTTCATTTAGTTGATCCCTTATGATGTGGAGAAGAAATGATTGAAAACAATACCAGAAGGACTGTTTCTTTGTGATGAATCTTGAGATCTAGATTTCAAGTTGTTCTGAGCAAATATCAAGACATGCAGGTTAGAGCCTGACCTGAAATCATGGACAATGTAGGAAGATATACTTTGACCACTTACTCCAAATCTCTGATGAACTACTAGAGGGAAGATTCTAGCAGGACTTTAGTAACACACACTTATGGATTTAAGATATGAATGAGATTCTACTGACTGAGAAAACTGCACTCATTCAATCATGAGAACCAGCAAAAACACTCATCTGGTTAGTCTTTTTGAGTCAATCGAACGCACTACTTAACCGGCTCCCCCTTAACCGAAGCACTCAAAGAAATTAATTAGTAGATACACGAAGCTCCCCCTCACAATAAGAACAGACCTTTCACACAGCATTTTACCAAGATAGATCAATTCAATATCAGGAGAAAAATAATTAAGATAATGTGTACAGGCCTAGTTCTCTCCTTAATGTGGTGAATTTGTCATTGTCCAGAGGCTTGGTGAAGATGTCAACAATTTGATTAGCAGTGCCTACGTGAATCAGTTTAAAGTTGTTCTTAGAAACCTCATCTCTTATGAAATGATGCCTTATTTCTCTGTGTTTGGTGCGGGAGTGCAAAACAGGATTCTTGGCTAGGTTGATGGCACTGGTATTATCACAGTAAATAGGTGTGCACCCCAGGTCTACTTGATAGTCGTGAAGCTGGTGTTTAATCCAAATGACTTGTGTGCCACAACTTCATGCAGCTACATATTCAGCCTCTGCAGTGGAAAGGGCCATAGAGTGTTGTTTCATGGAGCCCCAAGATACTAAACACCCACCTAGAAATTCACAATGACCACTAGTGCTCTTTCTATCTAGTTTACACCCGGCATAATCTGCATCTGTGTATGCAATTAAATCAAGTGTGCGTGATGCAGGAAACCATAAACCAAGGGTGTGTGTAGTGGACAGATATCTGAAGATTCTTTTTACTACTGCTAAATGCAATTCAGTGGGTCTAGATTTATACCTTGCACACATTCCTACACTGAATTGAATATCTGGTCTTGAAGCAGTCAAATAAAGTAGAGAACCAATCATAGATAGAGCTTGGCATCTACTTCTTTACTTGTCTCATCTCCATCCAAAGAGGTGTTGGTACCCATTGGTGTTGTAATGTGCTTCAGGTTGTTCATGCCAAACCTCTTGAGAATTTCCAATGTGTACTTGGTCTGATTGATGAAGCATCCATCCTCTAACTGTTGTACCTGTAAGCCAAGAAAATACTTTAATTCTCCTACCAAACTCATTTCAAATTCCGAAGACATCAATTTAGAAAATTCATTGCATAGTTCAGAGCTAGTTGACCCAAAAATAATGTCATCTACATATACCTGAACTATGATGAGGTCTTTATTTGAGTTTTTCGAAAATAGAGTTTGATCTACTTTACCTCTATGGTAGCCCTTGCTAATCAGAAATTCTGTCAATCTTTCATACCATGCTCGCGGAGCCTGTTTTAGACCATACAAGGCTTTGTTCAACCTGAAAACTTGGTTAGATTGAGGAGAAAACTGAAAACCGGGGGGTTGTTCAACAAAAACTTCTTCCTTGATGATACCATTCAGAAAGGCACGCTTCACGTACATTTGCTGGAGTTTAATGTTCTTGGAGCACGCAAATGCTAGCAATATTCGTATTGCTTCCATCCTAGCAACAGGTGCATAGGACTCATCGAAATCAACACCAAATTCTTGACAGTAGCCCTTGGCCACTAGTCTGGCTTTATTTCTAGACATGATTCCATCTTCATTCATTTTATTCTTAAACACCCACTTAGTTCCTATGACATTAGTATTTTCTGGTCTTGGAACTAGCTCCCAGACATTATTTCTTTCAAATTGACCTAACTCCTCACACATGGCATTTGTCCATGACTGATCATTTAGGTCCTCTTCTACTGATTTGGGTTCAATTTGAGAGACCAGAGCAATTAGGTCTTGGTTATGAACATTCATAAAGTGAGACCTAGTTCTGAGAGGTTCTTCAAGATTGCCTAAGATATTATCTATCAAGTGATCCTTAAGATATCTAACATTTATTGAAGACTCACTTGTCTCAGTCGGCTCTCCCTGGTTGGGAGCATCTGATGACTCATTTGTTTGAAGCTCCTCTTCTTACTTGTCTTCTAGGAATTCTCCATTGAGCTCGGAATCCCTGTCAGTGTTTTCAATTTTAGTAACACCTTTTGCTTCACCAAAAATAATATGTGGAGACTCCTCAACTTTCTGATCAGTTATATTAAAGACCCTATATGCTCTTGACACTCCAGAATATCCTAAGAATATTCCAAGATAGCTTTTAGCATCAAATTTATCTAGGTCTTTCTTGTTATTATTATGAATAAAGCATTTAGCTCCAAAAATCCTGAAATGAGTCAGATTTGGTTTCTTACCTTTCAATAGCTCATAGGGGGTTTTCCTGTGGATTGGTCTTACCATTGCCCTGTTAATTGTATAAGTTGCTGTATTGGCCGCCTCTGCCCAAAACTTCCTTGGTAATTGACTCTCAATCAGCATGGTCCAGGCCATCTCCACAATGGTTCGATTCCTTCTTTCAACAATTCCATTCTGCTCTGGTGTCCTGGGAGAAGAAAACTTGTGTATTAGTCCCTCTCTTTCACAAAGTTCAGAAAACATGGAGTTCTCAAATTCACCTCCATGGTCAGATTGAGTTGAGCAAATTCTATGTTTTCCTTCTTGTTTGACTTTATTAAAAAATTGTTTAAATTTTTGAAAAGCATCATTTTTGTTGGCTAAGAAAAATATCCATGAAAATCTGGAGTGGTCATCAATGACCACATAGCCAAATCTACTTCCATTAAGACTCTGAGTTCTAGTAGGACCAAAAAGGTCCATATGAAGAAGTTCCATTGGTCTAGACGACAAAGGCTCAGATCTTAGCTTGAAAGACATTCGGGTCTGTATGCCTAGAGCACAAGCATCACAGACTTTTGAAATAGAACTAAAATTGATTCTAGGCAAGCCTCTAACTAGATCATGCTTGACCAATTTATTTAAGGTAGAAAAACTACCATGGCCTAACCATCTATGCCATTCAAAAGTGTCACTTTCAGAATTGGCCGACAAGCATAGATTAGAATCAGACTCAACATCTAAGTCTACCATGTAGACATTATTGGTCCTGTTGGCTACAAATTTAATGCTGTCAGAGTTTATTTCAAAAATTTTGCATGGACTATTGTCAAACACAACCTTGTGACCCTTATCACATAATTGACTTATGCTAATCAGATTGTGTTGAAGACCTTCTACAAGTAAAACATTCTCAATGGAGTTAGTGGAAGACTTACCAACAGTGCCGACCCCAATGATCTTACCTCTATTCTTTCCTCCAAATTTGACCAGACCCCCTACCTTCATTTCTAACTTGCTGAACTTGGATCGGTCTCCTGTCATGTGCCTGGAGCAGCCACTGTCGAGATACCATTTGTTGTTCTCAGCTGCCAGGCACACCTACACAAGCAAAAATCAAGCAAAGTAGTTCGGAACCCAAGATGAGTTGGGTCTAAAGACATCATTCAAATCTTTAAGCAGATGTTTAGGAATCCAGAATTGTCTCAACTTGGTTTTCTCTTGCACCTTAATTTCTGGTCTATTGAAGTTGTGAGTGGAGATATGTCCAGATGGTCTGGAGAAATGAAATCTATTCCAGTTATTAGGTTTCTCATCCCTGTGGTATCTCCTGTGAGCTTGTTGATTAACAAATTTATGAGGATGAGTGTTTTTTCTCCAGTAACTCTTGTCAGGACCCATTCTTTTATAGTAGTTCCAACTTTTATTCTGATTCATTTCCTTGGTCCAGCTGCTACTTATGTTCTGGTGAATGGGCTTAGTGAAGTTCTTCACAAATTTCATTCCTATTTTGGATGATCGTCCAGCATTGTTTGTTAAATTTTCTTTTGGACTTTGATCATTCTGGTTTCTGTTTGAGCTGGATGGTGTGTCCAGCTTTTCTTTTCCCTTTTCTAGGCAGAAGGTGGTAGTCTTAAACTGAAATGGTCTCTTGTTGGATGGGTCATAGCCTAAACCCTCCTTGTTGAAATTAACCCTTGTACCCAGTATAGAATCCAGATTCATTTTTCCTTGAACAAATTTTTCTAAAACTTTTTGTTTGTCCTCCAACTCTCTCTGCATAAATTCACAATTTTTCAAGAGTTCAGAGTTGACTTTCTTAACAGCTTCATACTTCTCTGTGATCACAATTTTTTCATTCAGGCATTCTTCAAATTTAATCTTGAGTTGGTTGAGCTGTGTGTGAACTTCCTGGTTCTCAAGAGTTTGCTTTTCATTTTCCTTTTTCAGAGAAGTCATTTCTTCTAGTTCTTCTTTTAGTTTCTGATTTTCCTTAAAGATTTGTGTTTGTTCTTCAACATTGGTATTGAACTTTCTCTTCAGAATCCTATGCTCTTTACTAAGTGAATTGAACTTATCTAACAGGTCTGCATAGGCGTCTTCCCAGTCATCGATGGAGAAATTCTCAAAAATATTTGTTACCTCCTCTTCACTGTTAGCCATCAGGCAAAGTCCTTCTTCATCCTCCTCTGAGGAATTGTCTTCCGGATCCTCTTCTTCATCGCTCCAGGTGCAGACCATTGCATGTGGCTTCTTCTTCTGCACTTTCGAGCTCTTCTTCTGAGGGTTGGGACCTTTCTTCTGAAGATCAGGGCAGTCCCCTTTCATGTGTCCGGGTTTCCTGCAATGAAAGCATGTAATTCTCTTATTAATCCTATCTTTGTCATTGCCGGAATCAAAGTTCTTACCAGAAGGGTATAACTTCTTTCTCCTAAAGGTCTTTCCCTTAGACCTTAAGAATTTTCTGAATTGGCGAGTAAGCATTGCTTGCTCCTCTTGGTCTAGATCTGACAATCCATCAGACTCGCAACTACTCCTCTAACTACAGCTACTTCCCTTGCTGCGGGATGCCCTGAGGGCAATATTCTTGTTCTTTCTGTCACTTCCCTCACCATTCCTTTTAAGGTTCATTTCATACGTCATAAGGGATCCTATGAGTTCGGTGACTATCGTAGTCGTCAGATCCCTTGACTCTTCTATCACAGTGGCTTTAGTATGCCATGGGGGGGTTAGAGATCTAAGTATCTTCCTGACTACATCTCCCTCAGCCATCTATTTTCCAAGCCCCTTAAGACTATTCGTGATCAGAGTCAATCTGGCATACATCTCAGTTATGGTCTCCTCTAGTTTCATTTTAAACATCTCATATTCAGAGGTTAGGAGATTTACCTTTGTTGCTCTTACTTGAGCTGTACCTTCGTAGATTAATTCCAGCTCGTCCCACATCTTCTTGGCCGTCTTAGATGCTGAGATGCGAGCGTATTCGTCTAGGTGTACAGCACACTGGATGATGTTCAGGGCTGTCCAGTTGAGCGATGATTGCTTGACTTGATCATCTGTCCACGCATCCTCATTCGGTGGTAGCTCGTATGGCCCTGTAGTGATCACCCTCCAAAACTTGTGGCTTTGCGCCCTGATGAATACCTCCATCCTGTTCTTCCAGAATAGATAATTGTTACCATCAAAGAACGGAGGATGAGTGATAGATTGTCCCTCAGCCATAAAGCTTCGAGGACCATTAGGGTTAGCCAGACCGTTGGCCCACATGGTGAAAACCTAATCTGATACCAAATGATACGTGCAACGGAGAGTGAGATAGAAGGGGGGGATGAATATATCACTCCCCAATTCGATAAACACAGCCATAAATTCTTGGCTCTTCAAACTATAGAGACAACGGCCTCGTAAACAGACAACGAAGTTTAACGAAGATGGTATGAGGAGGACTAATATCGAGAAGGCAACCACAAAGAGGCTAAGTCTTAAGAAGTTGGAGTGCAGCACATGAGAATAGACAAACCACAAAAGAAACAGCAAGTTTTTAGGTGGTTCGATTGCTATCTACAATCTACATCCACCCCTTACTCAGTCGAGTAAGGCTTCCTTGCACTAGAGTCACACACAGTAGACTCAGTCTGCAACAACCGCTACCAAACAGCTTGTACCGAGGAACAGCCTCCTCAATCTTCAGATCAATCAGAAAAGGAACACCGGAGAACGATCTCCCTTCCTTTGCATGTAGCAAAGGGAATCCTACGCAGTTACTCCCGTGTAACTCACACAACCAGAGGATTGAACCTCTCTTCCTCCAGGACAATGGAGGGAACTGGAGAACCTCTCCCTTCCTCCGAACAGTGGAGGGTAACAATATGGAATGAAAATGATTAAACAAAAACTTGAAAACACAGCGATCGGCAAATGAGAGTATTCTGTAAAAACAAAGACAATGTAGCTTCCGTAGAAGCAGATCTTCCTATTCACGAGCACTTCTCCCTCTCAGAAATTTTTCTTTCTCTTCTGCTAACTCTCCTTCTCCTTCATCTCTCTTTTCTGTTCTCGTTCCCTTTTTTTTTCTTTTCTTCGTTGTTATGTTCTTCTGTTCTCCCCATTCACTTTTATAGAGCAACAGGGGACTGGCGTGTGCCTTCCATTATTCCCGCTCAAAGGTCTTAGTCCACGTGGCAGAATCTCAGATCGCTTTTCTCCATGTGTCACAATCCTGCCATCTCCTCTATCCTGGGATCACGATCCATTCTTATTCTTCTCGAAGGAGAAATACCTGACAGACAAACAGAAGAGTGCATTTCGAATACTAGTAAGAAGGGTGACCATGCACTTGGCATATGAATGCTAAACGCACGAACTGGGAGAGATGCACCGATAATATAAGACATGAAGCAAATGTTGCACCGGATGGGTAGACATAACATGCATTGAGTAGAGATATTCAAGTCAACCTTGAATTGACTTACTAATGTGATTGACCCCATATGCACAGACTTGGAACCAACAGGCACAAGACAAGACTTTGTACCGAGTCAAAATAAAGAATCAAGGATATGCTCGTATTCTTGCACCAACTGTGTGACACAGTAGATGCACCAAGTTGGATTTGTGAAAATTGCACCGAAAAAAAATACGTACGATCAAAACGAATGCAAGACAGAGCTTGCACCGAGTCTGAAGGGTGAGACACTCAAGGACACACAAACAAGATATGCATGAATAAAAAAATGCTGCAATGGAATACAACGAAGTGTACTGAGCCCTTTTATGTCTAGACACGTCATGCACCGAGATGGAAAGGACGGGCTTCAGTGTTTGTGAGTGATCCAGAGACTTGCCCCCGAATTGATAAAGAGAAGCACAAGGCAATGCTTGCACCGAGACGTACTTGCACTGAGATGAGGAGATAAGATCTAAAGTCCATATCAGACGGCGATTGCACCGACAAGAGCTTGCACTGACCTCAAGAGGTGAGATGCAATGACATGAAATGCATGGACCTTAAGGTTATTACTCCAGACCCCCTTCTTTGAAACAAGGAAATGCACTGTGTAATAGATTGATGTAAGGAGTAAAAAAAAGATTGATTTATAGTGTGAGACATCATCAAAACCTTAGGGATGTAACACATTGGGCCTCTTCTTGCCATTGTTGGGTTTGAAATTACCCGAACTAGTGGTCTGCTCTTTCTTAGGGTTCTTTCCTCGGATCCTCTCGGTCATCTCTAATGTGTCTTCCAGAACTTGAGCTTTTCTGACAATCTCTGCATAGGTAGAGATCCCCATCGGTGCCAACTAGTTGATATATTGAAGCTTCAACCCGTTCATAAAACGCTTGGCCTTCATCTTCTCGGTGGACACCAAGTGCGTTGCATAGCAGGAAAGTCTAGAAAACTGAGCTTCATATTCTGCAACTGACAGGTTCCTCTGCTTCAGAACAGCAAACTCCGCCGCCTTCTTCTCCTGAACACTATCTGAAAAATACTTGTTATTAAAATGTTCCTTGAATTCGTCCCATGTCACACGCTGATTTCCGAGCGTAGCTTCTATAGCCTCCCACCAAGTGCGTGCATTGCGTTCTAGCTGGAAAGTTGCCAAAAGAACTCGATCTTAGTCATTGCACTGCATCACTCGAAAAACCCGCTCTATCTCCTTCAGCCAATTCTCGGCTTCATCGGGATCTTCCGATCCACCAAAACGTGGGTGATTTAAGCCTCTAAAATTCTGGTGGTGGTCACCGGCTCCATGGTGTGCTGCTCCTCCCTGGGCTACCTGTTGGAGGGCCTGAGTCATGCCTTGCACGGTTCGTTGCATGTCCCTCCACTGTGCATGTTCTGCCGCCATCAGAATTGCACTCCTACATGCCAGAAAATTGATTAAAAGAATAGTCTAGCAAAAATCTTTTAGGGCCCGTTTGAAAAATGAGTAGGGGTGCCGTAATTGACCCCGAAGGGTCGATTACGGTACCCGAGGTCGGTTAGGAGGGCATGTGTGAGGGGGAGGCGAGGGGGAGGCGGGGCCCACCTACTCCCCGGTTTTTGTACCCAGTCGACAAGCCAGCTATTAAAGCGGCCCTTAGTGTTTATTAATTAACTCAACCCCAAGGCTCTACCCAATCTTGCTGGGTTAGGACCTTAGACTTTTAACAATGTTACGGATTCTACGACATCACTTATAACCTAGGAACTTAAAACCTAGGGCTCTAATACCACCAAATTGTCACGCCCCGACGTAGAATATCAGGACGCAGCAGTAGAAAGTTAAAATATGTTGATTTCTAGACATGCTGTGCTTTGGGCTAGCACTAAAACAACTCCAATAATAACATAATAACCAAGAGATGGAATTAAACCTAGTTAACCATTTTCCAACTTACGGAAACATAAAAGATCCAATATCCACCAACTTAAAACAATTACATAACAACCGAATATTCAATTACAACTCTTGGACAATACTACAACTCTCAAACTTAAACTATCTAGGGACAACTCTAGACGGCTTTCTAGCTGGCTCGCTCCAAGGTCTTCACTCCTCCCCATCCCCATCTGTTTGTGAGTCCTCACCGGAGTTACCTGAAAAAGGGGGGGAAACGGGGTGAGTGAACGCTCAGTAGGTAATAGCAGGCCGGGTGTAAGTAATTAACAATTTAATTTAATGTCATGGCATAAAATAAATGGTGGTAAAACAACTAACACAATAGAATGAAGCAATCTAGAATTGAAATATCATTTCCATGTACTTGGCCGATCAAGTAAATAAACAAGCAAGTCAAGTAGAAGTAATTCCATGTAGGAATTTCCAAGAATATTGAAATGAACGAATGTCATAGATATCACGCTAGTCATGCACTCGGTGCAATGCCTCACCATGTCATTACAACTCCCCGGGGCACTAGCACTTTTCGGGCGCTCCTCCTAGGACCATACCAGGCCCTTATGATGCGTTGGCATTGATTTGATGGATCCAAGATCCCAAGTAACCATCTTAGACATTCATTTGGAATCGGCCAGAATTCCAAGGTTAAGTTATGAAACTTACCAACTAAGATCAAGTGATATTTCAATAATTGACTGAGAAGTCAAGAGATTCAAGCAAGAATCATAAGAAATGAAGTTCTGGATAGATGTGGTCATGAACAAGGCCGCATGAGAGAGAAAGTAGTCTAGTCTGGACCGTAAAAGGAATAGCTGAACAAAAAGCATCAAGCCAAGCACGCGGGATGAAAATGGTCCAAGATGGGCCGCTTCCAGCAGTAAAACGGTCACCTGGAGGCCGTCCAATGAAGAGGGGGTTCCAGGACCTGAGTAAAGTAAATGGTCTTAATTGGGCCGCTCTATCACAAAACGGTCATAGGAAGGCCGCTTATATGATGAGACGGTCCAGTAACAACCGCTACTAGTTCTGAGCCCAGAAGAAGGTCGATGCACAAACCAGAGAGGTCGACGCACAAGCTAGAGAAGTCGATGCACAAGCGGTTGAACGCGGTCATCCGTGGACCAATTAGAATCTCAGGTGGTCATACCCAAGCCGTTCAGTGACAGAAATGGTCCCCCAAGGGCCACTATCTGAAGAACAGACCCGACTCCGAGCTTGGGCATAAGCAATCAATTCAGTCGAGTTAAGAGGTGCAGGATTTGAGGTACAACCTACCCGGCATCCTAGTGGGAATCCCAGGCTCGCGAGGGCTTAGGGAGGTCCCATAATAGAGGTCCTAGCCCGACGGTAGGAGTATCCGGCGGAGAGTCCTAACTATTACAAGAATTGAGGTTTTAAAACATCGGAAAACAATGTATAACCGTCAGTCAGTACCACCGGAGTGGAGTGACTGTCAGAACAATCCTAGTATTATTACTCCAATTCCAACGTAAACAAGATTAACATTTATGCTTCATTAGTTGATAAGAACAATGAGGGAATTATTATTGGAAAGGAGATATCAATCATGAACAATAAGGAAATTAGATCATATGTTCCATAATTTAAAAGGTTCCTTGTGTGAGTTTCTAACCTGTACATGCATAGCTTAACAAGAAACGACATACTTAACACATGGAATAAATCAATCTGCGAGACATATGCGGTCTAACCAGAGCCGCTGGACAAGGTCTAGTGGTCTATCGCTAGGCCGCTCAGGTCATGTAAGTCTGAAACCCTACACGCGATCTATCGATCAGCCGTTAGGGTTTCCAAGCAGTCCAGAGAGAAGCCACCTGCCCAACCGCACGGTCTATCGTTGGGCCATCTATGACCATGGGGTGTCAAACGCAAAACAATATAAACTGTCAAGCCATGACTGCCGACCCCAGACCTGGTGGTCTATCGTGAGGCTATTCAGTACTGCGCGGTTCCTATAAAACCGTGGCATGTTCGCCATTCCGGTGCTCGGCGAACATCCGACGGGGCTCACTAATAACAAGAAATCCACTCGATATAGAGCTTAGAAATTGGGCAAAAGAATACCACTAGAAAGAGAACGAAAAGATGCATGCCATGGATTGATTAATTGAAACTTTAAGCCTGCTAACCTAGCCTTTAATCAAAGATAACAATGGTAACCCTAGTTTTAACATGCTCTGACTAAAACAACTAATACTCGCATGATATAGAACAAAATTTAGGGCTTTTGGTATCAAATGAAAGAGGGCTTAGAGACGAATCCAATCATGTATTATGTTTGAGGTTTGGTCTACTAGAACATACCTTAAACAAGGAAGAAGAGGGGATGACGATGCTGGCCGCGATAGAAAACCCCTTTTTTGAGATAGCCGGAATACGCCCTCGTCCTCGCACCTCGCCGGCTGCACCTACCAAACGTCGATGCTAGGAGGCCTTAGGGATAGTTTTATAGGATTAATCAATTTCTAGAGGGATCGATCGATAGGATAGAGTCCATGACTCCGATCGCGCGCGATTCGGGCATTGACCTGGTCACGCCGTCGCCTCGCCTAAAAATTCAAATTTCTGAGTTAGGGTTTCAGTGAGAAAATCGAGGGGAAATGACCTACACATTGTGGCCATTTGATTAGGTCTGATCTGAGCTCAAACGATCGAGAAACAGGTCCGAATTAGATGATCCAAGGCCCGATAGGGTAAAACGTGGATCTAGCCCTAATTCTCTTAATTCGACTGGCTTCAAATTTTATTTAAGGTTTCCTGCAGAAGACAAATTGCCTAAATTTTTAGTCCTCTACGTGATTTATAATTTTTCTGGATTTTTATAAATTAGTTAAAAATTTTCTTACCGTATTTTCCATAGAATTTCCTGTTAATTTCCCGTTATTTTATCTAATGCTCTACCATGGTGCTACATGTCCCTAAGGTAGAGCCACTCCAATCTCACCATCACTAGATTGTCCACGTGGGACTCCAAGTGGCGCTCGCGAGCTTTTGCTCGCTTATAATGATCCGCACCACTCGTTGCTTGATGCTTGCTTGAATGCTTATGCCATGCACTATGGTGTGGTGTGAGTGTGAAGTCTATGGTATACAAAGGTGGACCATGACAACCGAATATGGACCTATAATGTGTTGAATGCTCATTGAATTTGACTAGTTTGGGGGGGCCGAGGCATCCATAGGTGACTCTATCATGCATGAATGCAAATGCCGGGGGACCAGGGTAACCAAAAGTGTATCCCTCATGCACAAGGTTAATTGTGTTGGGGATGATGAATAGGGGAGGACCTTTACACCCAAATATGGACCAATCATGCATTCGACCTGACATGTGGGTGACATGAATGAGAGGACCCGACTTACTAACCATGCCAAGTGGTGTGATATGCAATGACACGTGCACTCTTAACTCAGAGATGACTTTCATGTGTGGGAGTATGGGATGGCCGTTGAGCTTCCACTCATAAGGGTCGAAGGGGTCTAGGAAGGTGGATAGCATGGAGTGAGGCACTTTCTTCTTCCCTAGGTGTAGATCTTCCATGGTCATGGCTACCCTTGTGTTGCCCGGGACTTGGGAGAGGTGCTCTTGGTCCAACATAGTGGGTAAATGTAGGAAGGTGTGGGTGGTAAGTGATGTGGGTGGACCACATGGGTTCTCGGGCTCCCATTGGGAGGGGTTAAAAGGATCAACATAAGTGTACCCGGGGGAAAGAAGCTCTAAGTTCATCTCATCAACCTCAAGGTCCTCATAATATGGTGGTAGATCATCCTCCTCTAATGAAATAATTGGGCCGAAGTCTTTGGTGGGTGGGTCGGCCATGAGGGGATGGCTTGGCTTTCTACCCGATATGAGGGACTCCAAGTTGAGGATAAGGTCGGGCTCATCGGGTGTGGGAAGGAATAGTAGGAGGTCGCTAGTGTAGCAACCAACGGTGGAAATCGAGGTGATAGACCCGACACATAGGTGTAGGAGGTCAAGGCTCCTAGGTCGGTCGGCCATTGTGGTCAACATGCCAGTCAACTCCATTTGTCATGCTAGGCCCTTAAGGAGATCCCCTAAAGTTTCCACTTGGTAAGATGATTGAATGGTGGTGTGATAGGAGGGGCACTATAGGGAGGTTTTGCTCCATAGGAGGGCAAACATGGCCCATGATCTCTCTAATTGGGCTCTCCCTTAGCCAATTAACAAGGGGTTCTCCTAAGATGAGCTCGGCCCCAACTAGAGAGGGTGGTGTAGGGTGAAGACCACCGTGCGATGCTTTTCCTTCAATTTGGACATGGGTGGTCTCCATGGTGGGGCTAGGGTGCGGAGGGGCATGGCGACATTTGTCCCCATGTGGCCGAGTGAGCGGGCCACTTCTTCTAATGCTAATGGGGTAGGAGGATCTATGGTGGGTGGTTTAGTGATAGCCGGCGCATGGCACACCCGCGATGGTGAGCGAGGCCGGACTTGGGTTGGGTTTGGGAGTGGAAGTAGTGGAGGCCTAGGTTGGAGTAGGATTGGGGTTGGAAGTGGAAGGTGGGTTGGGTGAGGAGGTTTGGGTTGTTTGGTTTTGGGAGGTGTGTCCCTTAAGGAAGAAGATGGAGGGGCGGAGGCCAATTGGGTTTGGGTGTGGGTTGGATAAGGGAGTGTGGGTTGGGGGGTGACGGCCTTCATGGGGGGAACCGGGTCGATTAGGGGTCTCTTTCCCTTGGGATCGGCCAGTTGTGGAGGGGTAGAAGTGGGTCGCCCTTGGTTTTAGGGAGAGTTGGTGGGGGTTAGGTGGTGGAGTGTAGAGGTGTTGGTCGGGGTAAGAGGTGATGGGTGTTGTAGAGGTTGGGCCTTTATGGTGGCCTTGAACTGGCTAAGAGAGAAAGGAGGAGTGGTAGTGCTCCTTGGGCTATGGCTCTCTGAGTAGGAGGGGAAGGTTCGGGGAACATAGATCTTCCTTGGGCTATGGCTCTCCTTGAACGCAAAAGTCGACGCTTGGCAAAACGGAATCTCGTAGGTCCATATAGCATAGCCCTCTCAAAGTGCTTTTCCATGGTACACTCCCACTTTAGGTAGGCAGTAGGGCATGATCCATCAAAGTGGAGATCCTCAAATAGGATTATGTCAAAGGGGGGGTCGATCGGACCCTTGTGGAGGGCTGAGTGGGACGGATATGACCAAAAAGAGGTAGCCATGCTAGTGGGCACGGTTGACGCACCGGGTGACTCTAAATGCATATGCGCCCTAGGACCAACTTCTAGAGACAAGTTGTGAACTTGCTCTGATACCAATTCATGTGAGACGACCGACGGGAAATGGGCGATGAGCCCAAATGGATGCCCAAATTGTGAATCCAAGTCAGCAAAGGGTACGAGGCAAAGGACGATCCCGAAGGCTTCCTCGACGCTAGAAAGGCCACTTTCCAGACCGGCCTAACCGATCCTTCCGACAACGTCTTTTGATATACCTCTTTTGCTCCTGAGGACTCACCCTAAGGGGGGTTGACTCTAAGAGCATAGGACCTTTGACCAATGTTACACCACCTTGGGGGTGATAGCCACAAGGCCAATGCACCTTGGACCTAGACCCGCAAGTAACGCAACGGACTTGGCGAAATCTTACAAGCGGACTCACCCCGTGTGGTGCACAATCGGGCCCTTAGACGGACTGGGGATAGTGGTGATGGTCCAAAGTGGGACCTCGCTGTTCCGGGGTTTGGCTAGCTTGAGATTGAACCCCTATGGGTCTGGGATGCCCAATTCGACGGGCGGCCAGCACGCCGAGGGTGTGGGATGTAGGGTCTCTCTCACAACTCTACCCACGGTAGCACTCAATTAGATGACTTTCGGATCGGGCACTCTCTCACCGTCCGACGGAGCTAAGAAGCGATACAGATTAAGCAAGATAAACTAGAAAAGAGAGGGGGCCAGAAACTCACCTTATCGGCATGAAGACGTCGATCTCGGCCAGAGACGATGGCGAGCGGGGAGGCGTGGGTACGCACCCGCACGCCGCACTGATGTAGCTTCGGATGGCGACCTGCTAGTACAATCACTACACCCCTCGCAGAAGGGGGATATCGAGGTGGGGGTGAATCAATTTTACAACCAAAACTACCTCCACGTAGGGAGGGGATGTAAGCCGGCCAGGCGGGGTGGGGAACGGAGGTGGTCGGGAGCCGACCAATCTCACACGGTGCAAGCTGGCCTACTTGCCTTGCTGTCTGCCACCAGCGACTTGTTGGGGACAGAACTCCTTTCTGGAATGTCTGATGGGGACGGGGCTGGAGGCGTTGGAAAACTTGATCCTTTAGAGATCTCCAAGAAGAAACTCCGCCTCGTTCTGATTTTGGATGCACTAGGTATGACAGATTCCGTAGGACTACGTCGAGATTGTCTGCTGTAGACCGGAGAGTGCTTGGACGAGGTCGTAATCCCAACTGGAGGATTGGAACAAGGCAGAACCAACACCGATGCGCTCGTAGGAGAGTCCTCTTTTAGCAGGAACTGACGGAGCTCTGAAAGGAGGTCGAAGCAGAGGATGGCGAGTCGAACAGCGGGACCTGGTCCAACCAGGTTCTCCCGAGTACTACTGGCGCAGGCTGGGGAGGATAGCCGGTACAGATCGCTCCGATTGGCGAGTGGCTTCCCACTACTTGGGACGTGAAGGGGACTGGTTGAAGGTGACCTCCTTCGAAGGGCGCTCCAAAATCTTCACAGGAGCGGTCGAGGTCGTGTCTGCAAGCAGGCTTCAAGGTTGTAGTCGGAGGCTGGGTGTGCAGAACTATGAACCACAGGGGCCTGAGAATACTACAACCACGAACTCTCCAGAGGTTCGATGAAGACGAGATTAGTGTCGTTGTGACCATGGACAAGTCCTCTTCGATTGGAGATCAACGAGGTCACCAGAGGAGGCCCGAGCAGGGCGCGAGAACTAGAAGAGTGGGAGGGGGTCAGATCTGACTAAGGTGGGACTAACCTACGCACTCCGGGGAGAAATGTTGAAACTCTGTACTCCGGGGTCCAAATGGCACCCTTGTTCTTGGAGCTGGCAGGGGACTTAGAGGAGAAGATATCAGCCAAAAATCAGGTCCAAACTCGTACAGGAGTGGCTGTGGTCCCATCTTCTCTTGGGCCTTGGTTCTCTGTCGGAGCAACTTTGCGCAGTCGAGGGAGAATGGCTCTCCCGGGCAACAAGGATGTCGGATGGATGCGGGACCACCTCGCCTGCGAATCTGCTACGAAGAGATTTCTAGCAATATAAGATACACCACCAGAATCTGCGCGATGAAGATATGGCAGCCTTTGCAACTTTGTAGTACTCTGCTACTGTGAACCTATTCTGGATGTGGTGGTGGGTGGAGGTGCTAATGGGGAAAGAGAGAGGGGAAAATGGTGGGAGATGGAGCTGGGGTGCTGCTTGGTTGAGAGCGGGGCTAAGGGAGGATGATCTAGGGTGTGGGAGGGGGTGTGGGAGCTGCTGGGTCGAAGCTAGGGGTGGGGGAGAGAGGGCTGCAGCCAAAGGTGGAGGGGAGAGACGGTGAGGAGGGTGCAGATTGACAAGGTGGGAGGGAGAGGGGGTTTGAATTTTTGGTTAATGGTGGGATTAATTTTGGTCTCGAGGATGGGAAGGGGTGTCTTGGGAGTGTGAAGGGGTGCTTGGGGAGATGGGATTCTCCCTTGGGAGAGGGAGAATGACTCTTGGGGTTGGGGAGGATTTAATGGGGGAGTAATGGGGTATTGGGAGGTGAAAGGGTGGGTGAGGTGGCAAGTGGTGAGTGGCTGAGGTGGATAGAGGAGAGAGGAGAGAGAGAGGATTTCGGCCAGGAGAGAGAGGGGGAGGAGAGAGAAAGGAGTCACCCCTTTTAGAGAGAGAGAGAGAAAGAGGGGGAGAGGAAATGGGTTTCTCACCCTAGGTAACTCCAAATGGAATTCAAATTTTCTCTCAAATATTCATTACTTCATTGTGTTACAAATGAGGGTGAGGGGGCCTATTTATAGGCAACCATATTTTCCATGACCAAAATAACCCTGAACTAATAGACTAAAGACCATTGCAGTCAAAGGGAGGGCGCCCCTGGGCCTAGCCCACTGAATTGGGCCCATTAGACACATAACCTAGGTAAATGACTCACTAACCTAGGTACTTGACTCAAATAAAAGGATAATTACATAATTGTGACTCAAATAAAATATGCCATGACTCAAGAAAATTTGGCGAACAAGATGAAGCACAGCTGGCGAGCAACGGGACCCTCGAAAAATATGGAATGGTCGGGGATGTCCCCATCATATTAAATTTTTAATCATGTGTTATTTGTTAATTGCACTAAAAGAATTAGCGACAGAAGTCTTGGTCACACATTAATTTGCGCCTAAGGGACTGTCGCAAATTCTAGAATCTATGCCTACCCATTCGGTCGCACATTAATCTACGACTACTACTCTGGTCGCACATTCTTATACAAACTTAAAAACTAAAACTACGTAAAACTCAAGATTAGGAACACAGATGCAAGATGTAAATATGCTAATATGATCGCATGAACATGCAATATTCTACTTACTATCCTCTTGGGCTTAGAACATGAGAAAACCTACCTCTTTTGGGGTGGACTGGGAACGACGAACGTGAGAGAATACGAACAACAGCAACTGCAACCGCAGTAGCAGGAATATGAAGGAGAATAATAAGAGTAACAGCCGTAGCAATAACACCACAGTAGCAACTGCAGCTCGAGTGATGAAACAACTGTAGCAGCAATAGCAGACGAACAAGAAGAAGCAACAGCAGGCTTCCCTTCTCTCGGCAGTAGTAGATAAGCAACAGCAGCCGCAGGAACACGAGGGAAGAAGAGAGGAAGAAGCAGGTGCTTCTTTACACCAATAGGAGGAAGGGATGCAAGGTTCCTCCTCGTCCTCACGTACTAACGGTAGTAGCAATAGAGAAACCGCAATAGGAAGATGATGTCGACGTAGGGACTTATTTGAATGCAGCAGCAACAGTAGCCGGAGCTCGTTTGAGAGGGGGTCATATATATAGGATTTGAGGTTTAAGCTTCCTATTGGGATCTAAAATCCCACGTAAGAAATCCTAGTTGTTTTAAAACTTTCCCCATGCTAATCCCTTTCTATCTAAATCCATAGCCGCTTTCCCAAAGGAACTAGAAAACCCTAAAGTCCATGCAGGCTTCGAACATGACTTTTGGGTTTTTGAAAATAACCCACATAATATACATATATGTGTATATACTCTATACTCCCTAGACGTAGGGAAAGGTTATGGGCTTTTGTTAATTAAGGCCCATACAAAGGTTAAGCCCTTTTTACGTGCATGGTTGAGGCCCAACCATGATGGTTGTGGGTTTGTTGATTTGGGCTCTTGCCTTATTTAATTGGAGGATTTATTTTGTGTTTAATCCATTTAGAAAATTCTATTCCTTATTATTATATTTGGGGTGCTACAAGAAGACAATAAATTATCCGCAGAGACAGAGTTGACAGAACAAGGTAATATCAGTCGACCAAGCTCATATTTAGTCGACCGATGTGAAGAAGAGTCGACAGAGGCAACAAGAAGGAATACCAAATCCAACACTGTGTCGACCTCAGAGAAAGGATAGTCAGCATAGATTAGAGACCGACTTGGTCTCCATCAAGTCGACATACATCTTCAGGGTTATTTAGCTCGACTAAAAGGATGTCAGTGCAAGGAACAACTCAGTGGACCTATCAATCAACTAGGTCAACTGATGTCATGTAAGACTGTAACACGTGTAGATTTCGGGCGGGCCCCACTGTCATATGATCACTTACTCCCAATCTTTGGCACATGCCTCCAGGACACGTGGCTCAGTTTCTGGAAAGGTCCTAGGTTAGAATATTCTATTTTTATCATGGAGCAATCAGAAAATAGGTCTGAAAAAGGGAATTATCCATATTTCTCTTCTATAAATATTTATCGATCGTCTGGGGTAGCAGATACTACATCCCTTAGTCATGAGAGACGCCCTAAGCATTTTCGAAGAGCACTTGGAAAGAGGAAAAGAAAGGAGAGCAGCCTAGCAGTTGGCCTGAGCGATTCCAGTGCCGAGAAGGAAAATTTGAAAGCTATTTGAGAGAGCCATCTTCCCCAAGTCATTGTCTGGCCACTGAATAGAGAGAGATGAAGCAATTTCATATCTGAGTCCAGATGTATATTTTCAACTTCTAGATTTCTATCTAAAGCTACATTTGCATTTCTTTCTTTCGATTTGTAGTTTTCTTTTTGAAACTCTTCATCTATTTCTCTGTGTGTAGTCGCTGAGACTTCAACATTTTTCGGTACCCTATTTTAGGGATCAGAGTGTGTTTGGCTATTGAGCAGGTGTGTGTGTGTGGTCGAGGAGCCTGTTCCTCGAGTCAAGCTATTTCTTAGCGTTTGTGTTTATCTTGGGGTTCATCCCCGTGTGTTGCTACATCATAGCAGTGTGTGTTTGTCTTGGGGTTCATCCCCTTGTGTTGCTGTGAAAACAGCGTGTGTGTGTGTGTAGGGTTCATCCCCGTTAAGCTATGTATCAGCGTGTTGTTGGGGACTTGTCCCCTGTGTGTGTTGTTTCACTTGCAACGCAGGAAGCCTCACCGGGTTTTGGTGAGGGGTGGACGTAGGGAGCCTGGCTGTGGTCTCGAACCACCTTAAAAATCACTATGTCCATATCTGAATGCCTGTGTGATTGTCTATTTCTTCTATCTCCATTCACAAGTTCATACTGACACTATCACACACACTCAATCTAATCAGACTACTACACACATTTAATCTGCACACACAAATATCTAAGTTGAGTTTGTTTCATCAAGCCATACTCAATTCTTAACCACGACAATTTGATACATAAAGAATCTAAGTCTCGCTTAAGTGTTTCTAAGAGTTGTATTAAATCTGATGTGTTCTAAATAGAGTATCATCTAGTTAAATTTTTAAATTAGGCACCAATCAATTCACCCCCCTCTTGATTGTGTTTGCACTAAGCGACCCAACAATTGGTATCAGAGCAAGGCTCTATTTCATCTAGATCTAACGATCTACAAAGGAGATACCAGTGCAATTTCAGCCATGTGTCCGTCTGTCGAACAATTTTCAATGAATTCTCCACCGATTTTTAATGGTTCTGATTATGCTTTGTGGTTAGGAAGAATGTGTAGAGTTATTAATTCTCATGATCCCAAGTTGTGGAAATTTGTTTCTCATGGTCCTCATGAATTATCTAGAGATAAATCTGAATGGACTAGTGAACATAGGACCAAAAATAATGATAACCTTAAAGTTTTGAACCTCATGAAAGTTGTTGTTGATTCTAATTCTTTTCCCTTTGTATCTGCCTGCAGGATAGCCAAGGAGATATGGGACTGCTTGATCAAACATCATGAAGGGAAGATGGAGAATGAATGCTTGGTGGCAAACAATAGTGATCATGCAAGCGAGGAAGAAAAAGAGGTAAACTCTAAAACTGATGAAGTATCTCTTGGAGAATTAATTGATGCTTATGATGAATTGTGAAAAATATTCAAGAAAATTAAATCTAAAAACAAGAAGTTGAAAAAGAAAATTGAAAACACCACTCATGTCTCTCGTTGTGAAAAATGCTCTGCTTATAAAGACTTGAATGAATCTCTATTGTTTGATATAAATGTGCATAAGGAACTAATTGAAAGCTTGAGAATAGAAAATGAAACTCTTGTGGTTAAAATCTCTAAGCTAGAAGAGATAGAAAAACAACTTCAAAATAAATTGAAATCAATGTCAGATGATCAAAGATTGCTTGATGAGTTGATTGAAAATAAGAATCTTGTTGAAGAGAATGAAAAATTGAATGAACAAAATAATTTGTTAATTGATAAACTTCAGGCATATGAAAAAGGGAAGTGCATAGCAAATGATAATTCAAAAAAATTGCGTGATTTAGAGTAAGAAATTGAAAGTTACAAAACTGTGAATGACATGTTGAGCGCTAAGGTTATAGCATGTGAGGAAGAGATTGTTAGTTCTGAATTATACATCTCTTCATTGGAAAATGAAATCAGGGATTTGAATGATTTGTTGTCAAAATTTGTTAAAGATAGAGAAAACTTAGACAAACTCTTGGGGAGTAAAGTTAATTTTCAGATAGGACTTGGCTATACTCCAGTGAATAAAAAGTCTTTTGAAAATAAATTGTACACTTCATTTGTCTCCAGTTCAGATGAAGCCAGCACTTCTAAATCACCCCCAAAACAAATTGTTGATCTGAGAACTCAAAAAAAGAATAAAAATCAAAAATTGAAACCAAACCCGCTACAAAAATAGAAAAGCAAGTTTACTAATTCTGATGTGCATGCTAAGAACTCTTATGTTAGACATCAAGCCTCAAACGAATGAATGTTTCATGTTTCTACTGTGGCATGTATGGACATATGATGATTAATTGCAATCTCATGAAGATGATTTAAATACATGCAGAAATAAATATGTTTCTAAAAAATGAAGAAATGTCTCTTGTTTTTACTATGGACTGCATGGTCATGTGATGGATGATTGCAATGTAATGAAGAATGATGATCTGAATGCATGTAGAAGTAGAAAGACTTTTGAAAAGCAAAGAATGTTTTCAAACAAGAAAAACATGTCCAGAAAATATAATCCAAATAATAAAAACTCAGTTAAAAGAAATCCTTCTCAATGCTGTTATTCTTGTGAAAACTTTGGTCACATGATGAAAGAATGTTGGTCAATGTTGAATGATGATGCTCATGCTTTTAGAATGAATGCCAATATCAATTGTGTTGAACATAGAGTTTTCAGAAACAAGAAGAATGCACTTGAGAAATCTCATGCATATAAAGAAAAATCTTTTGTTAAAACTGTTTATCCTAGTTGTTTTTATTGTGGAGAATTAAGACATGTAATTAAGGATTGTAAAATCATGAGAAAGGATGATTTGAATGTAATGAAGAGGAGAAGTACATTTGTTAGAAGTGTGCCTAACCCTCAAGGACCCAAGAAGGCTTGGGTACCTAAAAATGTCAAATGATAAATTTACCTTGTAGGTGCGCCTTGAAAATAAGAAGCGCAAGATGGTCACTCCGTCAAAGGAAGTCAAGGCGCACAGAATTTCTAAAAAACCATGGGGCAAAGTTAAAATATTTGATATATTTGAAGTGCAAGATGTCAATTCAAGAAAGCTCGGGTCCTATCTGTCTCGTGATCCTTGAAATGTTTTTTTAGGTCCTTCTACATGTTAATTTGTTGATTGATACTATCTCTGAACTGTTGTTCTGATGTTATGTAAATGGCAGTGCTTGACTCTGAAATGTGTTCAATACTCATCATGAATATCTGTTGTGGTTAATGAGTGTTTTGCATGTATATGAATCTTCTGGTATATCAAATGGTGATTTATGGAAGGACAGATTAAGTATGTCTGGAAATTATCACTATGCGAGAGATCATTCTCCGCCTAGTACCAAAAATCTACACTATCTTTGTCACATGTCATTTGAATTCATCATGTCGATAAATTCATTGTACTACTTTTAAACTATTGCATTTCATATGGAAGCGGGAAAAGGTGAGCTCATTAGCTTGTTTGATTGATCTTGATGTCGAGAGTATTTGATTTCTGTGGTATATCAAATGATGATCTATGGAATGACAGATTAGGTCTGTCTGGAAATTATCATCATGCGTGAGTTGAATCTTCGGATTACCATACTCCACCTGGTACCAGAAATCAATGAGTTCCATTGTGTGATTCTTGAGGAAACATTTGGCTTGGTTGAAATAAATCTGATAATGAATTCAGTGTTTATGATTTGCAAAGCTCATAAGTTGGTTTTGATAAATTCTCTTGTATAAGAAATGTCACAACTTCTGAACTGCAATGAATCATAATTGAGTCTGATATTACTTTATTTTCAGCTGCTTGATGTTGTCCTTTTTGGAATCTAAATTCATCAATCATGTGGTTACATGTTCTGTTGTCAGCATTGCCTAGAATCATCTTCCAATCTTGTTCAGAAATCCTCCTCTTGTCAACAGAAGTCCAAATCCTTCTTTTGTTCAATCAGTAAATTTTGTTTGAGTTTCTAACCATACAGGACTGTCGACCTGATGTCCATCCATGTTGATCGAATTCAATTTTAGCTAATGCTTGTGCTTTTGTTTGCACAGATCAATCGACCTGATCTTGTGCCCTGTCAACCGAAATCTATCTGTTTGGGATAGCCTTCTTCATTCTCGGTCAACAAACTCAGCCAGTCGGTCGACCAGATCACTGATTGATATCTCTGCTTCTTTACAGTAGCCATAATTGTCCTAATCTCTGTTTATTCCTTTGAATGCATCTTCTTAGGTGGAGGTTGAAATAAATTTCCCTACTTCAATTTTTCAGTTCAAATAAATCTGTTGGACATCTGATCATACGCATTTAGGTGCATCTTGCACATTCATGCATCTAAGGCATTTCTTGTATAAAATAGAGCTTGTATCTCATATAAGGCATTTCAAGTAAAAATTAGAAATTGCATTTGTTAGATGTCACACTTGCACGCTACATATTATGTATAGATTGGCATTTGCATATTGCACTCATGAAGCATGACATATATGGTTTTGTGAGTGCATGACATAATGCATGCCTTGCATGTTTCATTCTTCCAAGTATGCGTGTATGATATTGCTGTACCCTGACATTTTCCCAGTAAAAATGTCAAGAAATGAGGGCTCGAGAATTTCCCCGAACACCTTTAGGGCATTGGTCATCTAACCCTTTCTACGACACACCGGGCCCAATCAAGGGTCCTAACCAGCCCACCGGGACCAATGGCATCATCTGAAGTTGATTGGGGCCACCCCCGATCACCCAGCTTGCGGGTTTACTCGCCTTCAACTAAGTCACCCGGGCCAACCTGGGGGCGCCCTGAACACAAGCCACGACACGTGGCACCCAGCAACATGGTCGAGATCTACTCTCAAGACGCCACCCTCCAGCCTCCCAAAGTCAAATGAATGTTGGACAAGCGTATAACATGTGTAACTCCATTTTTTTTTATAATGGCTGATTATGTATGTTGGGCTTATGTATAATATTCTTTTGTTTCAATGATGTCTAACTATGATTCATTAATATAGTTTGACCTGCATTTGATAGAGACAAACACTCATGTATTTCAGGTCAAGCCCACACCGGTAACAAAGTGTGTCTGCAAAGATAGAAAGAAATCAAGTAAGTCACACAGATGAGGCAATAGGTTGCACAAGAAAGAAGGGCCAAAGTCGATGCAAGAAGGCCAAGGAAAATGACTAAGGTCCGTGCATGTCATTATTGCGATACAGCAAAGGAAGATCGGTGTACATCCAAGGATAATAAGTATCAGGTCGGTGCAAGTTTCTGTTACAATGAACTAAGGTCTGAGCACATAAGAAGATCAAGGTCCGTGCAACCCCTGGCCAACACATATCAGGCCTGTGCATGTTTACCTTATGGCAAGACAAAGTCTGTGCATGTTGCTCAAGGTCCAAACATCAAGGTCTGAGCATACTCCAATCAAGGGCTGAATTAGAAAGAAAATATCTCAACACCTTCGGATGACAACTCTGCAAATAAAGCATGTGTCGACACATCTGACAAATGTCTCGACACTTCAAGAAGAAATCAGTTGAAGCAGAAGCCGTCCTCAAGACCGTTCAAAGGAATGTCTCGACACATTGATAGGAAAGTGTCGACACATCAAGGTTCAACCAGAACGTGTATGAAATCAAGCCGAAGCTGTTCTGTCTAAGACTCTGGACTCACTAATGTCTCGACACACTGAGTGAAAAGTGTCGACACACTCGTATGAAAATCTCTGCACATTGGCACTTCTGTCTCGACACCCTCATGCGAGAACTCTACTCATGGTTAACATGTTCTGACACCTTTTGGTGTTTTCTCGACACATCAGCCATGGATCTTCAAGACACTCACTAAATGTCCCGACACACTGAGTGTAAAGCATCGACACATCAACGTTCAACCAGAACGCGTTTGAAACTGGCAAAAACTATCTTCAAGGCTTTCAAAGAGATACCTCGACACACTGATAGGGAAGTCTCGACACATCCACGTTCAACCAGAACGACTATTCAAGGCCTTCAATGGGATGTCTCGACACACTGCAAGGAGAGTGTCGACACACCCTTGTTCTTCCAGAAATCTTCAAGCCAATAAACTGTCAAATCAGTGGGCCCTCCAGAGAGAGAAAAAGGAACCGCAAATCTTTAAAAGAAAAGATTTTTGGGTCTGCACCACGTCCCAAGGTCTGACCCTTGCTCTACCATCATATCATTTATTTTTCTACCTTTTGGAGATGGTTTTGTCAGAAATCCAGCTGGAAGAGCCACTTCAGTCTATCGCGATGACAGTCTTATCTATCTGCGTATCCAGACTATCTGCTGCTGGGAATAGGACACTCCGCAGTCTGCCACTATCTCGCTGTCGATCAATGGGCTGTCCAACCAGCCACTATACGTAGAAGAGTACACCTGTGTAGAATGAGAAGACTGCTTATCTGAGAGAGATTTATGGTGAATATCTGATGCCGTCTAAAGGGAGATCTGGTCTGCTTCTTCCCACTGTCTGCCAACGTACCTTCCTTGTACTAAAAGCTGGGCTCAGCCAATGGAAGATAGCAGGCCTGTAGGAGCATTTAATGAACAGATCTCCAAGCATCGAAATGAGAAGACTCAGTCACTTCTTCCAAGTGCTACCACCGTCGAACATGGATCTTTCCTGGAAGACTCTAAGCTCTCACTTCTAGATCTGATTCGTATCTATTCCACTGCACTGTGTGTCTAAGTGTTTTATTGGTTTATAGGAGTGATTTATGTATTTAGGGGTCATGATTTAAATAGGCCATAGTTATCAACATGATCTATTCAACCCCCCCTTCTAGATCTGATTGCACTCCGTGGGACCCAACAATTGGTATCAGAGCCTAGCTCTGCTATTCCTAGATCATACGATCCGCAGGGAAAGATCCCAGTGCATTTTGAGAAAATGGCTTCATCTGCTAAAGATGCTTCGAAGGTTTCTCCGCCTATGTTTGATGGTTCACATTTTTCGATATGGCTGAGAGAAATGTACGTCTATGTCAAATTCACAGATCCACAATTGTGGAACCTTATATACATTGGTCCAAATGAGCTGCCATCAGATTCAAATGTATGGTCAGCTGAACAAAAGACCAAACATGACAATAACCTTGCTGCACTCAACTTAATCAAAGCTGCGGTTGATGATAGATTACTTGATCTTGTGTCCAACAACAGCACAACTAAGCAAGTTCTGGAAGTGTTGATGAACATCCATGAGAAAGAAGATCAAGAGCATCAATGCCTTATGCCTGACCGATCAGAGCATTCAAGCAATCCATCCTCATCTCAGGTAAGCTCTGATTCTGAAGACTTTACTTTTGAAGAGCTTATGGGTGCATATGATTAGTTGATCGAGCAGTACAAAAAGATGAAAGCTGAAAACAAAAGATTGAAAAAGGATTTGAAGAAAAGTAGTCAAGGTAAGAGTCATGCTTGTGAAAATTGTTCCAACCTTGAAGACCTCAACAATACTCTTGCTTTTGACTTGGACCTAAACAACCAAACCATCGTATGTCTAAGCGATGAAATCAAAATCCTTCAAGAAGAAATCATAAAGTTGGAAGAGACTGTTCGAAAACTGAAAATCCAACCAATCTGTTAGAATGAAATTCCTTTCTGTAACAATTGTTCAGCTTTTGAAGAGCTCAACGACACTCTTGCCCCTGACTTGGATGTGAGCAAGCAAACCATTACATGCCTAACAGATGAAAATGGAATCCTTCAAGCTGAAATCATTAGGTTGGAAGAAATCATAAGACAACTTCAAAACCAACCTAAATCAATCGCTAATGAACAAACCATGACGAACAAGCAAATCCCTAATACAAGGCTGATTGAAGAAATAAACATGGTAAAAGAACAAAATGACATGCTGCTTGAAAAACTGTCCATTTATGAGAAGGGTAAGGGTATTGCCCATGACAGTTCTGAAAAACTGAATGAACTTCAAATGGAGATTGAAAATTACAAGGGGGTTAATGCTATGCTCAATGAGTAATTGGCTGTATGTGAGGAGGACCTCGCTGAAATCGAGCTGCACGTCTCCTCATTGAAGAATGAAATCAAAGATATAAATGACTCTCTGTCTAAGTGTATGTAGGATAAGGAAAGCATGAACAGACTCTTGGAAACAAGAGTAAGTCATCATGAAGGAGATATGGGTAAGAATGAAGCCAGCACTTCTTACCGCCTCCCAATACTGCATGCTGATCAGAAAAACCAAAAATGCATTGGTAAGCAGAAAGGGAAGGCTCTCATGCAACAACAGATCCCTAAGTTTCCTAGTCATGACATGCAGAACAGGAAAAGCCATGATGACTACCATGCCTCTCATAAAATGAATGTTTATTGCTTTCATTGTGGCATGCTTGGTCACACTATACATGACTGTCTCACCTTGAATAATGATGAACTGAGAGTAGGAAAGAATTTAAGAATTGCTGCTGAAATCAAGGGCAAAATACAGGTCAACCCTGGTAGTGGTCGTATGTAGCAGAACTCTGCACAGAACCGCATGGGGAATCACAAGAGTCGACACTTCCATTCAGACAGGTCGACACTCCCCGTGGCTTTCAACAGAAAACACCCTCCTTGCTACTACCACTATGGAAAGATTGGCCACATAGTCCATGACTGCTGGCGACTGAGAGGTAGGAACTACTCTCATAATCAACATGACATTACATATGCTCACTCGCAATGGAACAAAGCACATGTGCACACAAAAAATGATAAATACCATGTGCGTTGCTTCTATTGTGGTAAATATGGACATACATCCATTAATTGTCCCTAGACGAGAGTGGGTGACCAGAAGACAGTAAAGAAAAGAAGATCAATTGCTAGAAATGCTGCTAACCAACAAGGACCCAAGCAAGCTTGGGTACCAAAAAATTACAAATAAGAATTTCGGGTGTAGGGTGCCTTGGGGCTAAACACAAGATGCTCACGGAAATAAAAGCTCAAGGCACAGGTATGTAGATAATGTCATTTGTTTAATTGCCGCATGATAGGCTTGCATTGTAAGTCACTGCATATTAGGGGTGTTATGTGTCAATAAATCATGCATGAAGTTGTCTCCCTGAACTGTTGAGTTATCCTCCTTATGTAAGATGAATTTCTAGATTATATTAATTGCTTGCACCTTGCGTGACCTTTGGTATTTCAAATGGTCTAGAGCAGAAAGGCAAGTCAAGCTTGCCCGGAGCTCTCACTATGCGTGAGCAGGATCTCAGATCCACTTCTTCGCCTTGTACCAAAGATCAATTGGTTCAGTTTCGTAATTCATGAAAAAAAATGGTCATGTTGATGAGATTGTTATGATAATTGAGTTGCTGTTTAAATCATGTCTACCATTTAATAACCATGCAAGCTTCTTCCGTAGCATTGATGATCATTGTTTTGATGATGTCTTGCATGGCTGCACACATCCCAACTCATCATCCTTGTGGTCAAATATGATGCTGATTGTCTGTCCTAACTTCCATGAGCACTGGACAGAGGGGGAGGTTAAGAGTTTGCACCTAAGGGAAGAAATGCATTGCATCTCGGTGTGTTGCAGTCCATGAGCATCTACCAAAAATTTCATGCCACATCATGCATTTCATGATCAAGGAACCCAACTCTGCATGACCTCTTGGTATATAAAATGGTAAGCTGGAAGAAGGACGATCACTTCTGTCTGGAAATCCACATCATGCATGAGGTGGTCTTAAGACTTCAGTTCTCCGCCAGGTACCAAAGGTCAACCCATCATGAGAACAATCTAGATGTTCATATGAATAGCTCATCAAATTCCATACTTTGATCTCACTACATGTGAGGCACTCAGGATTCAGACACTCAATGCACATAGTCAGGGGGAGTTCTTGCATTTCATGGTTTACCAACTTGCATGTCCATTCATAATGCATTTCAGAAAATCCATGATTGCATAATATTGTGGTTTCATACACTCCATTGCATATCATGTTGTAGCATTTTTATTACATTGTGCATTCATTCGAGTCATATGCTGCACATTACATTGCAACCCTTGCATGGAACCAGTGGGAGTCAACATCAAAATTCTGCATGCTTCATTCTACATATTGTTGACGTCCTTGCATAGAATGCATCCTTTCAGGGGGAGTTTGTCTTTCATGACAAATCAGACAAAACTCTACCCTACTGTCAGAAAGGTTGATCTCACAACCTGACAGGTCAAACCCTCAGTTCAGCCTGGCTGAAAACTGCATTCTGTTTGAGCTCAAGTGTCGACATATTCCTGTGCAAGTTGTTGAGTAGTGGATGGCGGATCTAGAGGGGAGGGGTGAATAGATCTGTCCCTCTTTTCGTAGAACACCCCTCTTTAAAGCTAGATAAAAAGAATTACAGCGAAATATAACTAGCTTAGCGTAGCATACAACAATTTACTTAGCAAGATGAATAAGTAATATAGATATTGAACCTAAGCATGCATCTATCACGAAGCAATCGCACAATCAAATCACAACACACGAGATTTTAAGGTGGTTCAGACTGAATCCTCAGTCCTGCATCCACCCCTCACCAAACCAGGTTAGGATTCACTAGTGCAACGCACCAAACCGCATATCGAAAAAACCTCCGATTGCCTTCCTACTAACCACCGGTAGGGATGTCAACACTGTAGATTAGAGAACTTTCGATTACCTTCCTACTAACCACCGGTAGGGACGTCAACACCGCAGATCGGACAACTTTCAATTATCTTCCTACTAACCACCGGTAGTGACGATCTTCAGTTTCATTGGTTTAAATAAAGTGGAAAGAGAACAAGATGAAAATGCTCAAACAAGATATAGAGATATGCTAGAATGAATTAGATCTTCTCTGAGATTGTTGGAGCTTGAATCTGATTCTTCAATTGATGTAGATCACCAACAGAGACTTCTTTCTTCTTCACAAAACTCTCCTCTTGATTCAGCAGCAATGGCTTCTTCTTCCTTGTAAAATGATCTTCCTTAGATCTCCTTGAGTTGATGAAGAGGTGTATGGATGTAGCTTTGATCACATTTGAGAACCTTGATTGCTTAACCTTGATTGCTTCCAGCTTCCTTGGAGGTTGCTTGCTTCAGATCTAAGCTTGAATCACCTTGGAATGGATGAAGAACTCCAGCCCGAAGCACTATTCACAGAGGTGCAACAGTACCCGTGAATCACCTCCTCTAGCCTCCCATGATCTCTCTTGATCCCTTGAAGCATTAGGGTTTCTAACCCCTCATGTGTTTGTTTTATACCATTTGAATGGTCCTTGGACATCATCCAGACCAGATCCACGTTTTGTAGGTGATTGGGTGACTTTAAGATTAAACAATTACAAGGAAAGGGGCTATTCTCGAAGTGGAAAACAAAGTCAACAATTGATGGCTCGGGGCTGGCGGTCGACCTGTGGAAGTTGGCGGCCGACCGCTACTGAGAAACACTATAGAGACTTGGTCCCTGGAAATTCAGGTCGACCGCTACTGAGCTAGCGATCGACCGCCATTGAGAGAACTGCAGACTTTGAGCTGCTGGCAGGGGCGGTCGACCGCCCCTGTGCTGGCGGTCGACCGCCAGCTGGATAGACCCCGGGTTATGCCGGGTCAGTCCTGATGTGACACGACCTTGGACTTAAGCAAACAAGAACATTCGTAATCTAAATGGGCCAATTTGGGCCGCCGCTCTCTCGTCGCTTACTGATGGGGACATCAACGACAGCCCGCTCACATTATGTTTGCATTTATGTCCTTTCATATTTGTATGTATACCCTTGTGTTATATGGGTACGCAATTGTAAGTCTTAGTAGGTTTATATGTAAAATTCCAGTAGGCCCAAGGTAGGGGGCCCTCACCCCTTTCCCATTGGTCCACCTAGACCATGTGGGGCTGGTCAACCAGCCTAGGTGGCCTTCTAGATGAGTGGACTAGTCATATGCCACATGGTAGACAAGTGGCTCATTTTGTCCAAGGTAGGCCACCTACCAAGTCAAAATTCCATTCACCCATTAAGCTAGTCAATAGGCCGCCCCCCCTTTAATATTTAATGTTTTTTTTGTGTGTTTGTGGCATGCAATCCCAGCCCTTCAATCCACTTCCCTAGATCTAAGGGTCCACATTGCATTTGATGTAAGTCATATATAATGTTGTATTTTCATGAGAAAATCAATGAAAAATCAGAAAATTTGTTAGTGTTCTTGGAGCTTGGTGCGCCCCCTTCCTCTCTCCCCCTGGTTTCCTCTTCCCCAACCCCAGATCTAGAGTGTATCCCCCTTCTATCATCCCCTCTCAACCTCCGGTGATCGTTTGTGCCGCCGCCGCCGCCGTTCGTGCCGCCTTCGAGCCGCCACGGGATCGTCTTCGGTTTTCTATCCTGCTGGACAGAGGTGCAGTTCGTGAATTCCTGAAGCCAGCCACGAGCTCAGATCGATTTGAAATTTTTAAGGTTGGTTCCTATCTTCTATCCCATTCTCCACACAAAAATCCAGGTTCAAAAGCCACCGTTTCATATTTTTACCATTTCGTTCAACCCTCTATCTCAGATCTATTTTGTCACTGTCTACAGTGATAGTAGCCATGAGTTCTCCACCTTAGATCACCCTTTTGATTTATGTTAGACCTCCCAATTTAACTGGATGTTCTGTCCATCGTCCCCTACCACCACAATTTTTCTTAAAGTTTTAGCATCCTTCTACCTATTTTTAATAATTCATGTTCTACCGGAGCTACAGTACTTTCAGTCAGATCACAGATCCGACCTTTGTCCAGTAAACAAATCACAGAAAATCATAAACACATCCAAACGTGTCTAAACGAATTTTTCTATCTTCCCAACTCCATTTCCAACAACTTCTCGGAAGAACATAACCCCAAATTCGGACGTCTACCTTGCGGTCAAAGGTAATCCATAGTCAAGTTCTCTGCAGGTCTGAGTCTTCGATTACTGTACAATAGTAGATTGAAAATTCCATAAGTCAAGATCCGAGTAGATCCAGGCCAGATCTTTGGGCTAGGTTGAAGATCTTCAAGCTAGCTTTTCAACGGCACCAGTCTCGTGTCGATCCGACATCGGGGCTGATCGCAACGCCCATTCTCGCCGGAGCGCGCGCCGAAATACAGAACCGGCAGATTTCCGATCAGGTTTTCCGACCGGTGCCGAACGGAGCCGCCGGGCCTCCGGCCGGCGAACCAGCGTGCCGCCATCCCAAGGAGCGACCCTCCGGGCATCCACCACTACAGCGGTGCCACCGGGTCCCACACGGCCCCTCCGGACAGCACGTGGGCCCCACCGTCACATGTTCGGGTGTTGCCGAATCAACGCGAGAAGCCGCCCGTCAACCCGAATTCGATCCTCCCGGACCCCATTGTGTAGCCCTTTACCTCCCTGCGTGGAGTGGGCAGCAAGTTGCATTTATGTAATATTCGTGTATAATTGTTCCGGGAGTACGACTTCGGCCGGGTCCGTCTTCCCCACGCCGAGCGCGTGGAGGTATCGTCTTCGCTCCTACACTTGGCATTTCGCTTATTTCATATATGCTTGTTTATGCCGCTGCTAGAGAGCATGTGTAGGGATATCTAGCTCTATATATTTTCATATCACCGCTGCTGCGAGAGAGAGTGAAGCCGTCCCGTGACCCGATCCGGGCACGAAAGTGTGAGCCGACCACCCTAGCTCTTGCCGGTTTCTCAACCGCGCACGTCCGACGCTTCCCTCGTTAAGGGACGATCGCGAGCTTGTCGTGTCCGTGTCTCGTCCCGCATCAATTTGGTATCAGAGCGAGTTGAGTCTAGAGTGTCAAAAAAGAAAAGAAAAAAAGTGTCATTTACGTCTAGTCATTAGTCGGTCTAAGTCGTGTTTAGGGTCATCATTGTTTTAAAACAAACAAAAAAAAGTATCTTTTCGCATTTGCATCCCTTTACTCGGTATATCAAAAGGTGTTGTCCGAACGTTAGGCTACGCCTATCGGGAAGACCACACACTTGCGCGAGTGATCTTCGGATCAATTAACTCCGCCACGTGCCGAGTTTTGGTTACGTCTAGGTTCATTATATTAGTGTGTGTTTGCTTTAGTCGGCGTCGTCTAGTCGGTGTGTTTGCATGCCCACTCGTCGAGGTACTCAATACTCACCCCCACCAGCACCAATGGCGGAACCCCGAGTCTATAGTTCCGATGAGGTGGCCACTATGTTCCGAACACTTATGGGAAAAATGGATGGGTTGAGTGAGTGCATGGATGAGTTAAGCACTCGAGTGGATAGGATGGAAGAAGCGAGTACTCGAGTGAATGGCCTAGGCACCCGCCTAGAAGAGAGGATGAAAGTTGTAGAGGATAGGGCCGCTGGGTCGAACCAGTCCGTTCAAGGATTGGTCGGGAGAGTCACCGCACTAGAGAAAGGACCAGCCGAGGCACACCCGATTGTCTCAGTCCAGGCACCCACCCCACCTACACAAGGTCAACCGGAGCCGGTTCATCAACCCGCGACTCCAAGGGTTGAAAGGGTAGCTACTAGGAGGCACGAAGTCCCCGAGGTGCATGACTACGAGTCCGATAATGAGCATCGGGGACATGGTCGTGATTATCGTCATACACGGCGTACCCACGACCAAGATATGGATGAACGGGCCATTCGGACCGTTCGAGCCGACCCTCCCACCTTTGACGGGGTCCTTGGACCCAAAGGTCTACCTTGATTGGGAGGCTGGTATGGACCGATATTTTGAGTGGTTCGAGATGTCGGACCAACGAAAAGTCAAGTATGCCAGGATGAAACTGTTAGGCCAAGCCCAAACCTATTGGAGAAACATGGAGAACCTATTGTTTCATCGTCAAGAACCCCCGATCGATACATGGACTGATATGAGGGAGAAGCTTAGGAAGAAGTACCTCCCTACCTCCTATCGCCAGCGTCTTATAGAGAGGTGGCAAAGTCTCACCCAAGGGGATCGGTCCGTCTCGGATTACATCACCGAATTTGATGAGTACTACTTGCGATGCGATGCCACGGAGGAGGATTCCCTTACCGTCTCCCGGTTTCGGCGTGGTCTACGCCCACACCTACGGTATGAGCTTCTCCGCCGCAAGGTGGACAAGCTGGTGGATGCATACCAAGTTGCTCTCGAGATGGAGCAATTCGAGGGTGAGTTCGAGTCTATTCCCCGGTGGAGCCCCGCTCCTCCCCGTAGTGACTCCCGTGGCTCCTTAGGTTCATACCCGAGGGGACCCATGACTCGTCCACAGGAGCCCGCCCGTCAGGAGCACTTTGCTCCTAGACCTCGACCTCCCCCACCACGGGATCTACCTCCACCCCATCCACCGGCACCCGTTGCCCGTCCCCCAGCTCCTATAGCCCGTCCTCTGGCACCGGCACCCCCTCCACTATTGTCCAAGGCACCTACACCTCCCCCATTGCTGCCTACACCCCCTACCCGACGGGATGATAAGGGTAAGGCCCCTCTTTTCGGGGAGAGTAGTCGATCGCGAGTGCAGTGTTTCCACTGTCATGGATTTGGCCACATTGCCAGCGAGTGTCCCGCTCGTGCCACCCTAGCCTTAGGTGTTGGAGGATCCGTACCTCCCGAGCCTGAGTGTGTTGATTACGAGGCTGATGAGGCACTAGCCGAGGAGTACTATGCCTTGGGCGGGGAAGAGTGGGAGAGCTCTCCCGCCGCTCAGGATGCAGCCACCTAGTGGGCTTGATGCTACCACCTTCGTCTAGAGTCATGCATGAGTCGGTGTGTTTTCCTTGTGTGGTTTGTTTGTGTGGTGTGTTTTGAGTCGATTGTTTGTGTTGTTTGCATACGTGTGTTAGTGCATGGTGAGTCTGCATGTGTCGTGTATAAGCTCGTTATCGTTCTCTTATGAGTAAGAGGTGATTGGACTCACCCGATGAGTATGGGATCGGTTCTACATCTATACCCGGATCAGTCACCTATAGGGACTCAGCGGTGATTCCTAGTAAGTCTTCGAGCCGCTTCCTTTCCTTTTGAGAGTGCCCCTTCGGAGTGACCGCCTTTAGCCCATAGCAGTTCGCATATCGAGTATATATGGAATGAGCAGGTGACGATCGCTTGGAGTGGAGCATACCCGCGCTACTTGGCACGGTGACGGATCCGTCAGTGTACCGGAGCAGCCATACCCTTACTCGACGGGGTCGAGTTCCTCCCACCCGGGGAGAATTGATGGGGACATCAACGATAGCCCGCTCACATTATGTTTGCATTTACGTCCTTTCATATTTGTATGTATACCCTTGTGTTATATGGGTACGGAATTGTAAGTCTTAGTGGGTTTATATGTAAAATTTCAGTAGGCCCAAGCCAGGGGGCTCTCACCCCTTTCCCATTGGTCCACCTAGACCATGTGGGGCTGGTCAACCAGCCTAGGTGGCCTTCTAGATGAGTGGACTAGTCATATGCCACATGGTAGACAAGTGGCTCATTTTGTCCAAGGTAGGCCACCTACCAAGTCAAAATTTCATTCACCCATTAAGCTAGTCAATAGGCCGCCCCCCCCTTTAATATTTAATATTTTTTTTGTGTGTTTGTGGCATGCAATCCCAGCCCTTCAATCATCTTCCCTAGATCTAGGGGTCCACATTGCATTTGATGTAAGTCATATATAATGTTGTATTTTCATGAGAAAATCAATGAAAAATCAGAAAATTTATGAGTGTTCTTGGAGCTTGGTGCGCCCCCTTCCTCTCTCCCCCTGGTTTCCTCTTCCTCAACCCCAGATCTAGAGTGTATCCCCCTTCTATCATCCCCTCTCAACCTCCGGTGATCGTTTGTGCCGCCGCCGCCGCCGTTCGTGCCGCCTTCGAGCCGCCATGGGATCGTCTTCGGTTTTCTATCCTGCTGGACAGAGGTGCAGTTCGTGAATTCCTGAAGCCAGCCACGAGCTCAGATCGATTTGAAATTTTGAGGGCTGGTTCCTATCTTCTATCCCATTCTCCACAAACAAATCTAGGTTCAAAAGCCACCGTTTCATATTTTAACCATTTCGTTCAACCCTCTATCTCAGATCTGTTCTGTCACTGTCTACAGTGATAGTAGCCCTGAGTTCTCCTCCTTCGACCACCCTTTTGATTTATGTTATACTTCCCATTTTAACTAGGTGTTCTGTCCATCGTCCCCTACCACCACAATTTTTCTTAAATTTTTATCATCCTTTTACCTATTTTTAATAATTCATGTTCTACCGGACCTACAGTACTTTCAGTCAGATCCCAGATCTGACCTTCGTCCAGTAAACAAATCACAGAAAATCATAAACATATCCCAACGTGTCCAAACTAATTTTGCGGTCTTCCCAACTCCATTTCCAACAACTTCTCTGAAGAACACAACCCCAGATTCGGAAGTCTACCTCGCGGTCAAAGGTAATCCATAGTCAAGTTCTCTACAGGTCTGAGTCTTCGGTGACTGTACAACAGGAGATTGAAAATTCTATATGTCAAGATCCGAGTAGATCCAGGCCAAGTCTTTGGGCCTAGGGTAAAGCGCTTCAAGCTAGCTTTCCAACGGCGCCAGTCTCGTGTCGATCCGACATCGGGGCGGATCGCAGCGCCCATTCTCGCCGGAGCGTGCGCCGAAATACAGAACCGGCAGATTTCCAATCGAGTTTTCCGACCGGTGCCGAACGGAGCCGCCGGACCTCCGGCCGGCGAACCAGCGTGCCGCCATCCCAAGGAGCGACCCTCCGGGCATCCACCACTACATCGGTGCCACCGGGTCCCACATGGCCCCTCCGGACAACACGTGGGCCCCACCATCACGTGTTCGGGTGTTGCCGAATCAACGCGAGAAGCCGCCCGTCAACCCGAATTCGGTCCTCCCGGACCCCAATGTGTAGCCCTTTACCTCCCTACGTGGAGTGGGCAGCGAGTTGCATTTTTGTAATATCCGTGTATAATTGTTCCGGGAGTACGACTTCGGCTGGGTCCGTCTTCCCCACGCCGAGCGCATGGAGGTATCGTCTTCGCTCCTATACTTGGCATTTCGCTTATTTCATATATGCTTGTTTATGCCGCTGCTAGAGAGCATGTGTAGGGATATCTAGCTCGATATATTTTTATATCACCGCTGCTGCGAGAGAGAGTGAAGCCGTCCCGTGACCCGATCCGGGCACGAAAGTGCGAGCCGACCACCCTAGCTCTTGTCGGTTTCTCAACCGCGCACGTCCGACGCTTCCCTCGTTAAGGGACGATCGCGAGCTTGTCGTGTCCGTGTCTCGTCCCGCATCAATTACCCAAGCCCGGGGTAACTTGGCAATGCCAAGGTGAGGTTGAGGGGTTGGGCCCTTGCTAGTAGAGGGCCAGCAAGGCCAATATGTGATTCCCAATGGGTGTGGATGCCCAAATCAAGGGGGCCGACAAAGTGCCAAAGGCACCGGTTGTAATTTTCCCACGGTGATCACTCAAGACAACGGGGCTTGAGGATCGGGCTCTCACTCGCATAACCAGCGGAATTAAGAACTAATATTGAAAAACAAGCACTAAATGGAGTGAGGGTTTGAGCACTTACTCGACCGGTTTGAAGAAACCGGTCCCGCTGGGAGACGAGGGCGAGCGGGGAGGCGAGTGGATCCCCACACGCCGCGGCGGTGTAGCTTGACCTGCTCAAATCTATTACAACACTACGCCTCTCGCAAGAGGGGGATCTTGGGGTGGGGATTAAATGATTACAATCAAAACTACCTCCACACAGGGAGGGGCCTTCAACCGGCCAAGCGGGGAGGGGGAAACTAAGTCGAAGATGTTGAAGCAACGAAGACGCCGAATCTGTCTCCTTTCAGCCAATGAGGACAGACAGTCGGTTCCGGAGCTATAGATCTGTCTCTAGAATTTTTTCGGGGACGAGACCAGTGGGAAACTCTTCGCTACAGGATCAGGGATGCTTCAGAATTTTGTTAATTTCTCCTGGGGTCACTGCCGGTCGGGGCGGGAGCTCGAACAGGGCCTCTGGTTCTCGGACTGAGAGTAGCAGGTCACCAACAGTAGGAAGAAGACACTGTCCCAGCCGCTCCCGAACTCCGAATTAGGTGCAGTCAATTCCGTTAGGACCGTGGGTGAGTTCTTTTTCCCGCAGAAGAAACGGGGACACGAGAAGAGGCCGGAGACGATCTGTGGAACCAGAATAGTAAGGAGGGGTCGGTGCCGACTATGGGAAGCAGAGTCGCGCGATCGTGGAAGAAAATTGGTAACTTCTGTTCCCTGATGCTGAATGGACTTCTGTTTCTTGTTTATGAAAGGAGACAGGAAGAAGAAGAACTTTTTAGAAGAGCTTGAGGGCTGATTCCTCCAAGGTTAGTTGTGGAAGAGCTTCTAATCCGGTTCTGGTACTCAGCAGGGACAACTCTGCGCCGTTGTGGAAGAACAAAGCTCTTGGGCAGCACGCAGTTCGGATGAAGACGAAACCACTTCTGTTGTGACGAAGACAGGGAGACGCTTCTGTGGATGCCTCCCTGTGCCTTCAAACTCGCCCAGAGGAAGTCGTGGTGGCCGCTGCAAGTTGTTGGTTCACCTGCAGCTTTTGGACAGCGAACTGCACTTGAATAGAGCTTCCAAAGACCACCAAGAAGAAGGGGAAGCAAGAACTATAGGGTGAAGGGGAGGTAGGGGATGATGGAGGGAGTATGTGGGAGGGTTGGAAGGGTGCTAATGGTATGAGGAAGATGGTGGAAGGGAGGCTAGGGCGCAGGTTTCAGCAAGGATGAGTGACGGTGGGGGTGAAGGGGAGTGGAGGGCAAGGGCGAACTAGCCCTATGGGGGAGGAGAGAGGGGCGGCCAAGACTTGGAGGGAAGGGGATTTCAAATTCAAAATGGCTTTGGAATGTGGGGGATTGTGTGGGGAAGAGGGGTGATTGTGTTGGAATGGGGAAGGTGGTGTTGGAATGTGGAGGGTGGTGTTGGAATGGGGAGGAATCTCCTTGGAACTAGGGGGAAGTGGAGTAATGGTGGCTATGGGAAGTGGAGTGGCTTTAATGGGGTAGGTGGGGGTTGGAGGTGGTTGGAGAGGGGAGGAGAGAGGAAAGGGGCGAACCCCACTTGGGGAAGAGAGAGAAAGAGAGAGAGGTGGGATGGGGAATCACTCCCCTAGGGCTTCTCACCCAACTATAGGATTCACTCCTCTAGAACTAAGTTTGAATACTCAAATGGCATTTTTCATTGATTCATTCATTACCTCCAAATGAAGGAAATGGGGCCATATATATAAGAAACCCACATTTTACAATAAGTCCCTTACAAAAGAATCAATAACAAATAACCAAAGGGGTAGGGGGGGCTCATGGGCCAAGCCCGAAGAATTGGGCCCAATAGCACATTACACAATCTAATGACACTCAACTTAGGAAAATAAATGCAAGACCTAGGAACATGACTCAAATAAAAGGGAAAATACATCAAATGACTCAAATAAAATTACATAGGACTCAAAATTAAATGACTAAACCATGCCGGATGCAACCGGGGCGAGGAGACGAGCTGTGAACGTGGGCATGGGAGGTGATGTCCCCATCATACCCCCGGGGTGCGGAGAACTCGACTCCGTCGAGTAAGTGTCCTTCCCTCCTTGGAGGGTGTAGAAGTGGTACTACCCTCAAGTCTTCCGAACGAGACCGATCCATCCACCTGCCGAGATAGCGCTCGAATACCTTGCTCCGAGTGGTAGTGACTTGTTCATCCAATATTTGTTCAATTTGTTCACGCTGGGCTCTCTTGGCTGGTGATCTCTCCTCACGGGTGGGTGCTCTCTCAAGGGAAGAAGTAGGCTCAATCTCCTCACTAGGTACCACCGTGGGTCCCTTATATGACACTAGGTCGGCAACATTGAATGTGGGACTTATTGCATACTCCTCAGGGAGATCTAACTCGTAGGCATTTGCACCAATGCGCCTCAAGACCTGGAAGGGACCAGCCCCACGTGGCCTCAGTTTAGAGTTGGCTCCCGGGGAGAGCCTCTCCGTCCTTACCATCACAAAGTCACCCTCATGGAAGTCTCGGTGACGCCGATGAGAGTCGGCCCGCCTCTTATAAGCCTCATTCTTTTTGCTTATGTGCTTGCAAAGGCTTTCATGCAATTTCGTGAATGTTGACATTCTAGGGGTGATGGGTGGACCTGGGCAACCAAAAGTAGACCGATCATGCTTTGATGCCAAGAAGACTTTGATGGATTTTGGAGGGCCGGGGCAACCATATGTGGACTTATCATGCAATGTTGTCATGTAGACTTTGGTGGGCCTAGGTGGGCCGGGGCACCCGTAGGTGAACCTATCATGCAAAGTGGTGATGAATGTGGGGGGACCCGGACATCCGTAGATGCTTTTGACATGCTTAAGATCCATGATGAATGAAGGAGGACCATGACATCCGAATGTGGACCACTCATACTTTCTACTTGACATGTGGGTGATATGAATGAATGGACCCAACATAGTGTTCATGCCAAGGGGTATGGTAAGCCTAGACACATGCATGCTTTTCCCAAAGGTGACTTCCATGTGTATAGGTGTGGGACAACCTTTGAACTCCCATTGGAAAGGATCGAATGGATCTAAGAAGGTGGTCATCATGGGGTGGGGCACAACCTGATTACCTAGGGATATGTGGCCCAAGGTCATGGCTCCCAAGGTGTAACCCGGGTCATGGATGAGGTGGGTTTGGCCCAATATGGTGGGTGAGGGTAGGAAAGGGTGGGTGGTTGGTAAGATGGTTGGGTCATATGAGTCCCTTGACTCCCATTGGAATGGATCATATGGATCATAAAATGGGTCATCTAGGGGGAGGAACTCCATGTCCTCAAGATCCTTAAAAGGTGCTAAGTCATCCTTCTCCATGATAGTTGGGCCAATGTTCTTGACAAGTGGGTCGGCCATGAGTGGAGGGCTTGGCTTTCTACCCGAGATAAGAAGCTCTAAATCGAGGAGAAGGTTGGGCTCATCGGGTGTAGGGAGGAATAGAAGGAGGTCGCTAGTGTAGCAACCAATGGTGCAAACCGAGGTGATAGACCCTATGCATAGGTGTAGGAGGCTAAGGCTCCTAGGTTGTTCGACCATAGGGGTCAACATGCTAGTCATCTCTAATTGCCATGCTATGCCCTTGAGAAGGTCCTCTAAAGTTTCCACTTGGTAGGATGTTTGGATTATGGTGTGATAGGAGGAGATGTGCACTAGGGAAGGTTTTCCTTTATGGGAAGGCAATCGTGGGCCGTGATCTCTCTTATTGGGCTCTTCTTTAGCCAACTAATAAGGGACTCTTCCAAGATGAATTCGACCTTATCTATAGGGGGTGGTGGAGGGTGAAGATCCTCGTGCGAGGCTTCCTCTTCAATTGGGACATGGGTGCTCTCCATGGAGGGGATAGGTTCCCGAGAGGTAGTTGTCTTCATGTGGTAAAGCGGGTGGACTACTTCTTCCAAAGCTAATGGAGTGGGAAGGTTCTTTGATGGTGGGGTGATGATGGCCGGAGTATGGTGCACCCGGGGTGGTGAACAAGGGCGGGATTCCCGCAGGTGGGAGAATACAAGGTTGTTGAATTTAAAGGTTCCCGAAAGGTGTGGCGGATGCACTAGGCAAGTCCGACGTGTTGGGTCGATGTCGGCATTCCTTTCATCTAACCATTTCTTACCTAGGATTATACATGGACCCGCCAATGTTCCCTTTTGACACCAAGCCCCATCCAAATACTTAGTCTTCCCGAACCATTTATGGAATTCAATAAAGACTTGGTCTCCATTGTGCACAATTTGTCCGGTCCTACAAAGAGAGGTAATGATATCGGGGGACACCCAATTTTCAGATTCTAGGTCAATGAAATCAATTTCTACGGGCTCTCCATTAGGTAAGCATGCATGGGATATGATTGGGAGAGGGGCCATGTGACCCAAGACTCAATGTTAACAATGATGGTTTGACAATGCACGGTTCGGACAAGAATGCAAGCATGCCCTAGGACTTGACTTGATAGAGACAAGTCAATGACTTGCTCTGATACCAATTTGATGTGACACGACCTTGGACTTAAGCAAGCAAGCACATTCGCATTCAAATGGGCCGAATTGGGCCGCCGCTCTCTCGTCGCTCACCCAAGCCCGGGGTAACTTGGCAATGCCAAGGTGAGGTTGAGGGGTTGGGCCCTTGCTGGTAGAGGGCCAGCAAGGCCAATATGTGATTCCCAATGGGTGTGGATGCCCAAATCAAGGGGGCCGACAAAGTGCCAAAGGCACCGGTTGCAATTTTCCCACGGTGATCACTCAAGACAACGGGGCTTGAGGATCGGGCTCTCACTCGCATAACCAGCGGAATTAAGAACTAATATTGAAATACAAGTACTAAATGGAGTGAGGGTTTGAGCACTTACTCGACCGGTTTGAAGAAATCGGTCCCGCTCGGAGACGAGGGCGAGCGGGGAGGCGAGTGGATCCCCACACGCCGCGGCGGTGTAGCTTGACCTGCTCAAATCAATTACAACACTACGCCTCTCGCAAGAGGGGGATCTTGGGGTGGAGATTAAATGATTACAATCAAAACTACCTCCACACAGGGAGGGGCCTTCTGCCGGCCAAGCGGGGAGGGGGAAACTAAGTCGAAGATGTTGAAGCAACGAAGATGCCGAATCTGCCTCCTTTCAGCCAATGAGGACAGACAGTCGGTGCCGGAGCTATAGATCTGTCTCTGGAATTTTTCCGGGGACGACACCAGTGGGAAACTCTTCGCTACAGGATCAGGGATGCTTCAGAATTTTTTTAATTTCTCCTGGGGTCACTGCCGGTCGGGGCGGGAGCTCGAACATGGCCTCTGGTTCTCGGACTGACAGTAGCAGGTCACTAACAGTAGGAAGAAGACGCTGTCCCGACGGTTCCTGAACTCCGAATTAGGTGCCGTCAGTTCCGTTAGGACCGTGGGTGAGTTCTCTTTCCCGTAGAAGAAACGGGGACACCAGAAGAGGCCGGAGACGATCTGTGGAACCAGAAGAGTAAGGAGGGGTCGATGCCGACTGTGGGAAGCAGAGTCGCGCAATTGTGGAAGAAAATTGGTAACTTCTGTTCCCGGATGCTGAATGGACTTCTGCTTCTTGTTTCTGAAAGGAGACAGGAAGAAGAAGAACTTTGTAGAAGAGCTTGAGGGCTGAGTCCTCCAAGGTTAGTCGTGGCAGAGCTTCTAATCCGGTTCTGGTACTCAGCAGGGACAGCTCTGTGCCGTTGTGGAAGAACGAAGCTCTTGGGCAGCACACAGCTCGGATGCAGACGAAACCACTTCTGTTGTGACGAAGACAGGGAGACGCTTCTGTGGATGTCCTTGTGCCTTCAAACTCGCCCGGAGGAAGTCGTGGTGGCTGCTGCAAGTTGCTGGTTCACCTGCAGCTTTTGGACAGCGAACTGCACTTGAATAGAGCTTCCAAAGACCACCAAGAAGAAGGGGAAGCAAGAAATATAGGGTGAAGGGGAGGTAGGGGATGATGGAGGGAGTATGTGGGAGGGTTGGAAGGGTGCTAATGGTATGAGGAAGATGGTGGAAGGGAGGCTAGGGCGCAGGTTTCAGCAAGGATGAGTGACGGTGGGGGTGAAGGGGAGTGGAGGGCAAGGGCGAACTAGCCCTATGGGGGAGGAGAGAGGGGCGGCCAAGACTTGGAGGGAAGGGGATTTCAAATTCAAAATGGCTTTGGAATGTGGGGGATTGTGTGGGGAAGAGGGGTGATTGTGTTGGAATGGGGAAGGTGGTGTTGGAATGTGGAGGGTGGTGTTGGAATGGGGAGGAATCTCCTTGGAACTAGGGGGAAGTGGAGTAATGGTGGCTATGGGAAGTGGAGTGGCTTTAATGGGGTAGGTGGGGGTTGGAGGTGGTTGGAGAGGGGAGGAGAGAGGAAAGGGGCGAACCCCACTTGGGGAAGAGAGAGAAAGAGAGAGAGGTGGGGTGGGGAATCACTCCCCTAGGGCTTCTCACCCAACTATAGGATTCACTCCTCTAGAACTAAGTTTGAATACTCAAATGGCATTTTTCATTGATTCATTCATTACCTCCAAATGAAGGAAATGGGGCCCTATATATAGGAAACCCACATTTTACAATAAGTCCCTTACAAAAGACTCAATAACAAATAACCGAAGGGGTAGGGGGCTCATGGGCCAAGCCCGAAGAATTGGGCCCAATAGCACATTACACAATCTAATGACACTCAACTTAGGAAAATAAATGCAAGACCTAGGAACATGACTCAAATAAATGGGAAAATACATCAAATGACTCAAATAAAATTACATAGGACTCAAAATTAAATGACTAAACCATGCCGGATGCAACCGGGGCGAGGAGATGAGCTGTGAACGTGGGCATGGGAGGTGATGTCCCCATCAAGTCCGTTAACCCCTTTAGCTCTGTCGCTTGAGTCCTTTAGCAGATCATTCTCATCTGTGGCATCAACCTTGATAGTCTTGAAGGTGTCAACTGAGTCTTTGACCTTGGGTTCTCTTGGTGATGCTTCTTTGTGCATCGACCGTGGCTATGTGAAGTGTCGACTGGAATGACCTTGTCCTGCAAAGTTGAAGTGTTAGCCCAATCAAATACATCCAAATAACAATGAATTTAAATAGATGTTGATTTCATACATTTGGGGGTTGGATTTCACTTGGTTTATTTATTAGAAGCATCAAGACCATTTGAGCATGTTACCATGTTTGGAATGAGAAACTAATAAATTTGAAGAGTGAACTTGTAAGTTATCAATCCAAGTTATCATTGTGAATCTCAATTATCATGAATGAAGTTTAGAAATGAGAGGTATATGGAATACCCATGGTGAGATTGATAGCTATGACAAGGTAAGAATCTTATCAATGGTGCTTGACAGTAAATGACATATACCACCTATATTGAATGGTAGAGAGGCAAGATGCTTATCCACTCGTTTGGTTTGCCAGGCGACTGCCATGAGTTTGATCGTTTGATTGATCACTATTTGAATGGATTTCCATCCTTGCTTGGGCGTGATCATTAGACTTTCACATTTGCCATCTCCACTCCATTCCTTGTCCATTCATTGGCTTATCTGTCATGAATAAAACATCACGTATGTCAGTCATATGAGAGTGGAAAACAACAATGACTTATAGTGTTTAGCCATTATCAAAACCAAGAATATCAAATAACTCAAATGACCACAGGATGATGTCAAATGACTCAAATGACCACAGGGGCACAACACAAGTGTCGACACTTCCTTGCATATGTCGAACATATCTGTGTCATTCCAGTCTTAGCTCAGTGCATCATCCTCAAGGGGAGTGTTCATCACCAATTCCTACTTTCAATTCATGGTACACTCTCTTCTTGAAACAATCCACCGCGTCATAATGCCTATCTCTATTGTGGTTTAACTTGGATTCAAATTATCTTGAAATTCATGGAGGATTCTCTATCTGCTATCACGGTTGTTTATCAGAGTAAATCTTTAAGAGGAATCTTCTTTTAAAGAGATTTGTGACTACCTCGAACATGAATGAATCTGGTTTAACATTAATGATTTCATGTGTCTTGAAGTCTAACTGTCTTGAAAATGTTTGTGATTGGGCTTAATAGACTTAAACCAATTTCTCATGTTGTTGTCCAGTTATGCCTTCTGAAATCTGAAAGTTTACTTTAAGTACAAAGGCAATTATGATTGAGAAACTTCTGTCCAAGTATTGTTTTTAAACAATTTATTTTTTGTGGGATTTCTAATTACAAAAATAGTTAGAGCAATGACATTGGCTCACTGAGAAATATGTCCCCTCATAAATGAATTGCAATAAGGCATGTCATGAAGTGCCCTTGTTAACTCTGCTATGTTTTAAGGTATATCATGAGGCAGAGCAATGGCTAGTTACTGAGAAACATGTCCCCTCATCAAGAATATGTGGAACGATATGTCATGAGGTGACAATGCTATCTCTGTTCTATTTGTAGCATGACAGTCAGTCTTACCTATTACCTAGGGATACTTGCATCTAAACAATGTATGTCCTTACGGATATGAGGCATGCACTAGACTCAATTGCTCGTAAAATCTTCTCCTGTACTCAATGAATATTATGGTTGAGATTGCAAAAGTTAAATGCACATCTATCGAAATTCTTAAATTCCATTTAGTCCTCATGCTTGTTTAATTTCAATACTTTTTAAGAGTTTCTCTCAAAGGAGCCAATGGAATTGAATGAGTAAGATAAGAGCAGGTTAATCTGATGTTGATATGAATTTATGGTTCATCTCTATCAAACTTGAATACAAATGTTTTCATGTGTTTCTACTGAGTAGGCCAGAATTCATTAGCATTAAACCAATCGAAGTGTAAGGGCTAGTTCATTCGGGTTCTATAACTGAAAATTTATAACTGAAAATTTTGAAAATTCCATAACTCTGATTTATGAACTTGGTCTCAGGTTAAAGAACCTTCATCTTCTATAAAGAAGCTGTCTTTCTATATCCCCTGATCCTTACCCTCTCTAGACAAATGGCATCAATGCTCTTTGATGACTTCAAACATTAGAAATCATTACACTCCCATCAATTATGGTCAAAGCATGCCATCCCTTCTTGATGGTGTTTACCTTGCATGAAACATACTTGCACCAGTCATTGCTAGCATTATTGCATCTGTATAACTTTGCAATCATCCACTGGACATAACAATTGGAATCATCATCCATGCACATCTGCCATAAGTCCCAACATCATTGACATTATGGTTACAACACAACTGGTTTCAGTCTTTCATGCAATTGGGTGGACTGCATTCTTCAACTGTGTACACACATATGTTGCATAGAAAACCCAAAAAGTCCCATGCATTGCATGAAAATCCAAAAAGTCTGAAAAATAGAAAACCACTAAAAATCTTGAAAAATTTGAAATCAAAAATGTGTTCCATGACTGCAATATTGCATCATGCTGCTGCAACCTTGCCTTCAAATTTCAACTATCTTTGGCACGCCAACGGTCAATTCCATTAATTCCAATATTTGGCCATATCACTCTTCGGTGATTGTCCTAAAACCACCTTTGCAAGTTTGGTTGTTCACATAGGTTTACTTGTCAACTTTAATAAGTGTACAATCATTGGCATGTATGTCCACACCATTTTTTGGAATTCTGGAATATTGATTGCACTACTTGTGATCATACCTGCTCATAATTTGCCTACGAAAAATATATCTTTCCATCAATTGGCATTCGATAAGAGGAGAGATTCAGGCATCCTCGGAAAGGTATCTCAGGTTGCTGCACTTTAAGTTGTTCCCTCTGGGTATCAAAATCTCTTTTACACTGTACATCATGTGCTCATAATTTCCAACAATTGATGTGCTGCAATTTCCTTCACTCCTACCTTCCTAATTATGCCATATATTCACTCTAATATGATATTTTGATGATGTCAAAGGGGAAGAGAATTGTATGTGTCATTAGCTAAGGAATGCATAGGGGAGAGAGTCTTGAATACTTGCATAACATTATGTGGGGAGGAAATTGTATGGAGAGATAATCATTGAAGGTCTTTGTGCTTTTATTCACGATTACACTCTTTTAATCTCTGACTTTCAATATACTCATAATGACTCAAAGCTGGACATCATAATGACTCATAGCTCATAGTTGCCATCATCAAAAAGGGGGAGAATGTTTGACAAGCATATAACATGTGTAACTCCATTATTTTGATAATGGCTAACTATGTATGTTGGGCTTATGTATAATATTCTTTTGTTTCAATGATGTCTGACTATGATTCATTAATATAGTTTGACCTGCATTTGATAGAGACAAACACTCATGCATTTCAGGTCAAGCCCACACCGGCAACAAAGCGTGTCTGAAAAGATAGAAAGAAATCAAGTAAGTCACACAGATGAGGCATTAGGCTGCTCAAGAAAGAAGGATCAACGTCGATGCAAGAAGGCCAAAAAAAATGACTAAGGTCCGTGCATGTCTTTATTGCGATATAGCAAAGGAAGATCGGTGCACATCCAAGGCTAATAAGTATCAGATCGGTGCAAGTTTTTGTTACAATGAACTAAGGTCTGAGCACATAAGAAGATCAAGGTCCGTGCAACCCCTGGCCAACACATGTCAGGCCTGTGCATGTTTACCTTATGGCAAGACAAAGTCTGTGCATGTTGCTCAAGGTCTGAGCATACTCCAATCAAGGGCTGAATTAGAAAGAAAATATCTCAAAACCTTCGGATGACAACTCTGCACATAAAGTATGTGTCGACACATCTGACAAATGTCTCGACACTTCAAGAAGAAATCAGCTGAAGCAGAAGCCGTCCTCAAGACCGTTCAAAGGAATGTCTAGACACATTGACAGGAAAGTGTCGACACATCAAGGTTCAACCAGAAAGTGTATGAAATCAAGCCGAAGCCGTTCTGTCTAAGACTCTAGACTCACTAATGTCTCGACATACTGAGTGAAAAGTGTCGACACACTCGTGTGAAAATCTCTACACATTGGCACTTCTGTCTCGACACCCTCATGCAAGAACTCTGCTCATGGTTCACATGTTCCAACACCTTTTGGTGTTTTCTCAACACATCAGCCATGGATCTTCAAGACACTCAGTAAATGTCCCGACACACCGAGTGTAAAGTGTCGACACATCAACGTTCAACTAGAACGCGTTTGAAACCGGCAGAAACTATCTTCAAGGCTTTCAAAGGGATGCCTCGACACACTGATAGGGAAGTCTCGACACATCCACGTTCAACTAGAATGACTATTCAAGGCCTTCAATGGGATGTCTCGACACACTGCAAGGAAAGTGTCGACACACCCTTGTTCTTCTAGAAATCCTCAAGCCAATAAACTATCAAATCAATGGGCCATCCAGAGAGAGAAAAAGGAACCGCAAATCTTTAAAAGAAAGGATTTTTGGGTCTGGACCACATCCCATGGTCTGACCCATGCTCTACCATCATATCACTTATTTTTCTACATTTTGGAGATGGTTTTATCAGAAATCCAGCTGGAAGAGCCACTTCAGTATGTTGTGATGACAATCTTATCTGTCTGCCTGTCCAGACTGTCTTCTACTGGGAAAAGGACACTCCACAGTCTGCCACTATTTCACTGTCGATCAATGGGCTGTCCAACCAGCCACTATACGCAGAAGAGTACACCTGTGCAGAATGAGAAGACTGCTTATCCGAGAGAGATTTATTGTGAATATCTGATGCCATCTAAAGGGAGATATGGTCTGCTTCTTCCCACTGTCTGCCAACGTACCTTCCTTGTACTAAAATTTGGGCTAAGCCAATGGAAGATAGCAGTCCTGTAGGAGCATTTAATGAACAGATCTCCAAGCATCCAAATGAGAAGACTCAGTCACTTCTTCCAGGTGCTGCCACCGTCGAACATGGAACTTGCCTGGAAGACTCCAAGCTCTCACTTCACCCTGGCACATGCTTCAAGGGAATTTATGGAGGGAAAAATACAGCCGATACAATAGTCCATCTAAGACTTCTTGGCGCATTTTTTCTTGGCTTTACAACTAGTTTTTACCTATTTATACCAAGCTTCCTCAACTGAAGAAGCTACTGCTGCTGCTGCCATCCACACAGTGCCACGCTCTGGACCATCCACAAAAGATATTCCTAGGAAATCGTGAGAGCAGCCCCAGCACTTGGTTGAAATAGTCTAGTGCTGTGAGTAGAGAAGAAGAAGAGAGAACAGCCTTGAGGGAGAAGACAAACCCTGCAGTTTACTGGTGTTTGAAGAAAAGGATCCTTGGATCCAATCTTGTAGTTGCACCCACCAACTCCGGTGTCTTGATCCATTCTCTTAGCTGGTGTCTACAAAATCTCTATTCCTTCTCCACTGCACTTGCAGTATTCAATTTCTATTTATTACGATTAGTCTATCACCAATACATCTAGCTTTTCCGATCCCCTATTTTAGGGATTGGGTTCCCTCTGTGGTTTCAGAGGAAGAGAGGATCAGATCCTCTGGGTGATTCAAGCTGTCAGTCAGCAGAAAGTAAGCTGTGCTGCTCAGCTATGTAAGCAAGCTGTGCTGCTCAGCGGATCAAGCTGTGTGTCAGCCGGAAAGCCACACCGAGTTTGGTGTGGGGTGGACGTAGGTTGTGGGCTAACAACCGAACCACCTTAAAATCCTTGTGTTGTGGGTTGTATACAATGAGCTTGTTCTATAACTTCTATCCCCATTTCACAGGTTTGTGTGCTACTTACGCTATTTATTTTCTCTACACACTCAAGCATTCTGCTTGCACAACAGTCTCATCTTGATCCTCCTGCTATCGTTGCTAACATGCATCTTCTCAGGTGTCTGCAGCACTCTTGCTTACAGACACATTGAAGCATCTCCCTAGCTGATGGGGACATCACCTCCCATGCCCACGTTCACAGCTCGTCTCCTCACCCCGGTTGCATCTGGCATGGTTTAGTCATTTAATTTTGAGTCCTATGTAATTTTATTTGAGTCATTTGATGTATTTTCCCTTTTATTTGAGTCATGTTCCTAGGTCTTGCATTTATTTTCCTAAGTTTGAGTGTCATTGATTGTGTAATGTGCTATTGGGCCCAATTCTTCGGGCTTGGCCCATGAGCCCCCCCTACCCCTTCGGTTATTTGTTATTGAGTCTTTTGTAAGGGACTTTTGTAGAAATGTGGGTTTCCTATATATAGGACCACATTCCCCCCATTTCAACTTAATGAATGAATCAATGAAAAATTTGCCATTTTGAAAGTTCAAACCTCTTATGTAGTGGAGAGATTCCATTATTTGGGTGAGAAACCCTAGGGGAGAGATTCCTCACCCATTCCTCTCTTAATCTCTCTCTTTCACCCCTCTTTCTCTCTCCTCTACACCCAAATCCGAAAATCTTCTCTCTCCTCCCTTCCCAACCACCACTCTCCCACCTACCCCCATTAAAGACCACTCCCCTTCCCCACACATCCCATTACTCCACCCCCTAGTCCCAAGAGAGCTTCCACCAATCCTAGCTCCACCTCCCAACTCCCAACTACCCCACCCACTTCCCCAAGCACCCTTCCCACAACCCCAAGCACCCCTATTATGTTCCCCACACACCTCTTCCCATCCCCCAAGACCAAAATTTAATCCCACCCTTAAACCCATTTTCAAAGACCCTTTCCCTCTCACCCACCTTCCCAAATTCGTAGCTCCTCCTCCCACCACCTGTTAGACCCCCTTCCAGATCCCATTCTTCCCTTCCCCCACCTTAGAACACCCCCTCCTAGACCCCCTCACATCCTGGGCTTCCCCCACACTCATCCACCCCCATTTCCCCTCCCATATACCCCATTCCCCCCCATCATCTTCAACCTACAGCTCTCAACCGAAGATCTGTAGAAGAGCAGCAGCTTGCAGAGGCGACCACGGCTTCCCCCGGACGTTTCTGAAGGATCAAGAGCTATCATTGGAAGCGGCTGCCTGTCCTCTTCGCAACGAAAGTGGGTTTGTCCTCATCGCAGGTCGGTGCTGCCCGGGAGCCCCGTTCTCCCACGACTGCGCAGGTCGGCCACTGCAGAGTTCTAGAACCAGAGGAAACGCTTCACCACAACGATCCCTGAAGGAATCAGGCTTCAGGATCTTATGCAAAGTTCTTCCTCGGCCTATCTACTTTCAGAATCAGTTAGCGGAAGTCCATTCAGCATCCGAGAGCAGGAGTTACCACTTTTCTCCCACAATCGCGCGACTCTGCTTTCCACAGTCTACACCGACCCCTCTTCACTCTTCTGGTGCCACGGATCATCTCCGGCATCTTTTGGGGTCCCCGTTTTGTTTTCTGCAAAGAGGACTCTCCCACGGTTCTAACGGCGCTGACGGAACATCATTTGGAGTTCAGGAGGGGTCGGGACAGCCTCGTCTTCCTACTGTTGGTGACCTGCTACTGCCAGTCCGAAAATCAGAGGCCTTGTTCGAGCTCCCGCCTCGACCGGCAGCGACTCCAGAAGAAATTAAGAAAATTCTGAGGCAATCCCCTTCCATCTACGAAGGTTTTCCCTCTAGTCTTGTCATCAACAAAATTCTTGATCAAGATCTACAACAGCAACACCGACCCTCTGTCCTGACTCACAGACAGCAAGCAGATTCGGCGTCCACCCTTATTCCTCGTTCTTTGCTATAGTTTCCCCACCCCGCTTGGCCGGCTGAAGGTCCCTCCCTGCGTGGAGGTAGTATTATCTGTAATTTCATTAACCCCCACCCCAAGATCTCCCTCCTGCGAGAGGTGTAGTGGTGTACTTTGTTTGGGTAGGTCAAGCGACACCGCCGCGGCGTGTGGGGATCCACTCGCCTCCCCGCTCGCCCTCGTCTCCGACCGGGACCGGTTTCTTCAAACCGGTCGAGTAAGTGCTCAAACCTTCACTCCAGTTAGTGCGTGTCTTTCAATATTAGTTCTAATTCCGCTGGTTATGCGAGTGAGAGCCCGATCCTCAAGCCCCATTGCCTTGAGTGATCACCGTGGGAAGAGTGCAACCGGTGCCTTCGGCACTTCGTCGGCCCCGTTGAATTGGACTTCCAAATCCATTGGGAATCAAATATTGGCCTTGCTGGCCCTCTACCAGCAAGGGCCCAACCCCTCAACCTCACCTTGGCATTGCCAAGTTACCCCGGGCTTGGGTGAGCGACGAGAGAGCGGTGGCCCAATTCGGCCCATTTGAATGCGATTGTGCTTGCTTGCATTAGGTCCGAGGTAGTATCACATCACTAGCAGAGGAAGGTATCACGATGGGTGAGCAGCTTTCTCTCCTGTGTCTTTAAACGCATTAGCTCCTTGGGTTGCCTGCTGCATCATTGCACACAGGTATCAAGGTGAAAGCTTTACAAAGGGAATTCACCTCGTTTGACACTCATGCACCTTAGTGATCACCTCAGTTCTCACACACTAAGCAAGTCATTTCACACTCAGCTACTCTGATCTAAGATCTCTGTGGTTCAAATCCGTAGAAGGTGTATCGACCTGCCCGCTGGGAGTGTCGACCTGTGTTGTTCTTATACCCAGGATCCGTAGAAGGTGTGTCGACCTACCCGCTGGGAGTGTCGACCTGTTTGAACTGAGCATCGTGCTTTAACATTATTTCTCGCTCCATTCCTATCTATTCCACTGCGCTGTGTGTCTAAGTGTTTTATTGGTTTATAGGAGTGATTGATATATTTAGGGGTCATGATTTAAATAGGGCATAGTTATTAAGAGGATCTATTCAACCCCCCCTTCTAGATCCGATTGTACTCTGTGGGACCCAACAATGAAGACTTACCCCAGTCAACCACGGGCCTCGGAGGCCCACAGCACACTCACACGGCCCATGCACGTGTGTCAGGAATTTTCCCGAACACTTCACGGGTGCACATATCCCCGCCATTCTATAGCAAGCCGGGGGCCAACCCACGACTCCAACACACCAGCCGTGTTCGACGGAACCCCTCTAGCAAGTTGGGACCACCCCCGACCCTCAGATATGCGGCGGCGAGTCATTTATTTTTAGCTCCCGAGCCAACCCGAGACTACCATGTCAACTTGCCTTACAACACGGTATACACCACAAAGGCCAGGCCCACACGCTCAAAAGGCCTTCTCTTGACTCTTGCAAGATCTTACCCTCATCTCGAGGCCAAATGTAAGGCCCGCCAGTCAGGTACCCGAGCCGTTTGACGACCGGAGGTGTGTCAGGAATTTCCCCGAACACCTCGCGAGTGACAACTAAAACACGACAACGACAAGCCCCCATGGGCCAACCCCAGCACCCCGAAGCACTTAGTCCTTCAAAGGACAACCCAAAACAACAAAAGGATGCCCCCGTGACAACCCCGCATGGCCATGACCCGCCCAGGGCAGAGTTCGCCCCAAGCGCAGTTGCGCCCTAGTGGGGGCGAACTCCCCCGGGGGCGGCCCCTCCACCTAGCCCGGTCAGTCCCAGTGAAGATTCATCCCAGTCCCAGTCCCGTACAAGTTCGATCGACGTACCCGCGTGGAAGGATTCGCAAAGACGGAGTCAACTCCTCGATCTACGTGTGCCAACGACTAGCCAACCAGTCCGAGCCCCGTATCCTTGTCTTCTTGCGGTCGTAGATAGTCAAAGTAGGGCCAAAAATAAAAAAAATGGGATTTTTATAGGCACGGGGGTTAAAAAAACCCCAGTTTTAACTCGCCTAAACCCATGATAAAAATAAAAAAAATTAAAGCAAAAAAGGGGCCCTACCCGCCTAAACCCCCTAGGGAAGGGTTTAGGCAGACCAGACCGCCCCCCTGGTCTGGTCCGCCTAAACCTCTCTTCCCCACTCTGAAAATAATAATAATAATAGTTTTTTCAAGGGTTTACGCGGACCAGATTTCACCCCCAACCTAATCCGCGTAAACCCCCCCGACCCTTCAGCACCCCCTATAAATTCCCCCCCTTAGACGCTCAAGGGGGCATAGGCACACAATATGTAGAAGGACACGAGCTCTCCGAGGACTCGAACGGCAAAGAATGCAAGGAGCTAAGCGCGTGTTGGTTGGCTTGTTCATCGGCTCATATATGTAGAGGGTATGTCACACGTACTCCCCTCATATGGCATCTAAGTTGTCCCACTCAAGTCCATCCCCCGCGTGTAATGCATCGTGGTAATGGCGAACACACCCGCATTCTGGGTCCCCCCGCGTGTAAGGTGTGTTGATGACAACGCCCTCGCCATGATGCCAAATCCACCCCCGCCATGGGACCGCATGCCCTCCGCTCACCACGAGCTGGCCGCCGACCTTCCCGTTCGCTGACCCGAGTGAGCCGGACCCTGGCCCAAAAGTAACATTCTCTGGACCGACCTCGCTTCCCCAGCAGGAAGACACTCGCCTCTTGGGACCCGTACCCGATCGCTCATCCCGAGCTGCCTCCGGCCTCCCCCAGGCGCCAGTCAGCTTCCGCCCCTGCCATCCAGTCTAGCCCTCCCTCGGCAATTCGGGCATGCCCCTAGCTCTCCGAGGAGAGCCCTTGTAAAATATGCAGATAATCCGCGTTATCCTGTAATGACCCGGGGACCGACCTACAGGTCGAAATTGTCCTGCGGCTTGCACCAGTTGTATCTCGGCCAATTTGGCCCCTCTGTAAAACCCGTGTATACCGGGTCCTAGTTTCTTGCCCCCACCTACCAGTGAACAACCCATTCTCCTGGGTCTCAGCCCACCAGTCCCCCAGTTGCAGAATGTACCAGATTCCCTGTCCTTGGCTTCAGAATTGTCCAGGCTCTTCTTCAGCACGGAACAAAGGTGTTCAGATTCAATCCGATGTAAATAAACAACAGTTGCTTGCAGCCGGTGGGGAAAGACGTCACGTACACAAACACTTATAATCCTTTGCGCACTCACACCCATGGAACCTCCCCTCTCTCCACTTGCCGCTCAATATCCCAAGCCCACGTGCCGCGTCTGGGCGACGCTTCCCCAGTCAATTTTTGGTTCCATTGGAGATTGTCGAGAAATCGACTGGCATGCCCGCACCCTGTCCAACTAACCTATACTTTCAAAAATCTCTCGTGCCATTGGACCCTTCTCAACCTTTCGTAAAGGTGATTGTACGGTACTGTCATGAGAGACATACAACTATAAAGGAGAATATCCTTGAGAGTACTCCAACTTTGTTAATTTCCCTTATTGCTTTATTCCCCTCCTCCCCACGGTCACCGACTCCCCGAGCCATCTCAAGTCACCGCGGCTCGAGGCGGAAACAAGTTGGCATGCCCGGTGGGACGTCTCCCTGTGGACACCAAAAAATTGCACACCTGGACATCCTGCTCGACCTCGTGGCAGCAACGGCACCGAGTGAAGAAACCCCGGAGAAACCAAGCACAAAGGGCCCCACAGCCCGTGGGCCTCAAAGAAAATCAAGCAGGCCACATCTCATGCTCACAGTGGGCTCAAAATTGCCCCTAGAGCCCTTCAGCGGCACACCCCCCTGGGGGGGTCTTCAACGGCACACCCCCCCTGGGGGTCCTTCAGCGGCACACCCCCCGGTGGTTCTTCAGCAGCACGCCCGTTGTGAGCTTCAGCGGCACGCCCGTTTTGAGCCTCAGCGGCACGCCCCAATGGGCTTCAGCGGCACGGCTGTTTTGTGCTCCCACGGCACGCCTTTGTGGCTCTCCTGCGGCACGCTCGTTCAGCCCGCCAGCGACACAGCGGGAGGCATTTTCAACGGCCAAGCTACGTGGTGCCCATGCCCTACGCACCCTCGGCGTGCAGTGGCCGATCCGAGGTGTCGACCAATGACTGGGCCGCGCAGGCTAGTCCCCTGACACCCAAGACGGAGCAGGTCGAGTGCCATCATCACGGGCTGCTTCCCGCCTTCGGTGACCGTTCGAAAAGCCCCCGCCGACGGGAGTATAAAAGACTCCCTGCTTTCGACGAGAAAAAGAAGAGGAGGATGGAGGGGAACAGAGGGATATACACACAGAGACAGAAGAAGAGAAGAGAGAAGAGAAGAAGAGGCATCCCGGCGTGAGCTTCCTCCGACGACCACCGGGAAGAAGTAAGAGTAAGAGAGAGAGAGCTCGATGTAATAGGGGAGAGGGTTGGGGATGGCTTGCTTTCCTCTTGTACTCCGTTCCTCCCCCTCCTGTTCCATCTTTCTTTGGGTTTCCCCCCTGCCCACAGCCTCGTCTGGGGCACTTTCTTTTGTAATGTGCATGTAGGGCCTCGGCCCCTTTGCCTCCCATGAAGGAAAATCACCCTCTCCGGGTTTCTCTATGATTTTTTTTTTGTTGGCTTGTGCTAGTTTTCACAGTCTTTGACGGGTTGTTCGTTTTCCCTCTGTCTCCCCATTTCTCCGGTGTTCTTGGGGTTTCCACGTCAATATGATCGTCCCCCCATGATTCTTGGCCTCATGGACTCTTCACTCCCTTCCATGGCCATCTACTGTGCCCACGGGCTTGAAGAGAGAGGGAGACTCTCACTCACTCCCCGAATACCCAACTACCAGTGGCCCATCTTTGGCCTTAAACTTCCCCTGTCCTCCTGAATAATCTATAGGTCTCCTAGCCCATATACCTAACCCCCTTTAACCCTCAGCGATACACCTTTCCGGCCTTTGGCCGGCACACCATTTCGGCCTTCGGCCGGTGCACCTCCTTTGGCCCTCAGCGGCACACCCAATTAGCCATTGGCCGGCACACTTTTGGCCCTTAGCCCTTGGCCGGTACACACCTCCTTTGGCCCTCAGCGGCACACCCAGTTAGCCCTTGGCTGCAAACTTTTGAGCCCTTGGCCGGCACACCCTCCTGGCCTCCAGCGGCACACCCTTCAGGCCCTCAGCGGCACACTTCTTGGCCCTATCCCCGAGCCCTTTCCTTCATGTTTTCCGAGGTTCTATAAAGGTGTTGTTGCCCTCGAGAGCCCACCTCCAGTTGTCGGGTTCCACCACTCCATGTGGGCGCGTCCCCTTTACCTCCCTTACGCTCGGGTCAAGGGGAGATGCTGCTGAATTTTTGTCAGAAAATAACAACATGTTTAAAAGGTAAAAGGAAGCAATAAACAAACAGAACGATCAGCGATAAAACTTTCCGACTAATCGAGCCACTGCCGGTAGCATGAGAAGAACTGAACCAACTAATAACTTGTTACGCCAACTGTCAGACCCGTGAGAGAAGGCCGGGCAAAATAAGGAGGAAAGAAAATTTGCATAAAACTACCTGAAAATCAAGAAAAGAAGAAAAGAAAAGCCTTAAGAGAAACAGAGGGAGAGTGGATCCCCCTTAACATTTCCAACCCCAGACCGCCTTCAGTGGTATGCCCTTCCCAATCTCCAACGGCACACTACAGAGAGCCTTCAGCGGTGCACACTGCCCATCTTCAACGGCACACTCTAATGGCCCTTCAACGACACAACCTCCTGGCCCTTTCAGCGGCACACTCCCTTCCATCATCTCTCTCCCTTCGCCGGTACACCCTCATCCACCGTCTCAATGGGATCTAGTGTATAGACTTGGCATATGGATGCACAAACGCAGCAACAAGTAGTGTATAGACTTCGTATGTTGATTGCATGGGCAACGTACAGACTTTGAGTTGAATAGGCTGAAGAATGTACAAACTTCATGTTACAACGTATACTTTGTGCTGCAGTGCATAGACTTTGTGGCCAATGTACAGACTTCATGCTGCAACGTATAGACTTTGAGCTGCAACGTGTAGACTTTGGGGTTACCAACGTATAGACTTTGAACTGCAGCCAAGGGACAACGTACAGACTTTGAGCTACAATGTATAGACTTTATGCTGGCCAATGTACAGACTTTGAGCTGATGAATGCTGGCTAATGTATAGACTTTGAGCTGCAACGTGTAGACTTTGGGGTCATCAATGTATAGACTTCGAACTGCAGCCAATGGACAATGTACAGACTTTGAGCTGCAATGTATAGACTTTATGCTGACCAATGTACAGACTTTGAGCTGATGAATGCTGGCCAATGTATAGACTTTGAGCTGCAACGTGTAGACTTTGGGGTCATCAATGTATAGGCTTCGAACTGCAGCCAATGGACAATGTACAGACTTTGAGCTGCAATGTATAGACTTTATGCTGGCCAATGTACAGACTTTGAGCTGATGAATGCTGGCCAATGTATAGACTTTGAGCTACAACGTGTAGACTTTGGGGTTACCAACGTATAGACTTTGAACTGCAGCCAACGGACAATGTATAGACTTTGAGCCATAATGTACAGACTTTAGACTAAAGGACGTATAGACTTTGTGTGCTGGTTGAATAGACAATGTATAGACTCTAGGCTGAGGAACGTACAGACTTTATATTTTTTAATAGAAAAGCCTAGCCTAGGGGTTAATGGGAGAGTGCACCCCTTACCAGAGGTAAGGAGAAAGCCACTCCACCATCATGCCACTAGGAGTCAAATAATTTCCATTGATAAAAAAGAATAATTACATCATTCTGACACTAGACAAACCTAGTGAGTCCAGCCGAGCAGCACCTTTTATAATGGAAGGGAGCTCGTTTAAAGAATAGAAAGAATTACATTTATTGGTGCATGCTAGAGAAGCAAGTAAATCCGCCACAGTGTTTCCTTCTCTAAAAATATGGGAGATAGAATCTAGCTGAGATAAAAGGCTCCAAATATCCCTGACATAGCTGAGAATGGACCAGGGACACTGATATTCTTTCATGATAATCCGGACAAGGGTGAGTGAATCACATTCAATAAGAGCAGGCTTGTTGTCAACAGTCTTCAAATATTTGATACCATCAAGTAGTGCACGAGCTTCAGCAATAAGGCTGTTTGATTGCCCATAGAAATGAGAGAAGGCCAGGAGGACCTTACCTCTACTATCCCTGATAATACCTCCTCCTCCAGAATCTCTAGTTTGTTTGCAAGCCCCATCAGAGTTTAATTTAATAGAAGGCCAAGGAGGAGACATCCATTTCACAAATTTCAGATTTTGTCTGCAGGGATCTACAAATCTGATTCCCAAATGTTTCAAGACTTCCCGATTTTTAAATTTCGGTTCCTTGAGAGCAGCAGCCGAGCAGATCTTCTTCACAAGGGCAATAATATGATGAGTTAGATTGGAATAAGATAAGGCTTTGTCATCATACTTGCTAGAGTTTCTGTTCTTCCAAATTTCCCACAATCCATAGCCAATAGAAGCAAGACAGAAAAGACCATAGGCTGAACCTGGCTGAAGGGAGTATATGGAGTTCAGAATACATTCCCTAACAGTCCGTCCTTCAAAATGTAGACCCACTGCTGTTAAAGCAGTCCAGACATTCCTCGCGGTATCACTGTATAGAAATAAATGATTAGGGTCCTCAACCTTCGGATGCCTGCAGCAATAGCATTTAGAACACAGGACAACACCCACTCTTTGAATATTGTCATCAGTCGGTAGGCATTTATTCAAGATCTTCCATATATGGACTGATATTTTGGTAGGAACCCAATTGGACCACAAACGGTTCCACGGGATATCAGACTGAGCATGACTGGTAACCAAAGCTTTATATGTTGAAGCTACTGTGCACTGACCAGAAGGAGTTAAGCTCCATATAGCCAAATCACTTTCCTGATTCAAATCCACAAGACTGATAGCTTGCTGTATGCTATTAGGAATAATTGAATTCAACAGATGAGATTCATCAGGGGATGGGTTAAGAATGACATCTCGGACAGTAGCTGTTGGGTTAGGAATGAGAGCAACAGGAACAAAGGTGTCAAGGCATTGTTGGCCCATCCAATTATCATGCCAAAAACTAGTATTATAACCATCACCAATAATGACCTTCTTATACTGAAGGATAATCTCCTTTGCCTTCAACCAGCTTCTTCTAGCAAAGCCATTCATGTTTCTAAAACTGGCATCTCTGATGTGGCATTGGTGCAAATACTTGGCTCTGAAGAAGGAAGCCCAAAGAGAATTAGAATGAATTGCATTCCATAACATTTTTACCCGCAGTGCAAATTCCATGAGCCTAAGGGAACTGATACCCAGGCCACCCATTGATTGAGGCTTACAAATTGACTGCCATGCTTTCCAGTGTCTCTTTTGGCCAAGAGGGGAAGACCCCCAGAAGAAATTGGCAAATGCTTGCTCAATCATTTTGTGAACTCCACAAGGAAAGGAAGTTGAAGATAGGGAATAAACAGGCAAGGAAGAAAGAACATGCCTTATGAGAACCATTCTAGCACCCTGGGACAGCAAGCTTGCTTTCCAACCAGCAATTCTTTTGTGGATAGAGGTGATAATCCCTGCAAAGAAAACCTTTTTTGTTCTGCCAATAACCAAAGGAATACCAAGATATTTGTGAGGGAAATGCAATCTCGAAAAACCAGTCAAGTTCTGAATTCTCTGAGAAACAGAAGAAGGCTGCTTTGGGTGAAGTAAGAAACCACTTTTGGTCACATTAATCAATTGACCAGAGGCTTCCTCATAAGAGTGGAGAACTGCAAGAAGATTTTTGATAGAGGCAGTGGTGGCCTTGCTGAAAATAAGGGTATCATCTGCAAATAATAAGTGTGAAATATTAGGACATCTCTGATAGCCTCTGAACCATTCAACCCGGCCACTGATGTAAGCTTCTCTTAAAGACCTGCTCAAAGCTTCTTCAGCAATAACAAATAAGGAAGGTGCTAATGGATCTCCCTGACGCACACCTCTAGTAGATTTAAAGAAGCTAGCTGTGTCTCTATTGAGCATAATGGAAAACCAGCAATTACTAATCAGCTTATCTACAAGATTAATGAAATGACTGCTGAAACCAAACCTGAGCAAGACAGAATAAAGGAAATCCCATTCCAATCTATCATAAGCTTTAGCCATATCAAGCTTAAACATAACATTAGAACCTCTGGTTTTCCTACCCAAATCCAGAGAGAGCTCCTGAGCAAGGGCAATATTTTCAATAATTTGTCTGCCCTTTACAAAAGCAGATTGCTCAAGAGAAATAATCTTAGGAAGAATAGGAGCCAATCTCTTATTGATAATAGATGAAATAATCTTGTAGAAGAAGTTACATAGACTGATTGGCCTATAATCTGTAATCTCCACAGCATTTGATTTTTTAGGAATCAAAGCAATCAAGGTGGCTGTCACACTTCTAGGCAGAGGGTTCCTGGAAGAAAATGCTTCTTGCACAGCACAGATTACCAAGGGGGCTATGATACTCCAAACTTCCTGGAAGAAAGCTCCAGAGAATCCATCTGGGCCAGGGGCACTATCAGCTGAAAGATTGAAAACAGCATCATGAATTTCACTTTCCGAAGGAATAGCAGAAAGACAATCATTGTCATCCTGATTTACAAGGTGGGGAATACAGTTCAGGGAGTAATTATGGATGTGATGTTCTTGAGTGGAGAAAGCATTCAAGAAATGTGAAGCAGCAATTCTTTTCATGTCTTCATGGTTAGTAGTAAGATTCCCAACAGAAGTTCTCAATTGAGTGATAGTGTGTCTGCGTCTGTTTGCGAAAGTGGTCATGTGAAAAAACTTGGTATTTCTGTCACCCTCAAGAAGCCATCGAATTCCAGATTTCTGTTTCCAAAAATATTCTTGCTGAAGAATCCTGTCCGATTGGATAGTTTTTGCTTCTTCCAAAGCAGCCAAATTAGTGTCAGAGGGTTGTATGTCATAACAATGTTCTGCTTTAAGCATAGCATCCTCTGCAGCAGCCAGATTAAGATGAACATTTCCAAAAGTTTGATGGTTCCAAACCCGAAGCATTTTTTTCAAATCTTTCAGTTTTAAATACAGGCAAGTCATAGGAGAAGAGGCTATGGGGCTAGAATGCCAACAGTCTCTAACAGCATCTAGAAATTGAGCATGCAATAACCACATTTTCTGAAAACAGAATTTACTAAACTTTCGATCTTGAGTGATCAATTTAACAAGATGGGGGGCATGGTCAGAAGCCTCCCTGGAAAGGTGCTCAATTGAAATAGGCAGAAAATTAAGCCAAGAAACATTCAGGAGAACTCTGTCCAATCGAGCCCAAATACCTCTGCCACCTGACTGATTGTTATGCCAAGTGAATTTAGACCCAGTGAATCCACCATCAATCAAAGCACAGTCAGAGATGCAGTTATTAAAATCTGACATAGCAGATAAATTGGGAGAAATACCACCGAGCTTCTCATCCGAACATATGATACAGTTGAAGTCACCAGCTACCATCCAGGGACCATTTATTTGTGAGTGAACATTAAGTAGAGAAGCCCACAGAGACTGCCTTTCTAACGCACTGCATTTAGCATAAACAAAAGTTGCATGAAAGTTTGGAACAACAGAATTTGATTGAAGAATAGTAATCTGCTGATCATCCCTACAAATAACAGAGAACTTCATAGGGTCTTTCCAAAGAATCCAGATGTGGGCCATCCCATCATAATTAGCAAGAGCATTGTCCATGCCCAATCTTCTACAGATATTATCCATTCTGCTACAATTTATTTTAGGTTCCAGAATCACCAAGCAATCAATTTTATGGGATCTAATCAGGAATTTCACTCTGCCAATAGAGACATCATTCCCAATACCTCTAATATTCCAAATGATGAAATTCATAATAAATGTTTGATATCAGGAATTTTTCTAGTGGACCCCGTCCTCAACATAGCTCTGGTAGTGACCCCAGGTCGATCTGTATGCAATACCATAGTATTTTGAACAGTAGCCAGATTGGTTATTTCCAATCTTCTAGTATTAGCTTCAACACTCAAAGAGGTATCAATAACATGTAAATCAGCATCAACTGCAGGACAATCTGTCACAGTTATAACAGCCTGATCACAAATTTGGTTTGAAGGGAGCTCCGAAGGCTGATGGACCATTTCCTCGGAGTGAGCAGCTGAAGATGACTTCTGGTGAGCAGGCATAGAGGAGATAGTAGCCACATCAGAATTAACCGCTAGCAGCGTAGTCTCACACCCAATCTGAAAATCTACACCATTAATTGTTGAGTCAGTCATGGGGATATCCCCTCGAGGACACTGAGCGAGAGACTTTGCAGGATCCCCTGAGTCTATAACTGGAAGGATAGAATCATTAGCTGAACAAGGCACATTCAAATCTTCCGGCTGTTTAGTGCAGCCCCCCGGTTCTGTAATAGAATTGGAAGGACCATGAGCTAAGGAAGAACCATTCAATTCAGTTGACTGTTTTGAACTTTCACCCTGTATAAAATTCCTTGAATGAATAAAACCATGACGATTGAGAGTAGTACAATCTTCAGAGACTTGGATTGGATCCATACTTTTCCCAGAAGCCTCCTTTTTGTTGTTAACAGGTTGCCAGGTAGACTTGCCTTTGGATACTGCATCTGAATGTTTGGGATTCACCATAGAAACCCAGTTCCGAGGGCCCTTACAAAGTGTATCATTATGACCAATACGTGAGCAATTTAAACAGAAGGGTGGTAGGTCCGGGTAGACTACTTCCTGCCAGGCACCTCCTCCTGGGAATCCAATCCAAACTCTTGGAGGACGCGGTTTAGAAATATCCAGCTCAATACATACGCGGGCAGCATGTGTTTGGGACAAATTCAGCGTGGACTGATCAACTTTCAGAACCCGACCAATGTTTCTGGCAATGGACCTGATCAAATGCTCAATGTAGAAGTTTACAGGGAGATTCGGGAAGGAAATCCATACCGGAAGGATGGGCGAGTCCGCCGACGGGGAAAAATCCATAGTCCATTTGAAGAAACGGAAGAACCGACCATGGACTAAAAGTGTCTCTTTCAGCAAGAGTGAGAGATAATCATCATAGTTGCGAAATCTTAAAAGAAGATGCCGGTTGTCCAATGTGCTGATCATGTAATCATCTTTGAATCGAAATCTGTTATTCAAATGGGTTCGAATATCAGAAAAAGGAGGCCTTCCTTTCGGAGTACGAGCAACCAAAGAAAAGGATAACGGCTGAAGAGATGCCGAAATCTCCTCCTGGGAAAAGAAAACCGCAGGCTCCCCGCTGTCGGTCATCTCTGGCGCATGGACAGAGCCATGAACAACCGGCGGGGCCATGGAGGATGAAAGAACTTCAGCAAAGCTTCTGGCGCCGGGAGCTAAAAACGAATCTGATGGGAGTCCGTTGGTAGCTGATGGGGGGCCTCGGGCGCCAGGCTGCAGGGGGGGCACGGGAGGCCCCCCTGGATCAACCATCGGAGAAGTCAAGGGTCGCCGGCGAGGAACCTAGGTCAAAGTCAGAAGAGGTGGGGCTCTCATTGGCCAAAGATTGCCAGAATGTACAGACTTTATATTATTCCCCCCCTCCTTCACCGACACATGCTCCAGCCATCGCCCCAATGGCACATAACTCCAGCCCTTCACCGGCACACCTGCCGCCCTCCTTCGCCGGTACACCTCCTTAAGCCCTTCAGCGGCACCCATCCCCAGCCCTTCGCCGGCACACTCTTCTGCCCACCTTCCTTCAGCGGTACACTCCCCTTTTAGCCCCCCTTTCAACCCGCCAAGGGTCAACTCTCCCCAAGAAAAAAAATAATACATGAATATATATATATATATATATATATATATGTATATATGGGCATATAATGACAGAACTAACAAGCCAATAAAAAAATCATGATGAATAAATAAACCTGAGCAGATCCGTACAAAAAAAATGAATGGAGTAAGTGACAATAAAAATAAAAAAAAGGTAACAATGACAGTAAGCAAGATAAGGGAAGTCACCCGGAACAGATGTGGAAAGAGGAATGAGCAACAGGATAATAAGAATAATAATGATAAAACATTATAAGATACTAATATTCCCACATTGCAGTCCCGTCTCTCCCGTGACCCGGTGCCGAAGGAACAATGACGTCGCCCTTCCAGGTTGGGCCTGAGTCTTGGGAATTATCCCAATATGGTCAACCCCCACCTGATCTTGGGCCGACACTCCGACTAAACCAGATTTGTTTCCCACCCTGGAGCCCTTCCGGGTCGTTATTAAAATTGCCGTACATTCGGCAGACATTTGAACCGATTCGTCCCGGTTTTCCCGTCGCGTTTCTACCACGGACCCGTGTCCGAATATGAAAAGGTCCATGAGTGACCGACATGGCCAGTGGCTCGCATCCTAATGCGTACTTTGGTGTGATTTTCTCTTGTCTCTTTCTCACGCAATTAGTATTATTCTTTTCGGCCGCAGGGCCCCTAATTTCGGCAATTAATCAAGGGTATTCCCTCGTATGGGGGATGTAAATGACGTCGTGACCTTGATGGCGCGACGGGATTCGGTCCCGACACGAACCACACAATCGCCTGACGAAGTCAGATCGAGCGCACCATGGACTCTTCGGAGCCCGAATAAATTGTCACTTCGGTGACTGGCACGCCCACGCACATAATAGACGAAACCACCTGAACCGGCGAATTAAAGTGCGTCCACAGTTCTGGCACGCCCGGTGGGACCGATCCACCCCTCATCTCTTTACCGAAATTAGGGGCCCCGCGGCCCCCTTCTTGTAATACTAATTGCGTTATTTTCTCAAATGCAGGAGAGAGAATTACATCATGCTGCCAACCATGGCTGTCACTTGCGGCCCTCAGCCCGTCGAGAACCACGTCCGAGGTGGCTACCTGGCGGTCCCCCTCAGCTTCGGGAGCTTCCCTCCCACTGTAGGCTTCCCCAACTTCTTGGGGGTGGCCTTTGTCAACGTTCTTGAGGTGAAGGCGCCCGAGGAGTCCCAGATCAACGCTCCCGCTCCGGGGGCCGTCGAAGCTACTGTCAACCGAGCTACGGCCAAGAACAACAACAGCGTCCCCACAATGACGCTAAGCTGCAACGTGCACCACGTGCACCAAACTACCGGCCCTTCCCACCAAGGGTCAGCATCCCACCGAAGAAGGCTTCGGAGGAGCAATACCGGCGCCGGCTCGGGGCGCTGCTCGTCCAACTCCGGAAAGTCCATGACTGTTGGGGCCCTCCAAGTCCGTCTGGACGGGAAGAGATCCCAAGTGACACCGTACCGTACCGTCCCGACCGTCCCAGTCCGTAACTCTTTTCAAGGACTGGAGAAGCTAAAAGAGAGGGCCACGCCCGCATCCCCAGCTACGGTACCGAAAAAGGCGCCGGCTCATAGGCCGGCCAAACTGAAGCAAGTCTGGGTACCCAAGGAGGCCCATCCCACTGCACCCGCCCAGGCAGGGCCCAGCACTTCCTACCCGAGGAGGGCCCGACGAGATGGCAGGGTCGAGGTGGTGACCCCAACTCTCCGACCGGCACCCGTCAGCCCGGCGCCGTCCGAGAATGTCCACCGCCGTCCAATAAAGCATCAACGCAACGCTGCCCGCCCAGCACTCAGGGCCTACTCTCCCCCTGCCACTATCATTGACATGCAACCGCAGGCTGCTCTCCCTGACCAGGAGTGGGAAGGGATCGAGCAGGCTATGAGGAATTACCTTCGAGGCCCGGGTAGCACCCCCATCGGCCGCCAGAGACTGCTGGGGGCAATGGCCTCCGCTTTCCCAGAAGAAGGAGCCCCACCCGCACCCAGCGCGGAGTCGAGGAATCGCTCGGAGGAGCCGCGCCAGTCCCCCGTACGGGAGGAAATGCCGCCCCGACGATCGGTCTTCGACAGACTGGTGTTCCCAGGAAGATCGTCTAGGAGGGAGACAAAGAGAAGCAAGAACAAGAGATGGCAAACATTCACCTGCAACATGGCAGGAGTTCAAGGCCGGTACGGGGCCTTGCCCACCGATCCGGAAGAAGTGGCCAGAATCGCCGTCAGGCCGGGACCCCTCACTAGAAGAGGGAGAGCGGCAGGCGGTGTGGCACCCACAGGCCCCGAAGGGACCTTACCTGAAGAGCCCCTCTCGGCACTCACGGCCAATGTGGTCACCACCGATGACACGAGTGGCGGACCCTCGACATCATCCGAGGACGCCCCGACCGAGGAGACAGGGGGCATGCCCAGCCTCCCCACGGTTGACCCGGCAATGCTGCTCATGATGCAGCGGTTCCAGCAGGAAATTGAATCACTTAAAAAGCAATTGAATGAGCGGAACATACCGCCCCCGATGTCCTGGCAGACCGAGGTTATACCCGAAGTACCCAGGGACAGGGGGCAGTCTTCAGAAGTAGCCCTCCCAGTAGCCCTCAATCCTCTCGGGGGCGTGCCACTGCAGCAGGCACACTGCGCTGCACCGCCCCCGTCGCAGGCCTCACCTTCCCAAGGGTCCCTCATGGCCCCCCAGGTGACCGTGCTGGCCACCCCGAGCGCGCAGCCCGCTCATTTTTATCCGAGTCCGATTGACCCAGCAACGGTTAGCCGGTTGATGCTGGAACAGATGATAGACATGAAACTGGCCGAGAGAGGCGATGGGGATCAGAAGGCGTTCGACGTCTATAGGGTGCCCTACCCGGCTCACTATGCTGCGAAGAAGTTGCCGGTCGGCGTCACCATGCCACCCAAGTTCGAAAAGTTCAACGGGCAAGGGTCCCCCAGGGAGCACATTGCTTATTATGTGAATGTCATGGGGGACTTGGCTGCTGATGAGGCCTACCTCCTGAAGTTCTTCGGCTCGACACTCACCGGGCTTGCCTTTAAGTGGTACTCCGGCCTGCCACCCGGGTCTGTCACCGACTGGCCCGACATGCAAAAGAAGTTCAAAGAGAGATTTTATGTTGCGGAGCGGGAGGTCACCGTGGCATAACTTTACGCCACAAGACAGAAGAATGACCAGTCGGCCCTCGACTATATCAAGAGATAGAGGAACCTCAGCATGAGGTGCAGGCGTCCCCCACACCAGGAGGATGCGGTGCAGATCTGCAAACAGAACTTGAAGAAAGAAATCCTGGAAAGAATGATCGGCACCGAGGTCAAGACATTCGACCGCCTGAACAACGTGGTAGCAGAGATCGAGGCATTTTTGGCCCGATACTCCTCCACCTCGGCCATGTCAAGCCAAAGAGCCAGGCAGGCCGAGAAGAAGCCGGCTCCCCCCGAGGTGCACACATTAGATTTCCAGGCTTTTGAAAAATAGAAAGAGAAAGCCAAGGGGGCTGCCGACCTTCCTCCGCCCAGAGCCGCAGAACGGCGGGAAGGCCCCTCACTAAGGGTGAAGATGAGGAATAAGCTGTATTCCTTTGCCCGGGACAAGTCTAAGCTTCTGTTCGAATGGGCAACCAGCTACAATAAAATTACACTGCCAGAACCGAAAAGGCCCGGTGACCTAAAGAAAAAGGATGACCCGCGCTTCTGCCCGTACCACCGAGTGCTCAGGCATACCATTGAAGTCTGCTATGTCTTAAAGGATGTTATTGAGTCCTTGATCAAGAATGGGGAGCTGGACATGGGGGATCATAGAGTGGACCCCCCGCAACCGCATGAGTTGCCCAGCATAACCTCCACTGCCAATATGGTCTTGCTATACCAGGAGTTGCCTGAGGAGTGGGCGGAGGCCTGCGCCCGCGCCACTTATGAGACCTTCATCATGATCCCGGCTCAGGATCAAGGAGGCTGGCAGACTGCAACTAGAAAGAATAGAAGAGCGCACGTCCCTCGACCCAGCCCCGGAGTTCGTCTGAGGGACGCAACACCCCGGCCTGCACCGCCCCCAGCAAGCCCAGTTCACCACGACACGGCCCCCCGGCTAGTCATGAGGCGGTCCACTCACAATAAAAAGAGCTCTGTCCCGCTGCAGATGCACAAGAAGACCAGCCCAGAGGTTGAAAGACTCCAGGCTATTATTGATGGGCTTGAAGATTATGAGTAGCCCGAAATCCAGCCTGTGGAGCTGAAGGAGTATGTCCCATGGGAGGAGTTCAAATCACTCGAACTGGCTCCAGGGGCAGAAGCTGAAGCAGAGAAAGAGCCTCCCCTGTGGGCTGAACTTCCCCAAAAGCAGCCATCCACCGCAGCAGGAAAGAAGAAGAAGAAGAGAAGACCCAAGGGCAAGAAGAAGAAGGAGGTCATCGTCGCCTGCAACACCCCCTCGACTTTATTCGACACTGCCCTTTCCCTGGAGGAAACAGAAGAAGAGCCACCCCATGAGCCGCCGGAAGCGAATCAAGCTGAAGTCTCCACTTCCCAACACGCCACCAGGTCGGGAAGGAAGTGGGGGCGCCCTCCTCAGGATAACCTCAACATCATGCTCAGGGGGGAACAACCATACCAGGTCCCCGACCCTGAGGCCCGAGGCACCGAGATCCCTCCTCCGGCGGGTCTCTATCTCATAGGGGCTAGGAGCCGAGGCACCCCTTCATTCGCCGAATTCCTGTTAGCCCGAGCAGGCTGGAAAGCGCGCTCCCAGGGGTCTCCTTTTGACCGAAAAAGTAAGCAGCTCTCAAGCTCTACCGGCGGCAACTCTTCCTCAGCCAAAAGCGGACAATAGTGATATCCCAAACCTCACCGAATTCATGCGGGGGGCAGAGGAAGCCCAGCAGGCCCCGCCGGCTCAACAGGCTGCAACAGAGCCCACAAAGCTGGCATCCTCTGACCTGACACCCAGCTCCAGGGTGGGGGCAGGCGCAGTAAGCCCGAAGAGATGAAATTACTCAAGGTGCGGGCTGCCGACCGAATAGTCAGACACCTCAAGAAGATCCTGACCCGGTTTACCGTGTGGGAGATGTTGTCTTTGGACGAAGAAACACGGCAAGCCATCATTGCCACACTCTAGACGCCAGCGCACCTTAAAGCTTGCCTGGCAGAAACCTCACCTGAAGTAGCTGTGGCTTTCACAGAAGACGACATGCTCCTGCCGACCTGTAGCCACAACAGGCCCCTCTACATGAAAGGGCAGCTGAACGGCCAGCCCATCAACAAAGTCCTGATCGACCCGGGGGCAGCAGTGAATATACTCCCATGCCGGGTGTACCAAAAGCATTATTTTGATGTACACCTGGTTGAGGTCTGAAATGTCAAGATTGCTGGTTTTAACCAGAAATGTGAGGTGCCCATGGGGGTCGCAGAGTTCAGCCTGACCTTTGATGACTTCACCACCAAGGTCTAGTTCCACGTCATCAACTCCAACATTTCCTATAAGGCGTTGCTTGGCCGGCCCTGGCTACACCAGAACAGAGTGGTGCCCTCCACCCTGCATCAATGCATCAAGTACCCCTATGAAGGGAAGGAAGTCAGAATCTTCGCCGACCTCCACCCATTCGAGGTGTTCGAGTGTCACTTGTCAGATACCAATCTATATCTAGAGAAGGCGAAGCAGGCCCCCCAAGCCGCCCAAGACAAAGGGAAGAAGAAAGTGGAGTCGGGCAGTTGGTTTCCTCCGCCGCCCCCAGGTTATGTGGCTCCCCCACATGTACCATTCATTGCACAAGAAGGGGGGGTATTTAAGGGAGCCCCTATCCCTATCTACTCTACATCGGGGACGCCTTACCTCCAAGACCTGCTGGAGGATGTCAGGGTCCAGCCAGGGATCATCAAGCCCATTACAGAGATTGACTATCAAGCGGTCGAGCGGCTGAGGACCTTTGAGGTGCCTAACCCGGAGGGGCCATCCACCATCTTTTATGTTGCCGGGGAAAAGCCAGTCATGGAAGACGATGATTGCCGGTCTCCTGACGAGTTGCATGACCCGCACGTCCCCATTGTGGGACTTCCCCATATGACCGACAAGGCAGCCAGAATGGTCAGAAAGCAAAAGATCCCCCCCTATCAACCCTCCAGCCGGAAGGAAATGTTCGAAAGAATGTGGAACCCCCCAAACCTGGATCGGCGGTTGCTGCAAATCACCAAGCACCCCGGTCTGGGCTTTTCACCAGAAGATTATTACGAAACTGATGTGATATCGGTTTCGGCCTTGTCCGACGATGACCCCGCGGAAGCTGAAGATTTGCGGGAAGCCCACCAAGAAGTATATCCCAGGCCTCCGGCTGAGGAGGCACAAGACGAAGAAGTGTTCCTTTGGAACCCTCTCCGCCGCTGCTGCACGGGGAAAACCCCCTCTCTCTCCGACAGACTAGCCTCGCAAGAGCACACCGTCGAGGGGCCCTCACTTCGGCCTGCTGGCGAAGCAAGAAGCAGAAGCATGGGTCATGCCCAAAATTCCCCTCGATATGACCCCGTCATGTACGCCTTGTACCACAGGCAGCAACGGGAGATCGAGATGTTAAAAGCACGGCTGGCTGAGTTGACCTCGCTAGTTGCCGACCTCATCCAGGGCTCTCTCCGCCCGTGGGGTGGCTACATGTCTCGACCCCGAGACACCAGTCCCGATGTCCCCGTCTGGTCAAGAAGGGAGACAAGAGACACGGCAAGTCCATTAACCGGGCGGCCAACCAGGCAAGGCCTGACACTCCAAGAGAAGCTGCAAAAGCCCTACTCTTTCCCAAGAGAGAAGACTCAGGGTATTTTTGACTGGGCCTGCCATTACGGCAAGGTCTCCCTCCCACGATCCAAGAGGCCGCAGGACACCCGAAGAAGTGGGGACCCACTGTTTTGTCCCTACCACCAGATACTGGGCCACGCCATCGAAGACTGCTATGTCTTCAAAGACATTGCTCAAAACCTCATTGACAGAGACGAGCTCAGAATGGGAGACTATGTGGTGGCCCCGCCACGCCCCCACGTGGCAGATAGCCCCAGAACGGGAGCCTATACCGTATCCATCCAGTACCAAGCGCCTGAAGATGCGGCTACCCCAGCCCCCACCGGAGCTATCTATGATGATTATATAGAAGATCCCGAGGTGGCCTTGTGCCTTTCTGCACCAGCGGACCCCGCGGACCCGGTAGCTACGGTCCATGAGGAATGCGCGACAGATGCAGACCCCGCGCCCCTTCATGAGGAACAAGAAGAGGGGGACAGCATCCTCGAGCCCGAAGACAATGAAGATCAAGACTTCGTCGATTTGTCGCCAGCCCCGCCGAAAATTGAAAATCGCGGCCAGGCCACAGTCGACGAATTGATTGAGATCAACCTTGGCACATAAGGTGACCCCAGGCCGACCTTTCTGAGTGCTCTTATGCCCCTGAAGGAGTGAGAACAATACACAAAGTTGCTGCAAGAATTCTGGGATTGCTTTGCCTGGAATTATAAAGAAATGTCTGGGCTCAGCCCCGAGGTGACTCAGCATGTAAGACCCCAAATTCTTTAGAAATTTATTTAGAAAGTTATTTGTAATTATTTGGAATTTATTTGAAGTTATTCGAATTAATGAGAATTATCCAAAATAATTAGATTAATTAATTAATTAATAGAATAAGTCATTTTTCTACTATTTTCTAAAAATCCCCAAAAATCACATCTTGTAGAATTAATTTTGTTTAGCAACTTTGTCTTCTACATTTAAGCCTAAGAAAATCATTTATTATGCCGAATTAGTGAACTTAGTTTGCCGAACTTAACATTTAACTATTTACGGAATAGTATAAGTAATAATCTACTACCTTAGAAAAATCTGTAAAAATAGTAAATAGATTTAGGTCGATGTAGATAACCACTTTTCCTTCTGGCATTAGGCCATTGTAAATCCGTGGTAAGATCTATTTAGAGTTTAAACCCAAAAGTGCACACTTTTGACCCACACCTAACCCTTAGTTTAAAACATGAAATTCGACCTCAATACTCGACCAAATGATCTGAAATCGAGGGCAAATGGAAGGCCACAATGTAAGGAATATTTACCCTCAATCAATTTGAGGTAAACCTAGCCCCAAAACATGCTGCCGACATAGTTTGGTCAAGTCAAGGATTTCGACGCCATTTCTAAACACGTAGCTTGCAGCAGCGAATACTCCCAATTCCGAAGGCTCCAGAAGCTCTATGAGCTATCAAAATGAAGCCCTACGAGTCTTCTTTCATTTGGCTACTGTGGGGTTCTCTGAAGTTTCAGATCTGGAGAGATCTAGCTCGATTTGTGGAGGTGGGTCAGCAGGCCGTTGGCTTTCCTTCATCCTTCTTTGATCCATCGATTGAGGTAAAAATTCTCAACCAAATCTTGATCATGAGTATAGCAAATTATTCCTCTCATCGAGCTCTATCCATTGGTGGCAAAAGCCCCAATTTTCATTAGGTGTCCGTGGAGAAATCGAGCTTTTTGTGAGGTGCTGTCTAAGTGTTCTTCATCCTAGGGTTTGAGTTTTCTCTCTCCGATTTGAGGTAGGATCTAACAACCAAACTCTAATTAACTTACATGATGTAATCATCATGTTGTTAGCTTTCATTTAACGTAGGAAGCCCCAAATTTCATTGAGCATACTTGGAAAATTTTGATTTTTAGTAAGAGCATGTCTAGAATTTGATGTATATTATGTTCTTCAAGTAGAAGCTTGATTTTTGGGCTATTTTTGGATTAGATAACTTGATCCACATATGGCTTATAGTATACGGTTGGATTCATCATTAAGTTAGCTTTCTTTTGATATAAAAAGCCCCAAATTCCGTTGTGTATATTGAGAGAAATCTACGTTTTAGTAGACGCATGTCAAGAACTAGGTTCTTCATGTATTCATCATAAATAGGTTGTGATTCGATTGAGTTTTCAGCAAATTTCTTGTTTCAATCTCTTGTTTTATGACCTTAGTATGTATATTAAGAACCCTAGAGCATTTGGTTAAAATCCCAACTCATTTAGACCCCAAATCATTGAGTTTTCATGGTTTACGGAATCACCCGTCGCTTCTGGAAGTGTAGGGGTCGACACCCAGTGAAGGGGGTCGACCCATTGGGTCGACCCATGAAGTTTTTTTTGAGGGGTCGACCCAATGGGTCGACCCACACCCAGGAAGGCTCCTGGAATGCCAGGGGTCGACCCAATGGGTCGACCCATGCCCTGTATGACCCCATTAATGATGTTTTTGACCCGGGGATCAATCCGGATCATTGGGGAATCAATCCATTCAACCTAATCACATTGAAAACTACATTTTTGAGGAACTAATGACCTATTCATGTACCCTTTTTAGTTTCAATTAACATTGGTCCATACATGCAAACTTAGTGTAAAAACACACCGTTTATCATCTTCATTTCAATGCATACAAGATTAAATAGAAACCCAAATAATTAGTGGTTAATGGTGTAACTAAATCTCTGTTAATGCATTCTATTTCACTCCTGTGGGAGTTGTTCTTTGCCTTATCATCTTGAATCAGCTTCTTGGCAATTGTCTTAATGCAAATGATAATGGTTAATCATGATATCTTAACTTGGTGATTAGGATTAATATGTTGATTAGCTTGTTTGATTACTGCTGTTTTACAGTAGCGCGGCACGATTAACTCTTGTTGTGACTTGGTTTCGATCTCCTTGATGATTATACTTACCTTGAAATTCTCGAAATGAATCTCTTTCCTACGTGAAGTTGTTATTGCTACTTAGTTTAAACCTTGGAATTCTAGCCATAAACTGTGGAAGTCTAGATTCGTGGGATCTTTGATCCAAAGAAATCAATGCCTAGCAAACAATTAAGGGCTCGGTCTGGTCCTGGGAAGAGCGCCCGAACACTACGTGTACCCCCGGGGAGGTGAATGACTAGGTGTGGCATTTGGCACCAGTACTTGACATGTGTTAAATCTAGGACTGTCCACTACTCTCTCCACTACTCTCTACATTACTTTATACTACTTTTCACTTTCCACTCTTCACTGTTCTATACTCTACTTGTGGTTACTTTACTTGCTTATTACTTGGACGTGGAAATGAAATTACTTACGTGCTTGACATGACTTGAATTGTCTTGATATGGCCAACTTTTTATCGTTATCTCCTGTAGTAAATTCTTGTCTTACTATTCTATTCATTATATTTCTTGACCTTGCAAGATCTTTAAATTCTGTTTTGTGATATCACCGTTATCTTTTTATTATTTTTATCATTTGTAGCATGACATTTTAAAATGTAACTAAACTGTTAATCACTTATACATGTCTATTATTTCCTACTGAGCGTCAGCTCATAGTTGTGTTTTCCCCCTTTTCCAGGCTTTTCAGGTGACGCGCTTACCGATGGGGAAGGGCAGGAGTGATGTCTTGAGTGTATCAGTTCTAGTGTGTTAGTAGTGTGTTATCTTTCTTTAGTTGTGTTTTGGAGAGCTTTTAGTCTCAGTCTTGTTATTGAGTTTTAGTGGTTGATTATTCCAGTTGTATTAAGTTGAACTTGAGGTTATTGTATCAGTTGTGGTTTGTTAATGATCATTTAGTATTTCCATCTTGTAGCACTTGTGTATTATTTTAGATTAGTTCTCTCTCTTGCCAGCGTGTCCCTAACTGTACGTCCCGATATTTCTGCCTTGTTCGGGGCGTGACAGTTTAGTTGGTATCAGAGCCTAGGTTTCACATTCCTAGGTTTCCTAAGTTTTAGGTTTTCTTGCATTGCATCCCAATAATCGGTATATCAAAAGGTGTTGTCCGAACGTTAGGCTACGCCTATCGGGAAGGTCGCACACTTGCGCGAGTGGTCTTCGGACCGATTACCTCCGCCAGGTACCGAGTTTTTGGTCGTGTCTAGGTGCATTAGATCCCTAACCTTGTAATAGTCTAGGACCTGACCTGGTGAGAATGGGTAGAAACTTGGGTTAAGATCGTTTCTTAATCGTGTAATTATTTATCTTGATTAAACCTAAGTAATCTATTTCTCGTGTAGATGGCAGCTGATCGTGCTGAATGGAGGAACCTACAGCGTACGGTACAAGGCCTTACTCAGGCCCTTCAGCAAGTAGCTCAGGCAGGAGCGGCACCGCATGGCACCGGTGATCTATACCGGAACTTCCGCGGAATGAACCCACCTAGATTCGCTGGTTCGACTGACCCTGACCAAGCCGAGCACTGGCTAGATGAGATGGGGAGAATCTTTGAAGTTATGCAATGCACCAACCAGGAGCGTGTCCTTTTGTCCACATTTCAACTGGAACATGATGCACGTACTTGGTGGGATTCTATCAAGGCAACTCTCGGTGATCGGCAAGTTATGTGGGAAGAGTTCGAAGAACTCTTCAACAGCAAGTATTTTTCTGATAGAGTGCAAGAGAAGAAAGCGGCAGAGTTCGCGGCCTTGAAACAGCGAGGTTTGTCCGTGGCAGAGTATGAGGCTCAATTTGCACGGCTTTCTCGTTATGCTACTCATCTCATTTCCACCGAGAAGATGAAGGCGAAGCGCTTTCTCAATGGATTGAAGCTTCATTATATCAACCAATTGGCACCGATGGAGATTTCCACTTATTCTGAGATGGTAAAGAAAGCGCAAGTTCCAGAGGATACTCTTGAGATGACGGAGAGAATCCGTGAGAAAGGCACCAAGAAAGAATTACCTACGGGTTCCTGGAGTGTCAAACCCGGGTATACCAAGAAGAGGCCTGTTAGTGGACCTGGTTCGTGGAGCGGGTCCAGATCGTGGAAGGGCAAGATGCCGAGGCATGAAGACAAGAAGCCTGGCCTTATTGTTCCATTCAAGGGCGTGTGTAACTATTGTGATCGTCCGGGTCACAAGATAGAGGAGTGCTGGCGCAAGCAAGGCGCCTGTTTGCGATGTGGAAGCAAGGAGCACCGTATCCCCAATTGTCCTCTCATATCGGAACAAGCTACACCGGCAAAACCTCTAGTCTTCAAGAAACCACAAGGCAAGCTTCAAGCATTACATGAAGATGAAACTGGGATTTCTGATGATGGCGGACTCGTCGAAGGTACCCTTACTATAATCGATAAGCCCGCATTTGCTCTCTTTGATACTGGTGCAACACATTCATTTATTTCTCGGAGATTTGCTAAGTCATTAGTTGTGGAACCTATTTTGATGAATTCTCCGTCAGAGATTTCAACCCCTATTGGCACTAGATCAACAATCCAGTATTTCTATCCTTCTAGTAAGGTTATGATTGGTGAACAGAACTTTCCAGCAGATTTGGTCTGCATGGACATGAAGGATTATGATGTAATCCTAGGAGCAGATTGGTTGGCCAAGTATGAGGCCAATGTTCACTGTAGTTCTAGCTCAGTGACTCTTACTGGACATTCTGGTTTATCTTTTACGGGAGTCAAGCACCATAACTCCGTACCGCTCATCTCGGCTCTTCGAGCTGATAAGCTTTTGAGGCATGGGTGTGAGGCTTTTCTAGCCTTTGTTTGTGCAACTCCTGAGCAATAGATGGAGATCAAGAACATTCCTGTTGTCCGAGATTTTCTTGATGTCTTTCCAGAAGAACTACCAGGACTTCCGCCTGAGCGGGAAGTTATCTTTTCTATTGATCTTATTCCTGGCACAGCTCCTATTTCTAAGGCTCCTTATCGTATGTCTCCTGCGGAACTGAGGGAACTGAAGCAGCAACTGATGGAATTACTTGAGAAGGGTTTTATTCGTCCTAGTACTTCTTCGTGGGGAGCCCCTGTACTATTTGTCAGGAAGAAAGATGGTTCGATGAGGCTGTGCATTGATTATCGGCAATTAAACCAGCAGACTGTCAAGATCAAATATCCCTTGCCGAGGATTGACGAGTTATTTGACCAGATAGCGGGAGCTTAATATTTCTCTAAGATCGATCTTCGATCTGGATATCACCAGTTGCGGATTAAGGAAGATGATATTTATAAAACGGCTTTCCGCAGCAGGTATGGTCATTTTGAGTTTGTCGTTATGCCTTTTGGTCTAACGAATGCACCAGCGGCTTTCATGCAGTTGATGAACGATGCATTTCGGCCCTATCTTGATCAATGGGTCGTGGTCTTTATTGATGACATCCTGATTTATTCTAAGAATGAGGAGGAACATGCTGAACATCTGAGAATGGCATTGCAATTGTTGAGAGATCATCAACTATATGCTAAGTTCAGTAAGTGTAAATTCTGGCTGCAAGAGGTGTCCTTTCTAGGACATATCATTACGAAGAACGGTATTTCTGTTGATCCTTCGAAGGTTGAGGTAGTGAAGAATTGGGAACAGCCAACCAGTGTGACAGAAGTTAGAAGTTTTCTAGGCCTGGCAGGTTATTATCGAAGATTTATTCAAGATTTCTCCAAGATTGCAGTACCTATGACAAGATTAACCCGCAAGGAGAATAAGTTTGATTGGTCAGATGATTGTCAGCGAAGCTTTCAGACTCTGAAGGAGTGTTTGACTACTGCACCTGTTTTGGCTTTACCTTCTGGTGAAGGAGGATTTTTTGTTTATACTGATGCATCAGGTCTTGGCTTGGGCTGTGTACTCATGCAGCATGGGAAGGTGATTGCCTATTCCTCTAGACAGTTGAGGAAGCACGAAGATAATTATCCTGTTCATGATTTGGAACTTGCTGCAGTCGTGTTTGCTTTGAAGACATGGAGGCATTACTTGTATGGAGAAACCTTTACAGTGTTCTCAGATCATAAGAGTTTGAAGTATTTATTTTCTCAGAAGGAACTCAACATGAGGCAGCGGAGATGGTTGGAGTACTTGAAAGACTTCGACTTCTCGATTGAGTATCATCCTGGCAAAGGTAATGTTGTGGCAGATGCATTAAGCCGGAAGCCGGTAGCTAGATTGTCAAGTCTCATGTTACAAGAATGGAGGTTGTTGGAACAATTATCTAGTCTGGATCTTAATATTGACAATGATCGGAGCTTGATTGCTCAGATTCAACTTAAACCTGAATTATTGATAGAGATCAAGTCCTTGCAAGATAATGACCCCGAGTTGGTAGAGATCAAGGGAAGCTTGAGCAGCAGACCTGACTTCATGTTGGCCGATGATGGTAGATTATTATTTAAAGGCAGAACTTGTGTTCCGGATGAGGCTACAATAAAGAACAAAATTCTTGAGGAAGCTCATAGATCCAGATATACCATTCATCCTGGAGGCACTAAGATGTACCGAGATTTGAAAAGGTCCTTTTGGTGGTCGAATATGAAAAGAGAAGTTGCAGATTTTATGAGCAGATGTTTGGTATGTCAGCAAGTTAAGGCCGAACATTTCAGACCAGCAGGGAAATTGAAACCACTCGACATACCCCAATGGAAGTGGGAAAGCATTGGCATGGATTTCATTATGGGTCTACCTAGGACTCGTGGTGGATTTGATGCGATATGGGTGATTGTCGATCGATTGACAAAGTCGGCTCATTTCTTACCAATTAAGTCCAAGTGGACGATTGATGTATTGGCTACCTTCTATATAAAGGAAGTGGTGAGATTGCATGGTATCCCAGTGAATATAGTATCTGATCGAGACCCCAGATTTACTTCACATTTCTGGAAGGGACTGCAAGAGTCTTTGGGTACTCGTCTGAATTTCAGTACTGCTTTTCATCCACAGACAGATGGACAGACTGAAAGAACCAATCAGATAGTGAAAGATATGTTGCGAGCTTGTATGATTGATTTCGGTGGTAATTGGAGTGAGCATTTGGCATTAATTGAATTCGCTTACAATAACAGCTATCAGTCTAGCATTCAGATGGCTCCTTTTGAAGCACTATATGGTAGAAGTTGTCGTTCCCCGTTGTGTTGGGACGAGGTAGGTGAGAAACAGTGGCTTGGACCAGATCTTGTTTCGAAATCATCACAGAACATCCGTGTTATCCGAGACCGGTTACAAGTAGCCTAGTCAAGACAGAAGAGTTATGCCGACAACAGGAGAAGAGCATTGGAATTTCAGGTTGGCGCGCATGTGTTCTTAAAGGTCTCTCCAACGAGAGGGATCCGAAGATTTGGCATTCATGGCAAGCTGAGTCCGAGGTACATTGGTCCATTCGAGATTCTAGATAGAGTGGGAGAGGTGGCATACAGACTGGCTTTACCGCCGCATTTGTCTTGCGTACATAATGTTTTCCATGTGTCTATGTTGCGGAAATATGTGTACGATCCCACTCATATCATTCAGCAGGTGGATTTTGAACTGAAGGAAGATTTGACCTATGAGGAAAGACCTGTCAAGATTCTGGACCGGAAGCAACAGCAACTCCAGAATCGTTCGATACCGATGGTCAAGATTCAATGGAGTCGGCGTGGGACCGAAGAAGCTAAATGGGAGTCTGAAGAGACTATGCGAAAGCGGTATCCCGATCTATTCTAGGTGAGCGATCTTTTTCTACTCTTAGTTTTAGTGCAGTGAATTTGGAGGACCAAATTCCTTTAAGTAGGGGAGGGTGTAAGACCCCAAATTCTTTAGAAATTTATTTAGAAAGTTATTTGTAATTATTTGGAATTTATTTGAAGTTATTCGAATTAATGAGAATTATCCAAATTAATTAGATTACTTAATTAATTAATAGAATAAGTCATTTTTCTACTATTTTCTAAAAATCCCCAAAAATCACATCTTGTAGAATTAATTTTGTTTAGCAACTTTGTCTTCTACATTTAAGCCTAAGAAAATCATTTATTATGCCGAATTAGTGAACTTAGTTTGCCGAACTTAACATTTAACTATGTACGGAATAGTATAAGTAATAATCTACTACCTTAGAAAAATCTGTAAAAATAGTAAATAGATTTAGGTCGATGTAGATAACAACTTTTCCTTATGGCATTAGGCCATTGTAAATCCATGGTAAGATCTATTTAGAGTTTAAATCCAAAAGTGCACACTTTTGACCCATACCTAACCCTTAGTTTAAAACACGAAATTCGACCTCAATACTCGACCAAATGATCTGAAATCAAGGAAGGCCACAATGTAAGGAACATTTACCCTCAATCAATTTGAGGTAAACCTAGCCCCAAAACGTGCTGCCGACATAGTTTGGTCAAGTCAAGGATTTCGGCGCCGTTTTTAAACACGTAGCTTGCAGCAGCGAATACTCCCAATTCCGAAGGCTCCAGAAGCTCTATGAGCTATCAAAATGAAGCCCTACGAGTCTTCTTTCATTTGGCTACTGTGGGGTTCGCTGAAGTTTCAGATCTAGAGAGATCTAGCTCGATTTGTGGAGGTGGGTCAGCAGGCCGTTGGCTTTCCTTCATCCTTCTTTGATCCATCGATTGAGGTAGCAATTCTCAACCAAATATTGATCATGAGTATAGCAAATTGTTCCTCTCATCGAGCTCTATCCATTGGTGGCAAAAGCCCCAATTTTCATTAGGTGTCCGTGGAGAAATCGAGCTTTTTGTGAGGTGCTATCCAAGTGTTCTTCATCCTAGGGTTTGAGTTTTCTCTCTCCGATTTGAGGTAGGATCTAACAACCAAACTCTAATTAACTTACATGATGTAATCAGCATGTTGTTAGCTTTCATTTAACGTAGGAAGCCCCAAATTTCATTGAGCATACTTGGAAAATTTTGATTTTTAGTAAGAGCATGTCTAGAATTTGATGTATATTATGTTCTTCAAGTAGAAGCTTGATTTTCGGGCTGTTTTTGGATTAGATAACTTGATCCACATATGGCTTATAGTATATGGTTGGATTCATCATTAAGTTAGCTTTCTTTTGATATAAAAAGCCCCAAATTCCGTTGTGTATATTGAGAGAAATCTACGTTTTAGTAGACGCATGTCAAGAACTAGGTTCTTCATGTATTCATCATAAATAGGTTGTGATTCGATTGAGTTTTCAGCAAATTTCTTATTTCAATCTCTTGTTTTATGACCTTAGTATGTATATTAAGAACCCTAGAGCATTTGGTTAAAATCTCAACTCATTTAGACCCCAAATCATTGAGTTTTCATGGTTTACGGAATCACCCGTCGCTTCAGGAAGTGTAGGGGTCGACCCATGGGGTCGACCCATGCACCCAGTGAAGGGGGTCGACCCAATGGGTTGACCCATGAAGTTTTTTTTTTGAGGGGTCGACCCAATGGGTTGACCCACACCCAGGAAGGCTCCTGGAATGCCAGGGGTCGACCCAATGGGTCGACCCATGCCCTGTATGACCCCATTAATGATGTTTTTGACCCGGGGATCAATCCGGATCATTGGGGAATCAATCCATTCAACCTAATCACATTGAAAACTATATTTTTGAGGAACTAATGACCTATTCATGTACCCTTTTTAGTTTCAATTAACATTGGTCCATACATGCAAACTTAGTGTAAAAACACACCGTTTATCATCTTCATTTCAATGCATACAAGATTAAATAGAAACCCACATAATTAGTGGTTAATGGTGTAACTAAATCTCTGTTAATGCATTCTATTTCACTCCTGTGGGAGTTGTTCTTTGCCTTATCATCTTGAATCAGCTTCTTGGCAATTGTCTTAATGCAAATGATAATGGTTAATCATGATATCTTAACTTGGTGATTAGGATTAATATGTTGATTAGCTTGTTTGATTACTGCTGTTTTACAGTAGCGCAGCACGATTAACTCTTGTTGTGACTTGGTTTCGATCTCCTTGATGATTATACTTACCTTGAAATTCTGGAAATGAATCTCTTTCCTACGTGAAGTTGTTATTGCTACTTAGTTTAAACCTTGGAATTCTGGCCATAAACTGTGGAAGTCTAGATTCGTGGGATCTTTGATCCAAAGAAATCAATGCCTGGCAAATAATTAAGGGCTCGGTCTGGTCTTGAGAAGAGCGCCCGAACACTACGTGTACCCCCGGGGAGGTGAATGACTAGGTGTGGCATTTGGCACCAGTACTTGACATGTGTTAAATCTAGGACTGTCCACTACTCTCTCCACTACTCTCTACATTACTTTATACTACTTTTCACTTTCCACTCTTCACTGTTCTATACTCTACTTGTGGTTACTTTACTTGCTTATTACTTGGACGTGGAAATGAAATTACTTACGTGCTTGACATGACTTGAATTGTCTTGATATGGCCAACTTTTTATCGTTATCTCCTGTAGTAAATTCTTGTCTTACTATTCTATTCATTATATTTCTTGACCTTGCAAGATCTTTGAATTCTGTTTCGTGATATCACCGTTATCTTTATATTGTTTTTATCATTTGTAGCATGACATTTTAAAATGTAACTAAACTGTTAATCACTTATACCTGTCTGTTATTTCCTACTGAGCGTCAGCTCATAATTGTGTTTTCCCCCTTTTCCAGGCTTTTCAGGTGACGCGCTTACCGATGGGGAAGGGCAGGAGTGATGTCTTGAGTGTATCAGTTCTAGTGTATTAGTAGTGTGTTATCTTTCTTTAGTTGTGTTTTGGAGAGCTTTTAGTCTCAGTCTTGTTATTGAGTTTTAGTGGTTGATTATTCCAGTTGTATTAAGTTGAACTTGAGGTTATTGTATCAGTTGTGGTTTGTTAATGATCATTTAGTATTTCCATCTTGTAGCACTTGTGTATTATTTTAGATTAGTTCTCTCTCTTGCCAGCGTGTCCCTAACTGTACGTCCCGATATTTCCGCCTTGTTCGGGGCGTGACACAGCACATCTTGGCCATTGATCCCACGGTGGAACCAGTGAAGCAGTCTCCCCGGCGTATGAGGCCGGAACTGATCAGCCAGATCTGCAAGGAGGTCGACAAGCTCATAGATGTCAGCTTCGTGGCGGAGAACCAATACACCACTTGGTTGGCCAACATTGTACCGGTAAAGAAAAAGAATGGACAGATCAGGATTTGCGTGGATTTTCGCGACCTGAATAAAGCCTGCCCAAAAGATGACTTCCCGGTGCCTATCACCGAAGTGATGATTGATGCAACCACCGGCCACGAGGCCCTGTCTTTTATGGATGGATCGTCCGGCTATAACCAAATTTGGATAGCCGACCACGACCGGATTCACACGGCTTTCAGATCACCCAAGGGGATATTCCACTACAAGAGGATGCCCTTCGGTCTCAAAAATGCCGGTGCTACATATCAGCGGGCGATGACTAAGATCTTCGACGAGCTGTTATATAGCAAGGTCGAATGCTACATTGACGATCTAGTTGTCAAGACTAAGAAGAGAGCTGAACATCTGAGCGACCTCAGGGTCATCTTTCAAAGGCTCCGGCTGCATGGGCTGAAGATGAACCCTATGAAGTGCACCTTTGGCGTGTCCAGTGGTAAGTTCCTCGGCTTTATTGTCCGACACAGAGGGATCGAGATTGACCCCTTCAAGATAAAAGCCATTCAGGAGTTGCCTCCTCCGAAGAGTCTGGGAGAGCTGAGGTCCCTACAGGGCCGTCTAGCCTATATCCGCAGGTTTATCTCCAACCTGTCAGGGCGTTGCCAACCCTTTCACAGACTGATGATGAAGAACGCACCCTTCAGCTGGGGTCACGAATGCCAGCGCGCGTTCGACCAGCTAAAAGAGTACCTGAAGACCCCGCCCATCTTGGGGGCACCCGTCAAAGGCAGACCGCTTGTTCTCTACATAGCTGCTACCGAATATTCACTGGGGGCAATGCTCGCCCAGAATAATGATGAGGGAAAGGAGCAGGCGCTCTACTACCTCAGCCGGAGATTGGTGGGAGCGGAGGCCAAATACACTCCGATAGAGAAAGTCTGTCTTGCTTTGGTCTTCGCAGTCAAGAAGATGAGGCATTACATGCTGTCCCATGAAGTAAGCCTAATATCAAGAGCTGACCCTATCAAGCACATCCTCTTCCAGCCTGTCCCGAAGGGGCGCCTTGGCAAGTGGGCCGTGCTGCTCATGGAGTTTGATATCACCTACGTGCCGTAGAAGGCCGTTAAGGGACAAGCCGTCGCGGATTTCTTCGTAGCACACCCCGTGCCCGAAGGCTTCCCATTGGCCACTGAGCTACTCGAAGATGAGACACTAGAAGTGGATCATGTCCAACAAGCTATCTGGCAGCTATACTTTGACGGGGCTTCGAGAACAGAAGCGACCCCGTCCGGACACGCCAAGGTACGGGCCGGAGCCGGCATCGTCCTAAAATCGCCAGACGGAGAAGTGATGCACACTTCCTGCTGCATTACTAAGCCCTGCACAAATAATGAAGCAGAGTATGAAGCTCTGATCATCGGCCTTCAGGTGGCCCTCCAAATGGAGATCAAAATGCACCAAGTATTCGGCGACTCGCTGCTGGTCGTCAAGTAGGTCCAGGGACAGTTTGATGTCCGAAAACCTGAGTTGCTCCCTTATCACACTAAGGCGAAGAGACTCATGGAGCGGTTCTACCTTCTTGAGATAGGCCATGTCGCTAGAGGGGAGAATGCACAAGCCGACGCCCTGGCAAAACTGGCAAGCTCACTGGCAGTGCCTCCAGATGGATCTCTCAGTATCCAAGTAATAAATCAGCGCCAGATGCCCAGTATGATAGAAGAGGAACCAGAAGAAGAAGAGCTAGAAGTCACTACAGCAGAAGCCGTCGGCCTACCTGACTGGAGGGACCCCCTGATGCAGTGGTTCAAGTACCAGCAGCTACCCAAGAAGAGAGAAGAGAAGATCAGGCTAATCAGAATTAAGGACTCTTATGAGCTCCGAAATGGAATATTATTCCGAATGGTGGCCGACGCCAAGCAGAAATTACTCCTCCGATGCTTGTCCATTGAAGAAGCCTGGAGGGTCATGAAGGAGGTCCACGCCGGGACAGCTGGCGCACACCAGGCCGGGCCGAAAATGAAGATTGAAATAAAGAAGCTTGGCTATTATTGGCCTACAATGTTCGACGACTGCTGCAAATATGCTAAGTCGTGTCAAAAATGTCAAGAGCATGCCACCATACCCAGAAGGCCCCCGGTGCAGTTACACCCAACCGCGCCCAGTTGGCCGTTCACCCAGTGGGGAACGGACGTCGTGGACCCCTTACCTGCATCTTCCACAGGTTGCAAGTACATTTTGGCGGCAACCGACTACTTCTCCCGCTGGGCAGAGGCTGTCGCCTTATGGGAGGTCACCGGAGAGATCGTGGTCAGGTTTGTCCGCCGTAATATCATATTCCGGTTTGGCGCGCCCGACCGAGTTGTGTCAGACAACGGCAGCCACTTCTGCAACCAGAAGGTCTATCGGCTGGCAGAAAAATATAAAATTGATTGGAGGACATCGACTCCTTACAACCCACAAGCCAATGGGCTGGCCGAAGCTTTTAATAAGACACTCTGTACTCTACTGGCCAAGACGGTTAGCTCTAACAAAAGGGACTGGGAAGAAAGAATGTACGAGGCGCTTTGGGCATACCGAACTATATACAAGACTCCAACAGGCTGCTCGCCCTTTTCTCTCGTATATGGCTCGGAGGCAATCGTCCCCGTTGAACTGGAGATACCGTCCCTCAGGGTTGCCATTCAGCATGGCCTTGTCCTTGAAGGGCAAACCAACGTTGAACGAAGGCTTGATGAACTCTCCAGTCTAGAGGGAAAGCGGCTCCAGGCCCAACAGAACATTCAGATCTACCAGGCCCGGATTGCACGCGCCTTTGACAAGCTTGTCAAGGAACGTAAATTCAAAAAGGGCGACCCCGTCATGGTCAAGAGAAGGGACCTCATGGCTGCCAACCCTAAGGGTAAGCTGAATGAGAACTAGCTCGGACCCTACGTAGTCCAAAAAGTCTACGAAGGTGGGGCCTATGTAATCGTCAACCATCGCGGGGAAGTTCAGTTCCCGCCTCTTAATGGAAGGCACTTCAGACTGTACCACGCTCCGGCGCCCCCGTTTAATCAATAATATAACCCTCCGCCCTATTTTGGGCGGATTTGCGTGATTGATGTCCAAAAGAATATCCATGTTTTCAAAAAAAAGCGAGGAAAAGGGGAAGAGGAAGGTAAAAAAAAGAAGAGAAGAAGAGAGGGAAAAGAGAAGAGAAAAAAAGGGAGAAAAGAAAAAGAGAGAGAAAAAAAAAGAGAAGAAGAGAAGAGAGAAAAAAAAAGAAGAGAAGAAGAGGGAAAGAAAAAAAGAGAAGAAAAAAAAAGAAAAAAAAGAAGAAAAAAAGAAGAGAAGAGAGAAAAAAAAGAGAAGTAAAAAAAAAGAGAGAGAGAAAAGATACAAAAGCAAGGGAAGAGTGGAAGCCGAGAAAGGGGAAGGCCCCCCACTTCCAATCACCGCCCCGTACCGATGGATATACTAAAAAGGGAACTAGACAAACTCTTCTCTCCGTCCTCCACGGGCGGTGAGTACCCCTTTGGCTCGGACCTCCCGTCCGGGTCATTGACTAGACAAACTCTTCTCTCCGTCCTCCCCGGGCGGTGAGTACCCCTTTGGCTCGGACCTCCCGTCCGGGTCATTGACTAGACAAACTCTTCTCTCCGTCCTCCCTGGGCGGTGAGTACCCCTTTGGCTCGGACCTCCCGTCCGGGTCATTGACTAGACAAACTCTTCTCTCCGTCCTCCCCGGGCGGTGAGTACCCCTTTGGCTCAGACCTCCCGTCCGGGTCATTAACTAGACAAACTCTTCTCTCCGTCGTCCCCGGGCGGTGAGTACCCCTTTGGCTCGGACCTCCCGTCCGGGTCATTGACTCAACAAACTCTTCTCTCCGTCCTCCCCGGGCGGTGAGTACCCCTTTCGCTCGGACCTCCCGTCCGGGTCATTGACTAGACAAACTCTTCTCTCCGTCCCCCCCCCCCGGGCGGTGAGTACCCCTTTGGCTCGGACCTCCCGTCCGGGTCATTGACTAGACCAACTCTTCTCTCTGTCCCCTCTGAATGACCAGAAAACTGTCTCTAACCGAGGCCCCCCGCCTGAGGCCAGTACGAGCTTTCAACATTGCGGTAGAGCTAGGGAGTCGCCCGTTCGGTATGGTGGAGTGGTCCCCTCGTCCTCCCCCTGGGAAGGCGAGCACTCTCCTGTACCCTGACAGGGGTCCCCGCCTGGTTCTCCCGAAGCAAATCTTCGCGAAGACCCACACCCTGCTAACGTGGTTCAGCACAAAAAAGGGGAAGGAAGGGGAAGAAGAAAACAATGTACGCAGAAGAGAAAGAAGGGGAAGAAAGGTCCCTCTAGGATGAATGCACACGCAAAGGACATGAGAGACCATAAATGTTCTACTCTATTCAGAAAGAGGATTAAACTACATGTGCTTCGGGGCATACCCCTGTGTTACAAAAGGGAGGAAAAGGAAAAGTAAGGGAGCGATGCCTAGTCAAGGCCCCTGAAGATGTCCTCGAGAGGGAGGATCCCGATGCAAGTGAAGTTCATCATATCGCGCAGTCGGGTCCTCAATTCCTCAAGACGGGTGAGCTCTGCTTCTACGAACACCATTTCAATTTTGGCGACGGCAAAGGCTTCCCTCTCCTCTGCGACCGCCCTTTCCGCCTCGGCAAGGTCAAGCTTGGCCGCAGCGAGGTAGCCCTCCAGCTTCTCGATCCGGCTCTTGAAGGAACAAACGCTGCCCTCGCCTTCCTCTAAGGCCTTTCCGTGGCATTCTCTATCATGGCGTCGGGCCTCGAAGGTCTGCAGATACTCGTCCGCCTGAGCATCAAGGGCGGCACGTTCGTCAGGAGCCTGGGTCGCCAGGAACTCGCGGCGCTTGACATACTTCAGCAACAACAGAACCCGCCGTGACCACTCCCCCAGCGGGCAGCCAAGCACTTGCAACGCCCCAGTCAGCTGCGTCACTATGGTGTGCACCTCCCGATACGACAGAGAAGGGTCGGCGAGGAGCATCATCCGTAGAGTGATCAGCATTTGATGGACTGGCGCTTCTGATGACGTGTGGCTGACTGAGGGCACGACCGGACGAGTAAATTCCACGGTGCTGTCCACCTCTGCCCACAGGTCAGCGTCCACTGCCGCTGAAGAGGAAGGAAGGGCAAGGGTCAAGCCGCCTGGCCGGTGTAGCTCGATGAGAGACCCTTGGCCAGCCACTACCGAGGGAGTGGACAAGACCATTGCCGAAGCCTCCGGCACTCCCGTTATTTGGAGCTCCCCTGCCCCCTCTGCCTCCGCCTGGCTCGCTTATGCCACTACTTCAAGGGGGAGGGGTGCAGGTGCAGCTGCTTCAGCTAGAGGAGGAGCTTCGAGTAAAGCCAGACCCGACGCCATCACCCACGGACTTTTCTCTCGCATCTGGGGCCCCTCCATATGTGCACGAAGCCCCGCGAATATCTGTCTCAAGAGAGGGTCCTCCATCTGGGCCGGCAGCCTCAGAAGGGTTGCAAGTGGAACCAGAAGGTGAGGGACGCCTCCCGCCTGCATGAGCACGGCAAGAGTCTCCACCTCCGGAACAGATGCCGGAGTCGGTCCCCCCGCTGGTGGCTGACCGGTGATCGGCCTCCGCTTGGCGATTGCCTTGCGAGAGCGGCCAGGCATCTTCCCGGTCGTCGGCACCACCTGCCCACATGAAATACGGTTAGCCGCCCATCACCGGGAATAAATTACGTAAGGACGAGAAGTGGGAAGAGCCATAAAGCCCCGCTTACCTCGGCCCCCGTGAAGGCGCGGCCTTCGGGCGCAATCTCTCCTTCCTCCAGAGGTCGTCCGCCGCTTCAGAAGCACTTGAAGTCCATGCGGCCGACTCTTGCTGAAGAGCCTCGAATAGAAGGGCTAGTTTGCCCGAGCCCACGTCGACCCCCACCTGACGGTCGATCGGCGCAACTGGGGTACCCTTTTCCACAGCCTCCGGCAGGTTAAGCCCCTGAAACCCAGAATTGACAAGAAAAGATCATTAGGTAAACACGAAGGAGAGGAAGGAGCCGGCCCAAGCAAACTCACACTTACAGCAGTCTTCCCCATAAAGCTCGGGGAGCCAGCAAGTAAGGGGGCCCTGAAGACCGGCTCGGGCGGCTCCGATGCACCGGACACGGCTTCGTCAGGAGCCGCTTCATCGGAGGAGTAATTGTAGTCTACCTCTTCACCCGACGATGATTCCACCGCTACAGGTTCTCCCCTTGCCGGCAAAGGGGCCTCCACTTCGAGGTCAATGGTCGGCGCACCCTCCCTCGGGCTAGATGAGGCTGGTACGCCGGACTTCAGCCTCCTCCTCACATATAGACGCGTCGTCGGGAGTTGCACGCGGGGCCCGAATAGTCCAGCGACTGCCTCTGCTATGCCTATCACGAAGAAGAAAAGGGTGGATTACATCAAATCCAGTCGGCTCCCAAAGAACAAAGAAGTCGTTTAGGCCGATAAAGACAAATACCCTCTTCGGCCCCTACAGCCCGGGATGACCCACGGGCTTCCTCGACGGGCAAAGCCTTCTCGGGAGTTGCAGCCCTGCCCTCGCCCGGGATTGACACGGGCGCCGGTTCCTTCGTGCCGCCCGTAAAGAAGAAACGCATTGTCGTCGTACGCGAGTGCGAGGCCAACCCAAGAGGCAAATCGATCACGGACGACGCAGGCGGCCGATGAACCTCACCAGCTTCGTGACTCGGCCCGGTCTGGGTAACTTCAAATTCCTCAAAAGATAGGATAGGGGCCACCGGAGGGGCTACCGTCGGAGCCGGGGATTCCTCAGCCCGCCTCCGCTTTGCCGCTTGTGGCCCGGCCACCTTGGCAGCAGCCAACGCCTCCTTAACAGGCGACTTTGCTCGGGACCTTCCCTTGGCCTGCGGTGAGGGAGCCGGGGCCGCCGCCAGTATCGCCTTTGCTATGACCGCGGCTTCACCCATGTCAGGCGCGGGCACAGGAACTGGCTCCCCCGCGTGAGGAACAGGTGTGGGCACAGGCTCTTCCACAGGAGCTGAGACAAAAGAAATATTCAAGCGTCAGGGATCTGCTCCAAGATGAAAATAAAAAAGGGGGAGACTTAAAAGACACGGCGATAGTCAAAGGTACTGACCGGCAGGTTGGCTGGGCTCGGGTCGGGCAACCTCGAATTCCTCAAAAGAGGGGACCCGTGGCGCCGAAGGAACGGCGGTCGGGGCCTTGGTCGCCTCTGTTTTTCTTCGCTTCGTGTCCCGCTGCTTGGCCACCTTTGCGGCGTCCACTGCTTTCTTCACGAGAGATTTTGCCCGGGGCCTCTTCGCTGCCTTGGGCAGAGGAGCCGCAGTCGGGGCCAGTGGCGCGGCTTCAAAATATGCAGGCTTCTGCACAAGCCGAAGGAGATTCCGGTACGTGGCCATTTGCGCGCTATCGGGGTGGTCTGTCAGAAAGGAAAAGAGAAAGAACAAACCCGCATTCATGATTAGCATCCAACTATCTGCAAAGGCCGCAATGATAAGAGACGAAGACAAAAGAAGAAAAAGAGATCAAGTACCGTGAGGGCCAGTATACAGTCGCAGTGTAATCGGCCAGTAGCTCAGGGATGGCTCTTTATCCCGACGCACCGCCTCTCGAATGAGCTAGCACACATCCTCGATCTTCTGGCACCGGTCCGTAAGATTGGCCAGATCCGCGTGCTTCTTCATGGAAAGGTGGCAGAAGAGGCTGAAGTGGTCTATGCCCCACCCGTCAGCATAATAGTACGGGATTTGCAGGCGCTTGCCCAGGATGGAGGCCCTCTGATCTTCGATCTTCAGTCCGTTCACCCGGAGAAGGATGTATAGCCACGTGGTGTCCTTATAGTTCTCGGGCTTCCTCTCCTCCCGCCTCATGAATGTGCGGTATGGGTAGAGCATATCTCTCTCCGGACGCCAGCTCTTGGCGGGAGTCCCCTCTTCCTCTATGGGGAACGGATAATTGATGAGGTCCAGGCGGTCGCTCCCTACCCGGCACAGATCCCTCAGCGTCTTCTAATAGTTGTCCTTCACCACTGAAGGCAACTCTACTTTCGACGTCGGCCTCTTATCCCGAGCTTCCCGACGAGCTGCCATATATGCCGCCACCTCCTTCTCCTATTTATTTTTGAGCCAAAGAAGATGATCGGGCTCAATGTCAAGTACCGGCACCGTCTGCCTGCTGAGGGAATCTCCTCTCGGCCCCATCCCAGCAGTCGGTCTTATGCAACCGATAGAAGGCCATCCGGGCGTTCCACCACTTTATGTAGTCTTGGGTCACTCGGGGAATGCGACCCGGGGCCGGCACCCTGAAGGAGGCAGTTTCCGCCAGGTGGAAAAAATCCCACCAGCTCTTAGCATGCTCAGCAACTGAACTTCCCGTGATGTTCCGCGAAGGCAGGCCGAACTGTGCATGATAAACAGGGATATGCTGGTCATACCCGAAGTTGCGACCAAACCGGAAGGGATAATACGGTTCCAGCAGCACATTATCCCCCTTCCTGAACACCAACACGCTTGGGCGAATGGATAGCGCCCAGTCCCTCAGCTCCGGTTCCAGCAGCGGGCAGACCGCATTCTCTTGGCTGATGGGGTGGATGTACTTCTCCACCTGATCGTCCTTGCATTCCATCTTATTGTTCACCAGAGGGCTAGGGTGCACGGCCAACATCCAGAAATGAATAGTGCCAGCCGCATCCCGGGGAACCGTCATCAACCGGCCCCGAATATCAAACATCCGCATGGAGGTAGAAGCTGGCTCTGCACTGGCAAACTCCAGCATCCTCGGTATTAGTCCCCAATCCTGGAGAGCTCGCGGGGTGAACTCGGGGAACAACGAGCAAACCCACGCGTTGAAGAAATGTAGTGGGCACACATACCGGGCCTACCTCGGGAACTGATGGGTGCTAATATCTCCCAGCACCTTGTAGATCAAGCAGAGCGTTGCCGGGCACAAAGATAGCTTAATCCCCCACGCCATCTGGCATGCCGGGTAGATGGCGTCCGGCCGAATCACTGTCTCATCCCCGTACGGCATGGCAAATGAGCACAGCCAGTACGTGAGATAGGCTGCACAGTGAGTCTGCGGGTCGACACCCATCGGGTTGGGCCCGCTCCGGCGCCCCCTGGAGGGGATCTTCACATCGAGCTTAGGCTTCGCACGCTTCTTGGGGGCAACGGCGGTGCCGACGCATGGGAATTCCTCGTACTGCTTCAGCCCGTCGTAGAAATATTCCAGCCACAGGGGCATGCGTACCCTCTTCCTGTCCCCGCGGGCGGGCTGCTTTCCCTTGTGCGACAGCTGGTACACCTCTCGGTACGCCTTCATCAGGTACCGGTATGAGTACCCAAGAGAATAATAGCCATCCCCGTTAGTCTCATCCTTAATTAAGTCGGGGAGGCATACTTCTTCATAAGGCTCCCCGTCAATGGGCAAGCCACTCAGCTGACTGAGACTCCATAAGTCAAGTGAAGTCTCGCCCTCCGCCGTGTAGAAGGTGTTAGTCTCTACACTGAATACCTCTATCATGCAGCAGCAAAGACCCTTGGAGATGGGGTAGCCATACCGGAAAGGCATATACGCTGTGGTAGATGCCGGCCCGAACCAGCAGCGGGGCGTAATTGAACAATACATACTCCGTAAACTCCACTGCCCCTTCCCGGAAGCTGTGGGCGTCTTGCCAACCCAGCGACAACTCATACTTGAACCGGATGGCTAAGCAGTCCAAGATGAAGGGCTCTTCTCTGTAGCCCCATTTCAAGGGAGCCAAGAATAAGCCGAATCGAGGCGGCTCGTTGTGCACCTTCCCGGCAGACATGTCCCATCTTGCTGGAGTAAACTGAGGCACTCGCACCAACTTGTCTTCAGCTGGCAGCACCCCCTCGATCCCCAGGACCGGCTTCCATTCCCGGGCTTCTCCCACCAGATACATCGGGATGCTCCTGGGGACGCTGTGCAATAGACTGTCTCGGGCGTGCAAGATGGCCCGCTCGACGGCCTTTATGGTGCGGAAGTCTCGCCCATCTCGGGAGCGCAGATGCCTCAGGAATCGAACAAGGTGCCTATCCTTCGAGAAATCTTTCCTGTACTCCCCGGTGGCCCGATCAAAAGTAAAGCCGCTTTCAACTCTAGCAAGCCGGCCGAAGTCCATGCTCTCACCATCGGACCCCGACGACTCTGCCAAGGCAGCTATCTCCGCATGCTCTCGGTCCAGGTCCTCCACATTGAGCCACGTGACTGCTGGCACTGGACCCCGCGGGATAAGGTCGGCACCGACAGCAGCAGCAGGAGCAGAGGAACCACTTGGGGCAACCATTTATCTGCAAAGGAAAACAACACATAGAAGATCAGAATAAGCCACAGGCAAAAGGGAGTGAAGACTGTAAGGGGACTCTACTACAAGTAAAATAAATAAAACATTGCCAATTTCTGACGAAATTTCGGCAGAGTTTCCCCTAGGCCAGAGGCGTAAGGGAAAAACACGGGTGCGCGTCCACAAGGAGTGACGGCCCCAACAAAGTCATGGTGGGCCCCGAGAGGCAACACCAGCAGTCCGCCAGTCGAAGAAGTCTTCCTGTTTTCCCCTAACCGGGGCACTGCCTAAGGCCCTCACCGGTACACCCCCTGGGTGCACTCCCCGGCACGCCCCTGGAGCGGCCCTTCACCGGTACAGGCCTTGGCGTCTTCCCCGGCACACCCACGCTACCGCTCCCCGGCACGCCCAGGTGGGCTTTCGCCGGTACACCCGCGAGGGGAACTCCCCGGTACACGCCCCTCAAGGCTTCCCCGGCACACCTCGAAGCGCCTTCCCCGGCACGCCCAAGAGCCCCCCTCGCCGACACACTCCACGGGCCCTTCGCCGGCACGCCCACGGGAAACCTCCCCCGGTACACCCCCTCCGGGAAATCTTCCCCGGCACACTCATGCACTATGCTGACTGGCACACTCTGCGGACCCCTTCCCTGACACGCCCTCATGCCTCTTCCCCGGCACGAGCCCCTGCGGCCTCCCCGGCACGAGTCCCTGCGGCTTCCCCGGCACGCCCAAACCCGTTCTCAACGGCACGACCCCGCGCTTGCCCGGTGCGACCGGCGGCCATCCACAACGCCGGAGAAGGAGAAGAAGAAGTGAAAGGAAGGGGGGAAGGAGCCTAAGGCTCCGCCGAGCCCAAACGGGGAGAAAGACGAAGAAGTTGAAGAGGAATAAAGAAGAGAAAGAAAGAGGAGGCGAAGGAGGGAGAAGGGAGAAAAGGGGAAAGGGGGGAGGTCGTCCCCTCCACGGTGATGTCCTCACCCCGATGAGGATGATGGCGGGAACGGTGGCAACGACGACGACGGCGGTCACGGTGCTCGGCGACGAGGGAGATGAAGAAGGAAAGAGAATAGAAGGGGGGGTTTTCGTCTGGTGAAGAGAAAAGAGAGGGGGACTGGGAAAGTTTGAAAGAGGGGGTGGCCCGTTCGAGCCACCCCGCCCCCTTTATATAGGGGACATACGTAAAAGAAAAGAGAGGAGAAAACGGATTAAAAAAAAGAGAAGAAAAGAAAATAGAGAAGAGAATATAAAAAAAATGAAAGTAAAAAGGGAGAAGAGAGGAGCGGAGAAAAAAAATAAAAAGGGAACGGGTAAAAAGGGTGGAAGGAAAAGAAGGAAAAAGGGAGAAGAGAAAATAAAAAAGGGGGGGGGGAAGAGAGGAACATGAAAAGATGAAGAAGAGAAAGGAATAAAAGAAAAAAAAGGAAGGGGATATATATATAGGATATTAAATAAATGTGTATATATATATATATATTTATACGTGCATATACCTTCGCACATGTCTACTCATATGTGTGGAGGGGTGAGCCGACAACGTACAATAATAGGCGTCTCCGGGGAACGTCCCATCCCCACGACCTTGGGCAGACGAGAGTCTGTACAAGTGGGGACGACGTTATCCCCGTCCACGACCCGTTCATGACACCACTACCCCGCCAACAAGCAAGTCCTTCCCTGGCACATAGCCCCGTGCTTCAGCCACCTCCCATCATACGAAATCGCCATCACGGGTCTTACGCCCGGATCGGCATGACCCCTATCCTTGCATTGGCATTAGTCCCTTGCCAACGAATAAGTCCCTTTCTGGCGCAAGGCCCCGTGCCCTAGCCACCCACTCCGTTCAATATTGCCATTACGGACCTTACGTCCGAATCGGCACGAATTCTCCCGTTGCGCTGGCATTTTCTTCTTGCCAACGAATAAGCCTTACCTTCCGGCGCAAGGCTTCATGCCCTAGCCGACACTCGCGTATCACTCGCTAGTAAAAAAAAAAAATGGGGTTAAAAATAGAGATACCCCGCCGGACTTGCCCCTACACGGGGACAAGGGTAAAAAAAAGGCAACAGCCCGGCTGTGGCGAAAACCCGAAAGGGCCCTACAAGCAAAATTGGGTACCCCGCCACGTGAAAATCCGAAAGGGCGCGTGGGCAAAAGCAAGAGGGGGCCGGTACCGGCAAAAACCCGAAAGGGCGCTTGTATCGGTAATGTGGTTCAAAAAAAAGGGAGAAAGAAAAGACAAAGAAACAACAAACCAGGTCAGCCCTCGACTCCCCACTGATACTGACGAAGAGACCAAGAGATAATAAACCAGGTCAGTTCTCGGCACCCCGTCGGCACTGATGAAGAGACCAACATACTACTTCAGTTCCCGGCACCCCGTCGGCACTGATGAAGAGACGAAGAGACCAATATGCTGCTTCAGCTCCCGACACCCCGTCGGCACTAATGAAGAGACCAACATACTACTTCAGTTCCCGGCACCCCGTCGGCATTGATGAAGAGACCAACATACTACTTCAGTTCCCGGCACCCCGTCGGCACTGATGAAGAGACGAAGAGACCAATATGCTGCTTCAGTTCCTGACACCCCGTCGGCACTGATGAAGAGACGAAGAGACCAATACGCTGCTTCAGTTCCCGACACCCCGTCGGCACTGATGAAGAGACCAATATGCTGCTTCAACTCCCGACACCCCGTCGGCACTAACAAAGAGACCAACAAACAACAAACCAGGTCGGTTCTCGACACCCCGTCGGCACCGATGAAGAGAAAAGAGACAAGTACACCCACGGGCACCGCCCGGCTCATTCTTCGCCCGCGCTACCCATGGGTGGGGGGCATTTGTGGACACCAAAAAATTGCACACCTGGACATCCTGCTCGGCCTCGCGGCAGCAATGGCACCGAGTGAAGAAACCCTGGAGAAACCAAGCACAAAGGGCCCCACAGCCCGTGGGCCTCAAAGAAAATCAAACGGGCCACAACTCATGCTCACAGTGGCCTCAAAACTGCCCCTAGAGCCCTTCAGCGGCACACCCCCCTGGGGGGGTCTTCAACGGCACACCCCCCCTGGGGGTCCTTCAGCGGCACACCCCCCGACGATTCTTCAGCGGCACGCCCGTTGTGAGCTTCAGCGGCACGCCCGTTTTGAGCCTCAACAGCACGCCCCAATGGGCTTCAGCGGCACGGCCGTTTTGTGCTCCCACGGCACGCCTTTGTGGCTCTCCTGCGGCACGCTCGTTCAGCCCGCCAGCAGCACAGCGGGAGGCATTTTCAACGGCCAAGCTATGTGGTGCCCATGCCCTACGCACCCTCGGTGCGCAGTGGCCGATCCGAGGTGTCGACCAATGACTGGGCCGCGCAGGCTAGTCCCCTGACACCCAGGACGGAGCAGGTCGAGTGCCATCATCACGGGCTGCTTCCCGCTTTCGGTGACCGTTCGAAAAGCCCCCACTGACGAGAGTATAAAAGACTCCTTGCTTTCGAAGAGAGAAAGAAGAGGAGGACGGAGGGGAACAGAGGGATATACACACAGAGACAGAAGAAGAGAAGAGAAGAAGAGGCGTCCCGGCGTGAGCTTCCTCCGACGACCACCGGGAAGAAGCAAGAGTAAGAGAGAGAGAGCTCGATGTAATAAGGGAGAGGGTTGGGGACGGCTTGCTTTCCTCTTGTACTCCATTCCTCCCCCTCCTGTTCCGTCTTTCTTTGGGTTTCCCCCCTGCCCATAGCCTCGTTTGGGGCACTTTCTTTTGTAATGTGCATGTAGGGCCTCGGCCCCTTTGCCTCCCATGAAGGAAAATCACCCTCTCCGGGTTTCTCTATGGTTTTTTTTTTGTTGGCTTCTGCTATTTTTCATAGTCTTTGACGGGTTGTTCGTTTTCCCTCTGTCTCCCCATTTCTCCGGTGTTCTTGGGGTTTCCACGTCAATATGATCGCCCTCCCATGATCCTTGGCCTCATGGACTCTTCACTCCCTTCCATGGCCATCTACTGTGCCCACGGGCTTGAAGAGAGAGGGAGACTCTCACTCACTCCCTGAATACCCAGCTACCAGTGGCCCATCTTTGGCCTTAAACTCCCCCTGTCCTCCTGAATAATCTGTAGGTCTCCTAGCCCATATACCTAACCCCCTTTAACCCTCAGCGATACACCTTTCCGGCCTTTGGCCGGCACACCATTTCGGCCTTCGGCCGGTGCACCTCCTTTGGCCCTCAGCGGCACACCCAATTAGCCATTGGCCGGCACACTTTTGGCCCTTGGCCGGTACACACCTCCTTTGGCCCTCAGCGGCACACCCAGTTAGCCCTTGGCCGGCACACTTTTGAGCCCTTGGCCGGCACACCCTCCTGGCCTCCAGCGGCACACCCTTCAGGCCCTCAGCGGCACACTTCTTGGCCCTATCCCCGAGCCCTTTCCTTCGTGTTTTCCGAGGTTCTATAAAGGTGTTGTTGCCCTCGGGAGTCCACCTCCAGTTGTCGGGTTCCGCCACTCCATGTGGGCGCGTCCCCTTTACCTCCCTTACGCTCGGGTCAAGGGGAGATGCTGCCAAATTTTTGTCAGAAAATAACAACATGTTTAAAAGGTAAAAGGAAGCAATAAACAAACAGAACGATCAGTGATAAAACTTTTCGCCTAATCGAGCCACTGCCGGTAGCATGAGAAGAACTGAACCAACTAATAACTTGTTACGCCAACTGTCAGACCCGTGAGAGAAGGCCGGGCAAAATAAGGAGGAAAGAAAATTTGCATAAAACTACCTGAAAATCAAGAAAAGAAGAAAAGAAAAGCCTTAAGAGAAACAGAGGGAGAGTGGATCCCCCTTAACATTTCCAACCCCAGACCGCCTTCAGCAGTACGCCCTTCCCAATCTCCAACGGCACACTCCAGAGAGCCTTAAGCGGTGCACACTGCCCATCTTCAGCGGCACACTCTAATGGCCCTTCAACGAAACAACCTCCTGGCCCTTTCAGCGGCACACTCCCTCCCATCGTCTCTCTCCCTTCGCCGGTACACCCTCATCCACCGTCTCAATGGGATCCAGTGTATAGACTTGGCAGATGGATGCACAAACGCAGCAACAAGTAGTGTATAGACTTCGTATGTTGATTGCATGGGCAACGTACAGACTTTGAGTTGAATAGGCTGAAGAATGTACATACTTCATGTTACAACGTACATACTTTGTGCTGCAGTGTATAGACTTTGTGGCCGATGTACAGACTTCATGCTGCAACGTATAGACTTTGAGCTGCAACGTGTAGACTTTGGGGTTACCAACGTATAGACTTTGAACTGCAGCCAAGGGACAACGTACAGACTTTGAGCTACAATGTATAGACTTTATGCTGGCCAATGTACAGACTTTGAGATGATGAATGCTGGCTAATGTATAGACTTTGAGCTGCAACGTGTAGACTTTGGGGTCATCAATGTATAGACTTCGAACTGCAGCCAATGGATAATGTACAGACTTTGAGCTGCAATGTATAGACTTTATGCTGGTCAATGTACAGACTTTGAGCTGATGAATGCTGGCCAATGTATAGACTTTGAGCTGCAACGTGTAGACTTTGGGGTCATCAATGTATAGGCTTCGAACTGCAGCCAATGGACAATGTACAGACTTTGAGCTGCAATGTATAGACTTTATGCTGGCCAATGTACAGACTTTGAGCTGATGAATGCTGGCCAATGTATAGACTTTGAGCTGCAACGTGTAGACTTTGGGGTTACCAACGTATAGACTTTGAACTGCAGCCAACGGACAATGTATAGACTTTGAGCCGCAATGTACAGACTTTAGACTAAAGGACGTATAGACTTTGTGTGCTGGTTGAATAGACAATGTATAGACTCTAGGCTGAGGAACGTACAGACTTTATATTATTCCCCCCCTCCTTCACCGACACACGCTCCAGCCATCGCCCCAACGGCACATAACTCCAGCCCTTCGTCGGCACACCTGCCGCCCTCCTTCGCCGGTACACCTCCTTAAACCCTTCAGCGGCACCCATCCCCAGCCCTTCACCGGCACACTCTTCTGCCCACCTTCCTTCAGCGGTACACTCCCCTTTTAGCCCCCCTTTCAACCCGCCAAGGGTCAACTCTCCCCAAGAAAAAAAATAATACATGAATATATATATATATGTATATATGGGCATATAATGACAGAACTAACAAGCCAATAAAAAAATCATGATGAATAAATAAACCTGAGCAGATCCGTACAAAAAAAATGAATGGAGTAAGTGACAATAACAATAAAAAAAAGGTAACAATGATAGTAAGCAAGATAAGGGAAGTCACCCGGAACAGATGCGGAAAGAGGAATGAGCAACAGGATAATAAGAATAATAATGATAAAACATTATAAGATACTAATATTCCCACATTGTAGTCCCGTCTCTCCCGTGACCCGGTGCCGAAGGAACAATGACGTCGCCCTTCCAGGTTGGGCCTGAGTCTTGGGAATTATCCCGATATGGTCAAGCCCCCACCTGATCTTGGGCTGACACTCCGACTAAACCAGATTTGTTTCCCACCCCGGAGCCCTTCCGAGTCGTTATTAAAATTGCCGTACATTCGGCAGACATTTGAACCGATTCGTCCCGGTTTTCCCGTCACGTTTCCACCACGGACCCGTGTCCGAATATGGAAAGGTCCACGAGTGACCGACATGGCCAGTGGCTCGCATCCTAATGCGTACTTTGGTGTGATTTTGTCCTGTCTCTTTCTCATGCAATTAGTGTTATTCTTTTCGGCCGCAGGGCCCCTAATTTTGGTAATTAATCAAGGGTATTCCCTCGTATGGGGGATGTAAATGACGTCGTGACCTTGATGGCACGACGGGATTCGGTCCCGACACGAACCACACAATCGCCTGACGAAGTCAGATCGAGCGCACCATGGACTCTTCAGAGCCCAAATAAATTGTCACTTCGGTGACTGGCACGCCCACGCACATAATAGACGAAACCACCTGAACCGGCGAATTAAAGTGCGTCCACACTCCCACCTTTCTCCTTTTTTCTCAAGAGAAGCATGTGCCATCCTTGAAGCCATGGTACCCTTTTTGTATCCTTGCAGGACAGGTAGAGGAGGGACACGCATCCCTGTAGCTTCCAGCTTGTAGTCCGACAGCCAGACCGCACCCGACGACCGTCTTCGACCATCTCCTTCCCAGTAGCCAGCACTTCAGCAACCATGGTTGCCATGACTTATGGCCCCATCGTCATCGCCACCCATGCACAGGTGGGTTACTTGGCGACGCCGATTGTCTTCGGTGACTTCCCCCCCGTCGTCGAATCGCCCTACTTCATAGGCGTGATCCTTGTGGCTACCTCACAGCCAATCCTAGTTCCTCTGCCCGCTCGCGCAGCTGACGCTCCACGCTCGGCTCCAGCATCGGTGGATCACCCGAGTGTCAGACTCTGGGCCTCCACCGTCGGCCCCGCTAGGGGTCCCAGATCATCTCCTGTCTGGGTAAACGGCAGCTCCCGGGCCCAGCTTCGACTGATCTCCAACGCGGGCCCTGTGCCCCGGGCTTCAGTCATTACTTCAACTCCTTCCTCGGGTTTTCAATCCCGAGCCCCAGCCAAGCCAGCACCCGATACCGGCTCCCTGCCCCGGTTTGTGGCTCCTTAGCACTTCACTCAGGTTTCCGATCCCGAGCCCCAGCCATGCCAGCACCCGATACCGGCTCCTACCCCTAGTTTGCGGCTCCTCAGCACTTCACTCGGGTTTTCGATCCCAAGCACCAGCTAAGCCAGCACCCAATACGGGCTCCTTACCCCGGGTTTACGGCTCCTCAGCACTTCACTCAGGTTTCCGATCCCGATCGCCAACTAACCCAGCACCCAATACGGGCTCCTTGCCCCGGGTTTGCGGCTCCTCAGCACTTCACTCAGGTTTCCGATCTCGAGCCCCAGCCAAGCCAGCACCCGATATAGGCTCCCTGCCACTAGTTAGCGGCTCCTCACCGCCTTACTCGGGTCTCCGACCCCGAGTCCCAGCCAAGTTGGCACCCAACACGGGCTCCCTACCCCAAGTTCCTGACTCCTCAGCACCTCACTCGAGCTCTCAACTACGAACACCAGCCAAGCCTGCCGCCAGTAGGGGTTTCTCACCCCGGGGCCAGGGCTCCTCAGCATTCTATTCAGGCCTTCTGGCCCGAGCCCCGATCAAGACACTACTCAATGAGCGTTTCGAACCTCGAGTTCGAGGCTCCCCAGCAACCAGCCCAGGCACACAACCCCGGGGCTTATCATGGTCGGTCCCCGACGCGGGTTCTCCGCATTGGGCCCCCGGCCTCCCAGCCCTGCAATGGGGTATTTGTTGTGTCTCCTGATTTGATGATGTCTGGAGAAGAATGGTCTAACTCTAAACATAATTTATGTTAGGAGTCTGTGTGTTTTGAATGATTGGCATCAGTTTAGTTGACTTTGTTTTGACCTCTGTAGCACTTCCTATTTTGATGAAATTGTTTTAGTAAGAATGACTGCCAAGACATTTTATGCATTTGTGTTAGTTAAAGCATTCTGCATGCAAGATCTATCATGTTAGTATAGAATAGGTCGATGCTAGTCAATGCTAGTATCGCATTGCTTAGCTGGAGTCGGTGCATGTGTAGCATAGTTGGTGCACATATGTCTCAGTCTTCATATAGGTCAGTGGATACTTTGAATCATGCATAACAGAGGTTGGTGCAGGTTTTATACATGTGTGGGCAGGTTGATGCACATTCTGTCTTGTGCAAAATGAAGTCGGTCAATAGTCAGTCTTAGGCCATACAAGGTCAGAGCATGTCCCATTCAAAGTCTCAGCATGTTTGCATATTTAAGCAAATGAGGTCAGTGCATGTTTTGAATTGGTCCAATATGAGTTGGTGCACATTTAGTGTTAGCCTAGTTACGTCGGTGCACATCACTGTAGGATGCATACACTATGTCTGTGCACAAATCACTAGAGTCGGTGCTAGTGTCATGAAGGTCGGTGCTAGTTGCACCTTCAGCAGATCGAAGGTCGGTGCATATATTTTACTGTGAGACCAAGTCGGTGCAAGTTTGCCTCAGTTAGTCATTGAGGTCGGTGCACATTTGTGTTTCTCATCATCAGCGTCGGTGCACATTTGTGTTTCTCATCATCAGCGTCGGTGCACATTTGTGTTTCTCATCATTAGCGTCGGTGCACATTTGTGTTTCTCATCATTAGCGTCGGTGCACATTTGGTGATATCCTTGTTAGCGTCGATGCACATTCACTTCAGGCTCATTGGGAAGTCCGAGTGCATTTGCTAGCAATAGCAGCTGAGGTCCATGCACTTTTCACATAGGCATATAACGTCGATGCACTTTTACCTTAGGCATACTATGAAGTCTGAGCACATTGTGTAGTCTACGCTTATATAGGTATGTGCACGTTTTGAAGTCCACGCACAACATATGTCTGTGCATGTGGAATGTCTGCTATATGCACATTAAGGTCTGTGCATTCTCTCCTATATGCACATTAAAGTCTATGCACATTTGCCCACTGCACTACCAAGTTTGTGCATCTTGTTGTTTTGACTATACTCTGACTATGACTCAAGATTACATAGTGTTTGACAAAATGCTTTCTTTTTGCAGGGTCTTAATTAAAATGAAAAGGGCACATTTTGTCTCCTGCTCATAAAAGATAAGTTGGGCACGTGATCCAATACATTCCTCTACTGGAGATCATGACACGTGGAAAGTGAAGGTGCTAAGATCACAACACGTGTACAAATTTGGATCAGATCTGGCTTGAAAATTGAGCGAGAAATGTGGCGACCACGCGCCCATCTCCTGGAGGATATAAAAGAAGGGGCGAACACTCAGTTCGATGAGTGAAGCAGAGAAGAAAGGTGAGCATCCAGCAAGAAGATTCCTGAGGGAAGCAAAGAAGAAAGGTGAGCATCCAGCAAGAAGATTCCTGAGTGAGGCAGATCAGTTCGAAGGAGAAAGGATTGAATTGAGGAAGAGCAGTGCGTTGGAGTTTAGTGAGTGAATGTGTTTTATGTTCCTGGTTCCTAGTTCAAAACTAGAACCAGTCAGATCAATTTAGAGCTACATTCGCTCAGTTCAGAGCTACATTCTCTTGTCTTCTTAGTTTTCTTCATTTGCTTTTACGAACATTTGTTTACTCAAGCTGTATGTCAGCGGATTGTTAAAGCTGTATGTCAACGGTTGGATGTTAGGACCAGTGCAATGGATTCAGAGGGGGGGTGAATGAATCCCTTATAAAAATTTGCCCAAATAAAAATTGAAACTTGACAATGATGCGGAATTAACACAAATAGGTGCCTTGTATGAAATAGGTGCTCTTTTCGAAGGAAAAGGGAAGATCAGATAAACTGAACTTCTGATCTACTCTGTATGCACTAGTGTGCATATTCAAATCCAATCAATTATGCGGTGTGCGAATAAACCACTCACTAGATGAAAGAACACATCAAGCCTAAGCATGCATCTAGCGAAACACAATAGACAATCAAACCACTACACAGAAGATTTTTAAGCTGGTTCGGTCCTCCAGACCTGCATCCACCCTACAGTCAAACCAGAGTGTGGATTCCACTGCCAAACAGTTTGAAAACAACTGGGCGACACAGCTTGCCTACAGACCGCTGACTAACAGCTTGCACTGGGCTTTACAGCTTAGCCGACCGCTGACAAACAGCTTGACCACTGGGCGTTACAGCTTCGCCGTCCGCTGGGCAATACAGCTTGGCCATCCAGAGGAACCACTCCTCTGCTACCGCTGAGGAACACAGCTTGCTTTGCTGACTAACAGCTTGAAGAAAGATTCAAAAGAAAATAAAAGATAAGAAAACACAGCAACTGAAAGATGTAAACGATATCAACACAGATGTAGCTCCCATGGAGCTGACTGGATTGGACTTGATCCAAATTCCAGTAGAGTTAAATCTTCAGCTAGGGATTTACTTCCTCTCCTTGAGCTCTCTATCTCTCTCTTTCTTTCTTCCTCTTCTTCTACTTCTTTTCCCTCTCTGCTGCTCTCTCTTTTCTTCCCTTGTTCTCACGAACTCTCTTTTCCTTCCGCTTTGCTCTCTCTTTTCTCTTCTCCTCTCTGGATCGTGCTGGCTCTAGATCTTTCTGCTTCGATCACCCTTCTCCATAAGGAGAGGCTTCCTTTTTATATGAGCATTAGATGTATGGCGTGTGCTTTCCACGATTCCCGCCCAAATGCCTTGGCCCATGTGGCAGCATCCTAGCTCAATGCTTTCCACGTGTCACGATCCTAGCACCTCCTCCACTCTTGGATCATGTGCCATTCTTATTCTTCTCGAAAGAGATACATGTCATACAGTCAGAAAGAAATATCAGCTCGAGACAGTTATACATATAGTAAAGAGTTAAACAGGACTGCACAGAGTCAATAGGTGAATAACCCAGATGTGCACAGGCTTAATTGTGATGTATACGAGTTCAGTACTGTCACACTAGCATATGCATAGACTTATTTGCAGCACAAGACTAACGGATGCACTAGCTATGTGTATGTAATGTGCAAGCATTGCATAGACCTGCTCGGGTCATGAGCAGCCTTGCATGGACTCCGTGTGTGTGAGTATGAGAGGGATGCACAAACTCTATGTGCATTCAGCAACGGGAGTTGCATAGAGTTGATTAGTACAAGATAGGATTGCACCGACCGCGTGAATGCACACAATGCAAATTGCACCGAGTACAGTCTTGCACACGCCAGATATGCATCGGCTATAATCTCCGCAGTGCGATCTTGCACCGACATGGAGATGTGGTGCAAGACAAAACATGCATCGACACGGTTATGCACCAAGGCAAAACTTACGCCGATCTTCTATATGCACCGACCTAAGTATGTTGTGTTCTCGACCAATATTGCACCGAGTGCACATATGCACTGAAGTAAAACATGCACTGACTATGCTATATAAGACGCAAAATAAGACGCATATGTCTAATGCAAAGTTTGCACCGAGACAGAAAATTCACTTACCTTCTTCAGTGTGATGCATGCACAAGCATACCCATGAAATGCTCATCAAACTCGTGATGCATACAGCAATTATTCAACAACACTGACTTAAGCAATGCACAGCAAGCGATCCTCATTAATGTATAGTGCAAAGAGTAGATACATAAACATTCAATCTTTCATACAATCTTTCATGCAAACACATGGTGACTTATAGTGTTTGCTATCATCAAAATCACAGAGGCACAACAATCTCCCCCTTTTTGATGATGGCAACACTATGAGTCAACATTGACTCTTATGACAAATTATTCTCCCCCTTTGACTTCAGCAAGAAGAAAATGGTTTGAGAGAGAAATATAAGCATGCATGAAATGATTGAAGTGAAAAACTCCCGCTTTGACTAAGTCCTGAAGGCATAGAAAAGCTATTCTCCTCCTCAATGACACAACATGAATGCAACAAGAGGATCATGGATGATCAGCAACCATAAGATCAGTGAGATTGAAAGTCTGATACCTGGTACATTGATATAGCAGTTCGAATCATGATAGATTGAAAAAATTAACAGAAGCACAACTTGATTTGTGGACTGTAAAAAAGTGTAGAAGATAAGCACAATGAGTTTCAAGTGAGCAGAATCTGAGCAGGTGTGATTTCCAAACCAAAGTATATGAGAAGAGAAGATTTTCAGTGGGATACCCAATCCATATATCCATGTTTAAAGTTTCAGAATCTTCTATTATAAAAGCTTATGAAATGGCTTTAATTGACAAGCATGGTTAAGAATGATGTACACCAGATTTGTCAATAAAATATATTACTCATATCTGAAGCAACTTTTTAATAAAAATGAATCAATTTCTCATATAACATTCTAGTTCAAACTCCTTTCATCTTACGCAATTAATTCCATTGACTTCTTTAGGAAAAACAGTCAAGAGTATTGAGGTTAAACAAAATGACACTTAATGAATTTTGAATTGCAAGGGTTCCAGCAAATCTTTTTCACTTTTGCTTTTATCATTGAGCTTAGTGACCAGACAGGTGTCATTTATACCTTTGACATTAAGGGTACACGTGGATTAGACGCCAGTACCCCCAGTTACTAAGCATAAACTACCATATCTGTCTCTGATCAAAAACTACACAGATGATTTACACCTTTGACATTAAGGGTACACATTTTTTCAGACGCCCGTACCCCCAGTTACTAAGTGAAACCAGCCCTATAGAGTTGACCATATGCACAGAGGTAACATGAAGCACTTCATGACATAAATTCCTCTCCATTTCTTTGATCGAGGGTTCAGTTTCTCAGTGCAATTCAGTCATTGCTCTGCCACAATATTCATTTCTTTTACAATGATTTTGTTGTTACTGCCCTTTTAATTTTCAAAGTGACTTGTTTAAAAACAATACAGGTTACATGCATTTCAACCAAAGTAAATCAAGGTTTCAATTTTCAGATGTCGGAAGATCTTACATGAACTTACATGAGACAGTCAGTTAAGGTTTATTAAAAAAAATTGATTCAGATATTTTCAGGTCCTTCAAATTCAAACTTAGGAATACATAAGACTTAAACCAATTCAAATTAACAAACATTCTTAAACCTGTATAATAGAAGATTCTTCATTAAAGATGACTTTAGATTTGTGAAAGGGTACACAAACTGATATTACTTCACTTCTCTGTACGTTTAACATAGACAAAGCATTCAGCAGCAAGAGACATTTGACAAGCATGCATAGAGAGTAAGACAAATGGAACTCATGCTTGCAACAGGTATGATCAATATGCATCAGATAGATTTACAAGAAACCAATAGCTGAGTCTAGAATACAGACAGATCATCTTGTCATGTATTGATAATGAATGGAGGGTAAGGATTTTATCATCAAGAGAGAATATGTGATTTGGATAGCCAGACAGGAGGTGTTCAAAGTGTGAAAGATTGATGAAACTAAAATGCCCCCCTGTCTAGATGCAATGAGATTCTTCTTATTGGATATTTTGCATATAATGTTATGCAATGCTCTACACCACATGTATGCACATTCAATGCATTTTCTAAAGATGTTTCCTAATTCTGAATGTCTTGACTTTCATGCAAAACAACTAAACTCCCCCTGACAGAATGCATATCATCCAATAGAAGCTTTAAACATGATTTCATGATTCACACACATGAAACAGATATGTAGTGCAGCCAGAGAAAGAATACCATAAACTCCAAGTCCATTTCTAATTTTTGGAGTAATTTCAATTGAGCACAGACAGATTAGCATGATATGCAACTATCTAAAACACACAATTCAGATGATAGAATTTAAAGAGAGTTTGCATAACTGAGCTGAAGAGTAGGATCCTGGGGGTTTTCATTTTTGAGTGCCTTGGTTTATTGACCCCCTTTATTCCATTCCAAGGCACACCTGCAACAAACATATCATTTTGATGCAACAGGTACCCAAGAAACATTGGGTCCTGGTTTACCATTAACACCACCAAATGGTGTTCTTGACTTTTTGTGAACCACAGAATCATCAAAATCCATCAACTTATAGTTGGACAAGGAATGTCCAAACTGACCATAGTGATGACAGGTAGCAAATTTCAAGTTATTTTTATGCACATTATTGTGAGCATTGGATCTATGTGCATGAACATTGAAATTTCTGTTATGAACAAGAAAATTCTATTTTCTGAAACCTGCCAACCAGCATTGATATGCTCTATGGCCAGGTTTTCCACAGTTAAAACAATAAGAAGTCTTTTTCATGAATCCAGTTCTCTTCTTATCAAAGTTATTTTGATGAACAAGGAGTTTAACATATTTTTAAATGGGTTTACTCCCCTGTACATGCCAACACTGTGCGACAGTGTGTCCTATTTTTCCACAGCAAAAATAATTTATTTTTTTTCTTTGAAAAGCATGATTTCTAACAGGAATTTTCTGTGCAGTAGTAGCAGATAGGTCATCTAATTCAAACAACTTACACTCATGCATCATATGACCTATCTTATTGCAATAAAACACTGCACATTCTTCTTCTTTTCAAACTGAATTTTATGAGAAGATTTTTCACAGCAATTTTTCTTTTTCTTTTGTTCAGCCCCGTGCTTATGAATGTTCTGAGATTTCTTAGGTGAAATAGATTTTGAGGTACTAGCACATTCTGAACTTTTCACAAAAATAATTTGTTCTTTTCCTTTCATACTTCTCTCATTATCTAGATTAAAACCTAATCCTTCTTTCTGAATGTTCACTTTATTTCCCAGTAGTTTATCCAGATTCTCTTTTCCCTTAACAAATTTAGATAGTGATTTATTCAAATCAGTAATTTCACATTTAAGTGAAGTGATCTGTGTTTCAGAGTTTGTTAGATCTTCTTCACAGGTGAGAATTTGTTTCTGCATGGCATCATTCAGAATTTTCAAATTTTGAATCTCATGCAAAAATTTTTGTTCTTTTTCATCATTAAGTTTAATTTCAGCACATTTTTCCCGTTCAACAGTCATGCATCTTTCAGTAGCAACAATGTTCAATACCATCAACTTCTTATTTTGATCTTTCAATATTTTATTTTCATCAATCAAATTATTTTGATCCACAGTTTTCAAATTCTCATTCACTTTCTGTTTAGACATTTCTAACTCAGAATTTCTATTCTTCAATTCTTCTAAATTTTTTTTCGGAGAGTCAATTTGTTGTTTTTGCATTTTCAGTTCCGATTGAAGACTATTATTCAAATTTTTCGTAGAAACACACTCATTGCATGAATTTTCATTTCTTTTCAGACTATCTTTCAGATTTGCATTTTTCACATTTCAGTTCTCTTATTTCGTATAACATCTCCTTTTTCATTTTTCTCTTTTCAGTCTTAAGAGATTGATATTCTTCTAACAAGTTTTCATACATTTCAATCAATTCATCAAGAGCTGGTTCTTCTCATCTGGAGCGTACCTGAGAAATTGTATCAACATCATTCTCTCTCCGATTGGCCATCAAGCATTTTTCTTCTTGCTCCTTGTTTACAGCAGTGATTCTGTCCAAAATTTCTTTTCCAGATGCACACCTGAGAACGAAGTAAAATTTGTCAGTGTTAACTACAGCTTTCATAATGTTAAGAACTGTGACATTATCACGGTTCTTTACTCTGTCCTCTCTAGATCACTTGGTCTTATCATGAGGTAATTGGTATGGGCCTTTTGAAAGTAAATTCCATAGATTAAGGTCAATGGAATTCATATATACACATAGGCCGCCTAACCACTAACTGAAATTAGAACCATCAAACGCAAAAGGATGAGCCATTAAGCCAGATAGCAAATTCACAGCAATGAGCAATCGATGAGCGAGGCACCAAAAGCAATAGCAGGATCCCCTGCAGATCGTTGGATCTGGACAATCACTGACCCACTCTGATACCAACAGTTAGGACCAGTGCGATGGATTCAGAGGGGGGGTTAATGAATCCCTTATAAAAATTCACCCAAATAAAAACTGAAACTAGACAATGATGCGAAATTAACACAAATAGGTGCCTTGTATGAAATAGGTGCTCTCTTCGAAGGAAAAGGGAAGATCAGATAAACTGAACTTCTGATCTACTCTATATGCGCTGGTGTGTATATTCAAATCCAATCAATTATGCGGTGTGCGAATAAACCACTCACTATATGAAAGAACACATCGAGCCTAAGCATGCATCTAGCGAAACACAATAGACAATCAAACTACTGCATAGAAGATTTTTAAGCTAGTTCGGTCCTCTAGACCTACGTCCACCCCACACTCAAACTAGAGTGTGGATTCCACTGCCAAACACCTTGAAAACCGCTGGGTGACACAGCTTCCCTACAGACCGCCGACTAACAGCTTGCACTGGGCTTTATAGCTTAGCCGACCGCTAACTAACAGCTTAACCATTGGGCGTTACAGCTTCGCCGTCTTAGGCCATCCAGAGGAACCAATCCTCTGCTACCGCTGAGCAACATAGCTTGCTCTGATGAATAACAGCTTGAAGAAAGATTCAAAAGAAAAGAAAAGAAAAGAAAACACAGCAACTAAAAGCTTTAAACGATATCAACACAGATGTAGCTCCCATGGAGCTGACTGGATTGGATTTTATCCAGATTCCAGTAGAGTTAAATTTTCAGCTAGGGCTTTACTTCCGCTACTTGAGCTCTCTATCTCTCTCGTTCTTTCTTCCTCTTCTTCTACTTCTTTTCCCTCTCTACTGCTCTCTCTTTTCTTCCCTTGTTCTCACGAACTCTCTTTTCCTTCTGCTCTGCTTTCTCTTTTCTCTTCTCCTCTCTGGATCGTGCTGGCTCTAGATCTTTCTGCTTCGATCACCCTTCTCCATAAGGAGAGGCTTCCTTTTTATATGAGCATCAGATGTAGGGCGTGTGCTTTCCACGATTTTCGCCCAAATGCCTTGGCCCACGTGGCAGCATCCTAGCTCAATGCTTTCCACGTGTCACGATCCTGGCACCTCCTCCATGTTGTGACCCCTCTGTGTTGATGATGTTGACAATAAGTTTTACTTCATTGGCAACAGCTTGTTTTGATTGATTGGCAACTGTTATTATTTTGATGAAATTATTTTTATCAGGTTGTCTGTGTATATAATGCAGTCAGAGTCTATATATTGTTATGCACATACTCACAAGTCTACACAGTGCATTGCAGCATGAACATAGAGTCTATACCTTTCCTTGTTTAGTCTGGACTGTTGTGGGTCGACCCTCTTCTCAGATGGGTCGATGCCCCCAGAGTGAAGTCTATACACTGTCTGTCTGTCTTGTGTCTCATGCAGCGTCTTAGGCATTTTGTTAAAGTCTATATAGTGCAGCTCACATGAACACTCAAGTCCATACATCGTGAAGTCTGCACAGTGTGGCACCCAATGTCTATACATTGCTCATTCGTTCATTCAGCATTGTCAAGTCTACACATTGGTCGGTGCCAAGTCTGTACAGCGAGCGTCTCATTGGTGAAGTCTGTACACCCACCAGTTGAGCTTCAAAGTCCATACATTGGACTGTAGCTTGCACGAAGCTAAGCCCATACATCGCTCAAGTCTGTACAGAGTCCAGCTTCTTAGTTAGCGTCTCATGCATTCGAGCAAAGTCTATACATCGGGGTGAAGTTCATACATCCTTCGTTCAACTTCGAAGTCTGTACATTGGAAGTTTCACCTACGTTTCCCTTCAAGTCTATACATCGGTAGTTTTACCATCGTTTCCCTTGAAGTCTATACACTGATGGCTTTACCGTCATTTCACTTGAAGTCTATACACTCGACTGCCTTGTCTTGATCAAGTCTGTATAGAGCTTCTGTGCTCAAGTCTGTACAGCCTTTCACTTGGAAAGTCTATTCATCGTGAAGTCTTCACACTCACCTTTGAATGATGTATGTACATCGTGCATCTCTTCGTTGAAGTCTGTACATCCTTCGCTGAGCCTTCCAAGTCTATACAGTCACTAAGTATGTACATCCTCTAGGCGCTCACGAAGTCTATACATTGGTTTTCTTTTCAAGTCTGTACAGATTTTGGTTTGTCCAAGTCTATACAACGTTGTTTAGTGGAAGTCTGTACAGCTGTTGGGTTGCCAAAGTCCATACATTGTGAACCTCAAAGCCTGTACAGACTTTGCCTTGTTTAAGTCTGTACATCGTTCATTTGTCTTGGCAAGTCTACACATTGGTAGTCTGTACATCATTCGTGAAGATTGAACATTGAGCAAGTGTATACATTGGATGAGTCTGCATCGTGCATCAGTCATAAAGTCTACACATCGTCTGTCTTCATTAAAGTCTCATGAAGTCTGTACATCGTGGCTTTTGTGCTCCAAGTCTATACATCATGGCAAGTCCGAAGTCTACACATTGGAAGTGTATTCATTCATGCATCATGGGTCGACCCCCTGATTAGATGGGTCGACGCCCTTTAGACTTCTAAGTCTATACATTGTGTTCATGCATTGTTCTCATCGAAGTCTACACATTACTGTTCTTCACAGCAAGTCTATACACTGCTCCCTCCTGCGTGTAAATTCCAAGTCTATACACTCCCTGTGTTTTTATGTCTATACATCGCATTTCATTTCACAAGTCTATACAGAGTTCGATACTTAAACGGATAATCTGGTATTCTGTCTGACAGGGATTCTTTACTTGGACTGATGACATGGCTCGTGATCCAAGAAGGACGAGGTACCATGATGATGACACGTGGAAGAAGCCTTTCTAGGATGCTGCCATGTGGATGGAATTACCTCGGTTTTGGTGAATTCTCTAGGCGGGAAATATGGAAGCCACGCGCCCTCATCCACCTGCTGCTAGTATATAATGAAGCCTTCGTCTTCAGATGGAGGTTGATCGACTGAAGAGAAGCAAAGTCTATATAGCAGAGAGCCATCGATCCACTGTGAGAAGAAAGAAAATAGAGAAGAAGAGATGAGTTGAGAGAGCTTGTTCGAGAGGATTGTACTCAGTCTCTTGGTTCAGATACCAGAGCTGAGCATTTGCTCATTAGAGCTACATTCCCCTATGGGGTTTTCTTTTTTGATTTGCTTCTGCACTTTTATTTCCGAACTATTGATTCTTCAAGCTGTGAGTCAGCTATTTTGCAGAGGTGCTTCCTCTGGACGGGTAAGCTGTAAACCCCAGCAGTTGCAGTGGAGGATTCCACTGGACAGGTGAAGCTGTAATCCTCAACAGGCGAGACTTGTCTCGGAGAGCAAGCTGTGTTGCTCAGCGTTTTGTAGGCCAAGCTGTAGTGCCCAGCAGATGCAAGCTGTACTGCATAGTAGTAAGCCATACTCTGTTGAGTGTGGGGTGGACGTAGGTCTTTGACCGAACCACCTAAAATTCTTGGGTGCATTGTGTTTGTGTGATTGTCTTTGAACTGTGTGTGATGGGTTTCCTTACTTAGCATCATAGCTTATATCTCTCATGTTCATATCTAGTATTCGAGATAGTGATATGCTATATGGCTGCATGGGTCGACCCTTTGCTTAGTGCATCTTCTTTTGGTTTATCTGCTATTTGCCTATATTCCACGTTAGAGCTTATACTAGCTTTTAATTAGGCATTAGATCTATTCACCCCCCTCTAGATCCACAGTTAGTGGAGATAGACTGCATTCATCTAACACAACACTCCACTCTTGGATCACGTGCCATTCTTATTCTTCTGGAAACAGATACATGTCATACATTCAGAAAGAAATATCAGCTCGAGATAGTTATACATATAGTAAAGAGTTAAACAGGACTGCACGGACTCAATAGGTGAATAAGCCAGATGTGCATAGACTTATCTGTGATGTATACACATTCATGCACGAGTTCAGTACTGTCACACTAGCATATGCATAGACTTATTTGCAGCACAAGACTAACGGATGCACTATCTATATGTATGCAATGTGCAAGCATTGCACAGACCTGCTCGGGTCGTAAGTAGCCTTGCATGGACTCCGTGTGTGTGAGTATGAGAGGGATTCACAAACTCTATGTGCATTCAACAACGGAAGTTGCACAGAGTTGATTAGTACAAGATAGGATTGCACCGACCGTGTGAATGCACACAATGCAAATTGCACCAAGTACAGTCTTGCACATGCCAGATATGCATCGGCTGTAATCTCCGCAGTGCGATCTTGCACCGACTTGGAGATGTGGCGCGAGACAAAACATGCACCGACACAGTTATGCACCAAGGAAAAACTTACGCCGATCTTCTATATGCACCGACCTAAGTATGCTGTGTTCATGACCAACATTGCACCGAGTGCACATATGCACTGAAGTAAAACATGCACTGACTATGCTATATAAGACGCAAAGTAAGACACATATGTTTAATGCAAAGTTTGCACCAAGATAGAAATAGCACTGACCTTCTTCAGTGTGATGCATGCACAAGCATACCCATGAAATGCTCATCAAACTCGTGATGCATACATCAATTATACTCGTGATGCATACAACAATTATTCAATAGCACTGACTTAAGCAATGCACAGCAAGCGATCCTCATTAATGTATACTGCAAAGAGTAGATGCATAAACATTCAATCTTTTATACAATCTTTCATGCAAACACATGGTGACTTATAGTGTTTGCTATCATCAAAATCACAGAGGCACAACATTGGCTAAGCTGTATTGCCCAGTAGCAGAGGAAGAATACTCTGGTTGGCTCAAGCTATAAAGCTCAGCGTCTGTAGGGAACTTGTTCCCCAAAGCTGTAGATCAGCGGTAGCAAGCTGTAAAGCTTAGTAGTGAAGCCTTACTCATTTGAGTAAGGGGTGGATGTAGATCTCTGAAGGATATCGAACCACCTAAAATCTCTTGTGTCCATGGTTGCAATTCTTTGTATGATCGCTGCATTATTCTCTGCTTAGTGGTATGAATTAATTGCTGCATCTCTTGCTCATTTGAGAGCTAGAAAAAGGTATATAAAAAGGCGCCACACAAAGGGTAGGTCAAGCCTACCTGGAAGGTGGACGATCTAGCGTGAGGAGTCTCCTAGAGTCGAACCTCCGCCAAGTACCTCTTCTGGCTCATTGATGTGAAAAAGATCAATTAGCAATTAAGTCAGTTACTATATATACTGATATCTCTGCTTATTGATATTGATCTCTGAATTGATAACTTTGTGTTGCTTACTAATATTGATCTCTGAGCTAATAACTTTGTGATCACCTTGGCTATCGAGATTTGGTAAATTTTCTATTCCGCTTCCCTCATCTAATTTCGTTAATTTTTAAGGGAAAAGATCTATTCACCCCCCCTCTAGATCTACTACACTTGGTATCAGAGCCTAACTCTCTGTTAAAGGCTTCACATCCTAGAAGGGTTAGATATGGATTCTAGAGGGTTAACTGCTGAGGGTCACTCGACCACCAAGCCACCATACTTTGATGGCTCGAACTATCCTTATTGGAAAAGTAGAATGTAGGTTTTTCTGAGAGCCAAGGACTATGAGATATGGAAGATTGTTAGTAAAGGTCCTTTTGAACTTCCCCCTGATGAGGAAGTCTGGACTAAAGAGCAGATCCGTTGGTGCACCTTGAATTGGAGCACTGTAAATGCTATGTAGTGTGCTCTTCATCGCACCGAGTTTTACATAGTATCTTCTTGCACTACCGCTAAGGAAATGTGGCATAAATTAGAGGTTATTTACGAGGGAACGTCTCAGGTTAGAGAAACTAAGGTCAATATGCTAATGACTGAGTATGAAGCCTTCAGAATGAAGCAGGATGAGTCCATCTCCGAAATGTTTGCTCGGTTGATGGTAATCATTAACAGCTTAAGGAGTTTGGGTAAGACTTACACTGAATATGAGCTTCTCAGGAAAGTCCTTAGGGCCTTGACACCTATTTGGCACACTAAGGCCACTGTCATGGAGCAGTCCAGGAACCTTGCTGCTACTACCGTGGATGAACGTATAGGCTCTCTCGTGGCATATGAGATAAATCTGAAAAATATTGAGGAGCCCGAGAAGAAAAGAAAACCCCTGGCTCTTAAGGTTACTTCAAGTAACAACGAGTCATCCAGTGAGAATACTTCCAGGAGCTCTGGAGATGATCAAGATCCTTTTGCTATGCTGACCAGGAGTTTTAGAAGAATTCTTAGACATGAAAGGAAAGGGAATAGAAGAAGACATTATTAAGGAAAAAAATAGTCAAAACATAAATCTGATTCTGCTAAGAAATATGATGGAATTGTTTGTTATAATTGCAAGAAGGCAGGACATCTCAACGCAGAATGTCTTGAGCTGAAAGAAAAAGTTCATAGAAAGAAGAGCAACAAAGTGAAGGCCATGGTGAGTAACTGGAGCGACGAGGAGGAAGAAAGTAAAAGTAGCTCCTCCGAAAGTGAGAAGGAAGACAAGCTGTGTCTCATGGCCAAAATGACGTAGGACGGGACCCGGTCGGAACTAGGACCTAGTGGACAGCAAGCAAGGCTGAACAGGCTGGGTTGGACACGGCAGACAAACACGTGGCGCACTCGGAATTCGGGTGTAACCCGGCGATGGGGAAAATGGGCTTTGGCCCACAAGCCATCTACGTGGTCTGAACTCATGAGTTGGGTCGATGGGAGGCCGACTTGAAGGGGTGGGATCACCCGGATTCAGTCGGGGCAGACCTCGCGCCCGAGGGCACTATGGGGTTCACTCTCTCGCATGGCAACAAACTCACATATAATGGGGGTCGGGACCGAACTCTCTCTCACCGTCGGTGCGAGCACAAAGAAAATATGAAGGGACAAACCACAGGGGAGCAGGTGGTCAACCACGTACCTTGCCAAGCCTGAAGAGTCCGGCGCCGATCGGAGACGAGGGCGAGCCAGGAGCGTGCGCACCCGGCGGACACGCTGCGTCGCTGTAGCTTCAGCCGTGACCTGTGTGTACAACCAAATGAAAGCCTCCACGTAGGGAGGGGGAACACGGGGATGGGGCAATTAATACATGAAATACCCTCATGCAGGTGGGGGGAGCAAGGGGAGGGGAAGACCGAGGTGCTGGTTTTGAACAATCTTGCCGGGATGGAGCTGCTTGTCTTGCACGGTACGCTGAGCACCGATGTCCGAATGGAGTGCCGTCAGTGCTCAGATGAAGCCTGAGGGGTTCTGGAGTGTTCCTGAAAATCTTACGTCGATCCAAGGTCGCTGGAGGGCGTCGCTGGCCGGATACGTGGACCTACGTGATTCTGTCCCGCAGGACAGGTTTGCGCAGTCATGGTGCAGTCACCGGTACGCTCGCTGTAGAACTTCAAACGTAGCAGGACCAACTCGGTTAGATAGAAGACAGGGACGTCTATGTACCTTCAAAAGATGGTGACCATTGGATAACGGAGCCAGGCGTAGTCGCAGAAGTGGCAAGCCTCAGATTTCTTGGCGAGCAGCCGGACAGGGATGCAATGGCCGTGGTAGAACTTTCTTCACGGAAGTCGAAACATGACGAAACCACCTGGGTTGGTTTTGAGACATCGAGGGGCACAACTTTGAAGAAGACGGCTTGGGCTGAAGATGAACAGGTAGGGCGTGGTGTGAACTGCAAGATGGGTGCACAGTCTGGACAGACTGGGTTGCACCTGATCTGCGCTGTCATGGGAGATCAGCCGCCAAGACCAGTGCCGATGTCGAATCGAAGCGAAACTACCTCTGACGTGAAGAGGACTCAAAGGCGAACGAACTCACAGAAGGGGGTTCGGGCTGATTCGCACGGTAGATGATGTTTTGGATGCTGACAAGTCGGCCAAAGATTCTGCTACAGGGCTGTGAGCAGTAGAACAAGGAGATCTTCAACGTCGACGATGAGGATGATGCCGTGGGATGCCGGGGCCGCCGTGGACGCACCTGGAAGGGGGAGGGGCATATGTTGCAGTGGGGAGGGGTGGCTGGAGAAGGCTGGGGCATGGGAGGTCTGGGGGGTGCGAACTAGGGTTTGGGTATGGGGGGTGCGAACTAGGGTGGGGTGGAAAAGGGGGGCCGCGGCTAGGAGTTGGGTGGGGGAAAGAAAATTGACTTTTGGTAATTTTTCCTAAAGTAAAGGAGGGAGTTTAGGAGGGAGAGGATAATAGGAGGGAATCTAGATGAGATTGGAGGGCTGGGATTTGATTTGGAGTGGGATTAGGAAGGTGATAATAGAAGGAGGAAGTGAGGTGCGCTAGCTTTCCTTGGGAGGGGGAGAGAAAATAGGAAGATGGAGATATTCTAGGAGAGATGGGCTGATGTGGCAAGTGGAGTTGGGGAAGGAGAGAGAGGGTTGCGACCCTTCAAGGAGGAGAGAGAGGAATTCGACCAAGAGAGAGTGAGAAGAGATTGGGAGAGAGAGATATGGGTGCACAACAGAGAGAAAGAGAGAGACTCAAGTTTCTCAAAATCTGATTTTTCTTCAAATGTTCATTAGCTCAAAAATAAGCCCTTGGACCCCTATTTATAGGGAGAGCCATGGGTGCCAAAAGACTACAATTGCCCTTGAAGTTCAAACAATTACCCCGCTATCCAAGGTGGTGAACATAAGCTACCTACGACCATTAACCGAGCTACTAATAGACCAGCCTTTTGGGCCTTATTAATTGACCCAATAAGGATTACAAACTCAATAAAAGAAAAATACATCATACTAAGAAGAAATAAATATCTGAACCATTGATGAATCTATCACGAAGGGCCGACGTCGAAGCCAGGGCATGGAGGGTCGCTGATGTCCCCATCAAAACCCTTGGGGTGATGAGAACACGACTCCGTCGAGTGGTGATCTGGTGGAACCTGACGGCGTGGATCGGGGTGATGTATCTCTATCCGGCTTTCCCATACGTGGTCCGATCTGGGCCGTCCTTTCCATCTGGTGAGGTAGTAGTAGACTGCCATGCTCCAATAAGTGGTGATTTGCCCACCTCGTATCTCCTCTATTGGCCCGTGCCGGGCACTCCATATGGCTAGTGTTCTCACGGGGTGTGGGTCACTCATGAAGGAAGGTAGAGGCCCAAAAGACTCACTTTGTTTTGCTGCCAGGTCCTCGTATTGCGTTTGGTCTGCCCAGGTGAACAACGGGCTCACTCTATTCTCTTCAAGTTGGCCTAACCTAGTAGAGCCTACCCTCCTCATGTTCTGAAGTAGCTTGATGTTACGGGCCCTTAGTTTGTGAGGCTCCATTGGGAACCTCTCTATCCTCACCATCGCAAGTTCACAACTCCAGGACTCTTGGTGACGCCAATGACTATCCGCCAACTCATAATAAGAACCATAGCTCAGACGGACTTGCTTGCTGTCATAATGCTTGATGATGTGGTGAGTCCTAGATAGGCTGCAATGCTGAGTGATATGCATAGACCATCTACATTGCATGGGTGGCTCGGGTCATCCAAAAGTAGACCTATCATGCATGTGACTCATATCAAATGGGATAAGCATGGGTGGACTTGGGCAACCAAAATAACGACCTTCTCTATATGATGCTAGACTCCATGACGAATGCATTACCGTCCATGAAATGTGCTTTTCACTGGTCAAACACATGTCGATAGAGAAATAGTGATATGGGGCCTGGCTCAAACATGTGTAGTAATCTCCATGAGGGAATAGGTGTTGGGTATTGTTGGAGAATTGAGTGAGGGCTAGTTGATTCTTTGGTTCCCAATATGATGGGTCAAACGGATCAAAGAAGGTGGGGCTATGGAGGACCTCTTCTAATTCTAGGAGTTGGTTTCCCCAAATTTCAATCCCTCCATCGTGGATTAAATTATCTGTGGGTGGGGGAGTTGACGAGGTAGTGGGCTTGATGGGTTGGATGAGTTCCAGGACTTGAGTGGTTGCTTTGGGCTCCTCCGAGATCGGCAAAAATATCAGGAGGTCACAAGTACACCGACCTATTGTGCACACCGAAGTAATGGAGCCAACGAAGGGATGGGCGAGGCCATGGTACTTGGACTTGTTGGACTCCATGGCCAACATGCTAGTCAACCCTACTTGCCAATCAAAAACTTTAAAGAGGTCTTTGATGGTTTCCGCGAAGCAAAAGGTTCGATACGTGGTGTGAAAAGAGTGGAAAGGCACTAGTTGGAGTTCCTGCTCCATGAGTGGGTGGCATGGTGTTGAGGTGTGCAGGATGGGATCACTTTTGAGCCACGTAGTTAGGAACTCAGCTATGGTTAGCTTACCAATGGATGGGATGAGTTGCTCTTGTTGGGGGCCGGGTTGGTTTTGGGCAATGGAGATTTGATGCTCATTTTCCACTTTAGTTAACTACTTTTGAACGGCTTGCTCAAACTTGGAGAGGGCTTGGTAATAGGAGTTTGAGAAGTGGAACCTTTTCTTGTCTCCCGGGGATTGTAAATGACACCCTTTTCCTTCGGGATCTATGACCACTTGTTATTTTTCCATCCATTCTTTTCCCAAGCTAATATGTGATCCAAGGGGCCGAATTTTACACCACGCTCCACTAACCCATGTAACGGACTTTGATGGAAGGTGACATGCACAAGGTAGGTAGAACTCTACAAAAATACATTCCCCATGGATGACAATTTTTCCCTCTTGTGACAAGGATTTCACAAGAGCTTGGGAGATATAATTTCCTGATTGATCCTCATCGAGAAACACGGTGGTGAGTTTGTTGTGGGGTAAGGCTACTTTGAAACTGAAGAACATGGTGAACATGAGATTCCTAGGACCCCGATTTGGATAGAACAAATCGGACGACTTGCTCTGATACCAAATTTGACGCGACCCAGTCAGAACTAAGACCTAGTGGACATCAAGCAAGGCCGAACAGGCCGAGTTGGACACGGCGGACAAACACGTGGCGCACTCAGAATTCGGGTGTAACCCGACAATGGGGAAGATGTGCTTTGGCCCACAAGCCATCTACGTGGTCAGAACTCGTGAGTTGGGTCGGTGGGAGGCCGACCTGAAGGGGTGGGATCACCCGGATTCAACCGGGGCAGACCTCGCGCCCGAGGGCACTATGGGGTTCACTCTCTCGCATGGCAACAAACTCACATATAATGGGGGTCGGGACCGAACTCTCTCTCACCGTCAGCGCGAGCACAAAGAAAATACGAAGGGACAAACCACAAGGGAGCAGGTGGTCAACCACATACCTTGCCAAGCCTGAAGAGGCTGGCGCCGATCAGAGACGAGGGTAAGCCGGGAGCGTGCGCACCTGGCGGACACGTTGCGTCGCTGTAGCTTCGGCTGTGACCTGTGTGTACAACCAAATGAAAGCCTCCACGCAGGGAGGGGGAACACGGGGATGGGACAATTAATACATGAACTACCCTCACGTAGGAGGGGGGAGCAAGGGGAGGGGAAGACCGAGGTGCTAGTCTGCGAACAATCTTGATGGGATGGAGCCGCTTGTCCTGCACGGTACGCTGAGCACAGACGTCCGAATGGAGTGACGTCGGTGCTCAGACTAAGCCTGGGGGTACTGGAGTGTTCCTGAAAATCTGACATCGATCCGAGGTCGCTGGAGGGCAGGGCCCACCGGAGACGTGGACCTACGCTATTCTATCTCGCAGGACAGGTTTGCGCAGTCATGGTGCAGTCACCGGTACGCTCGCTATAGAACTCCAAACGAGGCAGAACCAACTCGGTTGGATAGCAGATGGGGAGGTCTACATACCCTCAAAAGATGGCGGCCATTGGATCACCGATCCAGGCGTAGTCGCAGAAGTGGCAAGCCTAAGATTTCTGGGGAGCAACCGGACAGGGATGCCATGGCCATGAAGGAACTTTCTGCACGGATATCGGAACATGACAAAACCACCTGGGTTGGTTGCATGACATCGAGGGGGACAACTTTGAAGAAGATGCCTTGGGCCGAAAAGAAACAGGTAGGGCGTGGTGCGAACTGCAATATGGGTGCACAGTCTGGACAGACTGGGTTGCACCTGATATGCGCAGTCGTGGGAGATCGGCAGCCAAGACCAGTGCCGATGTCGAATTGAAGCGAAACTACCTTTGACTTGAAGAGGACTCGAAGGCGAACGAACCCACAGAAGGGGGTTCGGGCCGATTCGCACGATAGATGACGTTGTGGACGCTGCCAAATCGGCCAAAGATTCTGCTACAGGGCTGTGAGCAGCAGAACAAGGAGATCTTCAACGTCGATGACGAGGATGATGCCGTGGGATGCCGGGGCCGCCGTGGACGCACCTGGAAGGGGGAGGGGCATATGTTGCAGAGGGGAGGGGTGGCTGGAGAAGGCCGGTGTGTGGGAGGTCTGGGGGGTGCGAACTAGGGTTTGGGTATGGGGGGGTGTGAACGCCGGTGGGGTGGAAAAGGGGGGCCGCGGCTAGGAGTTGGGTGGGGGAAAGAAAATTGACTTTTGGTAATTTTTCCTAAATTAAAGAGTGAGTTTAGGAGGGAGAGAATAATAGGAGGGAATCTAGATGAGATTGGAGGGCTGGGATTTGATTTGGAGTGGGATTAGGAAGGTGATAATAGAAGGAGGAAGCGAGGTGCACTAGCTTTCCTTGGGAGGGGGAGAGAAAATAGGAAGATGGAGATATTCTAGGAGAGATGGGCTGATGTGGCAAGTGGAGTTGGGGAAGGAGAGAGAGGGCTGGGACCCTTGGAGGAGGAGAGAGAGAGGAATTCAACAAAGAGAGAGAGAGAAGAGATTGGGAGAGAGAGATATGGGTGCGCAAGAGAGAGAAAGAGAGAGAGACTCAAGTTTCTCAAAATCTGATTTTTCTTCAAATGTTCATTAGCTCAAAAATAAGCCCTTGGACCCCTATTTATAGGGAGAGCCATGGGTACCAAAAGACTACAATTGCCCTTGAAGTTCAAGCAATTACCCCGCTATCCGAGGTGGTGAACATAAGCTACCTACGACCATTAACCGAGCTACTAATAGACTAGCCTTTTGAGCCTTATTAATTGACCCAATAAGGATTACAAACTCAATAAAAGAAAAATACATGATACTAAGAAGAAATAAATATCTAAACCTTTTCTGAATCTGTCTCGAAGGGCCGACGTCGAAGTCCGGGCATGGAGGGTCGCTGATGTCCCCATCACAAAAGTGATGAAGAAAACGATTAGGTAATCTCTCCTTTCGATAATTTCTCTCACAGTGATTGGGAAGATGCATATACTGAACTGCTTGATAAATATGATGAAGTGCGTAAAGAAAATAGGCATCTGAAAAGGAAATGTACTTCATTAGCTCAAGATACTACTCTAAGTGATAAAATTTCATGTTTGGAAATGAAAAATCTCAAACTAAAAAACTCTCTTGATGAAACAGAAAAAGATAAAACTCTTTTGAATGATCTGAAAACTGAAAATGAAGAACTGAAAAACTTCATTGATAAGCTCAAAATAAAGTTGCAAGAATGTAGAGACCAAACTGGAATAATCACTGGAAAATATGAGGCTATCAATGGAGTGAATTCGGATCTGAAAAAGGTCATCGAAAATTTGGAAAATGAAAACCAAGAAAAATAGAAAACCCTAGAAAAAATGACACATGGTTCAGAAAATCTTAATGCTATCTTGAGAACTAGAGTTAACTTTAGGAAGGAAGGATTGGGCTTTAATCCATCTAATCAGAAAAGTTTTGATGTCAGAACCATCTCTTTTGTGGCTAAAAAGAGAACATCACAGCCCTTAATAAAGATGACATCTGAACAAATCCAGAAAGAAAAATAGATTGAAAATGTTAAGAAAACTAATCCCAGTGTCAAGGACACGGGAAAAGAGAAGATAAAGATGTCCAAGGAATCATGTTCATACACCACCACACCTCAGACCAGAGCTCAGATTAGGGGTCAGGGAGCTGAAACAAAAACTCAGAGAAGCCCCAAGGCCAAAGTAGCTCAGTTTCAACAGAAAGGTCAAGGCAATTTCAAACCTACACCCACCTTTATGCATTTTGGGTTCAATGTTTTCGGCACTTATGGTCTTAGAAGAGGAAACTCAGATGAAAGTTCCTATCATAATGGCTCACCCCATTCTTCATTTCAAAACTCTTATCACCACTACTCTGATAGAAAAGACCAAAGAAATTTCTACACTAGATCAAGGTATAGAACTCATTCTTTGAATTCTTATGTGCATCCCTGGCACAAAACTCCTAGAAGCCAGAGCTTTCATGGCCTTGCCAAATTCATGCCCAATCAGTCCAGAGTTCCCTATGTACATGCTACTTCCAATGCCCATTGGACTGGTAACTGGCAAAGACAATTCCAGAATGAGCTTAAAAAGAAAAGTGGAACACCTCAAACCTAATTTCATAAAATTAGATATAACAAGAAAAAATAAACCAAGCTGAATATCAAGAGCTCTACACCTGCTGTGAAGAAAAAAAATCAAGTGTGGTTACCAAAACAACTCGTATCATGTTTGCATGATATGAATGCTTATTTGGGGCAGGTATGCCTGGCAGCCAGATAAAATAAGTGGTATCTTGATAGTGGCTGCTTGAGGCACATGACCGGGGACAAGGAAAAATTTTGCATGCTAGCTGAAAAGAATGGTGGTCATGTTACTTTTGGAGGTAATACCAAGGGCAGAATTATTGGAACAGGTAAAGTAGGTAAGAACTCTTCTTGCTGCATTGAGGAAGTTTTATTAGTTGAAGGACTTGCCTATAACCTTCTTAGTATTAGCCAGCTGTGTGATAAAGGGCATAAGGTTGTATTTGATTCTCTTGCATGTACAATTTTTGAACCAAATTCTGAAACTGTTAAATTCATTGGTAAGAGGGTCAATAATATCTGCATGGTAGATTTAGATAATGAAGCACATTCAAGTCTATGTCTCACAGTTAGCAAGGATGACACAGCCAGTCTTTGGCACCGCATGCTGGGTCATGCTAGCTATATTGTGCTGCACAAACTGAATAAACACAACATGGTTAAAGGCCTCCCTGAAAATACATTTAATAAAAATGACAACATCTGTGAAGTGTGTATTCAATGTAAGCAAACTAAGAAGTCATTTAAACTTAGAACTGAAAGCATGTCCTCAAAACCATTGGAGCAGGTTCATATGGATTTATTTGGACCATCTAGATCAGCCAGCTTATCTGGTAAGAGATATGGCTGTGTTGATAGATGACTTCTCTAGGTTTACATGGGTATTCTTCTTAACACATAAACATGATGCATTTGTTGAATTTGAAGAGTTTTACCATAAAATAAATCAGGGTGCTGAGCACTCAATTTTGAATATATTGTCTGACCATGGTGGTGAGTTTGAAAACTCACAATTTGATAATTTCTGCAGGAACAATGGAATAAACCACAAGTTCTCTTCTCTAAGGACTCCAGAGCAAAATAGAGTAGTAGAAAGGAGAAACAGAACTTTGGTTGAAATGGCAAGGACAATGCTGGCAGAAGGTAATCTGCCTAGAAGGCTTTGGGCCGAGGCAGTGAACACATCATGTTATATCATAACCAGGGCCATGGTAAGACCTTCTACTCACAAAACTCCTTATGAAATTTTAAAAGGTAAGAAACTTTCGATAGCACATCTTAAGGTTTTTGGTTGCAAGTGTTTTATTCATGTAAATTCTAAGAGAGATCTTGACAAATTCGAACCTAAAAGTGAACCTGGGATATTTCTAGGTTACTCTGAGAAATCTAGAGCTTATAGAATTTACAATCTGAACTCTAAAATTCTTGAAGAATCACCACATGTTGTCTTTGATGAATTTTCAAATAATTCTGAAACTGGTTTTTGCAGGGACAAATTTGATGATAATATTCTAGAGAATACAGTAAGAGAAAATCCTGAACCAGCAGAAAGAGGTGAGACAAGTTGGTCTAGAGGTCAGGGGGAGGTAAATGCAGAAACAGGTAATCATCTTACCAATATTAGAGTTCTTAGAGATCACCCTCTTGAAGATATTATTGGTAATTTGAATGATCCCCCTAGAACTAGATCACACTTTAGAATAGACAATGAATTAAATTCTTTTGCTCTAGTCTTACAGATAGAACCCAAGGACATAAATAGCACATTAAAAGATGAACATTGGATAAATGCCATGCATGAAGAACTGAACCAATTTGAAAGGAACAAGGTATGGCACCTAGTTCCAAAACCTAGTCATGGCTCAATTATAGGCACTAAATGGGTTTTCAGAAATAAAACAGATGAGCAGGGAAAGATAGTTGGAAATAAAGCTAGGCTAGTTGCACAGGGGTACAACCAGGAGTATGGGGTAGACTTTGATGAGTCTTTTGCTCATGTCGCCAGTTAGAAGCTGTCTGAATTCTTCTAGCCTTTGCTTGTAGTCTAGGAATAAAATTGTAGCAGATGAATGTTAAATCTGCTTTTCTGAATGGTCTAATAAAGGAGGATGTGTTTTTTAAACAACCTCCAGGCTTTGAATGTCTTGATTTCCCAGATCATGTGTATAAGTTAGACAAGGCATTATAGGGGCTGAAATAAGCACCCAATGCCTAGTATGACAGGCTGAGCTCCTTCCTCACTGGTAAGGGTTTTTCTAGAGGTGAAGTTGACCAGACATTATTCACAAAGGTAAGCAACAAAGATATTCTTGTTACACAAATTTATGTAGATGATATAGTATTTGGTTCAACTAAACCAACCATGTGTGAGGAATTCTCTACTTTAATGACAAATGAATTTGAGATGAGCTTAATGGGTGAATTGAAATTTTTTTTAGGTATGCAGGTTATTCAGACATCTGAAGGAAGCTTCATCAATTAGTCAAAGTACATAAAGGACCTGCTAAAAAAGTATCAAATGGAAAATCTCAAGGCAATAGCTGCACCCATGGGCACCTCAACTAGCCTTGATGCTGACCCAGAAGGTAAATCAGTAGATCCAAAGTTATACAGAGGTATGATCGGATCCCTTCTTTACCTCACAGCATCTAGGCCTGATATTCAGTTCTCAGTGTGTTTATGTGCTAGGTTTCAGGCTAGTCCCAAAGAGTCACATCTGAGTGCTGTTAAAAGGATTTTTAGGTATCTATCAGGCACCCTAGAACTAGGACTTTGGTATCTTGCTAAGTGTGAGCTAGATCTCATAGCCTACACTGATGCAGACTATGCAGGGTGCAGGATAGATAGGAAAAGCAGTAGTGGGTATTGCCATTACCTAGGTGGTTGTCTAGTGTCATGGGCTTCTAAAAAGCAACACATTGTTGCTCTATCTACAGCTGAAGTAGAATATGTTGCAGCTTGGAATTGCGTAGCCCAGGTACTCTGGATCAAACACTAACTTATTGATTATCAAATAAAATTGGGATGCATTCCAATTTTATGTGATAATACTAATGCTATATCTCTCACTAAAAATCTTGTTCATCACCATTTTCTTAGAGATGAGGTAAATAAAAATGAGATTGAATTGCATTTCATTGAATCTGAAAAATAGATAGCTGATATATTTACTAAACCTCTGGGTAATGAGAGATTTCAATTCCTAATAAGAGAATTAGGTTTATGTAAATTTCAGCATGATAATTAATCTCAATTTCATTTTTGAATAAAGCTTCTGATATGATTTATGAATTCATGTTTGTCTGCCTTGGAATAAATCTGCTGATCTGACTGAAATTGACACATGATTTGTCTGTCTGAAAATCCATGTTTGAATAATTTCTCTGAATAAGATTAGGTTCAATTAACTGAACTGAATAAATGACCTGATCTGATTAAGAATGATTTAATGATTGACTGTTCATTGCTTCTGAATAAAGGTTTAGACCTTGTCTTGTGAATACTTGATTGATATCATACATTTGTTATCTTGATTTCAGAGGTATATCAAATGATATGAGATGGAAGGACAAATTCAGTTTGTCTGAAAGTCCATACCATGTGTTGAGGATTAACCTTCACCTAGCACCCTGAATCAAGAGTTTGTCTCAGCACTGCATTTCATTTCATATCATATTATTGTGTCTAGAGTCTCATTTCTTATTGGACTTCACTACATGTCATGCATTTGCATCTGAACTTTTGTACAATCATGTATGTAGGATAGGTGATTGCACTGCATTCTTCTTCATGATAGTATGTCTAGAAATGCATGCATAACTGTGGCTGAATGATTAAATAAAGATGCATATAGACAGGGGGAGCTTTCTAAGAATAAGAGAACTTCTATGCTTGCTGCAAAGTGTTAGGGGGAGTCTTGAGCATGTCTATCTATCTATTACTCAGATCTCTTCCACTCCAACCCCTTTGTAGTTCAGACTTTATTTTTCTCTCATACAACTTGCTAGTTCTAATACAAATTCTGTGAGCTCTCATATCATCATTCCATAACTTGAGTTCTGACATAATGGCAGTCTGATAATAAGTTCAAAATTTTAAGCAATAGAAATCAGACATCTTCTATTATATGAATCTTGCTTGATTCTTGAATGAACTGATGGTTTAAATTTTATAATCTTTAGAATCAAGAGACTGCATTCAGTAAATAGGAATGTTGATAACTGATAATCGCTCTTAACCCTTGTCTCATTACATGCTTGATAAAGGTTTTCTTGTATCTGAAATCTGCTAAATTGATGAAATCTTGGTAGAGAAAACTGAGTATGTGTATTATCTTTAAACAAGTCTCTCTGAAAAATAAAAAGGACAGTAAACCAATCGTATGAAAAATAAAAATGGCAGAGCAATGACTGAGTAAACACCGAGAAACTGAGTGCTCCATCAAAGAAATGGAGAATACTTAAGTCATGAAGTGGCTCAGGTTATCTCTGATCATATGATAAAAATAGTAAGCACTGAGAAACTAAGTGCTCCATCAAAGAAATGGAAAACACTTATGTCATGAAGTGCCTCAAACTACTAGGTTCATATAGTTAAAATATTGTTCCTCAAATAAAATTCAGATGTGTCATATTGTTTAACTTCAATACATTCATTGGTCACTCTCAAAGATTATCACTGATTTTCCGAGAGTAACATACAGTTAAACAATTCTCACATGATTAATGTGATACTGGTTTATTGATATTATCAGGAACATCAAACTTATCCAATGAATGAAGTATATGGATTCTAAGTTTTATTACCTTTAAACCAGAAATCTATCAAGAATACACTGCATTGATTCATATATCTGAAGACTCAGAGCTTTGTAATGCTTAGTTCTCAACTATTAAACAAGGTGTCAGTCAGACTTCTCTCTGTTGACATACTTCCACTTCCACTTCTCTTAGTTATTATCCTTTTGATAATTTTTTCTTCCTTGTTGTTGTCAAAGGGGGAGATTACATTATAAGGGAGAGTGTATTTCTGAGACTGTTCTTTGTCTACCTCCATTCCTATTTGTTGATGTCAAAGGGGGAGAGAGAGCTATCTGTATTTTTTAGCATTGGCATTTGGCATTAGCATTGGCATTTGGCATAGTGTTGCATATTCATCTGCATTAGCTTGTATTGCATGTTTAATAACAGCATATTTGAACTGAATGCTTTTCATCAAAATACATCTAATATAAACTGTTGCCATCATCAAAAAGGGGGAGATTGTTGTGTCTTCTGATTTGATGATGTCTGGAAAAGAATGGTCTAACTCCTCTGAACATAATTTCTGTTAAGAGTCTGTGTGTTTTGAATGATTCGCATCAGTTTAGTTGACTTTATTTTGACCCCTGTAGCACTTCCTATTTTGATGAAATTGTTTTAGTAAGAATGACTGCCAAGACATTTTATGCATTTGTGTTAGTTAAAGCATTCTGAATGTAAGATCTATCATGTTAGTATAGAATAGGTTGATGCTAGTCGATGCTAGTATCGCATTGCTTAGCTGGAGTCGGTGCATATGTAGCATAGTCAGTGCACATATGTCTCAGTCTTCAGACAGGTCAGTGCATACTTTGAATCATGCATAACAGAGGTCGGTGTAGGTTTTCTACATGTGTGGGCAGGTCGATGCACATTCTATCTTGTGCAAAATGAAGTCGGTGTAAAGTCAGTCTTAGGCCATACAAGGTCAGAGCATATCCCGTTCAAAGTCAGAGCATGTTTGCATATCTAAGCAAATGAGGTCGGTGCATGTTTTGAATTGGTCCAATATGAGTCGGTGCACATTCAGTGTTAGCCTAGTTATGTCGGTGCACATCACTATAAGATGCATACACTATGTCTGTGCACAAATCACTAGAGTCGGTGCCAGTATCACAAAGGTAGGTGCTAGTTGCACCTTCAGCAGACCGAAGGTCAGTGCATATATTTTGCTGCGAGACCAAGTCGGTGCAAGATTGCCTCAGTCAGTCATCGAGGTTGATGCACATTTGTGTTTCTCATCATCAGCGTCGGAGCACATTTATGTTTCACATCATCAACGTCAGTGCACATTTGTGTTTCTCATCATCAGCGTCGGTGCACATTTGGTGAGAGCCTTGTTAGCGTCGATGCACATTCACTTCAGGCTCATTGGGAAGTCCGAGCGCATTTGCTAGCAATAGCAGCTGAGGTCCATGCACTTTTCACATAGGCATATAACGTCGATGCACTTTTACCTTAGGCATACTATGAAGTCTGAGCACATTGTGTAGTCCACGCTTATATAGGTCTGTACACATTTTGAAGTCCACGCACAACATATGTCTGTGCATGTGGAATGTCTGCTATATGCACATTAAGGTCTGTGCATTCTCTCCTATATGCGCATTAAAGGCTATGCACATTTGCCCACTGCACTACCAAGTTTGTGCATCTTGTTGTTTTGACTATACTCTGACTATGACTTAAGATTACATAGTGTTTGACAAAATGCTTTCTTTTTGCAGGGACTTAATTAAAATGAAAAGGGCACATTTTGTCTCCTGCTCGTAAAAGATAAGTTGGGCACGTGATCCAAGACATTCCTCTACTGGAGATCTTGACACGTGGAAAGTGAAGGTGCTAAGATCACAACACGTGGACAAGTTCGGATCAGATCTGGCTTGAAAATCGAGCGGGAAATGTGGCGACTACGCGCCCATCTCCTGGAGGATATAAAAGAAGGGGCGAACACTCAGTTCGATGAGTGAAGCAGAGAAGAAAGGTGAGCATCCAGCAAGAAGATTCCTGAGGGAAGCAAAGAAGAAAGGTGAGCATCCAGCAAGAAGATTCCTGAGTGAGGCAGATCAGTTCGAAGGAGAAAGGATTGAATTGAGGAAGAGCAGTGCGTTGGAGTTCAGTGAGTGAATGTGTTTTATGTTCCTGGTTCCTAGTTCAAAACTAGAACCAGTCTGATCAATTTAGAGCTACATTCGCTCAGTTCAGAGCTACATTCTCTTGTCTTCTTAGTTTTCTTCATTTGCTTTTACAAACCTTTGTTTACTCAAGCTGTATGTCAACAGATTGTTAAAGTTGTATGTCAGCGGTTGGCTAAGCTGTATTGCCCAGGAGTAGAGGAAGAATCCTCTGGTTGGCTCAAGCTGTAAAGCTCAGCGTCTGTAGGGAAGTTGTTCCCCAAAGCTGTGGATCAGCGGTAGCAAGCTGTAAAGCTCAGCAGTGAAGCCTTACTCATTTGAGTAAGGGGTGGATGTAGATCTCTTTTTTTTTATAAGCCAAGTCATCAAGCAGGAAGAAGGGAGAGTGCACCCCCATTCCAGAGGAAGGGAATGTTCTCACTCCACCAAATCACCACTTGATGCTTTATTTTATTGATTTTCCAAATATGAACAAATTAATAAGAGGCCAATCCTCTAAAAATACAAGGAGGTATAAAATGTAAAGAAAGCTGTGAAGTCCTCTAAAGACTGGAGCTTTGTGAAGTCTGTACATTGTGAACTACATATAAAGTCTGAGCTTTGTGAAGTCCATGCACTGCACGCCTTTCGCTGCTGAAGTCGGTGCATTGGTCTAAGCTTTGTGAGGTCTATACATTGTGGAAGTCTATACAGCACTCCCTTTCATTGCTGAAGACCAATGTGAAGTCTGTACATTGTGAAGTCTGTACAATGTGAAGTCCGTTCGCTGCTGAAGACGGTGCAGAGTTTGTGAAGTCTGTACATTATGAAGTATGTACATTATGGTGCATACAAAGTCTGAAGTCTATACATTACACTCCCTTTCGCTGCTGAAGTCTGTACATTATGATGTCTGTACATTGTGAAGTCCGTTCGCTGCTGAAGATGGTGCAGAGTTTGTGAAGTCTGTACATTGTGCTGGTATACACTCGAACTAGTGAAGTCTGTACATTGTGCTGGTATACACTCGAACTAGTGAAGTCTGTACATTATGCTGATATATACTCGAACCCTGCTAGATCTACAAACCCAAAGGTCATCTGTTACAGGTTTGAACAACAGGAAGACCTATTTTATCCACTCAGAGAGCACCCCTAGCCAGCCGAGGGAGCCCACTAGTTCGAGTGTATATGTTTTTGCTGTGAGTGTTACAAGCAAAGGAAGCTAGTGCGTCAGCAACTTGATTACCCTCCCTGAAGATGTGCTGAACGGAGCAACCACATATGGTTACTTGATCAAGAATTGCCTTCCACCAAGGAAGGATGGTCCAATTTGGGGCCACTCCTTTTTGAATAGCATTAACAAGCAAAGTACAGTCGCAGTAGATAGCACCCACCTGAATGTCACTGTGTAAAACTAGAACTAGACCATCATGTAAAGCCCTTGCCTCGGCTAGAATGATGCATCCAAAGCCATAGTGAAAAGAAAAACCTACTATCAGGTTGCCCACAGGGTCACGGATACATCCTCCTCCACCACTCATTCTAGGATTTCCTTTGGAGGCCCCATCGACATGAAGAGTAAAATTGGAGGGAGATAATTTGCATTGCACAAGGATTGGCAGGTTTTGGACTATCCTCGGAGAAAAGTGAAACAAAGCCAGGTTATGTTTTTTCATATTGGAGAGGAATCCATGGAAGTGGATTTTGTCCAGGGAGATGTTGATAGCTTCACAAACCCTCTTCTTTATGCCACTAATGTTTGGCCTGATACAGTCAAATCTTGCTATGCATCTAGTCTTCCATAATTCCCAGAGCATTAAAATTACTGCATTCAGTCCAATATAGCTGTAGGCCGAGGATAAACTGGTACCAGCTAATATATTCCAGCATCGAATGGTAATATGTTCACTGAGATGTACCTTTACATTGATGAGAGGTGTGATCCAGGCCCATAGATCAGCTGCTAATTCCCCTTTGATGAAAAGATGGTTGAGGTCTTCAACTTCAGGTGTGGTATAGCAGCTGCATTTGGAAGCCATAGAAATGCCACAATCAGTCACTCTACTGTCTACAGGCACTACATGGTGGATGATTTTCCAGAAGAAATTGGCAGCCCTCGGAGCTATCGTCGGATGCCAAAGTTTGGCTCAATGTCCTCTTGTAATACCTGAAGTCCTCAGGAGTTTGTTTGAAGATTTGACTGTAAATGAGCCTCCAGCAGTGGCCATCTATATGCATTTGTCCCTCTCATCATTTAATTGAAGAGTTGGGAAGCATTGGCTATTGTTGAGCAGGGCCCTAGCTTCATGAAAGGGATTAAGAAGTACCTCTCTGACAGTTAGCTTGGGTTTGTTTTGGATACTGCTAAGCTCAGGCTGCTGGACCTTATTAATGAGCGGCCCTTGTCCTGTCCAATTGTCCTTCCAGAAATCTGCTTCTATCCCATTTCCAATGATCCATCTAGAATTATGTATAATAAGTTTCTTCACCTGCTGAAAAATATTTGAAGGCATGCCTGCTGGGAAAGGTTTCATACAATCGAAAATATTGGTTTTGATGAATCTGCTCCTAGCTTATATAGCCCACATAGATGAGCCATGAATGATGTAGATCTCTGAAGGATATCAAACCACCTAAAATCTCCTGTGTTCGTGGTTGCAATTGTTTGTGTGATCGCTACATTATTCTCTGCTTAGTTGTATGAATTAATTGCTGCATCTCTTGCTCATTTGAGAGTTAGAAAAAAGTATATAAAAAGGCACAACATAATGGGTGGGTCAAGCCTACCCGGAAGGTGGACGATCTAGCGTGAGGAGTCTCCTAGAGTCGAACCTTCGCCAAGTACCTCTTCTGGTTCATTGATGTGCAAAAGATCAATTAGCAATTAAGTCAGTTACTATATATACTGATATCTCTACTTATTGATATTGATCTCTGAATTGATAACTTTGTGCTGCTTAATGATATTGATCTCTAAGCTGATAACTTTGTGATCACCTTGGCTATCGAGATTTGGAAAATTTTGTATTCCGCTTCTCTCATCTAATTTCGTTAATTTTTAAGGGAAAAGATCTATTCACCCCCCCTCTAGATCTACTACAGTATTTTCCCCTACAATCCAGCAATGCCAACTCCCAGCGCAGGTCTTCCTCTTTGGGATGAGGCAACCGCAGTGCCCGCTATGGGCCCTCTGCCCTACACTCCAGTTACGCCAGCACTCGCCACAGGTTCACGACCTTTGGTTGTCGACACCACAACACCTTATGGCAACATTGGTTCTCAGTGCGAGAGCATCTCCTCGAGCATCGGCAACACTTCTGTCAGCTCGGGCAAGAGCTTATGCAAGGGTCACTCAGCCATCGGCCCTTGATATGGGCTTCATGCCCCGAAGGCCAGTCCCAGCATTTTGAGCTGACAGTTTTACACTACCAGCAACGGTAAATCAGGTCTTCTCTATCTACCACCTCGGAGCGAGATCTTCCTCGACTCCCCAGAAAAAGCGCCGTAGCGGTTGCAGAAATAGGCGGCTCGTTGCTGCGACCAGCAATTCCAGCAAGACCCTTCTTGTCGACAACTTGAGGATTTATCTCGATGGAGGTGAACCAATTTTACCTCAGAACCGGACTATGCCTACGTTCCTCACTACCAACCGTTTTAGCCTCCTGTGACAAACTCGAGAGGATAAGGCGGAACTGAAAGAAGCAGGTGCCTTGGTCGCGAACCAGGGGCATCCTCACCAGCTCAGTACTCAGACTCCCGAATCTCATCGAAAGAATCGTGATGAGGGTGGTCAACAACTTAGCCTGAGGAGAATCTAGGTTACCCCGGAGGAGGCTTAAGCTGTTCGAAGGGCACGTACTAAGAACCCTATTCGAATGCCCGAGCGCGGCACCGCCCGGGGCATTACTCAATCTTCGTCGGCATATCCCGATGATAGCCAGCCACACTCCCTCTCCAGCCCAACTAGGCGAAGGCCGAGAAGGGCTCGCACTAGGCCTCGGCAGCGCCCAGCTTCGAGCTCTCCTCGGGTCGACCCTATGGTGGAGGCTCCACCTCAACGGACCTCAGTCTTCGATAGACTGGGGGCACCAGTCTGCTCTGAGAAGCATCCCCAGAAAAAATGGACAGTTCGGCTCATCAACGACGTAGTTCGGGTGTTCACGTGTTACACCACCGGACACCAACCCGATACTCAGTCCGATGACCTGAACCAGCCTCTTGCCTAGTTCAGGAGGCCTCGCCATCAAACTCAACCTCCGGCGCCGTCAGGCCACATTGGCACTTCCGCCGGACCGTAGATGTCAGAACGTGCTGAAGATGTCCTAGTGGAGGACCGCGGTGCACCTATCAATGCAGAGCGAGTGAACAATGATCCTCTGCCAAATGAGATTCAAGAGGTGACTCTCAAGACACTCATGAAGGAGAATCAACACTTGAAGGCCCTCCTACAACATCTCCTTCAGGAGCGAGACCTTCACCCTCAGCAACCTGCTAGGCCTCCAGCCGAAGCACCGATACTACCAGTCGGGCACAATGGTACCAACGCCTCAGCAGCAGTCGCCCAAACCCCGACATTAGTAGAGTTTGGCACACCTCTAGCGGAAGCTCATCCACGAGCCTCTGACATGCCAGCGCCAGAAAACCTCATGTCCCAATGGTAGATGATCGAGTGGATCGTCGAGACTAATCTCACCCAGTATGGGGAAGGGGTTGCCACTATAGACCTCTATAGTGTCCCTTGCCCACTGCATAACCAGTTGAACAAGCTCCCTCCGGAGTACGCTAAGCCCCCGAAGTTGCAAAAGTTCGGCAGGCAAGGGTCTCCACATGAGCACTTGGCCTACTACATTATGGCCATGGGCGAGCTATTGTTGGACGAGTCATACCTCCTCCGCTACTTTGCCAGCTCCCTCACGGGAACAACCTTCCAATGGTATTCCCGCCTGAAGCCCAACTCGGTGGTTGACTGGGTAGATCTCCAGAAGAAATTCCTTGACCACTTCCAGATGGCCGAGCGCAAGGTCTCCCTGGCAGAGCTCTGCTCTCTCTGACAAATGAAGGGCAAGAGTGCCCTCGACTTCATCAAAAAATGGCGAGACCTCAGCATGAGGTGTATCAACCCGCTAGCCCAGGAAGATGCCATTACCATATGCCGTAAAGGCCTGGCAGCCAAGGTCAGCAAAAAGCTTCTTGGCACCAATATCAAGGGCTTCGACTAGCTCAACTCGGTAGTCACCGAAATAGAGATGTTCTTCAACGACAACCCAAGCTACACTTTAGCTAAGGGTAAGCAGACGCGAGAGCGCCAGCCTGGCAAGGAGGTGAACATTATTGAGTTCACTCCCACCGCCAAAGGAAGCAAGGAGGGCAAGTCAAGCGACTCCGACAAGAAGCCAGTAGACAATCCAGCCGCCCCTTCCTTTTTAGAGCGTATGAAGGCGCCCTTCTCTTTCAAGAAGGAACACACGAAGATGCTCTTCGACCTCTGCATGGCTCAGAAGATCCTCGAACTGCTAGACGTCCGCAACCCGGATGAGGCCCAGCAAGCCGACGACCCTAGCTATTGCCCTTATCATCGCATGTTGGGTCATCCACTTGAAGATTGCTATGTCTTCAAGACTCGGGCATAGAAGCTGATCTGAGATGGTCTCATCAAAATGAAGAGCGGTCTCATCGATCCCCCACAGTCAAATACGTGGTCCAGACCCGCTAACGTGGCACGTGTGATTCACTACACGCCTAATGTGATTCACATGATGGTTGCCTTCTCCCTCTCTGATGCTGAAGCAGAGGATCCCAGCACCAGCCAAGGTGAGCGCTCACTGTGGTATCCAGGGTGGAGACCCTGGCATGACCGCAAACCCCTCTCCTTTCCAAAAGAAAGAACCAAGTGCCTCTTCGATGTCCTCTTCGAGAGGGGAAAAATCATGCCACGTGAACCACCAATAGACTACACCTAATGGGACTTTATTCACCCCCAGTATTGCCCTTTTCATGCCCGAATCTGCCACACGATCGAATAATGTGAGGAAGTTCAGCACTTAATCTAGGAACAGATCCAATGGGAGCAGATCAATGCTGAGGGAAACTCTATGGCAACCTTGAGTCTTCGAGAAGCCATCGCGGAGACCCTAAGCATTGCCATAAGCGCACCAGACTGTCCAGCCTCTCCTCAAGCGAATGGGCATGGGCTTCCTTATTGGCATACCCCGGAATGGCTCGAATTTTGAACCGATAATCGAGAAGCTCTCGAGCGATTGCGAAGCCGTACAAGACGGGACACCGATCAGGAGACTGAGCCGGGGAATTTCTCGGTCAACGTCATCCATCCTCTTACCACCCCAGGTCCTCTAGACGCCCAGATACCGACTACCGGTCGGTCGACTCTTGCCACTTCAGCCTCACAATGGCGGCCTTGGTGAGAGCTAGAGTCTCTTCCATTCTCCAAGGATGATACCGCTAAGCTACTCTGGGTCCTCCTTGGCCGAGAAGACGTCCTGGTATGTGAGACGATGAGGGGCACTTTTAGCTCCTCTCACCACTCTTGTGCCTCACGTCTACCTCTTACACTAGGAGATAGAAAGGGGAAACAAAAGCATGGTGAGACCGTGGCGCGACCATGCCACGTCTCCTCAACTAGCGAGCCTTCGAGTCCTCTCCGAGTGCCCCGCAGTCTAGTCCGGCACGTAAGGGAAGAATCTTCCAAGTCTTTAGCGACTATGGCCAATAAGCCTGGTCCTTCACCACAAGGAGCAGTCAATGCACAAAGTCGGGGCGACTGCCAGGCGTAGTGACAGCCGATTGTACTTCAGCTGCCACTAGATCTTGCTCTAAGCGGGGTAATAAAGGCAAGGCTAAGGAGCAAGACTCCAGGTGAATCTCCCAGTCTACATCTCAGCAAAAGCCCTCGCCACCGTAGGTAAGGCATCAAATCACACATATGTCTTCGGACGCCAACCCCAGTATACCAGCTCACCACAGACTTCTTTCGCAATCGCGAGTAAGGCATCAAACAGTGCACACGTCCCTAGACGCCAGCCCCAGCATATCAGTTTATCAGAAGCTACCTCTTCGCCACCGCAGGTAAGGCATCAAACTGTGCACACATCTTCGGACGCCAGTCCCAGCATCCTGGCATACAGGAGCTACCACCTGAGGTCATCGAGTAGGCGATCAATGCCACCTTCCAAATACAACAAGCAAAAGGTGCTGGAATGAAATCCGGGCAAAGAAAAGCTGACGGCCTCACTCTGCCAAGACACCAGTTTGGAGATACCCTCACAGGGATTTATCAACTCTGGCTCTAGCGCCTCTCCCTCCTACTCCCCTGGAGGCGGCCATCGCCAAAAGATAGGAGAGGAATAGGAGGAAGAACCTCAAAAGGCAGCTCAAGAGGCAAGCTGAGCAAGCAGCCACCTTACAGTCGCCAACCGAGCTAACGCCTCTCCAAAGGCTACACGGCTTATCGATGACCTGGAGGAATACATCCCTCCTCGTCCCACCGGTGCTCTCCCACTCGATAGCTACACTCCGTGGGAAGAAATGCAGAAGCGAGTTCGCCTTAGAAGTTGGATTCAGGAAATGATCCAGAAGGTCAAGAACGGCGAAGGCTGCTCATCCCAGAAGAACTCTCCTTGTTCTATAAAATAAGGAGATCACCATAGAGCAGCTTGAAGAAATGCTTCGAGGTTGCACCTGCAACATGGTTGCCATCCCACCCCCTGACAACATTAATGCTCCTTGGCGAGGACAAGCCAGTAGCCTCCCGAATGAGACAAAGAACTACTACCCCGCTCGGGCTACGACCAACTCCGGAACACACAGGCAGCGGTCGAGGTCGTGGCCGAGGATGCGGTAGAGGTTGCGAGAGGATTCCCGAGCCACCTCTTCACCCATCTATCTACCTTCGACCCGGAGCGAATAATCCTATTTCGAGGAGAAGAACCTGCCCCCATTCCGAAGATAGAAATTCAGATAGGGCCCAACATCTTCAATCCCTTCGGCATGGAGGATATCATTGCCAACATCCCCATCCCTGCACCAGCTCCGTTCTCTTCCGCAGGACAAGCAGGCCCGTCCGGCAAGGATGAGCCAGCTCGCCAGTCACCCCCAAAAGAGCCATCATTGGCACCCCTGTTCCATGATGCCATAGGCGATCAAAACTAGCCTGATCCCAGTGGCAAAGGCAAGGCAGTGCAACTCCCTGATAGGGAGCAGCATGGAAGCCCGCATAAGGCCCAGCCTGACATACTACCATCATTGGGGGATGCTTGAGCCCGAGCCGACCGGAAGGTCCTCCACCAGATGAAGCGATTTCTCGCCAGCATTACAGCCTGGGAAGCCATTGCTTGGAGTAAGGAGCTAAGAGATACTCTTATCAAGATACTCCAGGAATCGAAAGTCTATGAAGCGCATGCCGTGGAGATGAAGGCGGCGGCATATGAAGCCTTCACAGCCACCGTCTCCTTCACGAAAAAAGACATGTTGCTCTCTCCTCCATGTCACAATCACCCTCTCTATATGAGGGGGAAAATTAATGGGCATGAGGTAAACCATATCCTGGTGGATGCCGGTGCTGCTGTCAACATCATCCCGCTCAAAATCTTCAAGACTCTGTATTTGAACCCATACCTCTAGAAGGTTCAAGCGGTCAAGATATCCGGTTTCAACTAGGACACCGAGGACGTCCTCGGCCGGGTGGATGTTGATCTAGTGCTCGATGATTTCACCTCCAAGGTGACATTCTACATCATCGGTGCCAACACATCCTACAAAGTGCTACTAGGCAGACCCTAGTTACATGAAAATTGGGTCGTCCCGTTGACTCTTCACCAGTTCATCAAATATGCTAAGAATGGGGAACAACATATGGTCTTCGTAGACCTGTCACCATTCACTCCAGCTGGATGCAACCTTGCTGACGCTGTGCTTTATTTCAGGGGAATCAGTCCTTACCCCGTAATCAAAAGCAAAAGCAATGGCTGGCTCTTAGAGGAAGATGAGGTTGATCTCTTCTCCATCGACGAAGAGAAGGCTAAGCTTCATCGGCTCCGCCTCAGCTCCAAGTCGACCCCATACCACCCCGAGAGGTGTAAGATCGACTTCGAGGCTAATGTCATTAGACGATCCATCAACAACAGCTTATGCTTGCCGCAAGACTACATATAGCTCCCATGTGCGTCAGAACAGCACAACATTGAGCCACTTACAACATTCGTCGTTACCTACAAACAACAACTCCGAAGCAAGAAAAAGGCTAATTGGGACAAGCCCATTATTTTCTACAAGGGAGAAATGGTCCCTCAAGCCCCACCAAATAACGACTTCGGTTGGTCCAAGCGAGCCGATGATACCCCTGAAGTAGTCCAAATACTGCATGACTTTCTGCCACATATTCGAGAGATGTGTCTGAAGCAACGCATCCCTCAATGGAAAGCTTCCGCACAGCGGAGATATTTTCACCGGCTATGGACCCCTTCCCAAGTCTAAGGGCAACCCTCATCCTTCCATAAGGACACCAGGGGACTCGGCTACGACCAAGGCCCAGACTTCCGTGTCTTGTATGCGGTCAACGTCATAGCCTTGACACAGCTAGTGGATGACCAAACAAATGTCGATACAAAATTTGATAGTTTTGAGGACGAGGAAGAGGAGATCCTGATCTTGATCCCCATTAAAACTAGTACTCTGGTTCAAGCAGTCAAGGAATCCTCCTCGCCTCCCTGCGAAAATCTCAAGGCTAAAGAAGCTCCTCCTGCCACCCAGTCGGTTAAAGAACCCAGTTCGACAAACCTTCCCGATGAGGAAGGTGCCCAGAGCACTGGCCATAAAGGATTGTCAGCTTTAGCATGCAACTCCAGGGAAACCTCAACAGCACCAGTTGACAACTACTGGCAAGAAACTAGCGGTCTAGACCAATCCCTGCTAGAGTCCAGCAACAACAATTTGCCAGTCCCATCGGCATCAACCAGTGGCTTCGAAGATCAATAAATACACGAAGCTGACACTGATGATGAGGATTTCATCAACTTCTAACCCACTCTTCCCGAGCTGGAGGACGGTGGCCAAGCAACCATCGACGAACTCGTTGAAATCAATTTGGACGGAGATGAAGCCCACCAGCCAACATTCATCAACGCTCTCCTCACCGAAGCAGAGAAGCCTACAAGCAACTCCTGCTCGAATACAAAGACTGGTTCGCCTGGACATATAAAGAGATGTCAGGGCTAGACCCCTCCGTAGCGGAGCATGAGCTAGTCATTTCTCCCTCAGTCACTCTAGTCAAACAGCCGCAGCGGCACATGCGCCATGATCTGGAACTCCAGGTCTCGATCGAAGTCAGCAAAATGGTGGAGGTCAACTTCATCAAGCCGTGTATCTATCCGATCTGGCTCGCCAACATAGTCCCAATAAAGAAGAAAAATGGTCAAGTCCGCATCTGCGTCGACTTCTGGGACCTCAACAAAGCATGTCCGAAGGATGACTTCCCAGTCCCAATCACGGAAACCATGGTCGATATGACCACCAGACATGAAGCCTTATCCTTCATGGACGGGTCGTCCGGTTACAACCAGATCCAGATGTCTCTCAAAGATAAGAACTACACAGCTTTTCGAACCCCCAAAGGGATTTTCAACTACAAGTGCATGCCCTTCGGTTTGAAGAATACCGGTGCTACATACCAAAGGGCCATGACCAAAATATTCGATGATATGTTGCACAACATCATCGAATGCTACATCGACGACCTCGTCGTCAAGACTAAAAGGTGCGAAAACCATCTACATGATCTACGCCAGGTCTTCAATCGACTCCAGCAATATGGGCTCAAGATAAACCCTATGACATACGCCTTCGGCGTATCGAACGGCAAGTTTCTCAGCTTCGTTGTCAGGTACCGAGGAATTGAGGTGGACCCCAGCAAGATCAAAGTGATCCGAGAGCTTCCACCGCCCAAGAATCTTACCGAGCTTAGGTCCTTCCAAGGAAGACTGACCTACATCAGAAGGTTCATCTCCAATCTCTCCAGTCGATGCGCGCCTTTCAGCAAGCTTATGAAGAAAGATGCCCCATTTACATGGGACCCAGAATGCCAGACTGCTTTCGAGAAAATCAAGGAGTATCTCCTCAACCCCCCAGTCCTGGGGGCACCAGTCAAGGGCAAACCCCTCATACTCTACATCGCTGCCATGGACACTTCATTAGGAGTTCTATTGGCACAAATCAATGAGGAGGGAAAGTAGCAGTCACTCTGCTACCTCAGTCGAAAACTAATCAGCGTTGAGTATCGCTACTCCCCCATGAAGAAAGTATGCTTAGCTCTGGTGTTTGCCACCAAAAGGCTGCGACATTACCTCATGTCCCATCGGGTCGAGCTCATATCCAAACACGACCCACTCAAGTATCTCCTCAGGTAGCCCGTCCTCTCAGGCCGGTTGGGAAAGTGGGCTCTCCTGCTAATGGAGTATGATATCACCTACGTCCCCAGAAAGGCAATCAAGGGACAAGGCATGCTTAATTCTTGGCAGCCCATCCAGTGCCGGACGATTCACCTCTTAACACGGAGCTCCCTGACAAGGAGTCCCTTGCTTCCCAGTTACCAGCACTAGTTGAATAGACCGAAGATGTCTTGCATTATCGACTATAAGATGCCCTCACAGCCAATGTACCTTGCTGAGAGCTCTACTTCGATGGCGCTTCATGGGGGATTACCCAAAACAATCAAAACCCTACCATCATGGTAGGTGCCGACATTGTCTTCCTAACTCCTCAGGGCAGAGTTTTGTACAACTCGTGTGCCCTCATGAAATCCCTGACCAACAATGAAGCCGAGTATGAAGCTCTAATCATCAGGCTTTAGATGGCTCTCGACATGGGCATCAAGTGCCTCAAAGCTTACGGGGACTCCCAGATAATAGTCCAGCAAGTCCTCAACATTTATGACGTGCAGAAGCAGGAGTGGGTGCCATACCACACCGCCGTCACTAGACTAATCCATAAGTTCTATTTCTTCGAAATAGATCATGTTCCCAGGAGCAGCAATGCCCAGGCAGACGCCTTGGCGAATTGGCTGCGGCCATCAAGCTTCAGCCAGAGGGTGAAGTCGACATCACTGTCAAGCACAGAAGACTGATGCCGAGCACACTTGAGAACGAGTCTGGCCTCACCGTCTATGAGGTCCATGACCTCAACCAGAACACTCCTCTAGAGGTAGAACATTAGCGTGAGCCTATCATCAAATTCAAGAGAGGTTGGCTCCCTCCTAACCAATCTCAAAGGGTCCAGCTACTCCACCGGGCAACCTCATATGAGTTGATCGACGACTCTTTGTATAGGCTTGTCCATAAGAAAGATAAGTCGGTTCTTCTAAGATGTGTCTCCCCAGCCGAGGCACGAGCCATCATGCACGAGGTCCACTCAGGACTATGCAAAGCTCACCAGGTCAGAGATAGAATGAAGAACAACATCAAGCTGAAAGGCTTCTATTGGCCAACCATGTACATGGATTGCACCCAGTATGCCCATATGTGCCATCAATGCCAAGCCTTTGGCCTGGTACCCAGAAGACCCCCAAACCCGTTGCGTCCCACGGCCTCCACATGGCCATTCGCAGAATGGGGCATGGACATTGTGGGACCCTTCCCGCCATCTTCCAAGGGCCATAAGTACATTCTAGCCGCCACCAACTACTTCTCCCGATGGGCTGAGGCCCTTCCCCTACGGGAGGTCACTAGCGAGGTAGTAGTCAGATTTTTCTGGCACCACATCATCTATCGATTTGGTACCCCCAGCCGCATAGTGTCATACAATGGCACACCATTCAAGAATAGAGCCATATACCAGCTAGCGGCCAAGTTCCATATCGACTGGAGAACCTCTTCGGTCTACAATCCCCAGGCTAACGGCCTGGCAGGGGCCTTCAACAACAGTCTATGTAAGCTTTTGGCTAAGATTGTAAGCCACCGGAAGCGCGATTGGGGCAAAAAAGTGTTCGAGGCGCTATGGGCCTATCGGATAATCTTCAAGACCCCTATGGGGTGCTCACCATTCTCCCTCATTTACGGGGCAGAAGTCGTCATCCCCTATCGGATAATCTTCAAGACCCCTATGGGGTGCTCACCACTTCGTCGGCCCAGATGCAGATGAATACCAGAGGAGGCTAGAAGAGCTCGCTGGCCTAGAAGGCAGGCAGCTCGAGGCCGACCGGCACCTACAAGTATACCAAGCTCGTATTGCTCAAGCTTATGATAAGCTCATCAAACAACGAGCCTTCAAACAAGGTGACCTTGTCATGATTAAAGAAAAAGAAGTCATGACAGGGCGCTCCAGTGGAAAATTGCAACCTAATTGGTGAGGTCCATATATCATTTGTGATGTCTACGAGGGTGGGGCCTACATGGTCGTAGACCACAAGGGTAACAAATCGTTCCCACCTCTCAATGGTAAACACATGAAGCTATACCACGCCCCAGAACACGAGTTCGTGCGCCACCCAGACTAAGGCGTGTGTGCCAGCCATCACCAGTAAATTCAACAGCCCCCCCTAGAGGGGTGGGGACCAGTCACTCCTTCCAGTCTTTTCTCTGAGTGAAGCATAGGGCCAGTCAAGCCCTCCCAGAGCCACTGTCATGCACTTGCAGAGGTGGGCTTCCCAGCTTCGTCCCCGCGACCACAAGAGCGAGGACGCCCTACACTAGCAACAACCCAGCCGTCAGGCTCCCAGGTAAGCGAAAAAAAACAACTATAATAAAAAATGGGGTTAAAAATAGAGATACCCCGGTAGGCTCGGTCGCCCTCTTTGCAAAGAGGTGACTGGGGGAAAAAAGGCCAACAACCTAGCTGAGGTGAAAACCTGAAAGGGCATCTCAGGTAAAATTGGGAGACCCCTTGACATGAAAACCCGCAAGGGCGCATCAGAAAAAGCTAAAGGGGGCTGGTTCTGGCAAATACCCGAAAGGGCAATAGAGCTGGTAATGAGAAAAAAAATGATGATGAATATCTCTCTCTCTACTAGTCAAGGTGACCATCCACCCGCCTTTAAACAAATCATAGACCTCTCCAGTCAAAACATGCCAGTCCTTAACCAATGCATATTTCCAATTCATTAACCCTGCACTCCCTAGTTGGCTTTATATTACCCTACTTGACTCATTTTACCTTTGGCCTCTGCTCCGTTGTAGCGGGCTTGCAGGCCCCAGTATCTACACATTATCCCAGTCATTTAATCCTAGCAAACCTCAGCCTCAACCAATTCCTGGTCTCCCTTCATTCTACGCCCATATATCTTTAAATACCCAGAATACCCAGTTGCTAGTCGACCATGGTTCACCACCATGATCCCAGTCGTAACTTTGATGTCTATTGATTCCCTGACGCACCAGTTACAACTCTAGTTGCACTCCACCAGGATATAATGACCCTTAGGGCCATGACTCAACACCCTGCAAAGGCCCTAACCAGGACCATAACGACATTGAGCCCTCAATAACACAGCGGCAGGTCACGTCCCCTGACAGCAGCCTGCTACGGATGATATTCTCCCCAAAAAATAATAATAAATAAATATATGGGGTTAAAAATAGAGATACCCCGGCGGCCTGAGTCAACTCCCTCTACGGGACTACTGAGGGTAAAAATTACCATTAACCCAGCTGAGGTGAAAACCTGAAAGGGCGCCTTAGGAAAAATTGGGAGACCTCTCGACGTGAAAACCCACAAGGGCACGTCGCTGTGGCAAAAACCCGCAAGGGCGGTAGAGCTGGTAAAGGGAATATAAAAAAAGTCTCTTCCTCTCTACTCCTCACTGATGGAGGTCATCAACCGCGACATCCTGCCGATGGCGAGCTCAACATCACTCCACATCAATGGTGGCCATTACACCCCCAAGAGTCGGTCATTGCCAATTCCAGCTCCAGTATTCGGCTATACACCTCAACAGTCAGCCAACCAGTACCAGCCTACAGCTACATCACCCTAAACGGTTATCCGTCCAGCTCCAGTTCCAGCTTCAGTCCCAGCCTCCGGCTACAACACCCTAAACGGTTAGCCGGCCAACTCCATCTCTAGTTCCAACTCCAGTCCCAGCCTCCGGCTACAACACCCTAAATGGTTAGCTGACCAGCTCCAGTCCCAGCTCCAGTCCCAGCCTATGGCTACAACACCTTAAATGGTTAGCTGGCCAGCTCCAGCCCCAGCCTCCAGGTACAACACCTTAAACGGTCAGCTGGCCAGCTCTAGTCCCAGTTCCAGCCTCTAGTTCCAGTTTCTGGCTACACACCTCCGCGGTCAGCCGACCAGTTCCAATCTCCCGACTACTACACATCAGCAATTAGCCGATCAACCCTTATTCCTCAGACCAAACTACTCCAACAATCTAGGCCCAAGCACCCTCATAGGTTGGCCTCCAGCCTCCAATCATACAGGTCGTCACACCCGGACGGGTCAGCTCCCAGCCCCAGTTTTCCAGCAACATAGGTCAATGCCCTTCTTCGGGTTTGGCCTCTATCCCCCAGTTTCCCAGTTCCCTGCCAGTTCCCAGTCTACATACCAAATCGTGTGAGTCGCTAGGACCCTATGCCCTGCCTTCAGTCCTTGGTGCTCAACCTCCAGTTTCCAATGCCCAGTACCCAATACTCAACCCCCAGTACCCAGTACTCAGCATCCAATATCTAGTGCCCAGCCCCCCTAGTGTCCTGTGCTCAGGTTCTCCAGTACGCCCAGTATCCGACATCCTTTATCTAATACTCAGTCTGCGACCCAGTACCCAAACTCGGGTACCCAGTTCCCTGTCACCGATCCCAGCACCCAGTAAAAAAATCAACCACGACTAACAATACGTGGTCGCCAGTACCTGCACCCAGCATTGTTCCACAAGAAAGAAAAGGGTGGGACGACACAGAAAATGACAAGACAAGTTCAGAAGTTTGTCATTCATACTCTATAAGAGAATCCCAAGACATGCCCTTGGGGTAACAAAAGGTTTGTACAACCGGACATACAAACATAACAAAAAGAAGAGACACAGTCGAATCATGGCTCACTTCTCTCCAACACCGACACGCGAGACTGAGCAGCTGCAAGCTCCACCTCAAGAGTGGATAAGAGCTAAGCGCTGGCCTCGACCGTGCTCCCAGCCTCTCGCCACTCTGCCATGGCGTGCTCCATGGCTTACTACTGCTCCTCCAAGGCCTTCCTCAAGGCCTCGGTCCTGCCCTCGGCCTCCTCCAGCCGAACAACTCGGTCCTAGAAGAGTGACTGAGCTGCACCGACATGGCTCCTCTGCTCAGCTACGGCTGCTACGAGCTGGTCCAATCGCTCTCGCTCCTCCCGTAGGGGGGCCAGCCTCTGAGCCCTCTGCTCCTGTGCCTGACAAAGCCGCAGGTACTCTGCCCAGATCTCGACCAGCCAGGACATCCAAGGTGCCTGTGGGAAGCCAAGGATGTGATAGCCTAGGGTACACTCTGTCAGATACCGCCTCAAGTCCTCCGGAGAAGGGAGGGGGATAGTTTGAAGATACCCCTGCGCTCGCTGGAGCAAGGAGGCCCCCACGCTCTCGTCCACCAACGGCTCCAGTGGCGGAGTGGAGGAAGGCCATTCCACCCCCAAGCCCAGGGAAGAGTCACCCGTCTCCATCAATACATCAGTCGAGGTTGCATAATACCAGAAAGAACAAATGGAAAGTTAGAAATATATGTGAAACTTTCCATGAAAAATAAGGTGGAAAACCTAAGAAAAAGGATCTCTTATCCCTTACCCAGAGCAAACCCCTCCGCACCTATAGCGTCACTCGCCGGGGTCGAAGAAGGCAGAGACTCCTCAATGGCTCGGGAGTCTTCTCCCACCGTCCTACCCCCTCTAGAAGCCGCAGAGAGGTCGGGGACTTCCTCTCGACCTTCGGCAGTAGGAGTGGCACACGCTCCTCCCCTGACTCCAGCGTTATACCTGATACAGAAGCATCAGTATTCTACCAGAAAGCCAAAACAAGTGCTAAGAAAAGGAAGGAAAGACCCCCACGCACCTCCAGAAGTAGCCTCCATCTTGGCCCCCTCGACGGAGGAGGCCCCAGAAGAGGAAGAGCTCGAACTCTCCTCTATCTCCATGACAAAGCTACTGCTACCTGAGGAGCCTGACGAAGTCTCCGATGAACTTCCGGAGGCGGTGGAACTAGAAGCCCATGCGGATCAACAAAACAATAGGGTCAGCACATAGCCTGGCCTCATATAAAGAGAGCCATCCAGTCAACGGTTTTGGACAAGCAGCTCACCAGCCGGGGCATTCCCCTCAGAGATCCCCTGAATGTCAATAATCTCTTCATCTTCTCTGGCCGGAGTCGCCGACGTAGGCTCTCCCCTTGCCGCTCCAACCAAGTCATGAGGAAGCTCACCCTCCTCTAGAGGGGATGGAGTACTTGTGACCAACACCAGGAGAAGCTTAGCACCAGCGAATAATGCAAAAGCCCTCCACGAATGGCTAAATTCCCAGTCACGTACCTGAGGGTCCCATGGTAAAAGACCCAACTAGCCCCACCATGCAAGCCGAGACAATAGCTGGCAAACGAGGAATGGGCGGCCCCAACGACGGCGGTGGTAGCGACCCAGACACGACTCCAGCAACAAGGGCAGCCAAGCCACCCCACACTCTCGGCTCACCGTCGAAAGAGGGGCTCCACCGACGGGCAGGTGCTCACCAGTTCCTGGACCATCTCCAGGGTAGCAGTCGGGTCATCACCAGGAAAATAATATCCCAAACACAGTCAGTAACCTCAGTCCACTGAATGTCAGATGAAAGGAGGACGACGTTCCCTATAAGGGCTCGGCACTTACCCGAGCCGCCCAGAAGTGCTGAAGGCTCTTGCTTACCAGCTATAGTGGGTGCCTCGCCTCTCGTAACAGAAGGGGCCAAGGCCCCCATCGTCTCTACCGTCTCTACATAAGAATGCATGGCAATGTCAATTTCCAGAAGCAAGCATAGCCATGAATAAAGCATTACCAGTTCCAGAGGGCCCTACCCGGCCAGATCTCCTCGGGGGCCTTCCACGACTCAAAATCAGGAAATGTCTCAGCATTGGGACCAGTCTAGTCCATCATGTGGAGAGCCTCCTCGACGTCGAAGTCACACTCGGCCTCGTTCTCTGGCAAAGGATCGGCCTCCGAGGGCGGTGAAAAAGTCGCCTCCGCCCCAGCCTCCAACGGAGTTGCCAGAAAACCAGTCAGGCAACACAAATTAGTCAGTCGTAACGACTAAATCGGCAAAAGACAAGGGGTGGGTATGACACCTACTCAAAGCCAGATCCACCTCTATGTGCTCATCTGCCCTCAGTCCTCGGGAGGACTCGCCAGCCTCCACTGCTGCGGTATCCTCACGGAGTCGCTTCCGCCTAGGCTGAGGACCCCTGTCCCTGCTCCCAGAAGACGCCTCTACAGAGGAATGATCTTACCCTGCCGGGGGAGCCTATCAATATATATATATATATATATATATATATATATATATATATATATATATATATATATATATATATATATATATATATACATCAATACATAATATCTCAGTCATACGCACAAAAAAGTAAGACCGAGATAATACAATAAAGAAAGCGGCTTACCTGAAACCACGAAGGGAGTCAATGGTGGAGGAACCAGTTGCTCCGGCTTCAACCCCAACACTCGGGCAGCCTTCGCAACTGCCTCCCTGATGTCTCGCATTGTGTAGGCGCGCTCAATGTGAGAGACAAAATCCACCGGTCCGGTAGATCCGATCGCATGAGCAATGTGACGCCTTCAGCCACTAACAGCAGTGTCAGCAAAGCTCCCCTCCGGGAGCACCATGTCTAGGAAACCCTTCTTCCCAAACCCGTAGTCGGCTTGGAACTAGGTCCACCAAGTCCTCGGAATCCTCGATTGCGAAGCCCTAGCACCAACACATGCAAGCTTCGCCTGCACCGGCCTCAGGGGCTTGATAGCCCCACTATAACCCAGCACTGATGATAAAGAGGCTTGACCGCCTCGGGGCCACTGCTGCGCAAGCCGCTCCACATCCCAGTGGATCTGAGAGAAGCGAGTCCTCAGGAACTTGTTATCCAGCGAAATAGGAGGCTGATCCTCCTGAAGAAGTCGACACTCCTCCGCATTCCGGATCGCCGAAGCCTTTTGGCGATATCGGTGGCTGTGTTCGAACCACCACCTGGCATAATGGATGTCAAACCTACCACGGCGGTCTAAACCCGGTGTCGGCGACTGCTCTGGCTCCATGCGGTAGTAGAAGTCCTACCAAGCAACCGCTACAAGATGGATGTCTTGACCCTTGTACAATCGGCTCGCCAAAGGAAACTCCTAGTTTGGCGGGATCGCCTGGTTGTACCCAAAGTTTCGGGCGAACTGGTGCGGGTAGTAAGGCTCCAGGACGCTTGTAACAGACCGGTGCAATGCCAACACCACTGGCCGGGTGCTGATCACCCACTCCATATACACTGAGGCGTCCGACTCTCGCTGATGTGGAAGGGCGCAGGCCGCCCCGCCACTCTAAGGCACCAGAACCGGGCGAAAGTCCCTCGAGGCACTATCGAAGGGGAGCCCATCCTCACCCCTACTGGGAAAGTGGGATAGGGCCCTCCTAGCTCCTTCCAGCTACGTTGTCACATCTCCGTCTGGCTGCTCGGTGAAGCTGAACAGTAAAGGGGATGCTGAGTTCGCCACCGTCGCCCTCGTCACCAGCCCAGGGAACAACAAACCGGCCTACACACTGAGGTAGTGGGTCGGCAAAAGCAAACTCTACTCGTGACTTGCAGGATGTGCTGATAGTACTCCCAACCCGTAGTAGATGTTGTCCAGCACTGCAGGAGCCAACGCCAGCCTCTTACCCTCTGCCAGCAAACACGTAGGCCACAGCAGCTCAGCCCGCAGAAGACTATCCTCCCCGTGGAGGACCACGAACGTTGCCAGCCAGTAGTGATGCGGGACGGACACGGGGACCGACTCTACGTGGTATGGACCTCGGACTCTAGATGCGGACACGACCAGCAACGCATGATAGGAGAGACACTAAGCCCGACCCGGAGAGCTCCTATGGGCTATACGTCGCTAACAGAAATGCAAGCTCACTCGTCATCACAAGCGAGGGAAACGCGGATCATGTGCGGTTGAAGAACCGGCAGAGTTCACGGGTAGTCGACTCACTTTCGGACTCGGATCAAGTCACGGGACGGGTCACTCTCACACTCACAGCGGTGACATGGACACACGGGCTAGTACCTATCACTCTCGGCAGCGGCAAAAGACCATATACTAGCTAAACAAATGAACGCCAAGAGGTTCGGACCATTACCTCCACGCACCCGGCGTGGCGAAGACAACCCCGGCCGAATCACGGACTCCCGGTTAACAATTATTACAGCAATACACTAAGTCGACCCACTCCACATAGGGAGGTAAAAGGTCACATGTGGGGTCCGGGAATCACGCAACTCGGGTTGACGGGCAGCATCTTGATGTCGCCCGGCGGTGCCGAACTCCGCATTTTCGTGCTTTCCGAACGGCGGCTTCTACGGGCCCGTGGGGCCCACGGACGACGCTGTCCTCCGGATCTACGGGGCTGGGACCCACTGTGATGGGGACCCCTGGTGGCGCGCCTCCACGGACGGTGGTCGGCCGGGAACACCGATCGGGGGTCGATCGGCCCCGATTCCCAATTCTTGAACTAACTTCCCACGGATTTTGATTGTTGTTTTCCGGCACGCGCTCCGACGAAAACGACCGCTGCGATCAATCCCGACGTTGGATCGGGACGCATGAGCTATCGTTGGAAAGCTCTCTTCAAATGCTTCAATTTAGACTTAGAGAGATCTGATGGATCTGGTCAGATCAGAACTTTATTGAATTGACAAGTCCCTGTTGTATTGTAACCGAAACCTCAGATCTACAGGTGAGTTGTCTGAAGACTGCCTTTGACCGCGAGGAAGATGGCCGATTCAGCTCCTGTGCACTTCATCAAACTTGTGGGATTTTGAACAAGGAGAACGGGGATATTTTTTTGTGGACTGATTGGAGGTGGCTATGATTTTTTATGATTTGTTTACTGGAGGGTGGTCGGATCTGGGAACAGGTGGATAGCACTGTAGCTATCTCTGAGATCGATTTTTAAAAAATATGGGATGGCCTCACAAAAATTCAAGAAAATTTTGGGACGGTGGGGTTGATGGACAGAACTCCCAATAAAATTGGGAGCTCTAACAAAAATCGGAAAGGGGTCCAAACATTTTAAACACAGGGCGGGTGGAAAAATGAAACAGCAAGCAGACAGATCTGGAAATTAAGGTTGGACGAAAATGAAAAAATATCAAAGGGGATATTTATGACCAACCAAAATCTGAGCTCGTGGCTGATGGTTGAATTTCGTGGAAGCTGCTGTGGTCGGATGAAGGCAGAACTACGGCGATCTCGGTGGTGATGCGATGGCGGCTCGTGGCGGCGGCGGCGGCGACCGGAATGATAAGGGGAGGAGTCACACCTCCAGAGGGAAGCCTTCACAGCTTCAAGGGGGAGAGGGAGGAGAGAGGAGGGGGGCGCACCAAGCTGCTCCAAGATATTTTCTTCCAAACGAATGCATTAATTCCTCAAAATGGGAAATTACAAGTATTTATGTGTTACATCTCACATCCATTATCCACCGTTGGATCTAGGGGATGGGAATGGGTGGCCTGGATTGAGTGTGACACACACACACAAAATACAATAAATAAATTAAGGGGGGGGCGGCCCATTGACTAGGGTGGGTCAAGGGGACATGGTAGGTGGGAATGGGTGGATTTTGTTGACATTTGTATTCCAATGTCCCCCCACTTGGCCCACCCTTCTAGAAGCCTCCATGTGGAAGGTTGACTGACCCCACATGGGACCCTAGGCTGAGGTGGCTCAATGGGATGGGGCCTGGGGGGCCCGTGTGGCCCACGGGGTCCAAATTGCACATTAGCCCCTATTACAATCAAAATAGCAAACCGAATACAATGAAATAAACACAAATTACACACAAATAAAGTCTAACTAATATGATAAATGGGGAGGCTCAAGGCGGAGTCTCTAGGCTGTCTCCGAGCCAGATGGACGCTGAGGTGGCTCGAGTCGTGCTCCGTGTGCGGTACCGGTGGCTCGGCGTGTCACGCCGCTCAACTGCTCGGGTGTCCGCACCAATTCTTCCCGGGTGGGAGAAACTCGACCCTGTCGAGTAAGGGTCTGCATCGCTCCTATATCGCTCTAGAAGGTTCGGATCGATCCGCTGCAACTCGCCATGCATGATCCATGTGTCCTCGATTGCGGGCCGTCCTCTCCATCGCACTAGGTAGCGCGGGTATGATTCACTCCTGGTAACTGTCACCTGCTCATCCAGTATATGATCTATATGCTCACGCTGCCATGACAACGGGGCTGGAGGTGGACACTCAGGTGTGAGGTCACTCACAAGGGGAGGAGATGGCTCGAAAGGCTCACTAGGGATCACCGCTGGGTCCCTATATGCAACTAGATCCGATACATTGAAAGTAGAGCTTATACCGTATTCCTCGGGCAACTCCACAACGTACGCATTGGATCCAACGCGTTTCAATACTCTGAATGGACCGGATCCGTGAGCTTGCAACTCATTAACGGTTCCAGAGGGAAACCGTTCAGGTCTTACCCTGATCATGACATATTCGCCCTCTTGGAACTCTCGGTGGTGTTGGTGGACATCGGCTAACTCCTTGTAACGTGCATTGTTGGCCTCAATGTGACGACGGATGTCGTCATGCAAACTCCTAACATGCTTAGCAAACGACTCGACCGACTCCGACACTCTAGCATGGATAGGCATGGGGACAAGGTCAACGGGTTTCCTAGGCCTACGACCTGTGACAATCTCAAATGGACTCATGCCGGTAGACCTATTCACTGAATCATTATATGCAAACTCGGCCATGGGTAGAATGAGATCCCAATCCCCAATGCGGTCCCTAACAAGACACCTCAAAAGGTCTCCCAGACTCCTATTGACCACCTCGGTCTGACCATCTGTCTGGGGATGATATGCAGTGGAAAACTTGAGGTGCGTACCCATCATATGCCATAGTGTCTTCCAAAAGTAGGAAGTGAATCTAACATCACGGTCAGACACTATAGTGCGAGGTAACCCGAACTTGCACACCACATGCGTAAGGAAAAGGTGGGCTACCCTCAAAGCATCCGAAGTCTTCGAGCAAGGAATAAAGTGGGCCATCTTCGAGAAACGATCAACCACTACATAGACCGAATCATGCTTCCTGAAGGTACGTGGCAATCCCAAAACAAAGTCCATGCTAACATCCTGCCACGGGGCATCAGGCACGGGAAGAGGCGTATAAAGGCCGGAGCTTTGCTTCTTCATCTTGGCCGTAGCACAGGTACGGCACTGAGCCACGATGTTAGAAACATCGCGCTTCAAGCTCGGCCAATAAAATCGATGCTCCACTGCCTCAATAGTCTTGTTCCGACCAAAGTGGCCTGCTAGACCTCCCGCATGTAGTTCCCACACTAAGAAATCTCGAACCGAAGTTCGGGGAACACATAGCCTGCTACCTCGAAAGAGGTAACCCTCCTGAAGCACATACTCATCAAGGTCTCTCGAGGGTCCGGCCTGGAGAGTGGTAAAAATCTGACCAAAGTCAGGACAATCAACATAGGCCTCCTTCATCTTCTCTAACCCTATGACCTCGACACTCATGGTGGTAAGCAAACATGCTCGCCGACTCAAGGCATCAGCCACCTTGTTCTCCACTCCAGCCTTATGTTTAAGCACAAAGGTGAACTGCTGGAGATACTCAACCCAACGACTGTGACGCGAGTTAAGCTTATTTTGGGAATGGAGGTACCTCAATGCCTCGTGATCGGAGTATAGGACAAACTCCTGATGTAAAAGATAGTGCCTCCAATGCCTAAGAGCCTGAACAACTGCGTAGAATTCTTTATCATATGTGGAATATCACAGTTTCGCGTCATTCAGCTTCTCGCTGAAATATGCGATCGGGTGGGACTCCTGACTCAAAACTCCTCCTATCCCAACACCTGACGCATCACAAGAGACCTCAAACACCTTAGAGAAGTCAGGCAATCGAAGGATAGGCATCTGGGTCATCCGCTCCTTGATGTCCTTGAAGGCAGCAGATGCGGCCTTCGTCCATACAAATGTGCCCTTTCGGATACAATCCGTGATCGGGGCGGTGACGGAGCTAAATCCGCAGATGAAGCGACGATAGAACGTCGCAAGACCATGAAAGCTGCGGACATCATGAACGGTACGGGGTTCCGGCCACTCAACAATGGCCCGGACCTTCTCCGGATTAGCGGAGACCCCCGTACTAGACACAATGAAACCCAAGAAGGTAAGCTAAGGTGTCATGAAGGCACACTTCTGTGGGTTCACAAATAGCTGCTCTCGCCGAAGAAGTAGACAGACCTGCCGAAGGTGGTCTAAGTGGTCCCCTGTGGTGCGGCTATAGATAAGGATATCATCAAAATACACCACTACAAAGACTCCAATGAAAGGTCGAAGGACCTGAGTCATGAGTCGCATGAAAGTGCTAGGGGCATTGGTCAACCCAAAAGGCATGACCAACGACTCATGTAGACCGTCCTTGGTCTTAAATGCGGTCTTCCACTCATCACCTGGCCTAATCCTCACCTGATGGTAGCCACTCTTAAGATCGATCTTCGAAAAGATAGTGGCACCTGCCATCATGTCCAGCATGTCATCAAGGCGGGGAATAGGGAACCTGTACTTCACGGTGATTTTGTTGATGGCACGACTATCAATGCACATTCTCCACATGCCATCCTTCTTCGGGGCGAGTAATGCGGGTACAGCACATGGACTCATGCTGTCCCGAATAGACCCTCTCTGCACTAACTCATCGACCTGCCGTTTAAGCTCGGCATGCTCTGTGGGACTCATGCGATAATGAGGAAGGTTGGGCAAAGAAGAGCCCGGAACAAGGTCGATGGCATGCTGAATATCCCGCATAGGTGGGAGTCCCTCGGGAAGCTCATTGGGAAAGGCATCAGCATACTCCTGCAGAATGGGAACAACCTCGGGTGGGAGCTCACCCTCGGAGTCCCGCTCCACCTCTCGGACCGTAATGGCAAACACCGGACAGCCCTGACTAAGCTTCTGCTCCATTTCCCGGGAGCTAATTATCATCAATCTCCTCGTCGAGGGCTCTCCTGAGCCAGAGGTAACGGTCATAACCCGAGCTGGGGATGGGGTACTAGGCCTGGGAATGGAAGGCTTCGGAGTACTAGGGCCAGTAGGACCCCTGACTGATGGGCTCCTGGGCCGAACGGGTTGGAGGGTGACCCGCTGGCCAGCGTGGTCAAAGGTACAGGTGTTCGACCGGCCATGGAGCTTGGCATCCCGGTCAAATAACCATGGCCTACCAAGAATGATACTGCCCACTTCCATGGGGAGAATATCACACCAGATCTCGTCACGGTAGGAGTGGAGCTGCAGCGGGACCAAGCACCGCCGCCTGACCGAAATAGAAGTGGTATCCACCCATGATACCTGATAGGGACAAGGATGGTCTACGGGTGTGAGACCAAGACGAGCGACAGCGTTCGTGGAGATTGCATTGATACAACTCCCGCTATCGATGACCACCTTGCAAATTTGTTTTCCCAGCCTATAGAATACATAAAGGATAGTGGTCCGACGCCAGTCATCACTGACCTGCAACTGGGTGAGGATACATCTGACGACCCCCACGTGGGTATCGTCCGAATGCTGGGCATCCTGGGCCTCACCTCCCATCTCATAGTACTCATCAGCTAGCTCTTCATCTGCCTCATAGCTGACTAACTCGAGGCCTGTAGGGGTGGTATCCTCGGCCTGTGTGTCCCCAATGTGAAGAGATGGGCGGGTGGGACACTGGTTGGTGAAATGGCCAAACCCATTGCAGCGATAACACTGCTGCCGTGATCCACTAGGCTCCCCAATCATAGGGCCTTTACCTTTATCCTCCCGACGGATAGGAGGTATAGGCAACAAAGGACGTGCAGGAGGTGCGGGTGCCGGTGGACGGGCTGTGGGTGGGGCCGTAAGATGCTGGGGACGAGGAAGGTCCCTCGGGGGTGGAGGAAGAGGCCTAGAAGCAAAGGGCTCAGGGCGAGCGGGCTCCTGAGGTCGAGTCATGGGGGCCCTCGGATACGTGCCAGATGAGCCACGGGGCTCGACACTACGAAGGGGAAAGGAGCCCAACCGATGGGGTGACTCGAACTCGGCCTCGAACTGCTCCAATTCGAGAGCGATCTGATATGCCTGCTCCAAAGTGGTTGCATTACGGCGAAAGAGTTCATATTGATAATTGGGCCGTAAACCTCTTCGAAAGCGGGATATAGTCATGGTGCTCTCTTCCGTGACCCCACACCGTAAGTAATACTCATCGAACTCGGCGGTGTACTCGGTCACGGATCGGTTCCCTTGGGAGATGCTTTGCCACTTGTCTATAAGACGTTGGCGATATGAGGCGGGAAGGTATTTCTCCCTCAATTTGATTTTCATATCATCCCAAGTACTGATTTGGGGTTGACGTCGCTGATTGAGCAGGCTCTCCACATTGATCCAATAAGTTTGGGCTGCCCTTGCAGCTTCATCTTCGCGTATCGGACTCTTCGGTGGTCCGTCATCTCAAACCACTCGAAGTACCAGTCCATGCCGGCCTCCCAATCTAAATACACCCTAGGGTCCAAGGACCCGCTAAAGGTGGGAGGGTCCGCACGCACACCCCTAAGGATGCGGTCGTCATCATCATCATCACGATTCCGTCATTAATTCCGACGACCATTTCCCCCCTGATCATTGTCGGAGGCATAATCATCCACTATAGGCGCATGTTGCCTCCCTACATCCTCCACTTGAGCCCTTGGCACGGCGGGTGGCTGTGCCGGATCTTGTTGGCCGTTCGTCGGCGCGGGTTGCATCGCTACTGGGCCCCTTTCTAGAACGGCGATCCTCCCTACAATGCCTTGAATGGACTGATCCGAACTCTCGGCCCGATCCTCGAGGGCTTTCATCCGCCCTTCTAGACGCGTTCCTATGCCATCCATACGCGTACTAAGACCATCCATACGCATGTCAAGACGTTCCATAATGGCTCGGAACATCTCGGCCGTCGAGGACTCATCGGAGCTACGGGCTCGAGAGTCCGCCATAGGTGGTGGTGGTGAGTATTGGGTACCTCGATGGGTGGGCATGCAAAGACACACGACCTAGAAGACACCGACTAATGCAAACACTCACTAGATGATGCACTTAGACCTAACTAATATCCGGTACGAGGCGGAGATAAGCGATCCGAAGATCACTCGCGCAAGTACGCTACCCTCCCGATAGGCATAACCTAATGTTCGGGCAACACCTTTTAATATACCGAGCTATTGGGTGAAATGCAATTTGAAAACACTTTTTTTTTGTTGTTTTGAAATGATGATCCTAGACTCGACTTATACTATGCAAGACATATGCAATGGCTACCCTAGACTCGACTCGCTCTGATACGAACCTGATGCGGGACGGACACAGGGACCGACTCTACGTGGTATGGACCTCGGACTCTAGATGCGGACACGACCAGCAACGCATGATAGGAGAGACACTAAGCCCGACACGGAGAGATCCTATGGGCTATACGTCGCTAACAGAAATGCAAGCTCACTCGTCGTCCCAAGCGAGGGAAACGCGGATCATGCGCGGTTGAAGAACCGGTAGAGTTCACGGGTAGTCGACTCACTTCTAGACTCGGATTGAGTCACGGGACGGGTCACTCTCACACTCACAGCAGTGACATGGACACACGGGCTAGTACCTATCACTCTCGGCAGTGGAAAAAGACCATATACTAGCTAAGCAAATGAACGCCAAGAGGTTCGGACCATTACCTCCACGCACCCGGCGTGGCGAAGACAACCCCGGCCGAATCACGGACTCCCGATTAACAATTATTACAGCAATACACTAAGTCGACCCACTCCATGCAGGGAGGTAAAAGGTCACATGTGGGGTCTGGGAATCACGCAACTCGGGTTGACGGGCAGCATCTTGATGTCGCCCGGTGGTGCCGAACTCCGCGTTTTCGTGTTTTCCGAACGGCGGCTTCTATGGGCCCGTGGGGCCCACGGATGGCGCTGTCCTCCGGATCTGCGGGGGTAGAACCCACTGTGATGGGGACCCATGGTGGCACGCCTCCACGGATGGCGGTCGGCCGGGAACACCGATCGGGGGTCGATCGGCCCCGATTCCCAATTCTTGAACTAACTTCCCACGGATTTTGATTGTTGTTTTCCGGCACGCGCTCCGATGAAAACGACCGCTGCGATCAATCCCGACGTCGGATCGGGACGCATGAGCTATCGTTGGAAAGCTCTCTTCAAATTCTTCAATTTAGACCTAAAGAGATCTGATGGATCTGGTCGGATTAGAACTTTATTGAATTGACAAGTCCCTGTTGTACAGTAACCGAAACCTCAGATCTATAGGTGAGTTGTCTGAAGACTGCCTTTGACCGCGAGGAAGATGGCTGATTCAGCTCCTGAGATCTTCATCAAACTTATGGGATTTTGAACAAGGAGAACGGGGATATTTTTTTGTGGACTGATTGGAGGTGGCTGTGATTTTTTATGATTTGTTTACTGGAGGGTGGTCGGATCTGGGAACGGGTGGATAGCACTGTAGCTATCTCTGAGATTGATTTTTAAAAAATATGGGATGGCCTCAAAAAAATTCAAGAAAATTTGGGGACGGTGGGGTTGATGGACAGAACTCCCAATAAAATTGGGAGCTCTAACAAAAATCGGAAAGGGGTCCAAACATTTTAAACACAGGGCGGGTGGAAAAATGAAACAGCAAGCAGACAGATCTGGAAATTAAGGTTGGACGAAAATGAAAAAATATCAAAGGGGATATTTATGACCAACCAAAATCTGAGCTCGTGGCTGATGGTTGAATTTCGTGGAAGCTGCTGTGGTCGGATGAAGGCAGAACTCCGGCGATCTCGGCGGTGATGCGATGGCGGCTCGTGGCGGCGGCGGCGGCGACCGGAATGATAAGGGGAGGAGTCACACCTCCAGAGGGAAGCCTTCACAGCTTCAAGGGGGAGAGGGAGGAGAGAGGAGGGGGGCGCACCAAGCTGCTCCAAGATATTTTCTTCCAAACGAATGCATTAATTCCTCAAAATGGGAAATTACAAGTATTTATGTGTTACATCTCACATCCATTGTCCACCGTTGGATCTAGGGGATGGGAATGGGTGGCCTGGATTGAGTGTGACACACACACACAAAATACAATAAATAAATTAAGGGGGGGCGGCCCATTGACTAGGGTGGGTCAAGGGGACATGGTAGGTGGGAATGGGTGGATTTTGTTGACATTTGTATTCCAATGTCCCCCCACTTGGTCCACCCTTCTAGAAGCCTCCATGTGGAAGGTTGACTGACCCCACATGGGACCCTAGGCTGAGGTGGCTCAATGGGATGGGGCCTGGGGGGCCCGTGGGGCCCACGGGGTCCAAATTGCACATAAGCCCCTATTACAATCAAAATAGCAAACCGAATACAATGAAATAAACACAAATTACACACAAATAAAGTCTAACTAATATGATAAATGGGGAGGCTCAAGGCGGAGTCTCCAGGCAGTCTCCGAGCCAGATGGACGCTGAGGTGGCTCGAGTCGTGCTCCGTGTGCGGTACCGGTGGCTCGGCGTGTCGCGCCGGTCAACTGCTCGGGTGTCTGCACCAAGTAGGCCAGATACGTAGCCAAGTGAGTCAAGTCTGACAGCCCATGGGGATTCCACCCCTCTCGCGGCCCATAGATGTACCTGGAGTAGGTCCTGAACCGTAGCTCCACCTTCGTATACTCCTCCCACGGGGTCTGATCTCGCGTGAACTCTTGGTAGAAGCAAAAGGGCCCGTTATAGAAATGACGGACCCACACCTTCAGAGGCACCCTGGGAGTTTATGTAGCCTTCTCTCTCCCTACCAAAGCCAGGTCTTTCCAGGTCTTCAGCAAATACCAATAACTGTCAGGAACCTGATATCGTCCCTACCCGTCAGTGTGACTACGATGGAGGTCATCCAGAACCACCTCCTCGTACCCCTCGCTGCTGATCGACAAGCCAGAAATCCTGAAAAGAGACCTCAAGTCCAATGAGGTCTCCCCCTTAGCTGTCGGCACAATGCTCCACCGGTGGTTGAAGCACTCCGCTAGTGCCTGAATTAACCCCGCATAGCAGGGGCACCCATACAGTGCCGCTGTCACTGCATATCAAATCCCTGTCCGGTCCAGAAGCACTTTGTAGTGGTGCACAACACCCATCAGCCACTCGGTCGCGCCCTGATGGTATCGATGTGAGGAGATCACTGCCCAACGACCATACCAGCTCACGACCGTCTGGCGAAGGATCCCGTCCAGTAGACTATGGTCATCATATCCTTCACCAGCAAACTGTAGCCCTGACGGCTCCAACACCAGCCACATGGCCCCCTCGGTCTCGACCCGGTGGTGGCCGTGTAGGTCCCAAGAAGCGGGTCCTAGTGCTCCCACACAGACCCCAAACTGGTCTGCCCTGTCGAAGAAACCCAGACACTCTGCACTGGGAAACTGTCACTGCCTCCAGAAATCTACGGAGAAGCTCGGGAAGTTGTAGAAAGCAACCCTATGTAGGATGTCCCGGCCCAGCAATATAGCCCACTCCAGTCGGCGGCGCTCTCTAGCAACACAAGGGTCTCCGTCTTCCATACCGGAAGGGACAAAGCCCCTTATGAATTCGAACAGGTGCCGATCCAACGAAAACTCCATCGGGTAACCTCCTGTGCGGTTGTAGGTGTAAATCCCTCTAGCCTCAAAAACCCTGGGCAGCTCCACAGTTCCTACTCCATTCGCACCCTCTCCAACGGGGCCCTCAGCGGCCACCAGCAAATGCCCCAAGTCGAGCTGGCCAATGATGGCCACGATGACAACGGGCGGGCCCAAAGGAGGCAAGGGTCGCCCAGTCCTCCTCACCCAGTGGTCCTCCTCACGGGCCACATGCCTCGGAACTCGTTCATCCCTGCCGAATCTCTCCATAGCTGAATGACTAAGCACAAAAGAAATAGGTGCACATCATTAGTCATATGCATATAAGACAAAGCACAAGTATAAAGTGCACGCAAGGCTCCAAATGCAACTACATAGAAGCAAAATGAGGAGCTCATGGGCCGCCCACCCTCGTGTTCACCTCCGACGCACACCCCGTGGGGGGCATTTGTTGTACCCAGACATTTTCCCAGCAAAAATGTCAAGAAATGAGGGCTTGGGAATTTCCCCGAACACCTTTAGGGTGTTGGTCATCCAACCCTTTCTACGACACACCGGGCCCAGTCAAGGGTCCTAACTAGCCCGCCGCAACCAACGGCATCATCAAAAGTTGATTGGGGCCACCCCCGATCACCCAGCTTGCGAGTTTACCCGCCTTCAACTAAGCCACCCGAGCGATCCCGGGGGTGCCCTGACCATAAGCCATGACACGTGGCACCTAGTGATAAGGCCGGGATCTACTCCCCAGACGCCACCCTCTAGCCTCCCAAAGTCAAATGAAGACTTACCCCAGTCAACCATGGGCCTTGGAGGCCCACAGCACACTCACGTGGCCCATGCACGTGTGTTAGAAATTTTCCCGAACACTTCACGGGCGCGCATATCTCCGCCATTCTACAGCAAGCCAGGGGCCAACCCGCGACTCCAGCACACCAGCCGTGTTCTACGGCAACCCTCCAGCAAGTGGGGTGTCATGCCCCGAGCACGGAAGGAACCTGGTAGGCGAGAGGAGTTTATATCAATCATGTCAATCAGAGCACGAGGTAATTTGACACATAAGACAGAGCGCGCAAAGTAGAGATAATAAACCAAATCCTTTATTACATTAATAACTCAACTAGTTCCATACATAATCCTTCAAAGTCAAAGGAATACTTAATGACAAACTAGACTCAATAAAGAAGAAAATACAATGATAGACTCAAGAAAGATGAAACGACACGACTAGGTAGACGCATCAATAGTCGGATGGCTCTATACTCTTCACTCATGCCCGTTCCCATCCGAATGATCTTCGTCATCGGAGTTACCTGAAAAATAGGAGAAAACTAGGGTGAGGGAACGCTTAGTAGGAATTATATCTCTATGCCAGACATTGCTTTAAGTAATTAATCAATTCAATAATGGGGCATGCTCATGTATGCAAGAAAGCAAGGGAAATAACGAGAAAGGAATATCAAGAGTTTGCTAGATAAACAAGTATTTCATGTGATTCAAGTATCAAGTACCAAGTCATGTAATATCAAGTCAAGTCATGAGATATTGGCTATTTTAATTTAAGCAAGAAAATACCCATTCTGGGTCACACAAGTCATGTCATGTCATGTATCAAGTCAAGCACTTTTAAAGATTGTGGAATGCCATAAATCAAGCTAGTCATGCACTTCTATGTAATGCCACACCGTGATCAATCAACTCCCATGGGCACAAGTACTTTCGCGTGCTCCTCCCAGGACCAAATCGGGCCCGATATGCGCAAGCATTCAGTCATGTATATATTTTTGGACATCCACTATAGTTTATAGCCAATAGAGTTCCAAGGGAATAAGCCATTATAGGATGATAAGGTAGATTTCACGGGACTAGGATATCAATGATAGAAGTTTACGTAGAGATAATGCACGGGAAAATCCGAGACATATACAGAAATCTGGGAGAATGGCGTCCACTCAGGTCGCCGCCAATTCAGAATGTGCGTCCATTGTTGTCGTCGCAAATTCTGTGAATAGTATAAGCACGAAGAATTTGTGTCCATTTGCTCGGTCGCTCATTCAAGAATCTGCGCCCACTGGCCTGGTCGCCAATTCCTTCTGGCATCCAAGTCAATGTCACAGTTTCCAGACAGAAACAGACTTCTCAAAAGAGGCCAGAAACAGCACTCTATGAGGGCTAAGCATCACGTTTCTTTAGAGTGACGTGATAATCATTGGTTCTAAGGTTTTTAGGGTACAACCAACTCAGCTACCTTGAGGGAATTCAAGGCTAGCGTTGATTTACGGAGGTCTCAATGAAGAAAGTACCAGTCCGAAGGAAGGAATATTCCGCGGAGGGTCCAATCATCACCAAGAATTGAGGTTTAAGCGTGCATCAACGTGAGAAACAAGGACTCCATCCACGGACTGGGATAAGAGTGCCAAAAGACCTGCGGTATGGGCCGAAAACCCGATAGAAACTGTGAGAGCAAGAATCTGCGTCCACTCAGACATGCACTCATTCATAAATGTGTGTCTGTTTGAAGTGGCGCTTATTTGATAATTTAACAGAATTTCAAGAAAAACACTCAGAATTAGCGACTTTGTGCACGGGCGCTAATTATAGAGATTTCCAGAAACCAATAATTATATAATTATAATTGGCGACCGTACGTGACGGCGCTCATTCTTTAAATAACGTCCATGATTAGGTCGCAGATTCATGATTTTCCAAATATTTTCTATTTACTAATTTTTTACAAAACAACGCCTACTTGCAGGGGCGCTTATTCATTAATGTGCGACTGTTTAAACGGTCACCCATTCTTTTACTGCTACGCATCGGGTAGGTACGTTTAACACTCATGCTACTGTTCATTTTAAATGAACTTCCGTTCACTGGGATGAATAGTACCACTTGGATATTTATCGAGATTTTCATAAAAGTAATAATATGGTCATGTAGAGAAAAATATGGGGAATCTAGATATATGCAGAACATGAAATTTAGATGTAAGGTTACATATTTATTAAATTTTTTACATTATGTATTTATTAATCTGCCAAATAAATGCTCGTCATGCATACTGGTGTCTAATTAATGGGCGCCTGGTCATGAAGTCGCAGGTTCAGGAATCTGCGCCCACGTCGGTGCTAGCCCATTCTTTTACATGCAGAAAATAAAAACTACGTACAGTGGAGTAACAGGAGATGCAAGAGAGTTATCTACATGATCATGGGCATTCATATTTTTTATGTTAATTCAAGAGTTTGATCCAGACTTAAAGAAAACCTACCTTGATTGATGATTTGAGATGACAGAAGAAGAAGAATAATTGCAGCGGTAGGTAGCTACGGCAGCAACTGCAACGTGCCGAAGAAGAAGAAGAAGAAGCCAGCAATAGCGGCAACTGCAGCTTCAATGAAGGAAGAAGCAACATGCTTCCTTTTCACGCACGAACGGCCGGGCAACAACGATAATAGCCAATGCAGCAACAGGGAAACGGTTGTCTTCTCCTCGCACGATAGCAAGTGGAAAACAGAGGACGACGACGGCATTGCGGGATCTCTTCGAACGCAGCAGCAGCAATAGCTTTTACTCGTTCGGGAGGGGGTCATATTTATAGGATCTGGGTTCTTAGTATCCTAATGGGATTTAAATTCCCACATAAGAGTCCTAGTTAGTGTCAAGTTTCCCATCCTAATCCCTTCCACTGCCAAATCTGCGGCCACCTTCCAAGTTGGGTTCGAAACCCTATAATCCCATCCGGAAGCAAGCTTCGAACGTGAGGAGGATAAAGTTTTTGGTGTTTTGACAAATACCCCTTCACTATATATATATATGTGTGTGTGTGTGTGTGTGTGTGTGTGTGTATACACCTATCCCATGCATTTGCTGGTGAGGAAAAGTTTATGGGCTAAAGGCGTAATATATATTTTCATTACGTTTTGAGGTTTTGGGTTTTGAAAAAAAGGCCTATGCACATATGCATATTTATATATATCTCTTTTACCTAGCCCATAAGGCCCATTTGTATACATATATATTTATTAAGGCCTTAATTATATATGGGCTGGGTCTCAATGGTGGTGGTGTGGATATTATATTTTGTTTGAGTTGGGCCTTTGTTAGATTTATTTATTTATTTAGGAAATTTTATTCCTATAATTTATCCAGGTTGCTACACCCTCCCCCACTTAAAAGAATTTGGTCCTCAAATTTAATTTTTATATAGACATGGAGGGTGTAGAGTACTTACGATCTTGAAATAAATCTGGGAATCTCCTCTTCATATATTCTTCGGTCTCCCATGTGACTTCCTGTTCGAGATTCTTGTGTTGTGCCCCTGTGATTTTGATGATGGTTTTGGTGATTGATTGTTGATGTGAGTTAATCAAATGTTCAATCATCTTGCTGCTCAGTTTAGATTAACATATTTGATGTTCAGTCATGCTACATGTCAAACTGATGCATAAAGCATTCATTGCTGTGGTCTTAATGATTTATCTGGTTTTGATGATTGGTGTTTGATGTGAGTCACTGTGAGTCATCCTGCTGAAATGTTCATTCAGGCTTTCATATGCTCAGTCAGTTTATTTGTTTACACTGTGAATCATTGTAATTGGAGTTTCAGACTGGTATCTGCTGCATAAAGCTTTCACATGCAGTTACAGAGTCTATACATTGATTGGTAGTTAGTCTGCACATTGAGCGTCTCATGGAAGTCCATACAGTGCATTGCATTGGCTAAGTGTATACATTGTCAGTCTCATTCAGAGTCAAGTCCATACATTGGATTGTTACTCACATCGCCTTCAGGCCTCCAAGTCTATACACTGGAGTCGTCTGCTGTGAGGACAGCAAGTCTGTACACTGGCCTTCCTTCATGATAAACTGCAAGTCTACACATTCAACACTGGTCTTCCAAGTCTGTACAGCGTGAAGTCTATACTTTGGCACTGTAGCTCGCTCGTGCAAGTCTATACCTTGGACTGTTCTTCATGTCTGTACATCAGATTGTACATCATCTTCGTGCTGTTTCTGTAATTGAGTTTTCGTGTTGTTTCCCCTCACTAACATGAAAAGATCTCGTGTTGTATGAGCTTACAACACTTCGTGTTGATTTCCATGCGTGACAGGAAAGCTTGTATGAGGTTAGACTTCGTATCGTTTCCCTTGTCTTCATCTTCATGTTGTTTTTGTGTCTACGTCTCCGTGTTATTTTTATGTTTCTGTCTTAGTGTTGGTCTTTCGTTTTTGACTTAGTGTCTTTCTCGCCTTGACCACACTTCGTGTCGATTCTTGGTTTTCTACACCCCGTGTCGTTTTACCTCGTGCTGTTCTCACTGTCGTCGTGTTGTTTTCACCGCGTGTCGATTACTGTTTCACTTAGTGTTGTTTTCACTTCGTGTCAACTTCACTTCGTGTCGTCTCTTTGTATTTCGTCTTCATGTTGTCTTCACCCCGTGTCAAATACTGTTTCGACTTCGTGTCGTTATCAGTCCGTGTCTTTCTTATGTTGAAATCACACTTCGTGTTGATTTCTGTTCACGACGTCGTGTCGTTTTACTCCTTGTGCATTGTGGCTTGATTTGTTCATTTGTGCTTCCGCTAGATGAATGCATAGGGGCGCTCCATGTGTTTGCTAACTGGTAGAACTGAATAGTTGACTAGCTTTCAGATTTGGTAAATCTGTCTAGTTAGCATCATAGTTCTAGTTTGGGCGAAATTTTATATTGAGTGAAAGTCTTGTTAGTATTCTAGTTTTCAATTGGGTGAAAGTTTTTTAAACGAGTTATATTCATTCACCCCCCCTCTGAATACTGCACTGAACCCAACAATTGGTATCAGAGCGGTGTCTGCATACAAGGTCCAGCGACCTGCAGATCGATCTTGCGGTCTTAGGTGCTAATTTACTTTTAGTGCATCAATATTCCTGTTGCATTAATCTGTTGTGCTGACATGGCTCATCCTCCACTATTCAGTAGTTCAAATATTCAATTCTGGCTATATCGTATGCACAAGCATGTTAACTCTATTAATCCACAATTGTGGAAGGTTATCTCTCACAGTCCACATGAACTTCCTAAGGATAAGTCCAAGTGGACTCATGTCCACAAGTTGAAAAATGATGATAATGTGAGAGCTCTAAATTTAATGAAGGTTGCAATCGATTCTGATGATCTTTCCTCTTTCTCAGATTGTAGCACTGCAAAGGAAATGTTTGATAGAGTGACTACAACACATGTGGAACAGGGAGAAGAATGTCTCATGGCAAGAAGGAGTGATCAATCAGATGAGTCCTCATCCCAGGTAAACTCTGAGACCGAGGATATTAGTCATGATGATTTAGTTGCCATGCATGAGCATCTATTTAAAAAATATGAAAGAGTTAAGTCAGAAAAGAGAAAATTAAGAAAAGAGAAAAATGCTGAAATCACAAGTCTAAAGGCTGAAAATGAAAATCTAAAATCTGAACTGAAATTGAAAGAAGAATTTGAAAATAAGATGATTGAAGAAAATTCTCATCTAAAAGATCAAAATAAAAGGCTAATGGTTCTTAATACTGTCTTTTCTGAAAAATGGTTGTCATTTAAAAAAGAAAAATCTGCTGATAAGGAAATTCAATCTGAGAATGAATTGAAACTGAAACAGGAACTAGAAATAGTTAAAAATTTGAATGATGTCATGCAGAGACAAATTATCACATGTGAGGAAGACATAACTAATTCAGAACTCAAAATTTGTTCTCTCCAATCTGAAATAAGTAAACTTGTTCGTTCCATGTCTAAATCTATCAAGGGAAAAGAGAAAATGAATATTCCTTTGTGTGATAACGCCAGTAAATCAAGTGGAGAGCAAGGATGCAAATCCCAAATTGAAAAATCTGTTAAGAAAAAGTTGTACACTACTTTTGTTCGCAGCTCTGACATTGCAAGCTGCTCTGGGACTCCTAAAACAACTACATCATCTGTTTTCCAATTTAAGGCCCAGAAAAATGAAGAACAAATAAAAGTTGTGAACAAGGGTAAACAAATGAGCAAAAATGGTAAGAAAAACAAGGATAAACATGTCCCTACTTGTGTCTTTAAATCTACTACCTATACTGCATCTGATGACTCAATGCATACTGCTCATAGCTCAATTAATTATCCGGATGGATCTGATAAGAGTGTTTCATGCCATTATTGTGGCAAGGTAGGCCATGTAATGGATGACTGCAGATTGTTGATTGAAGATGGACATGCAAGTGAAACAGTGCATTCGAGAAATTCATTTGGTAAAAATCATGCCACTAGGAAGTCTGATACATCTTGTCATTACTGTGGTAGGCATGGTCATTTCATGGATGCCTGTCTCATCATGAAACAAGATGATAAAATGCATGCTAGGTCTTCTGTTCATCATCACCCCATAAGAAACATGTATGCTTCAAACCAACACATCATTTGTTATAATTGTAACAAACATGGTCATAAAGCTGTTGAGTGTTGGTTTAGGACTTCATGGGGATATAATGGTTCAAGAGGTAAGCACCCAAGGTGTTTTGAATGTGGCAAGTGTGGGCATGCAGTCAAGGACTGCTGGTATGCTCAGGGAAAACATTTTAATTCCAAATTTGATAAATTCCCTGAAAATAGAAATTATCTTGGCAGAAATAAATCTATTTTTAAGGAAAAGATTCCTGCATGTATTAACTATGGGAAGCCAGGTCACAGGGCTACAACCTGTTGGCTGGCAGGATACCAAAGCTAAACTGGTTTTGGTAAACAGAATTTTTATTCTGTTAACAGAAAATCTCATGTGTATGCACATAGAATTCATGCTAACAAGTATGTGCATAAATCAGATTTGAAAACTGCTGTCTCTTGCCATCATTATGGCAAATCTGGACATTTGATGGATAGTCATCCTCTGATGAAATTTAATGGCTATCAAGTTAAAAATGTGCTGAGAAAACCTGCTAGGAGTGATAATGTCATGTCAGGACCCAAGACTTCTTGGGTACCTGTTTGTGCAAAATAAACTTTATTTTGCAGGCGTGCCTTGGGACTGGAATAAAAGGGGTAATGATCCAAGGCACTCAAGAATGAAAGCCCCACTCCCACACTGTTCAGGTAATCTCTCTACATTTCTCATTTTGAAATTAATTGCATATCTGATTTGATGTATTCTTGCAAATCTGCCACTTGTAGTTGTTTGGTAATTGTTGAAATGCATAAACTCTGAAAACAAATTGCATTCTGAAAAATCAAAACTGCATTTGTATGAGGCTTGAAATTTGTCTGATGCATTGCTCATTGAAAATCTGTCCATTGCATTCTGAAAAATCTGATTAGCTGAAATTTGATCCATGCATGTTGCCCATGTTGAATTATCATGGTTGACCACAATGGTATATAAATGGTAAGGTATCAAAAGGCAGGGAAGTCTGTCTGGAGGTTCTTACTATGTGTGAGATGGTCTTTTAGACCAAGTGCTCCGCCTAGTACCATGGGTCACCTTGCTGGTTAGGACAGTCTGAATATGCATGAATCAAAATCATATGTTCAGTTTTCAGTGTAAACATTGCATGCTTTCAGGGGGAGTTAATTGCATGTCCTTGCATAGCATTCAGTGTTGAGTCTTTGCGTGCATATAGTTAATTGCATTGCATTTTACTGCATTGAAAATACCAAAAAGGATAATTGAATGCATAGTGTCAGGAGGAGTCAATACAATGCATGAAAGCAGTCATGTGCATACATTTATGTCAGAGTTCATTGCATGTAAACTTTGAACATCCTGGAACTTGCCTGACCTCCTGATATCTTGCCTTGTGTGTATATCCCTTTCATTGATTCTATTTGACCAAACCGTGATCATAATTTGAAAACGCTGAGCTTCAAAATCTCTCCTATCAATTGGTAACAATTGGTATCATTTGATATCAGAATTATTTCAGTCCTTCATGAAGATTTCAATGGGCTATCTCGGTCACAAATCTGGAAAAATCTTGAACTAGAAATCTTCTATTATACGCTTTTATGAATGTCTGAAATAACTCATGTGGTTTAAGCTTAATGTATTCATGGAGTTTAACTTCAAAATCTCTTAACATATCTGAATCATGTTTAATAAATCTTAACCAACTGTTTCATGCTATATCTTGCAAAAACTTCTGAAATCTGCACTTTTGAATACATGACTTTATTTGGTTAAGTACATGAGATTAGTATTGTTTTGAAGCAAATGAATGTTTCTGAATTGTCTAAAGGGTAAAGTAATTCTCAGAGCAATGACCTTGGTCACTGAGAAACACATGTCCAAAGGATTGTGTCATGAGGTGCCTTAGTTAACTCTATAAGAATTCATTGAAAATCAGGCAGAGCAATGGCATGCACACTGAGAAATACAATTCACTCATTAAAAATTGAGTTGTAGTGTGTCATGATGTGTAAATGCTAACTCTGTTCACATAAGGCATGACAGTTAGTCACACTAAGGGCTTAGGGATATTGGCCTCTGATCAAGGTATATCCTCTAGTTACAAGGTGTGTACTGAACTAGAGTGCAGGTAAAATTTGTAGCAAGGAAAATTGTTGAATAAATTGAAATATCTGAATATTGATGCCAAAATCAAATTGCTACGACCCTAGACAAAATCATATGACTTCATAATTGCTTGATTTCAATACAGATGCATGTAATTGCGAAAGAAGTCAATAAGTTTGATTGTGTAAGAGAAAGGGAGATTTATCAAGATAAATATGAGGGCTTGGTTCATATTTATTAAACCATGGTTTTAGATATCAATACAGAATTTTATTGATAAACTCTGCATACATCATGTTTAAACCATGCTGTTCAATAAATGTCATTCATAAGCCCTTATGATAGAAGACTTTGAAAACTTATGCTTTAGACTTATGAGATTGATATCTCTTTGAAAATCAGGCTGAACTTCTTGTGTTTGGAACATCCTTGAAAAAATCTGTTAATTGAAACTCCTCTGCTCATGGTATTGACTCATTAACCTGAACTTTTTCTTGTTTGCCCCTGTGGTCTCCTTCTCATAAGATTCCACTGATTGAGGGGGAGCTTCCATGTCATGCATCACTTGCATATCAATTGGCATCTCTTCAGGGGGAGCATTCCTTGTCATGCTGAATCATGTTCATTTTCCTTCTCAAAGGGGGAGCTTTTATTTAGGGGGAGAACTTGACTGAACTCTTATACATGCTATAATTTCTCAAATTATTTTTCTTTTTGATGAAGTCAAAGGGGGAGAATAATTTGAGTCTTCAGAATGCCTCAGAATGCCTCACATCATCAGAATGACTCAATGTATTGAAAGTGTTGCCATCATCAAAAAGGGGGAGATTGTTGTGCCCCTGTGGTTTTGATGATGGTTTTGGTGATTGATTGTTGATGTGAGTTAATCAAATGTTCAATCATCTTGCTGCTCAGTTTAGATTAACATATTTGATGTTCAGTCATGCTACATGTCAAACTGATGCATAAAGCATTCATTGCTGTGGTCTTAATGATTTATCTAGTTTTGATGATTGGTGTTTGATGTGAGTCACTGTGAGTCATCCTGCTGAAATGTTCATTCAGGCTTTCATATGCTCAGTCAGTTTATTTGTTTACACTGTGAATCATTGTAATTGGAGTTTCAGACTGGTATCTGCTGCATAAAGCTTTCACATGCAGTTACAGAGTCTATACATTGATTGGCAGTTAGTCTGCACATTGAGCGTCTCATGGAAGTCCATACAGTGCATTGCATTGGCTAAGTGTATACACTGTCAGTCTCATTCAGAGTCAAGTCCATACATTGGATTGTTACTCACATCGTCTTCAGGCCTCCAAGTCTATACACTGGAGTCGTCTGCTGTGAGGACAGCAAGTCTGTACACTGGCCTTCCTTCATGATAAACTTCAAGTCTACACATTCAACACTGGTCTTCCAAGTCTGTACAGCGTGAAGTCTATACTTTGGCACTGTAGCTCGCTCGTGCAAGTCTATACCTTGGACTGTTCTTCATGTCTGTACATCAGATTGTACATCATCTTCGTGCTGTTTCTGTACTTGAGTTTTCGTGTTGTTTCCCCTCACTAACACGAAAAGATATCGTGTTGTATGAGCTTACAACACTTCGTGTTGATTTCCATGCGTGACAGGAAAGCTTGTATGAGGTTAGACTTCGTATCGTTTCCCTTGTCTTCATCTTCGTGTTGTTTTTGTGTCTACGTCTCCGTGTTATTTTTATGTTTCTGTCTTAGTGTTGGTCTTTCGTTTTTGACTTAGTGTCTTTCTCGCCTTGACCACACTTCGTGTCGATTCTTGGTTTTCTACACCCCGTGTCGTTTCACCTCGTGCTGTTCTCACTGTCGTCGTGTTGTTTTCACCGCGTGTCGATTACTGTTTCACTTAGTGTTGTTTTCACTTCGTGTCAACTTCACTTCGTGTCGTCTCTTTGTATTTCGTCTTCATGTTGTCTTCACCCCGTGTCAAATACTGTTTCGACTTCGTGTCGTTATCAGTCCGTGTCTTTCTTATGTTGAAATCACACTTCGTGTTGATTTCTGTTCACGACGTCGTGTCGTTTTACTCCTTGTGCATTGTGGCTTGATTTGTTCATTTGTGCTTCCGCTAGATGAATGCATAGGGGCGCTCCATGTGTTTGCTAACTGGTAGAACTGAATAGTTGACTAGCTTTCAGATTTGGTAAATCTGTCTAGTTAGCATTATAGTTCTAGTATGGGTGAAATTTTATATTGAGTGAAAGTCTTGTTAGTATTCTAGTTTTCAATTGGGTGAAAGTTTTTGAAACGAGTTATATTCATTCACCCCCCCTCTAAATACTGCACTGAACCTAACATCTTGTTCCACTGAATCTTCCCCATAGGGATCGCCTTGTTCCTTAGCATGCAAACCTCACGATCAAGAATCCTCAACGGTCTTTGTTTATAGGTAAGATCCTTTTGTATCACAAGATTGTCGTGTTCGATGACGTGGGATGGATCATGAACATACTTCTTGAGCATAGATATATGGAACACATTATGTACTTCTGATAGTTGCGGTGGAAAGATAATCTGGTAGGCAACCTCGCCAACTCTTTCCAGCACTTCAAAGGGACCGATATATCTTGCTGTAAGCTTGCCCTTAACACTAAATCTTCTAATGCCTCATCCTGTGGAAATCTTAAGAAAGACGTGATCTCCGACTTGAAATTCGAGGTCTCTCCTTCTAGTATCGACGTAAGTCTTTTGTCTAGACTGAGCCATCTTGAGTCTTTCTCTAATGAGTTGAATCTTCTCGGTAGTGTCCCTTACCATGTCTGACCTAGAAGTTGTTTTCCCCAACTTCGTCCCAGCATATTGGCGATCGAAAACTCCTTCCGTATAATGCCTCGAAGGGTGCCATTTGAATACTTGCCCGGTAACTATTGCTATATGCAAACTCGACCAGAGGCAAGTGATCATGCCAGTTTCCACCAAAATCAATAATGCAGGCTCTTAGCATGTCTTCCATGACTTGGTTGGTTCTCTCGGTCGGACCATCCGTTTGAGGATGAAAAGTTGTACTAAAGTTAAGTCTCGTCCCCAAGGAATGTTGTAGACCCTTCCAGAAATGAGAAGTGAAGCACGGGTCTCGGTCAGACACGATTGAAACGGGAACTCCATGTAGTCTGACAACTTCTTTGATGTACAAGGTGGCTAGAACATCAACCAACCATCGGCTCTTTATAGGCAAAAAGTGTGCCGACTTGGTCAATCGATCCATAATGACCCATATTCCATCATGTCCACCTTTGGATCAAGACAAACCCATGATGAAGTCCATGCCGATATCCTCCCACTTCCACTTGGGAATGTCTAGAAGATGTAACTTACCAGCATGCTTTTGGTGTTCCGCCTTTACTTGTTGGCATGTGAGACAGCAAGAAACGAAGTTTGCTACCTCTCTTTTCATGTTAGGCCACCAAAAGATCCGTTTCAAGTCTTGGTACATCTTGGTCGATCTGGGATGAATTGTGTACCTTGATCGGTGAGCTTCGTCTAGGATTTTCTTCTTCAATTCCGGACAGTGCGATACACATGTCCTTTCTCGGAACAATAATCTCCCATCAGATGCCAATTTGAAATTGGGTTGCTCTTCCAGCTTGCCCGTTGTTTATACTAACACAGGGCCATTATCTTGAAGTTCCTTGATCTCGGAGAGTAAATCCGGTTGTATACTCATGTGTGATAGAGTAATACACCCTTTCTCCTTGTCCGTGCTTATATTAAGCTTGGAAAATTGTTCCAGCATCTTCCACTCTTGGATCAAATAGTTGGCCAATAACGCTCTCGTCTTTCGATTGAGGGCATCAGCTACAGGATTACCCTTTCCAGGATGATATTGTATAGTGAAGTTGAAGTCCTTAAGATACTCTAGCCATGTCTTTGTCTCATATTTAATTCCTTTTGTGAGAATAAGTACTTGAGACTCTTGTGATCGGAGTACATGGTAAACTGCTCTCCGTAGAGATAGTGTCTCTAGATCTTTAAAGCAAACACTACCGTGGCCAACTCTAGGTCATGCACCGGGTAGTTCTCCTCATGCTTTTTTAGTTGCCGGGAAGAGTAAGCAATAAATCTCCCTTGTTGCATTAAGACACATCCGAGGCCAATACCAGATGCATCGGTATATACCTCGAACTTCTCTCGTTCAGTTGGTAGTGCCAAGATTGGGGCAGTTGTTAGATGATCCTTCAAGGCTTGAAAGCTTTTTTCACAGTCTTCGTTCCACTTATAAGGAATCTCGTTGCGGGTCAACCTAGTAAGAGGAATAGTGATATTGGAGAAGTCCTTGATGAATCGCCAGTAATAGCCAGCTAGACCTAAGAAGCTTCAGATTTCGGTTGCATTTGTAGGTCTTTCCCAATTCTTCACTGTAGACACGCCAGATTTGACATTATGTTGGGTAAATTTCATGTTACAATATGATGCCCCAAGTGCACTTCATCACTGGATTAATAAATAGGCTTTTCTCATTTTTCATGATTTTTCAGGAACTCGCGACTTAGTCATGGTCGTTTCTTTATAAACCGCACCCCGGGTAAGGTCGCTTGTTAGTAAATAGCGCCTGAGTATCAGACGTTTTTAATGAGCCATACAAATCCCACCGAAAATCAATTTACGTAATAAACGCCTTTGTTTAGGATGCTAATTGATAGGCGTGCCCGTCCTTTGGACGCGTGTCATGTTTTTAAATATGGGAAGTCTAAATTTTCAAACCTAATAAGCAGTTGACCCTGTGGCGCTGTTTGTGAATAGCGGTCGTGTCATGGTCGCGATTTCAGTTTCGTGTCCGATCTGCATTTTACTTTCCCAGATTGAGTATTGCTATTGTTCAATACCCTTTTCACCTTTGAAAGAAGGTCTTAGGTCCTTCCTCGCTTTGATCTCACCATAACCCCTATAAATACCCCTTGTATGCCCCTTCGCGCGAGAGAGAGCTGATATAGAACCCGAAGGAAAACACTGAAAGAAGGCACTTTGCTGCTGTGCGCCTCATCCTTGCTCTCGCTGTTCAAGAGTAATCAACAATAAAGACCCACTTCATCGGCCGGCCGATTGAAGGAGGAAGAAAAGAACCCGATATCTCCTACTCACCAGGTATTTTATGCGATCACATTCTCCTATTTTTGAGGGCATCTATACCCTCTGGTGATCACTCTTCCTTTAGAGCATCACATACTCTCTCTCTTAATCTCTACATGAATTGAATTTCCCCTTTTCAAAACATGTCTATTTGACACGTTCTGCAAATTGGCGATCACAGTGGGACACTTTATGTCTTTATTTTGATTACCACTCCCTTTGGCACCCACGCGTGCCCCTCCTTTTGGCACCCACGTGTGCCCCTCCTCTTGGCGTTGTCGTGTGCCCCTCCCTTTGGTACCCACGCGTACCCCTCCTCTTGTGCTCCACGTAGCACCCTCCTCTTCTGCACCACGTGCGATTAACTACCGGATTAGTCATTTTGGGAACCATCTATAGCATGTTTTGAGGAAGGGATAAACTCTCTATCGTTTCACTGATACTGCGACTGCTACCCAGCCGTCATTTCTTAATACGCACCCAGATCCAGGGCGCCGTTTCATTTTTTTCCTTTGTATTACTATCTCTGCTGTCACATACTGCGCCTCTATTAGAGGCACCATTTCTAATTCACGCCCAACATCAAGGCGTGTTTCACTCATTTCGCACAACGTTGTATTGTGTTGGTCGTGCCCTACTCTCAGGCACTGCTCTCTGCTGCGCGGCTGTCACACAGTCACCCTTTATGATATAGCGCCCCTGAGAAAGACACTTTTTGTATATCTGTGATAACCGAATTGCTTTCTGGTTAAGTTCGCTATCATTATATTTTGACCGTTGATTACCTGCATATATGCATTTGAGCATACGGTTGAGAGACCTCCCCTCTCTACACCCATAGGTTTTTTTTTACACTTTCTTGGGAAAGGAACGACCCTCCATTGAGTATTCCGTCTCTTTGGATCGGGAATTCCTTAACCAAGGCCTCCGTAAGTCCTCACACCCGTGGAATTCCTCACGGACGCTAGGCTGATTGTACCTTTGAAGTACCCAGAAGTTAGATACCCCTTGCGTTGGTGAGAAGAGAAAGGAAGAACCTAGTTTGACCCGGAGTACTACCAAATTGAAACTAGGATCTCCCTTGAATCGAGAGTTGAACATTTAATCAAAAAATCCACTTGTTAAACACAAGAGAACCTTAAAAATTTCCTAATCATCACAACTTGTTTGACGATTTATTTTGATCATTTACTTGGAGTGCCTACTCTTTGATTATATTTTGTGTACGGCATTGCTTTCTTATTGTAATTATGAGACTTCGATCAAGTAAAATTTTTCAAATGGCCGATCAAGAGTTTTCTTATGATTATGAGGATGATCAATATGACCAAGTCCAAGAGGTTCCCCCTAATGAGTTTGTCCAAGGTTTCACTCAATCCGAGGGCAATTACCCCGCTTCTCATCCTCAAATTTACATGGTGGACGCCACTAATCAGGGAATTGATTCCCCTTCTCAAACTCAACCCATCACGCAAACCACTTCTGGGAACACCTCTTCATCTATTAACGTTAATGACCTCATCAGAGCTCTATCACAATTATATGAGACTCAACGCCAGGCGATACAAGCCACCCTTAAAGGGAAGTCAGTCCCTTCCTCTTCCTCTAACCCCCCTCAGGCCATAGGAGGCCTCCGGATTCATACCACCAACGACCAGGCGGTCTCTCAAAGGGTCCCATCCCGTCCAAGGACCACCGTCATGACTATGCCAGCTCACTTGGCAAGTCATTCCGTGGCTAGGCCACAATCAACCCAACCTCCCCAGCCTTCAAAGGGACCTATGCCATATCCTCTCTCCGAACGACCGACCCCGGTCAAGTCAAATATAAGGATGATGTTGCTCCAAAAGATTGCTGGTATGGAAGAACAAATCAGGAAGATGTCAGTTTCTAAAGACTCGCCAGAAGTTGTCGTACCCGTCATGCCGCCCTTTCACTTGCCACCCTAAGAGATGCCAACCTTCCGCCGATATAATGGAACGGGCAATCTGTTCATTCACTTGAAGGACTTTCTATACGAAACATCCTTTTGGCAAAATAATAAAGCTTCATTGGCCTATCTGTTCAGAAGGTCCCTGGAAGGTCCAGCTCTGGAGTGGTTCTACTCATTAGAATCGACCGAGGCCGGAGACTTTGATGTGGTGAAGAGAAAGTTTTTGCAAAAGTATCGGGACCATGTTGGCCCATCTTTGTCGGTCACTGATATTGTTGCTGAGAAAATGAGGCCCGATGAGGACTTTGTACAGTTTGCTGATAGATGGAGGGTTATGGCAGAGAAACTAAAAGATACATTGTCAGAGACAGAACAAGTAAAGATGATAATCTCTAACTCAACCCCACAGTTTCGACACATTTTGGCTATGAACAAACTTAGTACAATGGAGGAACTATATGAACGAGCCCGGTACATTCAGACACAGATGAGGGATTCGCCCATAATAGGCATGTTCGAACCAAGGCCGAGGATCATAAGAAAGAGCAGTAATACAAACCCCAATGGTGCCACCACCGAGGGGACTGTTACAAACGAGCAGGTAGGAGCAGTTGGCCACCCCGCATCCTTTCGCCATCCATCCAATTCTAGACCTTTGCAACCACTGTAGCCACAACATTCTTTTCCCCCTCAAGCCCCACCTCAACAAAACAACCCCATACAACCTTTTCGACCTCCACCACCTCCACCAAACTAGAATGTGCCGCATAACCCCCCTGCTCCCCAGCATTACCACCATGTACCTCCACCTGCTAATTACGATCCCCAGCAACCTAGAAGGCCCATGGGCCCTAAAAGAGCCGAATACCCACCGTTGCCAGAAAGCCTTCCAGATATTTTTAATGCTCTCATGGTCGCCAATCTGCTTGTTTTACCAAAAGAAAGAATGGCCTGGCCGCAAAATGTCGATACCTCCCGATATTATGTTTTCCATAGACAACTGGGTCATAGTATAACCCACTACTTTCACTTCAAGGATTACATATATGATTTGAATGACCAAGGAGGTATAGGTTGGGATGAGATGAGAAAAGTCGTGGCCTCCATGAAGGCGAGAAGGCCTCCCCGTCAGCAACAAGGTCCGCAACAGCAGCAACAGCAAGGTCAGCAGCAACAATAGGCTCCTGCACCCCAGCCGCATATGGGGATCATTGATAATCCACTACCGGAGCACCCGGTTCAAAATCAACAAGTGAACCCTATCACCTCAATCCATGAAGTGGAGAGAGGGCAGGGCTGGCATGAAGAGCGCCCCTCTGTCGGGGCCGTTAACCAAACCTCCAGTCAATCACCACAACCATTGTTAAGAAGGCTCCAACCTGTATCCTCCTCCCAACCGCCACGTCCCCTTGTACGTTCCACCACTCCAGGGCCACTTAACCCTAACCCTACTCCTTCACGGCCTCTTCTTATACGCCAACCCACAAATTCCCCCTCACCTCAAAACCCCTCGCCAAATAGGCCCCTCCTTATCCGCCCCTCACTAGCGGCCACTTCCCCACCGGTTCCGCCACAACTTACCCTGTCTACCACCACCATGCTTCCGAGGCCCCTCCTTGTCACCCGGCCTCCACCTCCACCTCCACCTTCCGATAACCCTCAGCCGGCGAGGCCCCTTACAAGAAGCCCTCCTTCTACCAATCCTGCCCCGGCATCCAACACACCTTCCACCATTCCCTCTACCTCCTCACCTACTTCAGGCCCGATAGAGGCGCCAAAAACAATGGTGCTCCGTAGTGGACGGATGTTCCACCGAGTGTTTCCCCAACGGGCGCAGGAGCCGGTACAAGAGCAAGGAGAACAAGAACAAGAGTCTGTACCAGGCACGGAGTATGATTTATTAAAGCATCTAGACAGAACACCGGCCCAGATCTCTATCCTGGAATTGATCAAAAGATCTACCACACATAAGTTGGCCCTGAAGTAATATATATAAAAGGTAATGATAAATGAAGATACTCCAATTGAACAGGTCACTACAGTTTTAAGTCCAGCAAGCAATCAACCGGCCATCACTTTTTATGAACATGAATTGGCACCACAACCATCCAGGAAATATGCACTATGCATTACTGTTGACATTAACAAGGTAGCCGTAAAACAATGTTTGGTTGATACCGGGGTTTCCATTAATGTTTTGCCACCAAGTACCTTGAAAATGTGTGGCATTCCAGAAAGTCAGATCCGGCCGTCTACAATTACTGTCACAGCTTATAACAACACTAAGAAGCCGCCTCTAGGGATGATCACTTTAAAAGTTGGTCTGGGTCCAGTTTCGGTCACAGCGGATTTCCATGTTCCAGACATGGACCCGACATTTAACAGCATCCTGGGCCATCCTTACATTTAGGAACTTGATGCCATGCCCTCCACGAACCATCAATGCATAAAATTTCCACACAAAGGGCGCATTATCAAAGTTACCAGTATGCCTATTTTGCCAATGGATGACATACATTCGGCTACCTCAGTTCCTTCAATGTGGCTGGCTAATAGGCCTATATTATCAGTTTTGGATGTTGCCGATCCGCGATAGGACTCGACAAGGCCGTCTTCTTCAATGCCTCCTGCTGTTTAGATATCACCACAGCCATCCAAAGGCAAAAAGAAAAAGAGTTTGATAAACACACCTGGATGGAACATTTTGATGAAGATGGGCTATCAATCTGGTAAGGGACTGGGAGCCAATCTTTAGGGCAGGGTAAGGCCCATTAAAAGTTGCAAGATGATCCCTCGAGGTGGTTTGGGATATAAAGGGCCGAGCAAAGAAGAGCTTGATGAAGCCGGTGACAAACCATGTGCGGCTATGACCTCCACTCTCAAAACCAACAGGAGGCCGCTCACATGGTCTTTATATTCTCACTTTGTAAAAGGGCATGTCCAACAGCAAACTACCATAATTACCTCTGTGTTAGATCATCAAGATGTGCATGCGTGACAATTTGCTCGCCACTTGGCCCCGCTCACCACTTATAAGGCTTTGAAGTCACTAAGGCCAGATAAAAGAAGAAAAATGGATGATCCTGAATGTGACTGGTACAGATAGTTTGACATGAACGATATCACCATTGCTTTGAGCCGTCTGTTTATGCCGACTGATCCAGAATTGCCGCCACTGATTCATGAATTAATTGAAAAGCCAGCGGTGATCTCTAACAAGAGGCAGCTCCTAAGCAACTATACAGATACTGTAGAGTCGGATGTGCCGTATGAAGAAGGCTTCAGTGTGGACAGGCTGTGGGCCGGCCTCTTGTCTCTCAAGTCCATCCATCCAACAGTTGTTGTCCGTTTATTTGATAAATAGTTTTGTTCATGTATCCCTAGATCACCCACGGTCTTGATAACTTTTTCTCCAGAATCATTTCAAACTCCTCCTCCAATTCCTCCCTTGCTCCTCGAGCAATTCTCTAAACTCTCTATCACGCCCCCACATGGGCAATCATTTATCTGATCTTTCTCAAACCTGTCAATTTCAACACCACCTCCTATTCCTCCCTCTCATTGCCTTCTTCTTGAAAATGAAAACGAAAAAAAACGCAAAAATTCCAATTTTACAATCCTCCATCTCCATTGAAGAGACCTCCTATCTTCTTTTTGAGTGTGTCCCGACCCAGGGGCCGCTCTTCCAAGATTCATTAGTATTGTGCCTCTGTGATTTTGATGATAGCAAACACTATAACTCACCATCACCATGTGTTTGCATGAAAGATTGTATGTTTATGCATCTACTCTTTGCACTATATAATAATGAGGATCGTTTGCTGTGCATTGCTTTAGTCAGTACTGTTGAACAATTGCTGTATGCTTTGATGAGCATTTCATAGGTATGCTTGTGCATGCATCACACTGAAGAAGGTCAGTGCATTTTCTATCTCAGTGCAAACCTTGCGTCTTATATAGCATGGTCAGTGCAATGTTTTGACTTAGCACGTTGCATTGCGTCTCATTTGACTTTTGCCTCGGTGCAACATCCATACTAGGTCAGTGCATATCGCTCATTGTATATATAGAGTCAGTACATGCATAAGTTTGACTCGGTGCAACATTCGTCTAGTCTGCATTGCATCGGTGCAAACCTTAGCTGTAGCACGCAACTAAGTCCTAACAGAGTCTGTGCATAGGTTGCATCTCATGCGCTAAAGCTCCTGCATGCACATTTAAGTATGTGCAAACTTGGTCATTGCACATGGATAGGTCGTGAAAGCATCTAACAGTGCATTTCATAGTCGGTGCAAGTTTTATATGAGAATAAATACTCGGTGCATGTTCTCTTGCATGATCAAGTCAGTGTATTCTTTTGTACTATGCATATCCAAAGTCCGTGCACGTGTTACATATGCAAAATGAAGTCAGTGCATTCACTGCTCATGCACACACGAAGTCTGTACTTTTCTTACCTTTGCACTCATGTCAAGTCTGTGCATGATTCATCAATGTCAGTACATTGCTTTGCTTGAACATTCATTCTCGATGTAGGGTCCTGCTTATCAAATACGAAGCCTGTGCATCGTTTATACCTAACTAGAAGTCATTTTTGCAATAGGTCATCAGCTCGTGTTCCTCAAGACGGGCACGTGATCCTATAATGATCCTCATTCACAGATGCTGCCACGTGGATCCACATTCATCTAGATTCTGACAAGTGGCGAGCGTCTCCTGAAGCTTCCAGGTCGGAGTGTTCCCTCCACACTCCTAGGGCAAGAGCTCGTCAACCTGACCTGAGGGAGTGTATATGGTTTTCTTCCTGCAAGCAGGATATCTCTCGAAAGCAGTAGAAGAAAAGGAAAAAGAGAGAGATCAAGAGAGAGAAGAGGAAGAAAGTAGTAGAAGAAAATCAGAGAGAGAGAGCAGCAGAAGAGCCGAGGAGGAGAGTGAGAAGAAAGAGAGAGCGAGAGTGAGAAGAAGAAGAAGATAGTCATCCGAAGATTAGTCTCTACTGGACCGTGGATCAAATCCAGGCCAGTCAGGTCTTTGAGAGCCACTTCATGCTTCATCGTTTACAGTTTTCAGTTGCTGTGTTTCAGTTGTTCTTTTTGTTTTTCTTTTGAACCTTTTTTCAAGCTGTTAGTCAGCAGAGCAAGTTGTGTTGCTCAGCGGTTGCAGAGGAGGATTCCTCTGGTCGGCGAAGCTGTAATGCCTAGCGGTCAAGCTGTGTGTCAGCGGTTGGCTAAGCTGTATTGCCTAGCGGAAGCAAGCTATGATGCTCAGCTGATGTAGGCAAGCTGTGAGGCCCAGCTGTTAAGCTATGTATCAGCGGAAAGCCACACTCTGGTTGGAGTGTGGGGTGGACGTAGGTCTGGAAGACCGAACCACCTTAAAATCTTCTGTCCATCATGGTTTGATTGTTTATTCTGCTTCGCTAGATGTATGCTTAAGAACATTCATGATAGTCTAAATTTTTATCTAGTGAGAGATAGGTTTGCACACTGTGTGTTTGATTCTCATCTTGATATAGTCAAATTGATCAGATGAACTGAGTCATCTCTTTAGTTTATATGGAGTAGATCAGAAGTACAATCTATCTGATCTTCCCTCCATCATTCGAAGAGTGCATCTAAGTTGATTAAGGCATACATGGGTTTTTAGTTCCGCATCTCTATTTGTTATAAGTTTTTAATTGGACAATTTTAGAGAGGGATTCATTCACCCCCCCTCTGAATCCATCGCACCGGTCCTAACAATTAGTGGACCTTCTCTACCCCTCCGGTGAGGGGTCTTCATCTGTATCCCCTTCTGTACCCACCTTTTCCGCTCCTCCTTCATCTTCATCAAATTCTAGTGATCAGGCTAGTTGCTCTCACTCTTCTAGTTCTAAGAGTCCAGGGGTAGCTACTAGAAAATCCAAGGGTAAGCAGATTCCCCGTAGATTCTTGCAAGATTTAGCTAGAAGGTGCCATGCATGCTTAACCATTCCCGAATTTGTAGAGAATCCAATTATCCTGCCAAAAATAGAATATGAAGATACATATACTCTTAATGAGGGTTTTGGTGTTTATGAAGTAATGAATGATGAAGAGCCTATTGAAGAGGGGGATGGATATTATGAAGAATATGAGGACGAGGCTGATGCTTTTGCCAGTGGCATGGGAAGATTCGACGAACCATCAGCCTCAGTAGAAGAGCCTACCAAAGAGATAAATCTGGGTACTGAGGAAGACCCTAGAATTGTCCTCATTAGCAAGAACTTGCCGCCCTTCGAAGAAGAGGCGCTTATTTTGGTTCTTCAAGAATATAAGGACACGTTTGCATGGAGTTATGAAGACATGCCGGGACTAGACACTGTGCTCGTTGAACATCGACTTACGCTTAAGTCAGGGTCCATTCCGGTTAAACAACGGTTGAGACATTTCCACCCTAATATGACATTAAAAATGAAAGAAGAGGTCGATAAGCTTCATAAGACTAGATTCGTTAGGGTCATCCTCTATCCTAATTGGGTGGCTAACATCGTCCCAGTCATGAAGAAAGATGGAAAGGTTTGGATTTGCATAGATTTTCAGGACCTCAACAGCGCGTTTCCTAAAGACGACTTCCCCCTCCCTCATATTGATGTTTTAATCAACAATACGGTAGGATATGAGACTCTCTCTTTCATAGATAGTTTTTTAGGTTATAATCAGATTCGTTTGGCAGAAGAAGATCAAGAAAAGACATCATTCACTACACCATGGGGTACCTACTGCTATGTGGTCATGCCCTTTGGACTCAAGAATACCGGTGCCACCTATCAAAGGGCCATGATGGCGATTTTTCATGATATGATCCACATTTATATAGAGGTGTATGTTGACGACCTGGTGGTAAAATCAAGGACAAGGATTGAGCATCATGGGGTTCTAGCCAGAGTCTTGCAGAGATCACGAGAATATAAGCTCAAGATGAACCCCAAGAAGTGCGTGTTTGGCGTTTCGTCAGGGAAGTTGCTTGGATTCATTGTCAGTAAAAGGGGTATCGAGATTGCTCCCTACAAGGCGAAGGCCATATGAGAAATGCCTCCTCCCATGAATTTAAAGGAAGTTCGAGGATTGATCGGGAGGGTGCAATTTATCCGTCAATTTGTCTCCCAGCACTCACAAAGATGTAGGCCGTTTTACGAGCTTACTAAGACGAGAGTCAAGTTTAATTGGGATGACAAGTGTTAGGCGGCCTTTGATGAATTGAAGGATTATCTTTCAAGTCCTCTTGCCCTGAGGCCGCCAGTTCCAGGCAAACTGCTTGTTCTTTATATTTCCGTCCCGGATGACTCAGTAGGCGCTGTCCTCGCGCAAGTTGATGAAGAAGGTAAGGAAAGGGCAGCCTACTACTTGTCAAAGCTTCTCAACCCCTGCGAGCAAAGGTATACCGCTATAGAGAAGACCTGCGCAGCTTTAGTCTGGGTAGTTCAGAAGCTTAAGCATTATTTCTTAGCTCACGAGATTCACCTCATTGCTCGAATGAATCCAATCAAATTCCTTCTTGAAAAATATATCCTTACTGATCAATTAGCACGATGGCAAAGTTTCCTTTCTCAGTTTGACATCACTTATATTCAGCAAAAGGCAATTAAGGGTTATGCCATTGCCGAACACCTTGCTCACCACCCTCTACCCCGATTTGATCCAGTCTGTTTAGAGTTCCCAGATGAGGAATTAATGTCCATTAACCAACCTTTAGATCCCATGTGGACATTACATTTTTATGGAGCTATGAATTCTCTTGGAAGAGGGATCGGCATGGTTCTTCTAACACGGAGGGTATCACTATTCCCCTTGCCTCTCAGCTTGCCTTCCCTGTCACAAATAATATAGCTGAATATGAGGCTCTTCTGGCCGGACTATAGGCCTCCCATCAATTTGGTGTTACCCAACTTCGGATCATCGGGATAGTCAGCTCATCTTGGGCCAAGTGCTTGTCAAATATCGCACGCGCAATCCTAAGCTTAAGCCTTACCAAGAACTTGCTTCCGCCTATGCTAAGCTTTTCACGAAACTGATCTTTGTTCATGTCCCTCGCAATCAGAATATTTTGGCTGACGCTCTTGCATCACTTGCCTCCTCGTTAACTTTTCTTCCCGAACGTGACTTCCACTCTGTAATTGTCCATAAACGCCACACTCCCGCCATTAAGGATCACGCTTTTCTTAGTATTAAAGAGGAGGTGTTTAAGAAGATTAAGGAAGGTCAAATTTTTTAGAATAAGGAGGTCATGCTGTTGGATTTAGAAGATGAATTGGCTGACGAAGAAAAGCCATGGTATTACGAGATTGCTAAGTATTGTCATGATCAGTCTTATCCAGAAGAAGTCATTGCGGAAGAAAAGAAGGTCATTCGAAGAGTAGCCCAACGATACATCTTAGTTGGAGGTGTGCTCTATAGAAGAGGTCTCACCGGAGTTTTATTAAGATGCCTCGACGATGATGAATCTTGGAAGATCGTGGAAGAGGCACATTCAGGAGTGTGTGGTGGCCACGTGAATAGTCAGATGCTAGCTAAGAAAATCCTTAGGCTAGGTTTCTATTGGCCCACTCTAGAAGAGGATTGTTCTATCTATGTCCGAAGATGTGTTAAGTGCCAATTGCACGTCAACAAAATTCATTCTCCTGCTTCTTCACTCCATCCCATCTCCTCCCCTTGACCTTTCTCTATGTGGGCTTTCGATGTCATTGGACCTCTTGGTGATTCAAACCTCCTCACGAAGTCAAAGTCATTCATCCTCACGGCCACAGAGTACTTCACCAAGAGGGCAGAAGCGGAAGCATACGCGGAGATAAAAGCGTCAACGGTCTGCAAGTTTATCATGAAGAACATCATTGCAAGATTTGGCATTCCAAGTACCATCATCATTGACAATGGTCCTCAATTTATCTCTCAGGAGCTCCAAGATCTCTGCAACAGGTATAACATTACATTGCATCATTCATCTCCTTATTATCCACAAGACAATGGCCAGGCAGAGGCAACTAATAAAACTTTGATTAAAATTATCAAGAAGACGTGTGAGGCTAATAAATTTACGGATTGGCCAGAAAAATTGGTTGAAGCTCTATGGGCCTATTGCACATCCATTCGCACTCCTACTGGGCAAACCCCTTTTGCCCTTACTTATGGAATGGAGGTGGTAGTCCCCTATGAGATTCTGATTCCTTCCCTTAGAGTACAATTGGACAAGGAGCTCTCTATTGATGAGCGTCACGAATCTCTTCTTGCACAATTGGAACTCTTAGATGAGAAGCATTTAGCCGCCGCCGAGCATGCACGTATTTATCAAAATAGGATTTCACATTTTTATCAAAAGAAAGTAATTGAGAGAAAATTCAAAATAGGTGAAATGGTAATTAAAAGAATCTTTATAAAACCTGACGGACCTCGTTCAAAACTCCAACCTTATTGGGAAGGGCCCTATGTGATAAAAGATGGTTATCCCGGCAACGCTTACAAACTAATTAATGCTGAAGGAGAAGAGCTGGCACACCCCTGGAATGGTCTTTATTTAAAGAAGTATTACCCCTAAGTCTAAAAAAACAAACAAACAAAAAGAAAGAAAGACAAAAATAAACAAAAACAAACAAAAGAAAAAGAAAAAAATGATGAAAAGAAGTTGCAGGCTAGCATAATGCATAGGCCGTGAGCCAAAAAAAAATCAAAATCCTTAATTCATTCTTTTGTCTTGATGGTTTAACCTTGGGGTCAATACACGCACACACTACACACTCTACTCTCAAACTCGAGTGGCCCATAATTCGAGGAAAGTCACACCCAAACTAAGAGTGTAAAAACTTTACCTATTCTCTCCTCTTCCGCTCACGAAAGGGAGTACGAGTCAAGGATTGCTAACCAAACCTGCCCGTCGCCCTAGTAGGTGGAAGTCAGGGCCCAAAAGGGAATAAAATGCTTAAAGCCCAAGTACAATTAGGTCTTTATTTTGAAAAGAAAGGAAAAGAAAAGGAAGAGTTACAAACAAAAGAAAAGCATGATAAGAGGGCAAAGTCCCTGCAGGGAAAACCCTAGCCGTAAGCATGCATGAATAAAGGGCAAAAAGAGCAACAAAATTTCCCTAAGCCGAAGACCGAACCCCAACAGGTATTAGGGCAGGTGTGGAAAATTTCCTGATTCTCTGAAATCTCTCGTGAGCTTCCTCAACTTATTCTTCACTTCTCCCTCTATGGTAAGTTATAAGCTCAAGGGGTGGTAAAGACCGACTAAGAAGGATGGGCTGCAAGAGGATTTGAGTAAGTGCACAAGCCATTAAGCACATTGACTCGTTGTTAAATCGGTTAAGAAAGATTAATGAATTTGAGATGGTGATTGAGTAAGGTTCAAGACCCTTGCACTATGTTCAGCCTCATTCCACAAAAAAGTATACATATAAATAAAAGAAAGTTTCTTTCAGTCAAACAAAAGAAAAGACAAAAAAAGACAAAAAGAAAAAAAGGGAAAAGAAAAGAAAAGAAAAAGAAAAAGAAAAAAATGATGATGAAATTTTTAAGCCCACTGCATCCCATATGTTTGTTTGCTTGCTTGTATCGGCATTCTTTATTTCAAGTTTACATTTTGCATGTTTGCCTGTTGCATTTCCTTATATATTTTTGTTATCTGTCTTTATTGATTAGAGGTTTGGCCCCTTGACCCGTCATCAAGGTCAAAGTAGTGACAAACCCCTTGCTTATTGAGCAAGGGGCCAAGCCTAATAGATGGATTAACCTATTTGTTTAAGTATGAACCACAGACAGAGGGCAAAGAAGAAGAAGAAGAAAGAAAGAGACAACGACTGCTTGAGGTAACTCAGGTAACAAAAGAAATCTCATATATATATGTGTCAATAAATATCTGAGTACAGGTGTGAAGATGGAAGAGTACAAGTAAGTCTCTCAGCTCTCGCCTCCACCCTCCTCTCTCCTACTCTCTACCTCACCTTCGTCGTCCTGACGAGGTACTCGTGGAGGGAGCATAGGCCCCCGAGAGGTAGCTGGAGCTCGAACTGGCTCACCGGCCTCTATCCTCTGTCGAGAAGAAGAGCCTGCCACGTACGATGTGCTGGTGAAGGAGAGTCCTACTGCCCTCTCCCTGCCTCACTGTAAGTGCTCCTCCATGAGCCGAAGCCGCTCCTAGAGGGTGGCTATCTGCATCCTCGCCTCTGCTAGCTCTTGCTCTCTCGCCAGCCGCTCTGCTCGGTGCTCCTGCTCTCGCGCTAGCCGCTCCGCTCGTTGCTCCTCCCGCTCCCGAGTGTGCTCCCTCCTCTCCATGTCGAGGGCCACCCTCAGCTCTACCACGTCAGTAGGTAGGGTCTCTCGACGTCTCAACGCCTCCTCTAGTTCCGCGACCCGCTAGGCATGAAACGTGAGCTCGGCGCCTGCCATCGCAGCCTGCTCGTAAGCATGTCGTAGCTGCGCACCCTGCATCATTTAACAACATTATCAGCAAAATTAAAGGAAGATATTTTTGGAAATTAAATAAGGGAAGTGCAGCATTACTCACATCTATCTCATGCTGCCTCCCCTCCTCATCTAGCTCTGCGATCCGGCGATCGCGGTCTGTAGTCTGAGCACGCGCCGCCTGCAGCTCGGCCACCTGCATATTCCACATCCATCAGTTGCATAATTCAATCCAAGTTTGTAATAATTTAAAAGAATCATTTAAGGCTTACCCGCTCGCTAGATCACGCTCCGCCACCTCAGCCCGTGCCACGGCTCCAGTGAGCAATCCCTGCAAGGAGTGCACCACGATGCTCGGTCCCTGTGAGCTGGATGCACCTCCGGCACCCCCTGTTGCCGCCCCCTGTTGGGCACACTGCATTCATTAAGATTGTCAGTGGATGAACCTCACATTAAATCAAATAAAAGGAAAAGAACATGTAGATAAGTCATACTGACCAGGACCTCCAAATCTGCGTGGGTGGTCGCCAACTGAGCCTCCAAGCTGTGGAGGTGAGCATGCAAGTCCACTGCCGCTCTGTCTCGTGCATCATGCATATCACATTCATTAGCAACATATCCGAAATGCATAAAGGAAAGAACTAGAATCAAATTTTCATTCGTACCCCAATAAGCATCATCTGGTCTCGCCTGCCATAGGTCTCCCAGTAACGCCGGAGGTAGGCCGAACTGTCCGGAGCGTAGGAGATGACTGGAACTCCGTGTCGCTGCCAGTCTGCGTACTGCTCCTGGAACCGCACTCTCCAGTCGATCGCCTTGGTCCGCCAGCGGGTCTTCTGCCCAATCCTGCGAGGCTCCTCCACGTCAACCCACTCCTAGTGGAAGCCAAGAGTCTGCATCACCAACCGAAGCCGCAGCAGCTCGATCTCATTTAGGCAGTGAACCCAAATGTCATGCCCAAAATAAGGTCGGCCCGTTGCGACCCACGGCTGGCCCTCATCGAGCATGCCCTCGTAGGGTCTCCAGATAACCTGCATGTCCCAAATCATAAGCATCATATATATATAGCGGGAAATTAAAGTGCAGGAAATTAAAATGTATTCGAACCAGTGAAGGAGGGTATTCCCGTAGCTTACGCCTCGTCACCAGGAGCTCGTAGTTGTGAGGCGCTCCGGACAAGCATGGCAACCACCGTCGGGCCAAGGGGTAGGCAGCCTCCTCTCCTGATCGAACATCGGCCCGGTCCATCGAAAAGTAGAGATGAGCCCACACCTGCAATCATCAGCATTCATCAGTCGCATTCATAATCATGAACATAATTGTAATTGAATTGAATTGAACAGACATTAAAAAGATATGCATACCTATAGAAAGGGTGAGAAGCCGATGACGGTCGTCTCTTGACCGGTCCCCGTGGAGAGATCCGCTATCAAGTGTGCCAGCAAGGCGGCCCCCCAAGCATACCTCCCTACTCCCTCGAGGTCCTCTAAAACTCCCAAGAACTTGCAGTTGATATCATCTCCCTTCATCCCCAATAGCAACCTCCCGAGCATCAGAAACAAAAACCTCCTCAGATCTATGGCTGCCCTAACCCTATCAGCTGGATCCTGGCAATAGGTGGCTCAAGCACTGGTGGTCAGACGGGCTACGTAGGCTGTCAAGGACTCCCCAGACCTCTGTCTAGCATCCCCTAACCCCATGTCCCTCGTCAAGTTGGTGCGAGCTATCGTCCTACAGGGGGGCTCATAGACTGTGTCTATCCTTAGAAGTCTCATAGCTACCTCACTGTAGTCAGGTAGGGTGATCCCGCTAACTGCCTCTCCGTCCACCCTCAACCTAGTAATCCTAGTAACATCCTCTAGGGTCGGCACCATGTGCCCCCAGGGCATCAAAAATGCCCGACTCACCCTGTCCCAGCGCTCCCTCAAAACCTAAATCAAGATGAGGTCAGGGCGTACCGGCTCAATGCTAAGGACGGGCCCGAAGCCCATCGCCTCTAATCTCGCCCTCTGGAAGCCGGGCAGTCCGTCATGAGCCACCATCACTTCCAGCCACAAAATACGGGTTTGTATCAGTCCCTACAGCAAAAGGAATGATTAGAATATCAATTTATAACAAAAGAAATGAAAATTCCAATTAATTAAAGGGCGACAAGGTCTTAGACTCTAATTTTTAAGACACGCCCTCGACATGGGCATTTTATTCTAAAACATGACTGGGTCATGAGCACCTCTTGCAAGGGCTATTTCTATATGCCCACCACTTTTCCTAACAGGCGACCAGGTCTTAGCCGCGATCTTGGAGAAACGCCACCCCTAGGGGCTCGTATTTCGGAATAGCGCCAATATCGTGGTCGCGACTTTCCTCGGTTATCTATTGCTACCCTTCCCCTCCCATGGATAAAATAAAAAAATTTAAATAAAAATATAAATATAAAAAATTTTGCCTACCTTCTTCTTCGCCAGACCGCCGCCTACAGGTGGTTGGAGAGGAGAGGGAGGCGGTGCCCCACCGTCGTCGTCGTCACCGCCGTGTCCTTCTCCAACGTCGGCATCTTCTCCTTCATTTCCTCCACTACCGTCATCTTCGCCTTGTTCCTCCTCGGTCTCGTGCCCTCTGGCATGCTCTGCCGCAACTGGAGCCGCTTCCTCTATCGCCGCCGCGGGTGGCCCTTCCTCCATTGCCGCCACGGGAGGGGGAGCCTCCGGCGGCCCTTCGTCCTCAAGGAGAACCACCTTGGGGGCGGTCGTCCACCGCCGTTTCAACGAACTAGGACTTTCGGCGTCCATTAGAAAGAGGGCGGTCGTCGATGGGAGGGTCGCCAGTGGTGATCGCAGAGAGAGAGAAAGAGAGAATGTGAAAGAGGAATCGAGAGGGAATGAGAGGGAGACGGAGGGATGCTAGGTTAACGGGCATTTTTTTCGTTTCAGTTTTGAACTGAATTCACGCCCGTATGTTGGGCGTCTTTCACGTTTAACATGACAGGGCCATGAGCGCGTTTCAGTTTTCATGGGAAAGAGCAGACAGTAATTATTACGGTTGTCATGTCACGTTGCTGATAGGCGACTGTATGGTGGGCGTTGTTTAGAAGTGAGTGACTGCTGGTTGGGCATCTCTTATTAATTTTGATTGATAAGATAATTTTTTTAAAAGAAAATGGGTTTTTCTTGTAGGCGACAATGGTATGGCCGCTGAATCTGATAAACGCCATTATCTAAGGCGCTTTATTAACAATGTTTCAAAACGGATAATCCTTGTAGGCGCCTTTTCCTCGGTCGTCTTTCTTTGAATAGCGCCCATAACGGGGGCGCGGTATCAGTAACTTCAAATAGAACCCTCTTGTTTTGCTGAATTAACACCAAGATTGCATAAGCATAAAAGAACAATAACAAAGAACAAGTTTTATTCATGAGAAATTCATTACATGGATATTGGGCCACCATAGGCCTTATCTTCTAAAGAGCTAAGACATAAGATTTACATTTCATCTCTTCCTCTTCAACATGTGTTTTGGACTTATGAAGTAGTCCAACCTTCCATTGAGCCATGATTGTCTTGACTTCTTCTTGGTCCCCACTTGAGCCTAGTTCCCTCCTCTTGAGTGGTGGAAGATGAGAAGGTTCTTCAAATGTGTGCCGAGGTAGATCAAGTTGTGCAAGGCACCGGTGAGCATTGTAGAGGATGAAGTCGGTCCCGCCGATTAGTCGTAGCTCGATGCCGGAGGAGAGTCTTGAGCGAAGCTCTTGGGTCTTGAGGAACCCCGGTGTGCAAGTGAAGCCGCTCTTGGGCATGGTCTTGAAGTAGTTTCTCCAATCGCTTCTTTTCTTTAGCTTGGGCACCCGATTGGTCACTCTCTCACATAGGCCTAGAGAATCCGTCATGTACCGGAGGGGGCTTTTAGAAAAGATTTTGGAGGCCGTTTGGGTTTCTTTGCATGGATCAAATTTTAGGTGGAGGTCCACCCAACAAGAGAAAAGGAGCATGGACCCAAAGAGGGGCCGTTCCATGGAGGCGGAGGTAAGCCCATTGTATAGGTTGGCTAGTACCGCCCGACCTATCATTTTTCCTTCCCATATGCTAGCTACGATGCTTAGGTGTCATTCATCTAGGTGGTCTTCCAATGAAGGGAAGAGGAGAGCTCCTACTATACATACAACAAATCCCTTCATCACCCTCTCCAACAAGTCTTCATTCTCTTGGGCCTTGTCCATGTTTTTGTACACCCATGAGACTAATTTCAAAAGATTGATTCCTTTGTGGGCTTTGATTTGGTTCACTAAGTTTGGGCTTTGTACAAGGCTAGTAAGTATATCATGGGCACTTATTGGTCTAGTCATACTAGCCATCATTGATTCTTCCCCTTGTTTCATCCTTCTTAAGCCAAGGAGCATCTCTACTTCCCCTAAGAGTATAGTGGCTTCAAAGGTGGGGAAGAGGAAAGTATGGGTATTTGGGTGCCATAATTCTACAAGTGCTCCAATTGAGGCCCAATCTATGTGAATGTCATTATAATGAGTGGCATGGGTTACTACACCAAGGAGATGCCACTTTAAGAGGAAGGACCTCATGTCCAAGGAAATTTTTGAAAGAAGTAAAGGAAGCCACTTTATTTTTAAGAATCTCCTAGGACCCGGAATGAGTGGAAAATCCTGAAAAAAGAGAGAAGGAAAGAGGAGAGAATTAGAAGAATTTAACAGAATAACTTAGAGGGGAATTGAAAGAATGATGATTAGAAGAGAAGAATTAAGAGGTAGAAAAATCGAATAAATAGCAGAATTGAAACAAAAGAAGAGGAGGTTGGAATAACAATGAGAATACGAAAAGAATACTTACTTGGTTTGCCATGATCCTTCCACTAATGTGTCCACCAATCTCATTAATTCTTGGGAAGATCCTCTTGCTCTTCTTCAATGGTCTTTGAATCATCCTTTCCATAGCTATTAATCAATCAATCTTCTTCTTCAAAGTCCTTGTTTAAGACTGTACAATTGCCTTGAAACTCTGCTCACAGCTCGAATACTCTTTGTTAATGAACCATGGTCCTTTTTTATAGCCACAAATACACTCTAATACACCTTGAACCCAAATTCCAGCTTTGATATAACATAGAAACTCTATGAAGCATACTTTATGAGGAGAACTTAGAGCTTTGGGTTGCACAGTTGAATAGCGCCTATCATCTGGCTGCTATTCTTTAAACAGCGCCCTATCGGTTGCCACGACTTGTCAATAGACGTCCCTTTGTCAGGCGCCGTTAAATGAAAAGTTTGAGCTCGAAGCGGATTCAGTCAGTGATCTGCGCCTACCTCTATGTCGCGATTTTGAATAAACGACCTTTAATCAGGCGTCATTCAGCTAAGTGGTTTGAATTTAATATAGATTCGACTTAAAAAGAGCGCCCTTCCCAAGGTCGCTACTTATGAATAAGCGCCCGGGTGTTGGTCGCTGTTTCGGGAAAGTTATTCTTATTCATCTAAAGGTTTTGACTGATTACATTTGTTGTGCATTTTGATGCTAATGATCTTTTGAAGCAGGTAATGCAAGCCATCAATGCACTGCCCGTAAAGTGACACTTCGATCCTGTTTCTGTAAGCATTGCTACTATAGGATATCTACGTTAGTATAGCATATCAAGGACCATGTGGTTCTGATAAACCTGGAGTTTGAGTTCCCCTTCATCAAAAACAGTGATAATTCCAGGGGAGTCTTGATCACATGGATAAGCCGTTGAGTCATCCAAGGCTTGGGACGATGGTTCCTATTTTTAAGTTGATGAGTGGATAAACGGGCTTCGGCTTAGTGTCAACTTATAAATATGGATTCTTGACTAAGTCTGGATAGCCTAGCAATATTATCCTTGATTATTTTCTATTTTTTTTGTTTTAATTTTTCCTTTTAGCCCAGCATGCATCATATAGGATTTTGAGCTCCAACGTGAAAATCTCTTTATTAAGCCAGTGATGAAGTTCACTCATTCTGAATTGAGTTAACATGAAATATTCCATTCCAAATCAAGTACTTTGTTCTCCTTAGAGCCACAAAGGATGATTCCTTGAAGGTATCTTTATCTGGATTCTTACCTCATTTCATTTTTACCCCTTTCACCTTGGTTGTAGCACGTCCACTGGCTGGTAACCGCTCTCCAATGGTGTCTCCTTTTCGTGCCCGCACGCACATCCTTTTGATAGCTTAGTTTTCGTACAGATAATTGTTGCCTTCTCAAAGTCAATCTGAGTTGCTTCTTTGAGAATTTTGGAAAGATTTTTAACGCTTAGTGTCCAAGGCGTGTCACATCACACCTTGGCATCTACTTTTCAGTCCGTTTCACCTCCATTTCACTGCGTTCCATTCCGTCTCATTCCCCTGCAAAGCAGACGCCAAGGCGGGGCAGCTGTAGACACGCCAGATTTGAAATTATGTTCGGTAAATTTCATGTTACAATATGATGCCCTAAGTGCACTTCATCACTGGATTAATAAATAGGCTTTTCTCATTTTTCATGATTTTTCAGGAACTCGTGACTTAGTCATGGTCGTTTCTTTATAAACCGCGCCCCGGGTAAGGTCGCTTGTTAGTAAATAGCGCCTGAGTATCATATGTTTTTAATGAGCCTTACAAATCCCACCGAAAATCAATTTACGTAATAAACGCCTTTGTTTAGGATGCTAATTGATAGGCGCGCCCGTCCTTTGGACGCGTGTCATGTTTTTAAATATGGGAAGTCTGAATTTTCAAACCTAATAAGCCGCTGACCCTGAGGCGCTGTTTGTGAATAGCGATCGTGTCATGGTCGCGATTTCAGTTTCGTGTTTGATCTGTATTTTACTTTCCCAGATTGAGTATTGCTATTGTTCAATACCTTTTTCACCTTTGAAAGAAGGTCTTAGGTCCTTCCTCGCTTTGATCTCACCACAACCCCTATAAATACCCCTTGCATGCCCCTTCGCGCGAGAGAGAGCTGATAGAGAACCTGATGCGGGACGGGACCACGGACACGACAAGCTCGCGATCGTCCCTTAACGAGGGAAGCGTCGGATGTGCGCGGTTGAGAAACCGGCAATGAGCTAGGGTGGTCGGCTCTCTTTTGCGCCCGGATCGGGTCACGGGACGGCTTCGCTCTCTCTCGCAGCAGTGATATTATAAATTGAAGGTGAGCTAGGTATCCCTACACATGCTCTCTAGCAGCGGCATAAACAAGCATATAAAGAATTAAGCCAATGCCAAGTGTAAGGGTGAAGGCGATACCTCCACGCTCTCGGCGTGGCGAAGATGGCACCCGGCCGAAGTTCGTACTCCCGGGAACTTAGTACATTATGTTTACAGCAATGCAATTAAGCCCACTCCATGCAGGGAGGTAAAGGGTGACACAAGTGGGCCCGGGAGGACCAAGTTCGGGTTGACGGGCGGTTTCGGGCAATGCTTCGGCTTCACGCGTACTCGTGCTAGTGGGGGCCCACGTGTTGACCGGAGGGGTCGTGTGGGGCCTGATGACTCCTCTGCTGTGGAGACACCTGGAAAGCGTTCCCCTGGGATGGGGAGCTGCTGGAACGACCGCCGGACGCCGGGCGGCCCACGGACGACGCTCGCGGGAACTCGGCCATGAATCTGAAAATTCTGTTTGTAGGCGCGTAACGCGGAGAAAACTGCTGCTGCGATCAGCCCCGTCGTCGGAATGCAACGAGGTTAGCGCCGTTGGAAAGCTGACTCAGAATACTTCGATGTAGGGGTCTTCAAAAAAAACAATCAGATCTGTATTTCTGATCATGCATTTTACAAGCTTGCTGGAATCTGGCCAGAACTGCAGGGGCAGGTTCTGACTTCTCTGAAGATCGACGTTGACCGGGGAGAAGACCTCCGAGTCTGGAAATAATCTCTTCAGCAAAGTTGAAGATCTCTGAGAGAGGAATCCGGGACTATTTTTGGTTTTCTGATTGGAGACGAAATGGATTTTCTGGGATTTCTTTACTAGACCTGGGTCGGATCTGGGAAACTGTGGGCAGACTGTTCTTGGGAACTTGGACGAAATTTGAAAAATACTTGGAGGGTGAACCAAAAATTAATAAAATTCCTGGTGGTAGCGGGATGTGGACAGAGATCCCAGTAAATTTGGGCGACCCAAAAGAAATCAAAAGGTAGTTCGAATGGGGTAAACTCAGAGCTGGTGAACAGTAAACAGAACCAGGATAGATCTGGAACTTGGACTTGGACGAAAATCAAAAAATAGATAAAGGATGAATTGTGACGTGATTTTTTTTGTGGGGATAAGGGTTCTAGAGGGGAACCAACCCTGAAATTGTGAGCTTCATAAGATGAAGGGAGTGATAGCAGGAATTCGGAGAAGAAGGGTCTGTCCTGAGTGGACAGAACACCGAAACCGTTGGCGACGACGCGTCGGCGGCGAGACGATGGCGGCGGCGATCACCGGAGTTGCTTCAGATGCTAGAGGGGATCAAGGGGGAAGGGATTACACTCTAGAAAGGGGGCTGGAGGTGGAGGAATCAGGGAGAGAGAGGGGAGGGGTGCAAATCTCACTTGGGGGCAAATGCCAATTTTCTCTTCATTAATTCCTTCAATATGAAAAATACAACCTTATATAGGATGCCAACCAAACTCAACCTCAACCCTTGGATCTAGGGGTTAGGATTGAAGGGCTGGGATACAATGTGAATCACACTTTTAATACATTAGTTTAATCTAATTTGACCATACTTATTCAACGTTGGACTAGATCCATTCAAACACCACCTAACTAGCCTAATAAGGCCAAAAGAGGGGGCGCCCCCTTCATGGGCCTCTCTTGGGCCTAGGCTGGTCCAAGGGCAGCCAACCCAACCCATTAACTCAAGTCTAGACTTGGGCCTTCCAAGTCTTGGTGGCCCATGAGAGGGAGTGGCCCAATTGGGCCTTAAATGACTAATAAGGTCCATAAGGGTGGCACTTGGTCCAATATGAACTAGGCTTTCTAATGGACTCTACTAATAGCAATCTAACCTTGGACTTAACATAACAAATGGCCCATTGGCTTGATATAAGCCTTACAAGGAGCCCAAAAGAAAGAAAATACACAATTACAATCTCATACAAGCCATAACTCACAAATACACTTCACCCGTGTATGGAAATCGCCTCTGATGCCCCATCAATTCTCCCCGAGTGGGAGGAACTCGACCCCGTCGAGTAGGGGTATGGCTGCTCCGGTCCTCCGGCGGATCCGTCACCGTGCTAAGTAGCACGGGTATGCTCCACTCCAAGTGATCGGCACCTGCTCATTCCATATATACTCGATATGCGCACTGCTATGGCTAAAGGTGGTCACTCCGAAGGGGCACTCTCAAAAGGAAGAAAACAGCTCGAAGACTCACTAGGAATCACTGCTGAGTCCCTATAGGTGACTGATCTGGGTATAGATGTAGAACTGATCCCATACTCATCGAGTGAGTCGACTCGCTTCACACTCATAAGAGAACGACACGAGCTTGCATAAGACACATGCAGACTCACCATGCACTGACACATGAATGAAAATCACACAAACAATCGACTCAAAATCACCACACAAACAAACCACACAAAGAAAACACACCGACTCAACTATGACCCTAGACACACCTAATGTTAGTCCGACCCGTACATGGGTGATGGCGGACCAGGACACCCGAATATGTGCCATGCATACACTAGATGTACTCGATGCTTGACGGAATGGATGACTCCTAGACACCCTAAGATGTACCAATCATGCATTGGCGACCAATGAGATTTGGGTGAAGAAGGGGTAGGAGATCCAAAACTACCCTCGTCATCATCCCTAGATGTAGAGACGGCTTGCCAAATAGACCGAGGGGTATGGGTGGAATAGTGAACTCCTTGGAAGAGGTGGAGGGAATGTGATAGCTCGGGAGCTTCACTAGTGGAGGGGTCAAAAGGGTCAAAGAAGGTATGACCCCATGAGGTGGGTTCCAACATGACATGGTCCCAATCGTGAAATTCTTGAAGGTGCGGGTGGTCACCTTCCTCCGTCATGGTAGATGGGACCGTGTATAGGAAATATGACTCCTCCCTCGGAAGCAAAGTCATGAAGTCGGGCTCATCCGGTAGCGGGAGAAGTAGAAGAACCTCCGTGGAGACACAACCCACGGTGCACTCGGAGGTAATGGACCCTATGGCCGGATGGGTGAAGCTAAGACTAGCGGGTTGGTTAAAGCCTCGGACCAAAAGATGCGTCAACTCCCATTGTGAATCTAATCCCATGACAAGATCATCTAACGTATCAACATGGTGACGAGATCGAAATGTGGTATGGAATGAGTTGACCGGCACTAGTGGTAGTGTGGGGTCCATTGATGGGAAGGGAGGTGGGACCAAGCCATCCTTGAGCCATCTAAGAAGTGGCTCGGCTATGTAAAGTGTTCCCATAAGAAACACGGGTGGCTCGGGCTTTGGTAGTTCCCACTTTGATGGTTTCGAATGAAGACCGGAGGTAGATAACAATGGAGCATCCATGGGTGGTGGAGTAGCTTGTGTCCTTTCCCACCAATCCGAAATCATTTTCTTTATTTCCTCTAAGGAGCGGGTTGGAGGAGGGACCTTGGGGTGGACTAGCTCCTTAACTCTCGGCTCGGGTGTGGGCCTAGGCTCGGTTATAAGCGGGACTTCCACTCGGTTGGAGGTGCTTGAGTGGGTTGGGATGGGAGTGCCAAGGGGAGGTTGGTTGGTGGTGCATGGGCGGGCCACTAGATTGGGGTCACTTTGGTGGGCTTGGACGGCGGTGAAGGGGTGGGATTGGGTAGAGGTGTGGCCCACTTGATTGTGGGTGAGTTGGTGGGGTTGGTGAGTGGAATGACCTCCGTGGTTGGAGGTAGGTGGGCGGGGAACGTAGGCCCTCCTAAGCACTCTCTTCATTTCCCACCATGACTCGATGGGCCTTAGATTCCTATCCTCCCTCTAATATTTGATGTCCCTCCAAGTTGCAGCGGCTTCACCAAAAAGTCACCTTTTGGCAACATCGACTTGCATGGGCCTGTACATGATGTACACCTCGAAGTAATCATCCATAATGGCTTCCCATTCTAGATAGACACTCGGGTCATCGGACCCGTAGAAATCCCGGGTTTCGGGCCTCGTGGGGTGGTTCGGGTGGTCCTTCCATTTGAGATAGTATCGCCACCATCCGGGAGTTTGGGACTCCATGGGACACGGGGAAACTAGTGGTGGCCATGCCGACACTCGGACCAAAACACTAGACACGACACTAAGTAATGCAAAGTTGGAATGCACTAACTAATGCACACTAAGGACCCTAGACGTAAAACAAGACTCGGTACGGGGCGGAGACAATCGACCCGAAGGTCACTCGCACAAGTGTGCGGCCTTCCCGATAGGCGTAACCTAACGGTCGGACAACACCTTTTTATATACCGAGTAAAGGGATGTATGCGACCCAAAAATGACTCTTTTTGTTGTTTTAAAATATGATGATCCTAAACACGACTTAGACCGACTAATGACTACATGACACTCTTTTTTTTTTTTGAATGCAAACACCCTAGACTCAACTCGCTCTGATACCAAATTGATGCGGGACGGGACCACGGACACGACAAGCTCGCGATCGTCCCTTAACGAGGGAAGCGTCGGATGTGCGCGGTTGAGAAACCGGTAATGAGCTAGGGTGGTCGGCTCTCTTTTGCGCCCGGATCGGGTCACGGGACGGCTTCGCTCTCTCTCGCAGCAGTGATATTATAAATTGAAGGTGAGCTAGGTATCCCTACACATGCTCTCTAGCAGCGGCATAAACAAGCATATAAAGAATTAAGCCAATGCCAAGTGTAAGGGTGAAGGCGATACCTCCACGCTCTCGGCGTGGCGAAGATGGCACCCAGCCGAAGTTCGTACTCCCGGGAACTTAGTACATTATGTTTACAGCAATGCAATTAAGCCCACTCCACGCAGGGAGGTAAAGGGTGACACAAGTGGGCCCGGGAGGACCAAGTTCGGGTTGACGGGCGGTTTCGGGCAATGCTTCGGCTTCACGCGTACTCGTGCTAGTGGGGGCCCACGTGTTGACCGGAGGGGTCGTGTGGGGCCTGATGACTCCTCTGCTGTGGAGACACCTGGAAAGCGTTCCCCTGGGATGGGGAGCTGCTGGAACGACCGCCGGACGCCGGGCGGCCCACGGACGACGCTCGCGGGAACTCGGCCACAAATCTGAAAATTCTGTTTGCAGGCGCGTAACTCAGAGAAAACTGCTGCTGCGATCAGCCCCGTCGTCGGAATGCGACGAGGTTAGCGCCGTTGGAAAGCTGACTCAGAATACTTTGATGTAGGGGTCTTCAAAAAAAATAATCAGATCTGTATTTCTGATCATGCATTTTACAAGCTTGCTAGAATCTTGCCAGAACTGCAGGGGCAGGTTCTGACTTCTCTGAAGATCGACGTTGACCGGGGCGAAGACCTCCGAATCTAGAAATAATCTCTTCAGAAAAGTTGAATATCTCTGAGAGAGGAATCCGGGAATATTTTTGGTTTTCTGATTGGAGACGAAATGGATTTTCTGGGATTTCTTTACTAGACCTGGGTCGGATCTGGGAAACTGTGGGCAGACTGTTCTTGGGAACTTGGATGAAATTTGAAAAATACTTGGAGGGTGAACCAAAAATTAATAAAATTCCTGGTGGTAGAGGGATGTGGACAGAGATCCCAGTAAATTTGGGCGACCCAACAGAAATCAAAAGGTGGTTCGAATGGGGTAAACTCAGAGCTGGTGAACAGTAAACAGAACTAGGACAGATCTGGAACTTGGACTTGGAAGAAAATCAAAAAATAGCTAAAGGATGAATTTTGACGTGATTGTTTTTGTGGGGATAAGGGTTCTAGAGGGGAACTAACCCTGAAATTTGGAGCTTCATAAGATGAAGGGAGTGATAGCAGGAATTCGGAGAAGAAGGGTCTGTCCTGAGTGGACAGAACACCGAAACCGTTGGCGACGACGCGTCGGCGGCGAGACGATGGCGGCGGCGATCACCGGAGTTGCTTCAGATGCTAGAGGGGATCAAGGGGGAAGGGATTACACTCTAGAAAGGGGGCTGGAGGTGGAGGAATCAGGGAGAGAGAGGGGAGGGGTGCAAATCTCACTTGGGGGCAAATGCCAATTTTCTCTTCATTAATTCCTTCAATATGAAAAATACAACCTTATATAGGATGCCAACCAAACTCAACCTCAACCCTTGGATCTAGGGGTTAGGATTGAAGGGCTGGGATACAATGTGAATCACACTTTTAATACATTAGTTTAATCTAATTTGACCATACTTATTCAACGTTGGACTAGATCCATTCAAACACCACCTAACTAGCCTAATAAGGCCAAAAGAGGGGGCGCCCCCTTCATGGGCCTCTCTTGGGCCTAGGCTGGTCCAAGGGCAGCCAACCCAACCCATTAACTCAAGTCTAGACTTGGGCCTTCCAAGTCTTGGTGGCCCATGAGAGGGAGTGGCCCAATTGGGCCTTAAATGACTAATAAGGTCCATAAGGGTGGCACTTGGTCCAATATGAACTAGGCTTTCTAATGGACTCTACTAATAGCAATCTAACCTTGGACTTAACATAACAAATGGCCCATTGGCTTGATATAAGCCTTACAAGGAGCCCAAAAGAAAGAAAATACACAATTACAATCTCATACAAGCCATAACTCACAAATACACTTCACCCGTGTATGGAAATCACCTCTGATGCCCCATCAATTCTCCCCGAGTGGGAGGAACTCGACCCCGTCGAGTAGGGGTATGGCTGCTCCGGTCCTCCGGCGGATCCGTCACCGTGCTAAGTAGCACGGGTATGCTCCACTCCAAGTGATCGGCACCTGCTCATTCCATATATACTCGATATGCGCACTGCTATGGCTAAAGGTGGTCACTCCGAAGGGGCACTCTCAAAAGGAAGAAAATAGCTCGAAGACTCACTAGGAATCACTACTGAGTCCCTATAGGTGACTGATCCGGGTATAGATGTAGAACCGATCCCATACTCATCGAGTGAGTCGACTCGCTTCACACTCATAAGAGAACGACACGAGCTTGCATAAGACACATGCAGACTCACCATGCACTGACACATGAATGAAAATCACACAAACAATCGACTCAAAATCACCACACAAACAAACCACACAAAGAAAACACACCGACTCAACTATGACCCTAGACACACCTAATGTTAGTCCGACCCGTACATGGGTGATGGCGGACCAGGACACCCGAATATGTGCCATGCATACACTAGATGTACTCGATGCTTGACGGAATGGATGACTCCTAGACACCCTAAGATGTACCAATCATGCATTGGCGACCGATGGGATTTGGGTGAAGAAGGGGTAGGAGATCCAAAACTACCCTCGTCATCATCCCTAGATGTAGAGACGGCTTGCCAAATAGACCGAGGGGTATGGGTGGAATAGTGAACTCCTTGGAAGAGGTGGAGGGAATGTGATAGCTCGGGAGCTTCACTAGTGGAGGGGTCAAAAGGGTCAAAGAAGGTATGACCCCATGAGGTGGGTTCCAACATGACATGGTCCCAATCGTGAAATTCTTGAAGGTGCGGGTGGTCACCTTCCTCCGTCATGGTAGATGGGACCGTGTATAGGAAATATGACTCCTCCCTCGGAAGCAAAGTCATGAAGTCGGGCTCATCCGGTAGCGGGAGAAGTAGAAGAACCTCCGTGGAGACACAACCCACGGTGCACTCGGAGGTAATGGACCCTATGGCCGGATGGGTGAAGCTAAGACTAGCGGGTTGGTTAAAGCCTCGGGCCAAAAGATGCGTCAACTCCCATTGTGAATCTAATCCCATGACAAGATCATCTAACGTATCAACATGGTGACGAGATCGAAATGTGGTATGGAATGAGTTGACCGGCACTAGTGGTAGTGTGGGGTCCATTGATGGGAAGGGAGGTGGGACCAAGCCATCCTTGAGCCATCTAAGAAGTGGCTCGGCTATGTAAAGTGTTCCCGTAAGAAACACGGGTGGCTCGGGCTTTGGTAGTTCCCACTTTGATGGTTTCGAATGAAGACCGGAGGTAGATAACAATGGAGCATCCATGGGTGGTGGAGTAGCTTGTGTCCTTTCCCACCAATCCGAAATCATTTTCTTTATTTCCTCTAAGGAGCGGGTTGGAGGAGGGACCTTGGGGTGGACTAGCTCCTTAACTCTCGGCTCGGGTGTGGGCCTAGGCTCGGTTATAAGCGGGACTTCCACTCGGTTGGAGGTGCTTGAGTGGGTTGGGATGGGAGTGCCAAGGGGAGGTTGGTTGGTGGTGCATGGGCGAGCCACTAGATTGGGGTCACTTTGGTGGGCTTGGACGGCGGTGAAGGGGTGGGATTGGGTAGAGGTGTGGCCCACTTGATTGTGGGTGAGTTGGTGGGGTTGGTGAGTGGAATGACCTCCGTGGTTGGAGGTAGGTGGGCGGGGAACGTAGGCCCTCCTAAGCACTCTCTTCATTTCCCACCATGACTCGATGGGCCTTAGATTCCTATCCTCCCTCTAATATTTGATGTCCCTCCAAGTTGCAGCGGCTTCACCAAAAAGTCACATTTTGGCAACATCGACTTGCATGGGCCTGTACATGATGTACACCTCGAAGTAATCATCCATAATGGCTTCCCATTCTAGATAGACACTCGGGTCATCGGACCCGTAGAAATCCCGGGTTTCGGGCCTCGTGGGGTGGTTCGGGTGGTCCTTCCATTTGAGATAGTATCGCCACCATCCGGGAGTTTGGGACTCCATGGGACACGGGGAAACTAGTGGGTGGCCATGCCGACACTCGGACCAAAACACTAGACACGACACTAAGTAATGCAAAGTTGGAATGCACTAACTAATGCACACTAAGGACCCTAGACGTAAACCAAGACTCGGTACGGGGCGGAGACAATCGACCCGAAGGTCACTCGCACAAGTGTGCGGCCTTCCCGATAGGCGTAACCTAACGGTCGGACAACACCTTTTTATATACCGAGTAAAGGGATGTATGCGACCCAAAAATGACTCTTTTTGTTGTTTTAAAATATGATGATCCTAAACACGACTTAGACCGACTAATGACTACATGACACTCTTTTTTTTTTTTGAATGCAAACACCCTAGACTCAACTCGCTCTGATACCAAATTGATGCGGGACGGGACCACGGACACGACAAGCTCGCGATCGTCCCTTAACGAGGGAAGCGTCGGATGTGCGCGGTTGAGAAACCGGTAATGAGCTAGGGTGGTCGGCTCTCTTTTGCGCCCGGATCGGGTCACGGGACGGCTTCGCTCTCTCTCGCAGCAGTGATATTATAAATTGAAGGCGAGCTAGGTATCCCTACACATGCTCTCTAGCAGCGGCATAAACAAGCATATAAAGAATTAAGCCAATGCCAAGTGTAAGGGTGAAGGCGATACCTCCACGCTCTCGGCGTGGCGAAGATGGCACCCAGCCGAAGTTCGTACTCCCGGGAACTTAGTACATTATGTTTACAGCAATGCAATTAAGCCCACTCCACGCAGGGAGGTAAAGGGTGACACAAGTGGGCCAGGGAGGACCAAGTTCGGGTTGACGGGCGGTTTCGGGCAATGCTTCGGCTTCACGCGTACTCGTGCTAGTGGGGGCCCACGTGTTGACCGGAGGGGTCATGTGGGGCCTGATGACTCCTCTGCTGTGGAGACACCTGGAAAGCATTCCCCTGGGATGGCGAGCTGCTGGAACGACCGCCGGACGCCGGGCGGCCCACGGACGACGCTCGCGGGAACTCGGCCACAAATCTGAAAATTCTGTTTGCAGGCGTGCGACTCGGAGAAAACTGCTGCTGCGATCAGCCCCGTCGTCGGAATGCGACGAGGTTAGCGCCGTTGGAAAGCTGACTCAGAATACTTCGATGTAGGGATCTTCAAAAAAAATAATCAGATCTGTATTTCTGATCATGCATTTTACAAGCTTGCTAGAATCTTGCCAGAACTGCAGGGGCAGGTTCTGACTTCTCTGAAGATCGACGTTGACCGGGACGAAGACCTCCGAATCTAGAAATAATCTCTTCAGAAAAGTTGAATATCTCTGAGAGAAGAATCCGGGAATATTTTTGGTTTTCTGATTGGAGAGAAATGGATTTTCTGGGATTTCTTTACTAGACCTGGGTCGGATCTGGGAAACTGTGGGCAGACTGTTCTTGGGAACTTGGATGAAATTTGAAAAATACTTGGAGGGTGAACCAAAAATTAATAAAATTCCTGGTGGTAGAGGGATGTGGACAGAGATCCCAGTAAATTTGGGCGACCCAACAGAAATCAAAAGGTGGTTCGAATGGGGTAAACTCAGAGCTGGTGAACAGTAAATAGAACTAGGACAGATCTGGAACTTGGACTTGGAAGAAAATCAAAAAATAGCTAAAGGATGAATTTTGACGTGATTGTTTTTGTGGGGATAAGGGTTCTAGAGGGGAACCAACCCTGAAATTTGGAGCTTAATAAGACGAAGGGAGTGATAGCAGGAATTCGGAGAAGAAGGGTCTGTCCTGAGTGGACAGAACACCGAAACCGTTGGCGACGACGCGTCGGCGGCGAGACGATGGCGGCGGCGATCACCGGAGTTACTTCAGATGCTAGAGGGGATCAAGGGGGAAGGGATTACACTCTAGAAAGGGGGCTGGAGGTGGAGGAACCAGGGAGAGAGAGGGGAGGGGTGCAAATCTCACTTGGGGGCAAATGCCAATTTTCTCTTCATTAATTCCTTCAATATGAAAAATACAACCTTATATAGGATGCCAACCAAACTCAACCTCAACCCTTGGATCTAGGGGTTAGGATTGAAGGGCTGGGATACAATGTGAATCACACTTTTAATACATTAGTTTAATCTAATTTGACCATACTTATTCAACCTTGGACTAGATCCATTCAAACACCACCTAACTAGCCTAATAAGGCCAAAAGAGGGGGTGCCCCCTTCATGGGCCTCTCTTGGGCCTAGGCTGGTCCAAGGGCAGCCAACCCAACCCATTAACTCAAGTCTAGACTTGGGCCTTCCAAGTCTTGGTGGCCCATGAGAGGGAGTGGCCCAATTGGGCCTTAAATGACTAATAAGGTCCATAAGGGTGGCACTTGGTCCAATATGAACTAGGCTTTCTAATGGACTCTACTAATAGCAATCTAACCTTGGACTTAACATAACAAATGGCCCATTGGCTTGATATAAGCCTTACAAGGAGCCCAAAAGAAAGAAAATACACAATTACAATCTCATACAAGCCATAACTCACAAATACACTTCACCCGTGTATGGAAATCGCCTCTGATGCCCCATCAGAACCCGAACGAAAACACTGAAAGAAGGCACTTTGCTGCTGCACGCCTCATCCTTGCTCTCGCTGTTTAAGGGTAATCAACAATAAAGACCCACTTCATCGGCCGACCGATTGAAGGAGGAAGAAAAGAACCCGATATCTCCCACTCACCAGGTATTTTATGCGATCACATTCTCCTATTTTTGAGGGCATCTATACCCTCTGGCGATCACTCTTCCTTTAGAGCATCACATGCTCTCTCTCTTAATCTCTACATGAATTGAATTTCCCTTTTTCAAAACATGTCTATTTGACACGTTCTACATTCACAGCCTTGACTTTTGACGGATCAACAGAAATCCTATCCTTCGAGATCACATGCCCTAAGAAAGATATTTTCTCGAGCCAAAAGTTGCATTAGCTAAGCTTGGCATAGAGTTGGTTCTTCCTTCGTATTTGCAATGTAGTTATCAAATGTTCTTCATGATCTTCCTCGATTTTTGAATATATCAATATATCATCGATAAAGACCACTATGAATTGATCTAGGTGAGGCCTGAATATGTTGTTCATCAACTGCATACGGGTTGCATGGGCATGTGTTAGTCCAAAAGGCATAACAGTAAATTCGTAATGCCTATACCTACTCCGAAATGATGTCTTGTGAATATCCTCATCCTTGATCCTTAATTGGTGATATCCCGACCTGAGATCGATCTTCGAGAAATATTCGGCTCCAGATATTTGATCAAATAATTCATCGATCCTCGGTAGTGGATACTTGTTCTTGATGGTGAGATAGTTCAACTGCCGATAGTTGATGCAGAGTCTCATCGATCCATCCTTCTTCTTTACAAATAGTACGGGCGCTCCCCACGGAGAAGTGCTCGGCCTGATGAACCCTTTCTTCAAGAGCTCCATGATGAGTACCATATTTCATATCATAATTTGCATCACATATGTCATCTTTGAGTGTTAAAAGAATAAAGTTATGCAATTTGGATAATTAACTTCATTCTCACAAATAAATTGAGTTTGCATGAAATTATCCTAGTTTAGAAGCCATAATGACTATGTGAGATATGAACTTGCATAAAGGATAAATTGCATAATCCATTTTTGGCATTTACAATGAGTTTTTATAATTTCAGGAATGGACGACCAAAGTTCAGACGCCATTTAAATGAGCGCATGCGTAGAAAGGCGCTAATTGAAAGTAGTCATGTGAAGAAAAGAATGAGCGACTGTTCGGAAATGCACCCATTCATTGCACGAAATGAAATAAAATAGCTGAAAAATATGAAAAATGAATGATCGCCAGTTCATGAAGACGCCAATTCTTTGTACGATAAAGAAGAAAGAAATATTAAAATAAAGAAAGGAAGATACAGCGGCTGAAGCATGGTCGCTAATTAGAAATAGCGACTAGAATAAAGGCGCCAGTTTATGAGATAGCGACCAAGCGGAGGGTGCCATTTCCAGTCAGAAACCGCAACGGAACAAATCGGCTCCAAACGAAGTTAGCTCTCCATATTTGGCGCAAGGTGGACTCTTTTGATGGCAAGAAGCTTAGTTCGATCGGGAAACTGAAAGAAAGATGGATTTGGATTGATCTCCAAGCTCTCACGTCGATTGAAGTCCCTGCACATTATAAAAACATGCCCTAGAGATATCGAACCGGAGATTCTAACCTTTTTCCTTACAATCTGTTCTTCCTTTCAATTTACAGTCTTCAGCAAACTTCTTCGTTTTTAAGTCCTCTTTAATTTCTTCTTCTTCACCTTTAACTAGTTCTCTCATTTTCAAACTATTTCGAGTTTTTCAAAGCTCTATCTTTTCCATTTTTCTGTTCATTCGCGCATCTCTCCATTCTTTCCCTATTTTGTCACCCTTCTGCTCCTATTCTCCTCTTACTTTCTTCATAAACGTTCTTAGTTTTTTAGTGTTCTTCAATTTCTTCTTGCTCCTTGTCCTCTAGTTCTACACCATTTTTAAGCTATTTGCACTTTTTCACTGTTCTGTCCTGTTCACCCGTAAAGTAGCATGTTTCTCTGTTTCCCCCCTATTTTCACCCTCCTCCGATCTTCTTCTCCCTCTGCACTCTTCATGAAACTTCTTCCTCTCCACAAGATATTCAACCTTTTCTTCTTCCTCATCTCCTAATTCTTCTCAGTTTTAAAGTTATTTCAGTTCTCCTTTAGCTCTATTTTTCTTTCTATTTTTCACTGTTCTTCTATCTTCCCCTCCTCTATTTTCATCTAAACACCCCTTTGATGGAGATTCTTCTTCGGTGCACTAAAGGCGGCGTACCTTTCCAAGGCAAGGCGATCCAATCAAAGGCTCGGCATAGCGTGGATGGCGCTATTCTTCACTATCTTGGCTCTATTTCTTCCCTTATTCTTTTATGTCAAGTTGTAATTTTTAATTTTCATAGAGTTGTAATCTTTCATCTTAAGCAATAAAAATTCAATCTTTTACAATTATGTTCTTCTTTCTCTCTCTATCTTCTTCCAAAGTTCTCTTCTCAAGCCTCCAATATTCTCTAGATAGATTTATTTTCCATGCAATCTCAATTTATTTCTTTTTCAAACTCACTCAAAATTTTGCTCTAAAAAAATACAAGGGTTTTCCAACATGCTTAAATTGAAAATATTCCTCCTAGTGGGACCGACCCGTTCTTACCACTCTACTTAGATTTTACATCTTTTTAGTGAGTGAGTGCGATAATTTTTGAAATTATGGCACGGCATTTTTAACAATCAGTATAGTGTGTATCAATTTTTGGCACCGTTTTCAGGGAGAAAAATGATTTTTGATAGTTGGAAATTCTTGTGTTTCATGTGTATATTTGTATACTAATTTTTCTATTTTTATTTTACAAAAAAAAGAAAGAAAATCATAAAATCACAAAAAAAATCCGAACCTGAAATTCACATGAAATAAACTGTTGTAGAAAACAGGAAGCGTCGCTGAAGGTCTGTAACTGTCACAACAGGAAGCAGAAAGCAGAAAATCTGAAAATCCTAGAAATTCAAGTGTCGCTACAGGTCAGAAAACGTAGAAACAGATCCTATTTTGCCAATTCTTTGAAAAATCAAACAAATTTTTGAAAAACCTTAAAAAATTAAAAAACACAGAAAGCATGATCTTAGGCTTTATTTTCCAGTAGTTTGCAAGTTGTTTGGTGTTATTAGTTGCTTTTTGTATTTTACCCATATCTCCCTTTGGGAAAAAAAGAGAAAAAAGAAAATTTTTTGAAAAAAAAAATAGAAAACTGAAAAAATAGAGGAAGAAAAAAGCATTGTTATCTTGCCTTCATGTTATCTATATATCTTACATGCATTGTTGCATATAGTTGATTCATTATTCTTTGTTCTTATATCATTTGAAAAAAATAATCATCATTCTCTTCTTCTCTTTCTCCCTTTTTAAGGGTAATTTAGGCACACCCCTCTTGGAATGTGAAGGACCCTCTATTAAGCACTCCGTCTCTTTGGACTGGAATATCATTTTCTAAGACCTCCATAAGTCTCCACACCCGTGGATTCCCTCACGGACGCTGGGCCGGTTGTACCAAGAAGCACCTTGAATTTAGCTTGTCGTTAGAAGTTTGAAAAAAAAAATTATCATGTTGCATGCATCATTCATATAGTTATGATTTATTGATTGCATTGCTTTGAAAAAAAATAAAAAAATGATAAATTCAAAAAAAATTGTGAGAAAAAATTCCAATCTTTGAGTGGGCTCTAAATTCAATGAGGTGGACAAGTTGGCCCATTTTTCATAATTCATTCTTTGGGTCATGAATCAAAACTCCTTCATGCCACCTTATTATCAAGATCATAATGACTTGTGGGCTAGACCGGCCCATTATGTTGACAGTTGTCCAACTCAACCTTTCTCTCTCACCCAAAATAGCCCGACCTATTATGAACGTCCATACACTTGGTCGGCCCACAGTGAGATCCCATCATCTATGGCGGCCTAGTTTTCATCCCCTACCCAAAATCAAGCCCAAACTTCTCAAGCCCTCTCGTCACCTGATTATGTATCAGATCTATGTTGAGTGAAGGGCCCGGATTCAGAGGGGGGTGAATGAATCCCCAAAGGAAATTTGCCCAATTTGAAACTTAGATCCTGATTAACACTGAACTTACAAAATCTTGCGGAAATAAAACTTTGATTCAGTAATGCAGGTGTTCTAGCAAGATTCACACTCAAGCACTCAATGGGTCAGCCTAATGCGAGCACAAATAGCGTTTTAGAAGAATGGAATGCAGTAAATCAGCTTGATCTTAAACATACGTTCTAACGAGACACAAGATAGAACACTTAACCTGCATGCCCGGCAAACCCGGCGATTCTAGGCGATCAGACTGATCTCAAGCATTCATTCACCGTGGCTGATAAGCAATTAGGACGTGATCCTAAACATGCACTTAATAACCTCAGAGAAGAAATCAGATCACAATGCGCCAGGGGTTTTAGGTGGTTCGGTCATTAGACCTACATCCACCCCACACTCTAACCAGAGTGTGGCTTATTGCTACCTCACAGCTTGAAACCGCTGGGCACCACAGCTTGCCTACAAACACTGCCTAACAGCTTGAGCTAGAGGAACACACTCATCTCTTCTTCCAACCCGGAAGGAACCGCTAGTGACACCCAGTCACTAGCAATCAGAGACCCAAGTGTCTCTTCCCCTGAATCCATAGGAGGAAACCCGACATCAAAACAGAGAATCAGAAAACATAGTTAAGAAGAAGAGCAGCAAGGGAAAAAAACCAAACAAAAAGAATGAAAAGAAGTATAGCTCTCGCAGGAGCAGATTAATCTGGATCTGATCTAAAGAACCGACAGATAGCTGGACACTGCCTGCTTTAAGCTCTATCACTCTCTCTTCTCTTTCAGTTCTCAAAATCTTCTCTCAGCACATATGTTTGACTCGGGTTTTCTCTCTTGGTTCATAGCACTCTTCTCACACTCTTTCTTTCTTCTTCCTTCTTCCACTCTTTCTTCTTCTCTTCTCCTGGTCTGTATATATCCTCCCCTACTCTATTTCATCAGTATATATATACACTCCAAAGGCCAGGGTGAGAGGATACCACGATTCCTGCCTTAAAGGCTGGAGCACGTGTTGGAACATTCTGGAACTCTAACTTCCTCAGATCACGTGCCATCTTCCTAATTAATGCATAGATAAATTGTCAAAAAAGAAATAGTCATTTTGTCACACACACTTAGCACAATTTGTATTAGTGTAAGGAATAAGAAACCAGAAACTGCACTGAGTAGTAATTCCCAAATCAACTGTTGCACTGACTTTATTTTGCCAGAGAGAAAAGTTTGCACCGAGTCAAAGGAATAAGCATTGACTATGATGGGCAAGAAGAACACCGATATGGAATGAAGTAGAAGTTGCACCAGTCCATTTTAGCTATCTACAGGACTTGCACCGAGTCTAATAGACCTGAAGCATGAACTACACCGACCTCGTTGCTACAGTGAATCGAATAGGCTAGATTATGCACTGAACATGATCTTGTTTTAAGCAAAGCATGCACCGAGTTATGTTCCAATGCCTTTGACTAACCAAGGTTTGCACCGACTAGGTGCAGGTCAAATCTTGCACCGAGAATGGTAATGCAATAGAGGATGCACCGACTTCATGTTATTTCAAAAAGAAAGAGAATGCGCCGAGATAAGGAGAGCAGAAACGAGAAAAGCACTGAACTAGAGACAAAACGACAAAGAAAGGATTGCACCGACTCGGGTTAGGCTGTCCAAGCAAGATCTGCACCGAGATGCCAGACAGAGATGAACATAATAAAGAGAGATGCAAGACAAATCTTGCACCGAGTCAAGATTTCCTATCCACGTAAGAACTTCCACTAAGATGGCAGAGTGAAATGCACTGGTACAAAATGAGGAGACTACTACAGTGCGTGCTGGTCAACAATTGCATTGACCCACAAAATGCACAGACCCCTAGAGGTGAGATGCAAGGGCAAGGAATGCACCGACCTTGATGCGCATGATGCATTTGGATGCACCGAGAAAGAAGCTAATCGACAGTATGTGGGCATGAACAGAAACTTGCACGGAGGCAAGCACTTATGCGTGAAGTGCAGAACTAAGCGAGAGTTGCACCGAGCAAGATTATGAGCGAGACACTATATGCACTGACTATGACTTAGTCTATGAAATAGCATGGACCACATGGACCATACACAACATATAAAGTTGGAGAATTAAAGCACCAACAGATAAGCATGATTTATTAGAAAGTCACTATCAAGACTAGGGTTTCCAGACATGCGCAATCCACCATGCACACAGTTCACATGAATTAATCAGATATTCTAATCATATGCACTGACCACAATTCTATCACACATGACTGAGAAATTGTCATTATCAAAACCAGTGATCCAATAATCTCCCCCTTTTTGATGATGACAACCTAATGAGTCATGTATGATAATTCACATAATGAATTAAGCAAAATCAATTTCTGTCATACATATAGCAACCACTATTTCAGCACAAAAAGCGATAAGACTCAGGTGTAAATAGTTACCCACCAGAACTCTAAGATTCATCCAAAAACTTAAAGGCATCTATAAGGAAAGTTTAAAGTTATCCACAAAAAGAAGTTTAAAGACATCCACCATCCACACAACAAAAAATTTAAAGTCATTAAAAAAACATCATCAAAAACCATCGTCAGCAGATCACACCAACATGACATTTTCTCTCCCCCTTTGTCATTATCAAAAACCGTGGGGGCTTCTGGGGTCTCTCGGACCTCTGGGAGGAGCAGAACTTGAGCTTCCGCATTGAGGGGGTCTGTTCAGGATGGAATTCAGAAGAGACTTCAAGGAGTTGGACAGCTACTCAAAGCAGTAGAAAATAGTGTCGCTAATACTGGCCGAGAGAGAGGACATATCTGCTTGATCTGTTAAGACATTTTCAAGTCTGGCCACAACAATATCAACTTCAGATTGAGCTTTTTCCAATGCTGTACGGATCTCCTGTTGACCAATGAGGAAGGGATGATCCAGAGTCCTCATCTTCGCAAGCTCAATGTTGATATCGTAGGTTTTGTCAAGGATAGTGACAAGGGTCTTGTAAGAAGTGGTCTGAGTGATTTGAATGCTGCTAACCTCCTCTCCTATTCTATTAATCAGACCTAAGAGCTTTCCTAAGAACTCTTGCATCATATCATCTGCCCTCCGTTTGTCTGCCACAAATTGTGTCCACTGCGTATTCACTCTGTGCTCTAGAAGATGTAGTCTTGTGCTCATTTTGTTCAGATAAAGGTTTGTGTACATAAGCTGGGAAGATAGCATCTTACACTGATTTTGAACCAAAGTTGTCAGATTATTGAGCAGATCAGAAATATTCGGCTCACTATTGGCCCCAGTTGAACTTACAGACTGAGTGCTTGATTCAGGATACTCGACATAGTAAACCAGATGTTCTTCCTCAAAAATTAGTGTATCCTCGGCAAATGGTTCAGCTGGTTCCATAGACACTACAGAGCAATAAAGATCAATCAATATCAATGCTTTCCCAAAAACTTTTTCATCTCAGAGACCCCCCAAAAAATTTACCAGTTCAGAATGCTCTACGGTCAGCTTAATATCATGAGTATCCACTAAAAGTAGAAGAGCAAACTTCGGTTTCCAGAAAACATATCAGCTTTACGAGGGGATTTTGTGTACCTTTGTTTCCATAAGATTCACCCTCTATCTCTTTTCCTTTTCTTTTCTTTCCTTCGGGGACTTCTTCGCTTTTCTCAACCCTTGCTTCCTGGAGAGGGACGAGCTCATCGGCCTTCCTTTTTCCTTGGGTATCTCCAGTAGGCCCCTCCTTGCTTTTGCTCTCATAATCATTTTCGCTTTCGGACATGCTGATGTCTTGAGTTGGCGGCAGCTGCTCCTCTGACACCTCTTCCTTCCCCTTGTTCTTAGTTGACGGAGTAGACATCACAGAAGTTTGTGATTGAGATGAGGACGTCCTCTTTCGAGAACGACAAGGGTGGATGCTGAACCAGGTATTGGCACGTGAAAAGGTGAGATGCAGGAACGACGGAGAAGAAGAACTCAAGCGGGAAACTGGAGAGACGCTTACGGCGGGAAGTCATGAGAGAGGGAATGACTTGTCTTGTAAAAGGGCGGAAGTTCAATCAGCACTTTTAGGGTTAAACAATGTATAAAATATATTATCCTTTTTTTTACGTACACTTTATCCCCAAACTGCCCCTCTCGTGTATAAAATATTTTTTCTTCACCTCCTTTATGGTCTTTGGCGTATTAAACTTATGTCTTATATGTTTAACGCTCAAAGGTTCATCTTTTAACGCATACCCAATGGAGATAAACACTTTTAGTCACAGATCAATGTCCAGTTAATAAACATCACCAAAGTAACTCATTATTTTCGTAAGATAAAGTTGGTATTCAGACATATGTCTTATATTGTGTTTTAAGTTCAGTTTCAGCCCCTGAGGTAGAACCAGAGTCAACCACATCTTTATTTCTTTTGCCCCTTTTATTTTTTCTTAATTTTAAACAATTTTTTTTATTGGAGCATTCCAATAAGACTGGCCTTTTTACACAAGTAGACATGTTTATCAGACACCAGAAACCCTGGTTACTCAGCACAGTCTACCTTCTTGCCTCTTTTTATGAACAGAGATAGCTTATTTCTTCATGACATAATTTCTAGATTTCTTTGATCTAGACGACTAGTTTCTCAGAAATTTGCCATTACTCTGCCATTAACGATTATTTTACCTGATGGCGTATTCCCTAGTCTACTTCATATTAGCTTGGAAGCATGATTTAAAAACACTTTATAAGACATTTTCTTCTACCAGATTATCCCAAAACTCATGAATTTCAGATTGATGAATTTTATTAGGTTGGACTTTTCCAGACATTAAGAGTGTTTTTAGCTCTAGTGAAAATGCTTTCAAGAGTTCTCTTGAACAATTAACCATAAGATATAATCTTTATAGGCCGAAGATCACTTAATAGGGAAGACCAACATTTTCATACACTACTGGGAGTGGTTTTTGGTAATAATAATGCACGAAGGATAAGGATAATAATGTTCCATATATTGCTCCCCCTAAGTGTCAGCCCATGGGAAAGGAATCTAAATGAGAAGAGATGGATCATATGTTGATAATAAAGATGAAGGATGAAGAAGTGAGCTTTCCAACGACATTAGAGTAGAGGTCCAAATTGGTGTAAAGTTGCAGACTACTTTAATCCAAAGATATCCTCAATCAACTCTGGACCCAAACACTTCTGATCAGACTTGACAGTTTTAGCTCAACATCTCATCTTAAACACCACTAGCTTTCAAACTCATAATGTGCACCAACTACTTCATTTTCGCTCAGAACAGTTCAGCTCCCCCTCACTGAGTGCTAAGATCCATAATTAGGCAGCACTTTATTTTTCTTGTAGATAGATAGAGGTATATTCATGTTTTATTTCTAGAATCTTATGCAAACGTTCAAGTGACTCCTTTTAGATTTTCATAATAATGTTCTGTACGAAGAGCTAACATGCAGAGAGTGTGACAATTCATGTAGTAATAATTCAGAAACACTCTTATTATTTGCACGCATTTATCTAGAACATATGACTTTAGTACGATTGGAAGACTGACCTGAATAGAAATCCTGGCACGGGGTTTTCTCCTTCGAATGCTGTGGCTCAGTTACCCCTTTATTTCATTCCATGGCATACCTGCAAGTTAGCACTCTATTTGGCATGGGCAGGTACCCAAATGGTCTTGGGTCCTACATGGTTAACAGCACCTTTGATGGGTGCTTTCCACAACCTTTGGGCCTCTGTATCATCATGTATCATTAAAGAGTAATCATTCTTCATGTGTCCAATTCGCCCATAATAATAACAGAGATCATCATGCTTTGATTTCTTATTGTGCATACAATTATTTGCATAGAGTTTTTATGCAGGTGCATACTGATTTCTATTTTTATCATGGAAGTTGTTCCTGTTGATCTTACCAAACTTGTTTTCCTTAACAGGATGTCTAGCATGTTTGAAATTTGCCCGCCTATTTTAAAGGTGCCAACAGTCCTTGACTATATGGCCATGCTTTCTATAGTGAGAGCATTTGAGAGAATTTCTTCTGAACGAGCCTGACCAGCATTCAGTGGCCTTGTGACCAATCTTGTTACAGTTAAAGCAAGTGATGTGCTGGTTCATTGAAACAAATTTGCTCTTATTAAAACCATGTTGGCTTGTAGGGAATTTAGCATGATATGAATGAGATATTTTCTTACCATTTCCAAACCAGCAATGAGCAGCAGCATGTCCTACTTTACCACAATTAGAACATGTGACACTCTTTTTCTGAGTGACAGGAAACTTGACCTGAGAGTCCCTAACATGCACTTTTCTAGCATTCAGATCATCTAATTCCATTAAGTTACATTCATGCATCAAGTGACCAATCTTGTGACAGTAATAACATTTCATGAGTTCCATTTTATGTGCATGTCTAGGTGTATCAGTGTGTTTTACAGCATGCACATTTTAATATGAGTGTGATTCAATCCTTTCTTCACATGACTGGCCTTTTCCATTTTTTTAGTTTGTTTCTGATTTTTCTGAACATTGGGTCGTTTATTTTCTGAGGTGGTGGCTACATTTGATGCTTTGATAAAGGATGTCATTAGCTTGTTTTTAAAAACTTTTTTGTTGACATTGTTGTAGCCTAACCCTTCCTTTTGAGCATTCACCTTAACTCCTAGCAACCTGTCCAGATTTTCTTGTCCATCAACAAATTTAGACAAAACTTTGTTCAAATCCTGAATTTTGTTTTCAAGAGATGCAATGTGTATTTCATAACTAGCAATATCTTGATCACTGCAATTAACAGCTTTGTTCAACACTTTGTTGGTATTTTTGTATACTTCGATCTCCTTTCTCAGCTCATCAACTTTTTCAGTTTCGTTTGTACAGATGATTTTCCCTTTTTCCAATGTAAGAAGTCTTTCAGACATGGCATTGTTCAACAGTTTTAATTTTTCAATTTCTTCTTTAATCTTATCGTTTTGAACCAACTCATTTATTAGGAGCTGATCTTCTGAATTGACCTCATGCTTTCTTCCATTTTTAAATTCCTTCATTTCTCTTTGCTATTTTTCAACCTTTTTCTGCAACTCCATGTTTACAGATTTGATGGCTTCAAATTTTTCAGCTAACAAATTCTTCTCTTGCTCAAGTTTCCCAAATTTTTCTTGGTTTTCTTTAACAGATTTTCTAAGGGAATCATTTTCAGATTTTACCTTGCTTAAATCTGAGTTAACTTGTTCAAGATCCTTCAGAAGTTTCAGCAACTTTTGATTATCAGACTTACATGCATCATGAGATTGTTCCAGCTCCAAGTAATTATCATCTGTGAGATCAGAGATATACTCACTAGTTTTCTTTTTCAACCTTTTGTATTACTTTCTAAGTTTTTCATGTGACTCTAGTAGATCACCATATGCATTCTGCCAATCATCCAGAGTGTAGTTCTCAAAAGAGTTTACCTGATCATCATCCTCATCTTCATTTTGGCTGGTACTTTCATTGCTTCCATTAGCCATCATGCAACTGTCCTCCCTTTTCCTGTGACCTAGCTTTAGCTTCTCCAGAACATCCTTGGCAGACCTATAGTCAAGAAGGGAAGGATGTAAGACCTTGTCAGTAGCTACTTTCATCAGATTCAAAACTTTCTGATTTTCCTCATGCTTTCTTCTGTGACTGTCGGTCCACTTGGACATTTTCTTTGGTAATATGTGAGCACCATGTGAAATTAATTTCCACATATCAGGATCAGCTGAGATTACACTTCTGCGCAGACTTACGAACCACGAATCAAAATTTGAACCGTTAAAGATCAGTGGATGAGCCATGGATCTAAACAGCAACCGAATACGTACCACGCAAACGCAGGATCTACTGAGAATCGTTAAATCTGGGCAATACGAACCTGCTCTGATACCACTTGTTGAGTGAAGGGCCCGGATTCAGAGGGGGGTGAATGAATCCCAAAAGGAAATTTGCCCAATTTGAAACTTAGATCTTGATTAACACTGAACTTACAAAATCTTGCGGAAATAAAACTTTGATTCAGTAATGCAGGTGTTCTAGCAAGATCCACACTCAAGCACTCAATGGGTCAGCCTAATGCGAGCACAAATAGCGTTTTAGAAGAATGGAATGCAGTAAATCAGCTTGATCTTAAACAGACGTTCTAACGAGACACAAGATAGAACACTTAACCTGCATGCCCAGCAAACCCGGCGATTCTAGGCGATCGGACTGATCTCAAGCATCCATTCACCATGGCTGAAAAGCAATTAGGACGCGATCCTAAACATGCACTTAATAACCTCAGAGAATAAATCAGATCATAATGCACAAGGGGTTTTAGGTGATTCGGTCATCAGACCTACATCCACCCCACACTCTAACCAAAGTGTGGCTTACTACTGCCTCACAGCTTGAAACCGCTGGGCACCACAGCTTGCCTACAAACGCTGCCTAACAGCTTGAGCCAGAGGAACACACTCCTCCCTTCTTTCAACCCGGAAGGAACCGCTAGTGACACCCAGTCACCAGTAACCAGAGACCCAAGTCTCTCTTCCCCTGAATCCACAGGAGGAAACCCGACCTCAAAACAGAGAATCGGAAAACATAGTTAAGAAGAAGAGTAGCAAGGGAAAAAAAACCAAACAAAAAGAATGAAAAGAAGTATAGCTCTCGCAGGAGCAGATTAATCTGGATCTGATCCAAAGAACCGACAGATAGCTGGACACTGCCTGCTTTAAGCTTTATCACTCTCTCTTCTCTTTCTCTTCTCAAAATCTTCTCTCAGCACAGATGTTCGACTCGGGTTTTCTCTCTTGGTTCAAAGCACTCTTCTCACACTCTTTCTTTCTTCTTCCTTCTTCAACTCTTTCTTCTTCTCTTTTCCTGGTCTATATATATCCTCCCCTACTCTATTTCCTCAGTATATATATATACACTCAAGAGACCTAGGCGAGAGGATACCACGATTCCCGCCTTAAAGGCTGGAGCACGTGTTGGAACATTCTGGAACTCTAACTTCCTTAGATCACGTGTCATCTCTCTGATTTATGCACAAACAAATTGTCAGAAAAGAAATAGGCATTTTGTCACACACACTTAGCACAATTCGTATTAGTGTAAGGAATAAGAAACCAGAAACTGCACTGAGTAGTAATTCCCAAATCAACTGTTGCACTGACTTTATTTTGCCAGAGAGAAAAGTTTGCACCGAGTCAAAGGAATAAGCATTGACTATGACGGGCAAGAAGAACACTGATATGGAATGAAGTAGAAGTTGCACCAGTCCATTTTAGCTATCTACAGGACTTGCACTGAGTCTAATAGACCTGAAGCATGAACTGCACCGACCTCGTTGCTACAGTGAATCGAATAGGCTAGATTATGCACTGAACATGATCTTGTTTTAAGCAAAGCATGCACCGAGTTATGTTCCAATGCGTTTGACTAACCAAGGTTTGCACCGACTAGGTGCAGGTCAAATCTTGCACCGAAAATGCTAATGCAATAGAGGATGCACCGACTTCATGTTATTTCAAAAAGAAAGAGAATGCACCGAGATAAGGTGAGCAGAAACGAGAAAAGCACTGAACTAGAGACACAACGACAAAGAAAGGATTGCACCAACTCGGGTTAGGCTGTCGAAGCAAGATCTGCACCGAGATGCCAGACAGAGATGAACATAATAAAGAGATATGCAAGACAAAGCTTGCACCGAGTCAAGATTTCCTGTCCACGTAAGAACTTCCACTAAGATGGCAGAGAGAAATGCACTGGTACAAAATGAGGAGACTAATACAGTGCGTGCTGGTCAAGAATTACACTGACCCTCAAATTGCACAGACCCCTAGAGGTGAGATGCAAGGGCAAGGAATGCACCGACCTTGATGCGCATGATGCATTTGGATGCACCGAGAAAGAAGCTAATCGACAGTATGTGGGCATGAATAGAAACTTGCACTGAGGCAAGCACTTATGCGTGAAGTGCAGAACTAAGCGAGAGTTGCACCGAGCAAGATTATGAGCGAGACACTGCATGCACTGACTATGACTTAGTCTATGAAATAGCATGGACCACATGGACCATACACAACATATAAAGTTTGAGAATTGAAGCACCAACAGCTAAGCATGATTTATTAGAAAGTTACTATCAAGACTAGGGTTTCTAGACATGAGCAATCCACCATGCACACAGTTCACATGAATTAATCAGATATTCTAATCAAATGCACTGACCACAATTCTATCACACATGACTCAGAAATTGTCATTATCAAAACTAGCGATCCAACAATCTATATGCTTTCAACTCTGGGTGAAGAGACCAACAAAAAATTTCTTGGAAATCTTACCAAGGCCAATCTCAAAGTGCTCCGGACCAAAAATTTTCAAATTGGGCTCAATGCCCAAACGATTACTATGGTCAAGTCCAATGTGAAGGAAAATTCATATACTCTTTGTCATCTCAATATCAGACTGATTACCCATCAAATTGTTATATGCCACAGTCTGATCCCCAACCCCCTTATCCATGTTCTCCACCAACAAATCTTAAGGAGGACAAGTTTAATGAATTGTATCAGCTCATCATGGCCAACCAACAGACTTTTGCCAAAGTGGAGGTCTGTCTAACCCAGCTTAACGAAACCATCATGGGTATGGAAATGGACCAATTGTCTATCGATCCCACTGTAAGCCCTTAATGTCAACTTACTGAATTTGATTATAACAAAAGTTTATATGATCAACCCATGATTCCCCATTCCATAAATCATATCACTCTCGATTTAAATAATAAGGGAATTATAGAGGAGTCATACCATGAGAATGAATTAGAGGGAGGTGATAGCGGTCTTGACATTAGTCCTTGATAGAACTGGTGGTGTACGGAAATAGATCCAGAGGGGGGTGAATGGATCTTTTTGGAAACTTTACTTAATTGAAATACTAACTCCACTCTAAGAAACAAATGAAAGCTGCTCCACAGAAGACACTTAGAAATGAAGGGGTCTACTAGACCAGTGGACAAACATTTATCATGCTAACACTGAATCAAAGAGAGTCAAGATATAATCCACAGCATTCACAGCTAAAGCTACACGGATATCGAATTGAATAACTAGTGCTCAAAAGAGCAGTCAACAAAACCTGTGAAGGAGCCAGGAGACATGGAACAATCACACGAATCAAACCACTGCTCACAGGATTTTTAGGTGGTTCGATCTCAGACCCGAGATCTACATCCACCCCACACTCAACCCGAGTGAGGATTCCCTTGCTCCAAGCAAGAAGCAGACTCAGTTTGCAAACAAACGCTGCCTAACAGCTTGCCCTGAGGAAAACAAATCCCTCAACACCGATCCCACAACCCATAGGATATGAAACCTGGATTTGCTACCTGCAAGTCCAGAATCGGAGGACCAATCCTCCCTTCCTCCAAACCGGAGGGGAAACCACGAGTAGCACACCACCACTCGCGAATGGAGACTTAGTCTCCCTTCCTCTAACACCCAGAGGGAAACTGGAGATCACTCTCCCTTCTCCTAAATCCTCAGGAGGAACTAGAACTCCAAATAGAGTATCGGAAGAGTAAAATGGAAAACAAAAACAACAAAGAAAACAAAATAGAACTGAGAGAAACTCAAGACAGATAAGGCTCTCGTTGGAGCAAAATTATTCTGGATCTGATCGAGGAACAGACAAACACAAATCTTCAATAAGATTGGCCGCTTCAAAATCTAGTTCTCTCTTTTCTTATGCTCGCCCACTAGCTCTTTCTCTCTTTCTTTCTTCTTCTTTTGTTGGCTCACTCTTTCTCTTCTTCTTTCTCAGCTCCGCTCAATCTTTTAGATGGCTACTCTCCCTATTACGCAGCTCTGATCCTTATCTTCTCTCTCTGCCGCTTCTCCTTTCGCGCTCACTCCCTCTCCAATTTATACCCAAAAGTAGGGTATCTGAAAAGGTACCCAGCGAATCATGTAAATCCACCTGGAAAGAGAGTATTCCTTCATCATTGGTCTCTCAGAGACCCTGCCACATGGACATGACTTTTTGTGCCAAACTGGGATCACGTGTCCATCATTAGTTAACCTGGGATCACGTGCCACTACTTGGTTCGAGCTCACGTGCCTTGAGTTTTCACGCTGGCCTTTGAGTATCGCTGCTGTCATTATGGTGTTTACTGAAATGCCACACTCAATAGCTTAAGATCTTTCGCTCATTCAACTTGTACCTCTATTGCTGTTGCCTTGATGAGCTGCCAAGAGCCCCACAAGCTCATGCTTCAGGCGTGACTTAAGTCTTCACGTGTTTTACTTGAATTTCTGCTGCTCTCAGAGACATAGTGCTTGGCTTAATACTGCCAATCAGAAGACAGCCATTTAGTCAAACATCTTATATGTTAGAGTTCATACTTAGGCAATAACCATATGAAAACATATGGTAAGACTTGTCACATGAATGTTCTGCAAATGCCTTGGAGAAAGGACAATGATGCATAGACTTTAAAACACTAGACAATGCATGTGCACAGACCTACTTTATGCATGTGCACAGACCTCGACTTCATGTGCACAGACCTACTTTATGCATGTGCACAGACCTAGACTTCATGTGCACAGACCTACTTTATTCATGTGCACAGACTCTCGATGGCATGTGCACAGACCTTGAGTGTGTGTGCACAGACCTTGACTATGCATGTGCACAGACCTAGTCTTGTAAATGTGCACTAACTTACGAATGTGCTTCGACCTTTAAAGAACAAATGCATTATGTGCTTCGACCTTGATGATCACAAGGTTCGAATATGCTTCGACCTTGATGAACACAGGGTAAGCATGTGCACCGACCTGAATATGTTGAATATATACATGTGCACCAACCTTGATATGCAGACTATATGCATGTGCACCGACCTGAATATGTTGCTAGTGTGAACATGCACCAACCTGATGCATTGCTAGAATATGTATGCTTCGACCTAAGTGTGTATGACATAACATGTGCATTGACCTTCATGCAATGAAATGAACATGTGCATCGACCTTGGTATGAAAATGCTTGGAGCTTATGAAGGTGCTCGGACTTGAGATAAATGTGCTCCGACCTTCATGTGAATGTGCTCAGACCTTTTACATGCATGTGCTCTACCTTAAGTGAATGTGCTCTGACTTCAAATGCATGTGCTCTGACTTGCCTAATGCATATGCACTGACATGAATGCATGTGCTTCGACCTTGTGCATGCAATCTTGTGCATATGCTCGGACTTGACTTGTATGCACTTGTACATATGCTCTGACCTAACCATGCAGGCTTGTTCATATGCACCGACTTTAGTATGCAACAATGACAATGTGCACCGACCTTTGTATGTACAAATGACTATGTGCACCGACCTTAGGGTATGCATGTGCACAGACTTCAGACAGCATGTGCACAGACTTTATATCTCATGATCAGGCAATTAACATATACCTTACTATGCATGTATTCTACATTAGCATCGACCTTAGTGTGATGTGCACAGACTTTATGCGATATGCATCGACCTTATATAACAGAATGTATGAATGTGCACTGACTTGAAGGTGATATGCATCGACCTTATATAATAGAATGAATGTATGTGCACTGACTTGAAGGCGATATGCATCGACCTGCACCGACCTTAATGCAGCAATGCTAAGCACCATCAAACCATAATGGAACAATGGAACTTGAACACATATGACATCATCAAAATCAGACATCATGACATCATCAAAACCACGGGGGTACAACAGTCTTGAGGAGTCCAAGCCCAATTCCATTTATGAGGAGAGTAATAAAGAAGTTGTTGATCTTAAGTTGGGGAGAGAAGAAGAGGAAGGCGATGTGCATCAAAATGATCAAATTTCACCAATTTTCCTTCCTGAATTTGAAGAGATCAGGTTTCAAGAAGAAGAAGAAGAAGAGGTGACGGTGGAGAAGGATTTGAGTGATATTATGAACCAGCTATCTTGGGTAGATGAAGAGGTGGGTAACTTCCATGATCTTACTCTCGATAGGGCATCCTTAAATCAAGAGAAGGATTACTTTGTGATTAATAATCTTGATGATTTAATAGAAATAAATTCTAAATATCTTCCTCCTTTTGAAGAACATGGTGAAGGGGTCTGGTTGAAAATTTTTACCTTTAATTTACCCACCCCATTGTTGGATAATATGATAAATAATCTTAATACGATTGATGAGTTTGGTGAAGGGGAGGCGGTTGAAAATATTTACCTTTAATATACCTACTGCATTATTGGATAAGTTGTTTGATAATCTTCATTCGATTGATGAATTTGATGATGGGTCTTATTAGAGAATTTCACATTTGATCTGACCCCTGAGCCCAGTCCAATAAAGTCTGAATCATTCGATGAATTAGATTCTGGGCTCATGCTTCCTTCCAATTTGATTGCCCGGAAAGTTAAACCTCTTCATTATGAGATTCTAGGACCTGAGGGGGATATTCCAACTATTTTCACCTTTGATTTGACTCCCCATCAGGAAGAATAATTAATTAGTATTCTTAATGCACATGAGGCTATCAGTGAAAGAAGTGTGGCTAATAATGTGTGGACGCACTAAAATTCGCTTATTATGTTCTTCGTTTATTTGATCGGGTTAATTCGTTTGTTTAGTGCGGGGGCATGCCAATCACAAAGTGACGATTTATTCGGGCTTCAAGGAAGCCCATGGTGCGCTCGATCTGACTAATCAGACGATTGTGTAGTTCGTGTCAGGATCGAAACCCGCCGCGCCATAAAGGTCACGGCGTCATTTACATCCCCTCGAAGAGGGGAACACCCTTGCTTAATCGCCGGGAATCAGGGCCTCATGGCCAGGAAACTATATCGAGAGAAACAAGCCGATAGCGATCTCGAATCAGTCGGAAAGCCCGATGTCTAGGGAAGCAAGCATTCGAAATATGTCGGTCACTCAAGGGACCATTTTGATATTCGGGCGAGCGTCCGGCTTTAGAAAATCATGATCGTCATGGGGAAAATAGGAGCATATGTATGCCGGGGTACGGCAAATTTATTGTTCAAAGGGATAGGAGACATTCGGTTGAATCTCGGCTAGTGTGGTCGAGAATCAGTGAGTTTATTGGCCTCGTGCTAGATCGAGTCAGAACCATTCCAGGGGCGCCTCCCGTGGTCCAAACGAGGCTTACGTGGGCATCGTTAATATTTCTGGTGCCGAAGGGCAGCGGGAAAGTGTCTCGGGACTAGATTCCAAAACAAAGACGTGTATAGAGATAGCTGGCTATAGACCTAGGATATGGGTCAGGCAATGACCATGGTTGGGGCGAACCTGAGGTCCAAACGTGACTCACGAAGGTCTTATCGATATTTCCACACGTAGGGTTCGGGGAAGACGAGAGCCATCTCGTTCAATTTAGATTTTGTTGGTCATTCGTGGACCACTTTATGTTTGGACAAAGATCTGTATTGAAGGCACGACATAAACGAATATAAACCCGTACAAATGTATGCCTGAGTTTACGGCGATTTTAATGAAAGAGCGGAAACGAATCCCAATGGGAACGAGTCCGGTTTGATGAATTATCAACCCAGAGCAACGCCAGATTACGGCCATATTGGGATGGTTCCCAAGGTCCACGTCCAATGCCTTGGGGTGTCATTGATTTTCTCTTCACACAAAGTCTGGGGAAAAGAAGGTCCCAAGGTATGCGTTCATGTCGGTCACTGGCGGACCATTTCTTGTTCGGACGGAAGTCCTCGTTTGTAGCATAAGAGACGGTGACAAACCGTACAAATGTCTGACGTGAGTACGGCAAGTTTAATGCAAGTGTAGGATTAGATCCCGGTATATATGTCGGTCACTAATAGACCATTCATTGTTCGTACGAGAGTCCGCATTTGAAGCATCGAAGACAACGACAAAGCCATACGGATGTCTGCCGTAGGTACGGCCAGTTTCATGCAAGTGCGGAATTAGATCCCGGTATATATGTCGGTCACTAATGGACCATTCATTATTCAGATGAGAGTCTGCATTTGAAGCATCGAAGATGACGACAAACCGTACGAATGTCTACCGCGAGTGCGGCAAGTTTAATGGGATTGCGGGATTGGATCCCGATAGAAGTGGGTCAAACTGATGGACTATTGGCCCGAGACGGTTTCAGACTATGGCCATGTCAGGGATTCCGAGGTCCACATCTGATACCATGGGACATCGTTGCTTTTCTCTTCACGCACAGTCCGGGGAAGCAAATTGTTAAGTGTGAAGCCCGAACTCGCCAACGTGCGCCCTCGCCAACGAGCTCTTGATTATAAGAGTGATTCATTATGTTGTTTATTCTCATAAGAGTGATTCATGTTCTTTCATTCTCATTTATTAGCTTAGTTCCCTTATTTTGTTTTATTCATTAGTTTCAAACCTTTTCTTCTATTTAGTTAATTTATGTTTTCTTTTATGGGGCACGTCGGTTAAGGAAGCCAAGGGGGGCGCGCCGGTTTAAGGGTGCAAAGGGGGGGGGGGGCGCCGGTTATAGGCCAAGAAGAAGGGAGGCGCACCAGATAGGTGCCAAAAGAAATTGGAGGGTTTTGAGTGTGAAGTTAAACCGACGTAGGGGGGGTACCGCGTCGGATTAGCCCGCGCCGGATAGGAGCGCATTGGGATAGCTATTAGGAGGTTTTCTTTCATTCTTCTGGGTTCAGTTTCTTCTTTATTTCACCCACAGGTTGATTTGATGATTGGTTTGTTCATCCAATTGGTGGATTAAGTTGGTAGAGAGGAAGTTTAAGTATTTTAATTATTTGTTAAGGTGAATTAGCATGAAGATTTGAATGTTTGATTAGAAGGGTTTGTTGTGCAGGGTAGTTCAGTTTATGTCAGATTTCAAGAGGGGGGCTTTCTGAGTTGAGCAGTTCTCGGCCGGAAGAAGTCTAGCTTGTTCATTTATTCCTGTGTGCATTCGTTCTTAGATCTTATTGTCCATATTCCTGACAAAAATTGGGCAGCACCTCCCCCGGACTGAGGTTTACTAGAGAAAAATAGAGGAACACCAAACGGATTACTCCGGGGTGAACCTCAAATGCAAACCTCACGGTGGTCCGATAACCCAGATGTGAGTGTAGAAAAGCTCGAGGACTAGCCTTTAAGAGCTCTCACGACTCACATATAATAGCTTCGTACAGGAGCCCCAATGGGGCAGATATTCGCCAAGAAAGGCTGTGAATGTTTATCCCTCAGACGGTTCCTTCGAAGACCATGCTATGGAGGAGTAGGCTTCGAAGCACCATGGGTGAGCAGGAGACAAGAAGAGGAAGCGGAGGCTAAACAAAACACCATGCTTGCCAAAAGACTCTCTTTTTATTCATCCGCCGAAAGGGGGAAAACCAAAGTACAAGAGAAGGGGGGACTACCCCGTGATACAGAAGAGCAAAAATCGAAAGAAAAGAGATACAGTAGTGGGAAGAGAGTAAAGACCCAATCCCCTTCCCTAGCTAGACTCCTCCTCTCTCACACTCTCTCTCTTCTTCACCTTTAGGCGTGCGTGGATGAAGCCTCTTCTTCTCTTCGGACGTCGGAGACCGCAGCCAAACCGCCTTCTCTCTTTTTCTTCCCTCAGCTGAACCCCTTTCAGAGAGAGCCAGCCAGCCAAACCGCCCACCGAGAGTCCTCCTTTGAGGGGTGTTCATTGCATATATATATATCAGTGAAGCTGGGAGGAAGAAGCCTCTGAAGCCAGCGACAGGTGTCTTCTCTTTCTCTCCAACCGAAGGCAATCAAGTGGCCTGCAGACGTATAGGGCGGTAGAGTAGGGAAGGTGCTCTTCAGGGATTGGCCGACGGCGACCAGTGGAGACGGGCGGCCGGTGCGGAGCTCGAAGATTTCTATTCCAGGGAGCTTGAGTGGTTCAGGCGGTTGCACACTGGTCATGCGCAGGAGACCTGGCCATTTCAGGGAAAGCAACGGTGTTCTATTTGCAGAAAATAGGGGACCGCAGGTAGGATGGGATGCCTTGGGGTAAATTGGCGCGGGTTTGTGTGCGTCGAATTAGCAGCATGAATGGAGCGCGCCGGTTACAGGCCAATGAATGGGGTGCGCCGGTTTAAGGCTATTGAAAGGGGGCGCACTAGTTACAAGCTCTTGCAAGGGGGCGCGCCAGTTTAAGGCTGTATAGGTACAGCCACACCGGTTTAAGATCATTAGGTTTCTTCCTGGCTTAGCGGTGATTCAGATGGATGCCTGCCCTCACGTGTTGCTTTAGTTGTGAGGCTCCGAGTCCCGATCCAGGACTTTGAGTGATTTCCAGCGCATGCCGAACATGTGTTTAAATTCCTGAGTTTCTTTTGATTCGGCCTTGGGCACCGCCGGCTGGGGAGCCGGGGCTGTCTCTTCTGCCCGAGGGGCTTCTTCGTAGGGTGGCGGAGCACCGGGTATATATTCGTCCTGCTTGGAGGAGGTACAGAGTTTATTCGGCCTTCCCGTCTTCGACTTGCTCTCGAGATGTCGAGACGTCCGTGCCACAGGAACATTCTTTTTCTTCTCTCTTTTTCGACGTCCACATAATGTCAATCTTATTCATAAGCCACAGGTTCCTGAGCGGGTTGACATGGAGGAAGTAGTCAATAAAGGGGTAGTCAAGTGGGTAAATATAGGATAAGAGGTCCAGTGGGTAGATACTGGGCAAAGGATCCACCCAGATCTTACTAGGTTAATGGCCATTTATTTGCATATGCCCCCCAAGGAAGAAAATTGGTTCACTTATGCTCCTAATGTTCAAATCAAGAATGAGTGGAACCAAATTACTTTTAGCCCATGCATGTACATATAAAATCATATTTTCTCGTGGCACAAACGCTGAAAATTAAAAGCAGATAAGATAATATGGTGGCTCATTCTTGAATCCATGTGTTGGTTATAGCGCTTGCATACATCTGGATGAAGACAGAACACTTAGCGCTTCTGGGAGGCAACCCAATATTTTTATTATTTGATGTTTTATTTTAGTTTGTTTTTCAGTGAATAGGTAAGAGCCAAGGAGAAGAAGTTAGCGTTGTAGCAACTATCTCAAAGGAGGTTTCACCCCACATATCAGGTTGTCTCTTTCCTTCTCAGCAAATCTTTATTGTTACATTGTTCTATTGCTTTCTATTTCATATGTCATTGAGGACAATGTCATTCAAGTTGGAGAGGAGAGAAAATTTTTAAAAATTTCATGATACATATAGTACAACCTGATAGGAGTGCTTGCTTAATGTTCTGCATATCCTTCTATCCTGCATATCATATAAAGTGATAAGATGAAATTCCCGACTAAGTTTTCTTGATTCATGCTTGAATTGAAAGTAATTCTGGAATGGGAAAGACTAGGGAGAAGGATGATGGAAAATTTATTCGACCTAGCCATGAAAAATTGATTTAAGAATCTCACTAAAGTCCTTTAGCACTTCAAAAAAAAAATCACTTTGCACGCTAATGAAACAAGCAGGGACAAGCCCTCTGTTGTTTTGGGTATGTGTCTGATATTCTGCACTTCTTGAGGAAGAGATCTTTTTGGAAAAGCTTTCGGCCAAAGTTATCTATCACATAAATGCAAAAGCACGTTGAAAAAAAAACACAATGAAAAATGCCCCTGATCCTAGTAACCGGACCTGCTTCTCCTAAGGTAAGAGTTGAGGTTCACGTCAAACGGTAAAGGGATGTACAGCATCATGTGTGTCTAGAGAAAAAAGAGAAAAAAAATCTCAAAAGGGACAAATAAATAAGACAGATAAAAAGTTAGTGTGTTTAATGCTCTAAGTTAGAAGGTGCAGAGTTGAAAGACACTTGTTTGGAATAGCAAATGTGGAATGCAATTGTCTATACTGTGTATAGACACGTACGCTAAAATTGACATTATTGTGAGTATATCTTATATTACCTCATAATGTCCCAATTTGACCCTCAAATTGACTTGATTTGAGTGATTTTTTCTACTTTTCTTGGATTTCTCACTTTTTTCTATTTTTTCTTATTTTTTCCTATTTTAATGGATTTTTTGGGTATTTTTTTTCATTTTTACCAATTTTTAAGGAATTAACGGCATGAGAATGGGCGACATTTGATTTTAAAGAAAAATAAAAAAAGGAAATGACACCCCCGTAAGGAAGCGTCCATTCAATTCGGTAATATTTTATATTATATTTTTGGCCATCCTTCAAGGGTGTTTTGGTGGTCTTCTAGGTGTCAAAAAAATATGAAAAAATAGGAATTGGAGTCAGCACATTCAGATGCACATTCACCGAAAAAATGATAAAAAAATAATAAGAAATAAGAAATGGTCTTTTCTGAAAATAATGGAAATTCTTTGGAAATGACGCCCATCACCTGGGCGCTATTCGAATTAACGGTATAGGAAGGGGTGCTATTTCTTTTTGGTTTTTTTTTATATTTTTTTGATTCACGACACTATGGAAGTCGTTATTTCAAATAACGACCGTATGAGTAGTCGTCATTTTCTCTAGATTTCAGAACCGTGCTGGGACCCCGTTCTTTCTCCGTTTTGAGCCCTTTTCCACTTCGGAAAGGACACTAATGGCTTTCCGTGACTGGGAGGACTCCTTCCAGTATTTGTCTCCTACTAAAATTAATTTCCCTAAATCTTTCTCGGATTAAAACCCACGCTTCCCTCCCTCTATAAATAGCTCCATGCGGCTCTGTCAAGGAGACGGATTCTTTTTTAGACCCTCCATTGAGTATTCCGTCTCTTTGGACCTAAAATCCCTAAACCAAGGCCTCCATAAGTCCCCGCACCCGTGGATTCTCTCACGGACACTGGGCAGGCTGTACCTTTTGAAGTCCTCGGGTTTAGTTGGCCTATGCATGGTGAGAGAGTGAACCTAGTTGACATTCAAGCAAAATCATATTGAACCTAGGTGTTGAAACCCGTTTTTTGCCGACAAGTTGAGTCATTTCTCTTACCATCATTTGTTGATGTCTCAAGTTGTCCATTGCTTAGTGGGCTATTTTCAGGAAGCTTATTGGGCCTATTTTATGGATATCTCCCTCCCTGACTTGGTCTGCTTCAATTTAGGGCTTAATGGGCCCTGGTCTGGCTTGATTTATCACATTTTATTAAGTTTCAAGCATAAAGCCATTGCGCGGCCCATCGCATGACCGTTCAGTAACTGAGCGGTTGAGGATTAACCGTTTACCTATTTATTGGATATTAGGGTGATTTTCTGAATTTCCACCGACAAAGCTTTTGCACGGTTCATATGTAGCCGTCCAGACCCATGGAATGGTATGCTTATGACCGTCTAGTTCTCAGAGTCCCAGATTCGTTGGCTATTCAAATAATTATCTAATTATCTAATTTATTCTGATTTATCACCGACAGGCGTTGGAGGGTTAGTTTTTGACCGTTCCGTGAGCTGAGTGGTCCATTAAGAACCGCCCAATTCATGAGAGTCCAACGGTGAAAATATCGGTCAGTTCGATGGATATTTGGATAATATTTCTCACTTACTTAATTTCCACCAACAGATTGGACGGTCTGGTGACCGACCGCTTAGTGTATTGGGCGGTCTATCGCGTGACCGCGCAATGGTCTGATTGCTGAAAAACTAAGGGCTTTTCTCTCTCTATCTATGGTTTTATCCTTGATTTGTTTCAACCATTTCTCTGTGGTTTCTCAACCAAATGAGGCGCCGTTTTGACTGGTTGGAAGAAAATTGCATTATCTATGGATTTTCGTTTGATATCTCGAGCTAATATTCATTGGAAACCCTAATTTCGGGGCTAGTTTCTTAGGCTCTATAAATAGACCCTAAGGGCAAGCTTTGAAAGGGGGGGAGCTTTCAAGGTCACGGTGAAGCTCTGTCGGATTGTTGAGCGACCCAAGATAGGGAGGGAGGCCTTCTACGTCCGCATAGGCCTCCGGTTCAGGGAGTACACTGTTTGTTTGAGTTATTAGTTCACGAGTCTGTCCGTCTGTTTTCTCATTGCATGCGTCGTTCTCCTTTCTTCCGTTTGTTTTTCTTCATTCTTTCATCGCATTACATACATCCTCCTATGTTTTTTGGTGCCCCTAGGGGTTTAAAAACCTCCAGGTATCCCCCATTTCATTTGGTTATGTTCATTTCTTTCTCTTTCAGCATTTACTATGCATTTTAGTTCTGATATTGGGTCCCTTTTTGTGTTCTACACTTTGTTTTGCAGGTCAGCATCATCGCAACACGAGGCCCACTCCTCCTGGTCGGCCGGGAAGGGTGGAGGTAGAGATTCCACATTTTGGAAGTTGGTGGTACAGCGCGGTCTTCTTCTGTCCATTCGAGGGATAGGGCGGCCATCCATCGACCGTCCAGTTCTGTTCAGCGGTGGATACCGAACCGTTCTGCAATCCGGCTGCCCTTCGTCCCGCGTTCGTCCCAGCGCTACCGAGCGGTCTGTCGAGCGACCGCGCATCTTCAGGGTGGTTCTTCCAGAGCCGCGTATTGCTGCAGTGCTATTCTAGGCGAGTGTCTCCCCTTTCTTTCTACTCTACGGCGTACTTGCTTACATTCGGCACCTTGGTGGTGATCACACATATTTCACATCCTTCCCCTGTTATTTACACATTGTTTAATTCTTTACATTAGTATGGTAAAGAAGGGGTTGGAAGAGTAATCAAAAGGGGAAAGAAGGAAAAACATGTCAACACTAGGTTCCTACCTTATGTGACTTATATCACATTTTTCCAAAATCACCTAATTCACCAAGGTTTAAGTCAAAACAAAACCAAAGCGTAAACATCCCAACTTTATTAATATCTTTGCAACATTGCTTTGATTGGTTGAATTTTTTGCTTGCATGATGTTTACTATTGATAACAAAACCACCATGTCTAATCAATCATATATTCATGAGGATGATAAACCTAGCATATCTTATAATCCTCAAGCTTATAAGTCTCACCACGATCTTTCTAAGGGACCGCGTCCTCACTTTTATGGTATTGCCCGACCCATGGACAATTTCCAATCTCATGGTCCCTCGCATTCATTGCACACCATTACTCCCTCGGGATCATCTCCTCCCAATGATGAGAAGGTTTCCCAAGTCATCCGTGCATTAGATCATCTCACCTCTCAACAAATCCAAACCCTTAAGGCTATTGTTGAGGACATATGTTCTTCTCATCCTCCCTCCAATCCCACACGGGTGGCCCATCACCCACCTCCTTCCATTCATACCCGGGTGGCCCATCACCCACCTCCCTCTCTTATTCACGCTCCCGTTCACACTCCCGTTCGGGAAGTCCATTCACCTTCCTCTATACATACCCCTCTTCGGGTGATTCGTCACCCGCCTCCTTCTATTCCTCCTCCTTCACGGCCCCAAAGTCCACATGTGTCTTGTAACCCGGCCCGTCTCGGTCCTTTTGTAAGTCGGCCCATTAACCCTCCTCCACGGCCTTCATATCAAGCCGCCCCTCCAAGGCAATCAGGTCAACCCTCCATTTTGTAAGTTACACCCCTCCAGCAAAATCTCCTTGATAAAATTGTGTCAATGGAGGAACAACTCAAGAGGGTCACAAGCCCGCGGCCCGCTTCTCCTCCTCCTCCTCCTCAAATCAATCCTCTTCACAATTTCATGAATAATATCACCAAGATGGAAAAGGATTGGAAGTATAGGAGAGATAATGGCATTCTAGATTCAAGTAAGCAAGATTTTGATGATCAAGTGGACGCCGTCCGCCGTCCGCCCTCCACCAATTAACCATGTTCATCACTCATTAAGCCCTCCGCCTTCGCCCCCGCCTGCATATTTACCTCCACAAAATCCTCCACCACCACATTATACTCCACCACCCATTATTACGCCTCCACCGCGGCATCCACTTGATTTTGGTCATTATGAAGATTTGGAGACGGCATATGAAGATGATGAAGTTCCTCCGAAGGCACCCATTCCGAGTTTCCTTCACTTTCCTCACCCTCCATTGCCACCCGATGAACCCCCTGCTCAGGATGAAGCCATTGTCCTTAACCCTATTTATGAGACTGGTTGGTGCTACGATGATGGGTCGATACTCCAATCACCCACACCGGTGCATCATGCGTCTTCTCTTATCCTTAAAACCTCTCGCCGTATTTGGCATTTTCTATGAACCAAACCCACCACACCTTTAACCTCCACTAATCCATTCACGCTTACCTCTACACCATTAGCCTCCACTCCACTGGCCTCCGCCAAACCTTCCGTTAAACCTTTTCTCAAACCAAATAACACCCCATTGCTGCCATCTCGGCCCTCCACTATCCTTATAACCCCAAATCCCGTATTTACCAACCCTTCACCACTTAACCCTTCACCTTTACCCATGGCTGATCTTGAGCAGGATTCATCTATTTTTGCACTCGAGCCGATCTTGTTCGCTTCTGAGCAAGGGGAGAATCCTGACGTGTTTCAACCTCCGCCTCCACTTACCCTCCCGCCGACGCTCTCTATTACACCTCCATTACTCATCAAGCTTACCGCTTCCATCTCGCCATCCACTACAACTCGGAGTGGGTGTATTTCTATGAGTATTTGTGTCGAGGATATTCAAGAGTCGTGCAAGAAGGATTTGGCCTCGGTTATGTCATTCAAAGTTCAAGATTTTATTTGCCATATGTCGATCAGTGTTCTTATGTCGAGTACATTTGAGAAGTCTCCATTAACGCTCATTAAGAAAAATTCTTCCAAGTTAATGCCATATCGGCCTTTTACCATCACCTTGTTCGTTGGTCGATACTCTTTTAATGCTCTCATTACCCCTCGGTCCATCATTATACGACTTCCTAATGGGCCCACTTCTTGCATCACTATAACATATTCTTCTAATAAGAGCTCATGGGCGCTATTTCCATCCATTAAGCCGTTCGGCCGGGCTCCTTGCTTACCATGGAGGGGTTGGCATTCTTTCAATAAAGGGCCTTCCACCAATTCATTCACTCCTTATTTTACTCCACCCACATTCTTCTCTCTACGGGTCACTCCAAAGGTGAGGAGGAGGATCTTACCCTCTCATTCCATGCATTCTCTGCACTCTTTGCATATCATGCATTTCATGCATCCCTTACAACCATCATATGGCATTCACATGCATTTGCATTTCTTCTTTCCCGGGTTTCCGAACTCGTATCTTCCTCGCCTTCCGGAACCTCCAGACCCTCCATATCTTCCACCTCCGGAACTTCCAGATGTAGACACGCTAAAATTGACATCATTTTGAGTATATTTCATATCGCTCTGTGATGCTCCATTTGACCCTCAAATCAGCTTATTTGAGTGGTTTTTCCCACTTTTCTTGAATTTCTCCTATTTTTCCCCATTTATCTCCTTTTTCCTATTTTTCTGGATTTTCTGGGCATTTATCTCTATTTTCTAAATTCACGCCCTGGTCTAAGGCGTTTCTTCCCATTTTATCTATTTCTCCACCATTTTATCTATTTTATGAATTTTCTGAATTCACGACCTGGGTAAGGGCGTGTTTTCTTAAAACATGACTTAACCTAGGGCGTTTCTTTAAGAAAGGACGACCACACATGAGGGCGTCAATTCTTTTGGTTTGACCGACTTCCCCATTTGAGCTCTTGAAATTAAGGCCCTTCTCAGGGGCGTGTTTTTTAAAACGTGGCTTTGATTAAGGCGTGTTTTACATTTTTCAAATATGGGGAGTTTTTATTTCCAAAATTTGGCTTTGAGGAATGCCCTTGTGTAGGGCGTGTTTTTGAGAAACGCCCTCTGGATAGGTCGTCAATTCATCAATTGACGCCCTGACCTAAGGCGTGTTTCACCTTCTGGCTTCGCCTCTCTTTCCCCCGAGAGTCCTTGCTTCGTTGGATACTTGCTTGATTTGGGCTCTTGCCCATTCTTATCATTTCCCCCGGTAGGACTCTTGCCTTCCTATCTCTTCATCCGATTCTATTTAATAGAGACATTGTCTCTGTTCTGAGGTGGGACTCTTCTTCCTCTCACGTTTTTCCCCTTCCCCTTCTTCTCTGTTGGTTTTCTCCTTTTCTTATTTTATTTTCCTTCGCAGGTGCTGTTGCTGTTTGGCTAAGGAGGAGGCTCCCTCACGTTAAAGCTTCATCCTTTGAAGCCTTTCTCCCCATCGAGCATCAAAGCCACAGCAGCACACCAGATTTTTCTATCTCCCTTCTTCCTTTTTTGTTTTGTTTACTGTATAGTTCACATACACACATACATTGCATCATTATTCTTTTATCAATTTCCCCCCCTCTTAACCACGTTGGGAATATCTCCCCTTAGTGCAATCTCCTGCACACTCACCTTATTTTTATATCATATCATTCATCTCCCACACCCTTTTTTGCATAGGGGTTTAAGGGCAATCCTCTTAAGGTGTGTATTGTTCATATTTTTCATGCTCATATATCTTTATTTAGGATTTGATGCTACACTCACCACATATCTAATGCAATTTCTTTATTGGTGTTGTCTTTGTTGTTTGCAAGGGTAATCAAAGGAAGAACTCTCTTCATCGGCCGGCCGATCTTGAAGAGAAAAGGAGTACTCACATCCCCCGCATCTTTCGAGGTATTTTTCGCGATCACCCTCCCTATTTGTTATTGATTATCTTTTGAGGCCTCGCGTCTCTGGCGATCATCACAACCTCCTTTTAGCACCTCGTGCTTATTCATGCTTATTTATTTGATTATTTTTATTCTTTCAAGAGTGAATTTTAAATCCGATCTACAAATTGGCGATCACGGTGGGACTTCAGTGCAAATCTCATGTTATTATGTAAACGCCCCAATTGGACTTCAATATTCCTATAATATAAAGTTTTTCTATTTTCATGAGTTTTCTGCATTTTTCCTGCATTTTTGTGAAACACGGCTTGACGGAGGGCGTTACTTTCTAAAGTAACGACCTGTTATAGGGCGTTTTAAAAGAAAGGACGACCGCATATGAGGGCGTCAATTCCTGGTATTATCCGATAATTTCTGGAAATATCTATCTTCAAAGTAAAAGGCATTTTGTGATTCACGCCTTTCCTCAGGGCGTGTTTTGAAGAAACGCCGTTATCTCAGGCGTGTTCTATGAGTTTTTTAAATAGTGGAAGTTTTATTTCCAAAATTAAATCCAGGAAGAAACGGCCTTTCCTAGGTCGTGTTTCAAGAAACGCCTCTGTTCAGGTCGTCAATTCATAAAAAGACGCCCTGTCTTAAGGCGTGTTTCACTCCAGAGTCCTTTCTTTTTCCATCTTTCCCTTACAGTTCCCTGTTATCCTTGGACTCTTACTCGATCTTAATCCTTCCTTGGATGCTTCATTACCCGTTCTTATCAATTCCTTGTTTGATCACATCCGATTGAAGCTATAAAAGAAAAACTCATTCAATCGTGTTAAGGTTAATGACTCAGAGGGTAAAAAAACTCTAAGCACTCAGAAGGATTAAGTGTTCAGAAGATCGCAAGAAGTCTTCTCCGTTCTTGGCTTCTTCCCCTCTGCATCCGGCTTCATCCACCATACTCATCCGATTTTCCCCTTTACTGTCGCCAGGGACAGTGGGGTTTCTCAGTTTTTTTTCATCTATTTGTTCTACTGCATTTATATCGCTCCATTCATCATATTCACTCATCCTTCGGATTTATTCACACCTTGTTGCATTTATTTTTATCATCATACCCCCCCCTCCCTTAAGTCTTATTAAGGGGTTTTAAAACAACAAAAAAAAGAGAGGTGCGCACGTTGATGTACCCCTTTTTTTATTTGCGTATGCCATTTGGGATTGATACTACAACATCACGACTGATCCTTTCTTTCTTTGCTTGTTTGTTGTCTATTGTTACAAGGTAATCAAAGAAGAAAACCCTTCTCGTCGGCCGGCCGATTGAGGAAGGAGGAAGAAACTCCACACCATCCCGCGTTTCCATCTTTGCCAGGTAATTGCGATCACTTTCCTCTTATTCATCTCCTCTTGAGACCCCCGCGTCTCTGGCGATCACAACCTCCTTTTAGCACCTCGTGCTGTTTTATTGCTTTCATCATTATCACATTTTGATTTTTAATATAAAGAACGGATTTTAATCCGATCTACAAATTGGCGATCACGGTGGGACCTCCACTGTTTTCTTTATTGATTACCATCTCCATTGGCACCCTCGTGTGCCCTTTCCCCTTTGACACCCTCGTGTGTCCTCTCCCCATAGGCACCCTCGTGTGCCCTTTCCCCTCGGTACCCTCGGTACCCTCTCCCTTACTGTGCACCCTGCACCCCCCGGATCAGTCAATTGCTGTTTAGTAACGCCTTCCACAACGGCGTCTTTTGATTTAACGCCCCCCACAGGGACGTGTGTTATTGATTAACGCCCCCTTTCAGGGCGTGAGTTTATTGCATCTGCTGGTGTTCCGTTTGCTCATCACATTCTCTGATATTTAACGCCCCTACCAGGGACGTGTTTTATTGATCAACGCCCAATCCCAAGGCGTCTTTTACCTTAACTGCTGTGTGTCGCTTGCTCATAATATTGCCTGTGGATTAACGCCCTCCCTTGAGGCGTTTCATTGCTTATCAGCGCCTTGCATTAGGGCGTTTCTTTTCATCATAACTGCCGTTAATTGCTGCTTCACATACTGTCTGTGGATTAACGCCTCTCTCAGAGGCGTTTCAGGTTTTAGTAACGCCTACAAGAGGGGCATTTCTCTGAGTTTTGACGCCCTCCTATGGAGGCGTCCTTTCTGCATAACGCCTCACTTCAAGGCATTTTTTCTTACCGTCTATGAACCCCTCACAGAATTTAATGGCAGCCACGCTGCCGTGTCTACTTGTTTGTCACGACCTACCGCAGGGCGTGTCTTTTCTTCTTGCTGTGAAAACGCCCCTCCCCAGGGCGTGTCTTCACTGTTCTTTTTTAACAGATACTGTTCCCTGTGCTTGGCTCTCTATTATATTTGATATTATATTGCTGGACTATCTTGATTTGTTGGTTTGGTTGAGAGACCTCCTCTCTCCATCCTAGGATCCACACACCTTTCTTGGAATCGGGACTACCCTCCATTGAGCATTCCGTCTCTTTGGACCGGAAATCCCTTTTCCAAGACCTCCATAAGTCCCCGCACCCGTGGATTCCCTCACGGACGCTGGGCTAGTTGTACCCTTGAAGTACCTGGAGTTTAGAGAACCTATGCGTTGTTAAAAGAGAGAGAAAAACTTAGCTGACCCGGAGGTTATACTTGGATCAAACTAGGTCTCATTTGGCAAAAGAGTGAACTTTCACAAATAATCCACTCTAATTCAAACATCAAACATTAAAATCTTGTGTTTCGTGCCAACCTTGTTTGCATAAACATAGTTGGGTGATTTGATTGATTGTTTGGATTAATTATTTTGCGATAACTCCTTCATTAAACACTCTCTCTCTCTTAAGAATGAAACTCCGTTCAGGTAAAACTATCAACATGTCAGGCAACGGGTACTCTTATGATGATGAGAATGAGAACATATTTGATCAATACGAGGACCCTCTCCAGGATTCCGTTTATTATGAGGGGAACTACCTCCCTCCTCACCCCCATTATTCATAAATTCATGTGGTTGACACCACTAACCATGAGGCGGACCCTTCGTCTCAAGCTCCACTTTCCAACATTTCGGGGAACCCTTCCCCATCCATCAATGTCACCGACTTGATCCAAGCTCTCTCCCAGTTGGATGACTCCCAGCGGCAAGCCATTCAGGCCGCTTTAAAGGGGAAGTCAGTTCTGTCTTCTTCTTCTAATCCCCCTCCGGCCGTGAGTGGCCACCAAATCATTAATGACCAAGCGGTCTTGCATCCCTCCTCCTCTCGTCCACAAACGCCTACTGCGGCCATGCCGGCCCAGCAGGCGAGCTATTCAGCGGTTAGGCATCAATCCTTCCAACCTCCTCGGATTCTGCGAACGCCTATACCGCATTCTTTTGCTCAGAATCAAGCCCCGGTCGAGCCCGATACCAACACTCTCTTGTTTCAGAAGCTGGCCAGCATGGAGGAGCAGCTCAAGAAGGTTACAACGACTAAGAGTGCTCCGGAAATTTCTCTCCCTACGTTGCCAGTGTTCCATTTATCACCTTCTGAAATGCCGAATTTCCGGCGATATAATGGGACGGGCAACCCATTCATTCACTTAAAGGATTTTCGATATGAAACTTCCTTTTGGCAAGACAATAAGGCCTCCCTGGCCTATTTATTCAGGAGATCTCTTGAGGGGCCAGCCCTCGAATGGTTTTATTCTCTGGAGCCAGCCGATGCTGGTGATTTTGATGTCATTCAAAGGAAGTTCTTGCAAAAGTACAGAGACCGGGTAGGACCTTCCCTTTCTGTTACAGACTTAGTTGCTGAGAGAATGAAGCCCGAGGAAGATTTCATTGTATTTGCTGATAGGTGGCGGTCTATGGCCGAGAAATTAAAAGACACATTGTCGGAGCAGGAGCAAGTGAAAATGGTCATTTCTAATGCAACTCCTCAATTCCGGCACATTTTGGCCATGAATCGGCTGACAACTATGGAAGAGCTCTATGAGAGAGCTCGTTACATACAAACACAAATGAAGGACTCGCCCATCATGGGCATGTTTGAGCCGAAGCCTCGGCTATTTAAAAAGAATACAAATGTCAACAGCGGGCCCACGACTGTGGGCACTGTTACAAACGAGCAGGTTGGCGTAGTTGGCAACCCCCATAATCAAGCTAACCCACGTCCACCACCACCTCCATGACAAAACCCTCATTTTAACCCTACTCCACCACCTCAATTCGCGCCTCAACGCTCTTTCGCTCCACCACAAAATCAAGCCCCCCGCATAGACCCCCCAGCTCCACCACAATACCATCAAGTGCCTCCGCCCGCCAACTACGGCCAACAACAACAACGGAGACCACCACTTGGCCCCAAAAGGGACCACTATCCTCCACTCCCTGAAAGTCTCCCCGATATTTTTAATGCCCTGATGGCCGCCAACTTGCTCGCCCTGCCAAGGGAAAGAACAGTGTGGCCCGCTAATGTTGACACATCCCGCTATTGTGCCTTTCATCGTGGCCCTGGTCACAACCTGGATCGTTGCTTCCATTTCAGAGATTACATCTACGATCTAAATGACCAGGGTGATATCAATTGGGATGAGATGAGAAAATACATAGCCGCCATGAAAGAAAGAAGGGCTTCTCGGCAACAGCAAAATCAGCAACAACAGCAGCCAGCTCCACAGCAAGTTCAGCCACAACCAGCTCCAACACCCCAGCAGGATATGGGGATCATCCGCAATCCATTGTCGGAGCACGCTCCTAATCAACACGTGAACCCTGTCACGTCTCTCTACGAAGTGGAGAGAGGGCAGGGATGGCACGAAGAAAACACCTCTGTCGGGGCATGTCACCGTGATCTAGCACAAAATCAAACTCCGCGCCTTTTGCGCACACCTCCTTCTTCTTCCACCCTCCAATCGGGACGTCCCCTTTTACGCCCCGTCAATCCTTCTACCTCCACCAATTCCACGGCCTTGCCGGCTCACTCCCTCCTTAACCGCTTACCACCTCCACAACCTACCATTCCCCCTTTCACCACCAATCCCACACACGCGCCATCTAGGCCACTCCTACTCCGCTCACCGCCAGCACCCGCTACCCCCTCTACCACTCCTACACCGGCAAGAGTTCCTCCGCCATCAGTTCAACCACCTTTTGTGCCACGATCTATCCTTATTCCACCACCTACCAATGCTCCTCGCATTCGGATATCCCTCTCTGCTCCCACACCTCCTGCGAGGGCACCTTCATCAAATACTCCTCCCATGCCTCCCGCGGGGGCATCGTTGTTAAACACCACTACTACGTCTCCTACGGGGGCGCCCCTTTTATTGAATTCCCCTTCGATATCCCCTAGCAGAATTTCTACTACCAACATTCCTTCTTCTTCTTCCAACCCTCCTCCTAATGTTGCCCCGACAGAGGCGCGCCAAGGCGTTGCACCACTCCGCAGTGGACGGATATTCCACCGTATCTTCCCCCAGAGAGAGCTAGAGCCTATGCAAGGGCCACAAGAGCAAGAACAGGAACAAGATTCAGTGCCGGGAACTCAGTATGATTTATTAAAGCATTTGGACCGCACTCCAGCCAGAATCTCCATTCTTGAATTGATCAAGAGGTCTACCGCTCATCAGCTGGCCCTGAAGGAATATCTGCAGAAGGTCATGGTCAATGAGGACCTTCCGGTTGAACAGATAATTACAGTCTTGACCCCTGTCAGCAGTCAGCCGGCAATCACATTCCATGAACATGAGTTAGCACCTCCACCGACAAGAAAATATGCCTTATGTATTACGGTTGATATCAACAAAGTGTCCGTCAAGCAGTGTTTGGTAGACACCGGTGCGTCTATCAATGTGTTGCCTCCGAGCACTCTGAAGTTATGCGGTATCCCTGAGAGCCAGATTCGGCCATCTACCATTACTGTCACGACATATGACAATACAAAGAAGCCCCCTCTCGGTATGATTACTCTCAAAGTCAGCTTGGGTCCGGCCACCATTACAGCAGATTTTCATATTCTGGATATGGATCCAACTTTTAACGGCATTCTGGGTCGTCCTTATATTCAGCAGCTTGACGCTGTGCCCTCTACAAACCATCAGTGCCTCAAGTTTCCGCACAAGGGCCGCATTATCAAGGTGACCAGCGTGCCGATCTTGCCAGAGGAAGACATTCATGCAGCTTCATCAGTTCCTTCCATATGGCCTGCCAACAAGTCGTTATTATCTGTGCTGGACGTTCCCCGTCCATGGCCGATGTTATCTGAGAATGTTATCACAGTTGCTATGACACCCCTGCCTTCTAAGGGGAAGAAGAAAAAGAACATGATCAAAACCCCCGGCTGGGATATTCTATTGAAAATGGGATATCAAGATGGCAAGGGCTTGGGCGCCAAACTCCAGGGCAAGAGTAGGCCCATTAAGCCTCAAAAGATGATTGCACGAGGGGGCTTAGGCTACAAAGCACCGGGCAAGAATGAAGGAGAGCCGTGGGCTGTTATGACATCAACCTTTAAACCAGATCGCCAGCCGCTCACCTGGACTCTAAAGACACATTTTGTCACCGGTGGCATTCAGAACAATGAGCAGACTACCGTCATTACTTCATTACTTGATTGTCAAGATGTGCACGCCAGACAGTTTGCTCACCACATTGCCCCACTAGCTACCTCCAAAGCCCTGGAGTCGTTAAGGCCAGATAAAAGAAGAAAAATGGGTGACCCGGAATGTGACTGGTACAGGTGGTTTGACATGAATGATATCATAATCTCCCTGAGCCGCTTGTTCATGCCGACAGATCCGGAGTGGCCGCCGCTGATTCAAGAACTGATTGAAATGCCAGCAGCAATCACAGATAAAAGACAGATGTTAAGTGACTACACAGATACAGGGGAGCCAGATGTCCCCTTTGAAGAAGGATTTTCCGTGGATAGGCTGTGGGCCGGCCTTTTCTCCCTCACTTCTGTGCATCCATCTATGTTGGCTTCTCTCTATTCCCGTTGGTTTGGTCACGTGCCGCGACCACCACCGATTACCATCAACTTGTCCCCCGATTCAATTCAGATTTCCCTCCCGATTGCTCCTTCGCTCCTCGAGCGATTTTCTAAAAACTCCATCTCGCCCCCGCATGGGCCATCTTTGATTAAATCTTTCTCCAATCTTGCAATCTCTGCTCCTCCTGCTACTTCCCCTTCACATTGCTTTTTACTTGAAAAAGAAAATAAAACAAAGGAAAAGCTAAAAAAGAAAAAAAAAATGCCAAATCTCCAATATTCCAATCCTCCATTTCTATTGAGGAGACCTCCTATTTTTCTCCCGAGTGCGTCCCAACCCAGGGGCCGCTCTTCCAAGATTCCTTGATAAGACTCTTCTCCCCCTCTGGTGAGGGGCCTTCCTCTGTATCACCTCCTGTATCCGCTTTTTCATCTCCTTCCCCTGGTCAAACTAGTTGTTCCTATTCTTCCTCCTTTCCTTTTAATAATAAAAATCAGGGGTTAGTTCCACATAAGAAGACCAAGGGTAAGCAGATTCCCCGAAGATTTCTGTGGGAGTTGGCTGTCAGATGCCAAGCTTGTTTAGCAATCCCTGAGTTCGTGGAAGAACCGATCATCCTACCAGAATTAGAATATGAGGATTCTGTTGCTGTTTATGAGGGTTTGGGCGTTTTTGAAATCATGAATGATGAAGACCCTATTGAAGAGGGGGAAGAAAGTTATGAAGACTATGAGGACGAGGCTGATGCCTTTGCTAGTGGCATGAGAAGATTTGACGAACCATCAGCCTCAATAGAAGAGCCAACCAAAGAAATCAATCTGGGTACCGAGGAAGACCCTAGGATTATCCTCATCAGTAAGAATTTGCCGCCCTCCGAGGAGGAGGCGCTCATTTTGGTTCTACAGGAATACAAGGACACGTTCGCATGGAGCTATGAAGATATGCCGGGATTAGACCCTGCGCTCGTTGAACACCGCCTTACACTTAAACCAGGGTCTGTCCCGGTCAAACAACGGTTGAGGCGTTTCCACCCTAACATGGCTTTGAAGATGAAAGAAGAGGTCAATAAACTCCATAAGGCTAGATTTGTTAGAGTCATCCTCTATCCCAATTGGGTGGCTAACATTGTCCCGGTTATGAAGAAAGATGGAAAAGTGCGAATTTGCATAGATTTTCGGGACCTCAACCGGGCGTGTCCTAAAGATGACTTCCCCCTCCCTCATATTGATGTTCTGATCGACAACACGGCAGGATTTGAAACTCTTTCATTTATGGATGGTTTTTCAGGTTACAATCAAATTCGTCTGTCTGAAGAGGATCAAGAGAAAACCTCGTTCACTACACCATGGGGTACATATTGCTATGTGGTCACGCCCTTTGGACTTAAGAATGCTGGAGCCACCTACCAGAGGGCTATGATGGCGATTTTTCATGACATGATTCATATTTTCATCGAGGTGTATGTGGATGACCTGGTAGTGAAATCTAGGACAAGGATTGAGCATCCTGGGGTTCTAGCTAAGGTTCTACAGAGGTCACGAGAATTTCAATTGAAAATGAACCCCAAGAAGTGCGTATTTGGTGTTTCTTCAAGGAAGTTGCTTGGATTCATCGTCAGTAAGAGGGGAATTGAAGTCGATCCCAACAAGGTGAGAGCCATTAGAGATATGCCTCCTCCCAAGAATTTGAAGGAAGTTCGAGGATTAATAGGGAGGTTGCAATTCATTCGCCGCTTCGTCTCCCAGCATTCACAAAGATGTAGGCCGTTCTACGAGCTTACCAAGCCGGGAGTCAAGTTTAATTGGGATGACAAGTGTCAGGCAGCCTTTGACGGATTGAAGGATTATTTGGCCAATCCCCCTGTCCTGAGGCCACCAATTCCAGGCAAACCACTTATTCTCTATGTTTCAGTCCTGGATGACTCTGTAGGTGCTGTTTTAGCTCAAGAGGATGAAGAAAGTAAGGAGAGGGCAGCATACTACTTGTCTAAACTTCTTAACCCCTGTGAGCAGGGGTACTCAGCCATGGAGAAGACTTGTGCAGCTTTGGTTTGGGTAGTTCAGAAACTAAAACACTATTTCCTAGCTCACGAGGTTCACCTCATTGCACGCATGAATCCAATCAAATTCCTCCTTGAAAAATCTGTCCTCACTGATCGATTAGCACGCTGGCAAAGCTTCCTTTCTCAATTTGACATCACTTACATTCAGCAAAAAGCTGTCAAGGGTTATGCCATTGTCGAGCATCTTGCTCACCACCCTCTCCCCCGCTTTGATCCTGTTAATTCTGAGTTCCCAGATGAAGAATTAATGTCCATTAATCAACCCCTTGATCCCATGTGGACGTTACATTTTGATGGAGCTCTTAATTCTCAAGGAAGAGGGATCGGCATGGTTCTTTTAACACCTGAAGGGGTCACCATTCCATTTGCTGCTCGGCTCACTTTCCCCGTCACCAATAATATAGCCGAGTATGAAGCTCTTTTAGCCGGTCTGCAAACCGCTCATCGATATGGTGTCACCCACTTGCGGATTGTCGGTGATAGTCAACTCATTCTGCGCTAGGTGCTGGTCAAGTGCCGCACTATCAATCCTAAGCTTAAACCCTACCAAGAACTTGCTTCAGCTTATGCCAAACTCTTTACCAAATTAATCTTCGTTCACGTCCCTCGCAGTCAGAACATTCTAGCTGACGCTCTCGCTTCTTTAGCTTCTGCTTTAGTCTTCCCCCCTGAGCGTGATTTCCATGTCCCACTGATTCATCAGCGTGACACTCCAGCTATTAAGGATCGTGCTTTCCTTGATATTAGGGATCAGGTGCTCGAGAAGGTTAAGCAGAAAGAAGCTCTCAAAGGTAAAGAGGTCATGCTTTTGGACTGGGAAGAAGAGTTGGCTGACGAAGAGAAGCAGTGGTATTATGAGATTGCCAGGTACTGTAATGATCAGTCTTATCCCGAGGAAGCCACAGCAGAAGAGAAGAAAGCGATTAGAAGAGTGGCTCAACGTTATACTTTGGTTGGAGGTGTGCTCTACAGAAGAGGGCTCACCGGTGTTTTATTAAGATGCCTAGATGATGATGAATCTTGGAAAGTCGTGGAAGAGGCGCATTCTGGTGTGTGTGGTGGTCATGTGAACAGCCAGATGCTAGCTAAGAAAATTCTTAGGCTAGGTTTCTATTGGCCAACTCTAGAAGAGGATTGCTCTATCTATGTTCGTAGGTGTGTCAAGTGCCAACTGCACGCCGACAAGATTCATTCTCCTGCTTCTTCACTCCATCCTACGTCCTCCCCATGGCCTTTTTCCATGTGGGCTTTTGATATCATTGTACCTCTTGGTGATTCGAACCTCCTGACCAAGCAAAAATCATTCATTCTCACGGCAACGGGGTACTTCACCAAGTGGGCGGAAGCAGAAGCTTACGTGGAAATTAAAGCATCAACCGTTTGCAAATTTATCATGAAGAACATCATCACGAGATTCGGCATCCCGAGCACCATCGTCACCGACAACGGACCTCAATTTATCTCTCAAGATCTCAAGGATCTCTGCAACAGGTATAACATTGCATTGCATCATTCTTCTCCCTATTATCCGCAGGGCAATGGCCAAGCAGAAGCAACTAACAAAACTCTGATCAAGATTGTTAAAAAGACATGTGAGGCTAATAAATTTTCAGACTGGCCAGACAAGCTGGTTGAAGCTCTTTGGGCCTACCGCACTTCCATTCGCACTCCCACTGGGCAAACCCCTTTCGCCCTCACTTATGGGATGGAGGCAGTAGTCCCTTATGAGATTCTTATTCCCTCTCTGCGAGTACAATTGGATGAGGAACTTTCTATTGACGAACGTCGTGATTCACTCCTTGCCCAATTGGAACTCCTAGATGAGAAGCGTCTGGTCGCCGCTGAGCATGCGCGCGTTTATCAAAATAGGCTCTCACGTTTTTACCAAAAGAAAGTAATTGAGAGAAAATTTAAAGTCGGTGAAATGGTAATCAAGAGAATTTTCTTTAAGCCGGGTGGCCCCCGTTCAAAACTCCAACCAAATTGGGAGGGACCCTTCGTTATAAAAGAAGTCTTTCCTGGTAATGCTTATAAATTAACTAATGCTGAAGGTGAAGAGCTAACTCACCCTTGGAACTGTTTATATCTTAAGAAATACTACCCCTGATTTTCTACAAAATCCACAAACAAAAAAAATGAATATTTTCCCAAAATCCAAAAAAATGAATATTTGCTAGAAAAATCCAGAAAAAGTGAGAAATTCAAGCAAACAAAGAGGCTTTCAAATTTTTGTCATGGCACACAAAAGATCAAGGCCTGAAAGGTCAAAATTCAGAATTCATTTATCAGTCTTGGTAACTCAAAATGGGGTTGACACCCGCGCACACTACACGCTTTATTCTTAAACTCAAGCAGTGCAAAATCTGATAGAAGGTCAAAAACCTGACTAAAAGTGAAAGACAATACCCGTTCTTTTCTTCTTCGGCCCATAAGGGGGGAAGGGAGACCTCGAGGCGAATGCGCCAAGTCTGTCCGCCGCCCTAGTAGGTGGAAGTCAGGGCCCAAAAGGGAGCAAATGTCACAAAAGCCCAAGTACAATTAGGTTTATTTTTCATCAATGCAAATCAATTCCAAAGTGAAAGTCAAGTTATGAAAAGAAAAGCATGTCAAGAGGGCAAAGTCCCCGCAAGGAAAACCTTGGGCGTATGCATGCATTATAAATGGGCAAAAAGGCAACAATTTCCTACGCCAAAGACCGAACCCCAACAGGCATAGGGCAGGGGAGGTAACTTTACTTTGAGCATCCCAAAACCCCTTATGGGCTTCCCTTATATTTTCTTCCATCCTTTCTATGTGGTAAAGTCACGAACTGGCAGGATGGTCAAGACGAACTTAAGAAATTGCACTGTGCGAAATCTCGAATATAAGTCAACTTTGAGCACGTCGACTCCCTTTTAATTATTCAAGAAAGATTAATGAATCCTAGATGATGACCGTGTAGGGCCCGCGATCTGGATAGCCTTGTCAATCTTTTTTTGAAAATTCATATAATTCACGCCTCTCACTAAGGCGTTTTTAATTTAACTCACGCCCTTCTGAGGGTCATCTTTATCAAATTAACGCCCTCGTTCGGGTCGTCTTTATCAAATTAACGCCCTCGTTCAGGTCGTCTTTTTCACCAAATTCCAAAATCCTTTTAACATGCACGCCGTCTGAGGGGGCGTCTTTCACCCGAGTCACGACCTAATCTAAGGCGCGTTTTTCAGGAAAATAACAAAAAAATATAAATACCTTCTTCATTCGTATGCCTGCATTTTGCCTGTGCATATTTTGATTTATTGTTTGCATGTGTGTGCTTGCATCTCCCCTTTATTGGTTATTTCACTTTACCTTATTTGATTAAAGGCTTGGCCCCTTGACCCATTATTAAGGTAAGAATATTGCCACTCCCTTGCTCATTGGGCAAGGGGCCAAGTCGAACAGATGAATTAACCTGTTTTGTTCAAGTGAAAACCGCAGCTGCAGATACAGGGCAAAGAAAAGTAAACATGAAGGACGTGGAGAGAAGAAAGTACACAAACACAAGCCCACAACCACACAAAGTGCTCAGGTAACAAAAGAAATCTCAATCTCATATATATATACATCATGAATGTCTAAGTACAGGTGTGAGGGTGGAGGAGTACAAGTAAGTCTCTCAGCTCTCGCCTCCACCCTCCTCCACTCTCCTACTCTCAACCTCCTCCTCGCCATCCCGAGCTGGTGCTGGTGGAGGAGGCATGGGCCCCCGTGAAGAAGCCGGAACTTGAGCCTGGCCCCCTGCCTCACTCCTCTCTCGAAGAGAAGAACCCGCCACGAAGGTAGAGCTGGTGAAGGAGTACCCCGCAGCCCGTGCTCGCTCACGGCCCCGCTGCAACCGCTCCTCGGACACTCGCAGCCGCTCCTGAGAAAGGATCAACTGGGTCCTCGAGTCCGCCAGCTCACGCTCCCGTGCCGCCAACTGCTCCTGGAACCGGGCACGCTCCGCCTGCTGAAGCTCAAGGAACTGAGCACGCTCCTTCTGGTGCTCCTCTCGCTCTCGGGCACGCTCCCGCCTCTCCAGCTCCAGGGCAACCCGCAGCTCCGCCACGTCCTGGGGAAGCTCCTCCCGACGCCTCGCAGAGCGCTCCAACTCTGTGATCCGCTACTCGCGGATCGCCAACTCAGTACGCGCCGCTCGCAGCTGTGCACTCTGAAAATAGGCAAACCAATCATCAAATTTCACAATTCAATGAAGCAAATAAACAACACATGGTTGAAGGTAAATCACTCACCTGCGAGGACGTCGCCTGTTGTCCCTCACAGACACAAGCAATAGCTGCTCGAAGCTCCTCGGTCTGCAAAACCTTTTTTATCAGTGCACAATGCTATATTTAATTAATAATTGAATTGACTGAGTTTGAGTTCAGAATTTACCCGTCTGGCGAGGTCGCGCTCTGCTGCCTCAGCCCGTGCAACCGCTCCAGCTAGCTGCTCTGATAGCGCGGTCACCTCCGCGCTAGGTCCCCTCGAGCTAGAGGCCTCCCCTGGATCTCTCCTCACTACTCCCTGCTGAGCACGCTGCATTCATTGAGATCGTCAGTGGCTAATCATCAATAATTCAACAAAAAGATTCATTTGCATATAGAAGTAATTTAAACACTCACCAGGGTCTCTAGGTCGGCCCGTGTGGCGGCTAGCTGGTCCTCCAGGCTGTGTAGGTGGGCCTGGGCATCTATCGCCGCTATGTCCCTCGCATCCTGCATCCATTGCATGTTAGACACATGATAGTCACATAAGCATTTGCATTCAATTTTAGAAATAAGTGCATTCATACATACCCCTAAGACCCTCATCTGGGGTCGGCCGGCGTGTACCTCCCAGTAGCGCCGGAGGTACTCGGAGCTGTCAGTCGCTCGGGAAGTGACTCTGGTCCCGCCTCGCTGCCAGTCGGCGTATTGCTCCTCGAAACGTACCCTCCAGTCGGTCGTCTTGGTGCGACCGCGGGTTTTCTTTCCAATCCCTCGAGGCTCACCGACCTCGATCCATTCCTGGTGCAAGCCCAGGGTCCTCATCACCAACCGGAGCCGTAACGGCTCAATCTCGCTCAAGCAGTGTAGCCACAGCTCACGCCCGAAGCGAGGTCGCCCCGATACGACCCAAGGCTGGCCCTCATCTGTCATCCCCTCGTATGGCCTCCACTGCACCTGCATTCATACATACCATTATCATTTCATCATAATCAATTCAAATCAATTCAAAAGAAATGCATTTCATTCATTCATACATACCAGCGAGGGAGGGAAGTCGCGGAACTCTCTCCGTAGAACCCACAACTCGTAGTCAAGTGGGGCACCGAAGACGGCTGGTAACCAGCGTCGCGCTAGAGGAAAGGATCCCTCAGCTCCGGGCCGTGGGTCGACGTGCCCCATAGGCATGTACAAGTGACTCCACACCTGCATCCATGCGTTGCATTAGTAAAGCATTCATTTGCATAAAAGAAAAAAAAAGGGAAGATAACTACCTGAAGAAAAGGTGAGAAGCCACTGACGGTCGTCTCACATCCTGTACCCGTGGACAGGTCCGCCAACAGGTGTGCCAGCAGCGCCGCTCCCCAGGCGTAGGTGCCAACTGTCTCCAGGTCCTCGAGGATCGCCAAGAAGCGGCAGTTGATGACGTCGGCTTTCGTCCCCAGCAATAATCTCCCGAGCAGTAGCAGCAGGAACCTCCTCAGGTCTCGATCCGCTCTCTCATTGTCAGTCGGGTCCTGGCAGCATACCGCTCTCACCCCGTCGGTCAGCCTCTGTACAAACTCACCTAAGGTCTCCCCCGACCTATGCCTGGCATCTCCTAAACCCATCACCGTAGTCAGGTCGGTACGGAAGATGGTCCTGCACTCACTAGGTACCTCATAGACCATATCCAGCCCTAGCAGTCTCTGGGCCATCTCTGTGTAGTCAGGATAGGTGAACCCACTCACAGCCTCACCATCCACCCTCAACCCCGTAATCCTGGTCACATCCTCTAGGGTAGGGACCATGTGCCCCCAGGGCATCAAGAAGGACCGGCTCACCCTATCCCAACGCTCCCGTAAAACCTGGATAAGTGCTAGGTCGGGTCTAAATGGCTCAATGGATAGGAAAGCCCCGAACCCCATAGCATCTACCCTAACCCTCTGGAAGTCGGGGAGACCCTGGTATGCTGCCCAGACCATGACCCATGAGATACGGGTCCTCATCAGCCCCTGCACACATTAAAAGAGAAGAATTTTGCTTAATTGTTTGGTTAAATCATGTGTAATTACGCTATGTTTTGCCTAGGCATTGATTTTAATATTTTGGAAGTCACGACCCTCCTCAGGTCGTTTCTTGGTAAATTCACGCCCCTAAAGGGGGCGTTTTTCTAAATGTGGTTTGAAGTAACGTTCTGGGTGAGGGCGTTTTTCATCTCTGAAACACCTCTGGGTAGGGCGTGAACTTGTGGCTAATTTCTAAAATCCTAAAATGTTTTTCAACTCACGCCCTCGGCTGGGGCGTTTTCCATTTAGGACCGTTCATTTTAAAAGAGAATTAATGAAGAGACGCCCTCTGGTTTGGGCGTTTCTTGTTGAGTTCACGCCCTGTGGTAGGGCGTTTTTCTAAGGGTGGTTAATTTTAGACCGTTAATGAATGAAGCGACGCCCTCTGGCTTGGGCGTCTCTTGTTGAATTAACGCCCTACTGGAGGGCGTGGGTTTCTTAATTTAAACAGAAAATCAAATAGCTAACGGCATGCGAAATAATTCATGAAAATATTTTTGGAATTTGTTTAATGAGCATGGAATTCATGAAAAATCATAAGTTTTAAGAAACGACATGCTTCAGGGCATTTTTCATGGAGGTTAATTGATTTTCAGAAATTAAAAGTAATAAACGCCCTGGGTCAGGGCGTTTTGTTTGTGAGTAACGCCCCCGTGGGAGGCGTTTCTTTTCTGAGTTGCAGGTTTCATGCCCGAGGGCTATGGAATATCAAGAAAAATAAAATAAAATGAAAATGAAATAAAAAAAATGGTTTTGGGGTGGGGGAACTTACCTTCTTGTGCTTCTGGGGTTGTGGCCGGGGCAGCGGCCGTCTGGGCCGCCGGAGTTGGCCCCGGGGAGCGACCGCCGCCGCGGGCGGTGGTCCGTCTCCTCCATCTTCGTCTCCCTCCTCTTCATCCTCTTCATCTTCTTCTTCTTCCTCTCCACCTCTGTCTTCTCCACCTTCTTCTCCTTCTCCTTCACCAGTTTCATCACCACCGGTAGCCACCGCCGGTTCCTCAACCGCGACGATGGCGAGCTCCTCCACGGTGGGTTCTTCTTGGGCGTGGGCGGCGTCGAGGTCGACGACCTCTGGGGCGTTCACCCTCTGGCGTTTGGCCATGGTTAGGGCTTAGAGGGTGAGAGATTGAGAGAGTGTGAGAAGAGAACGAGAGAGGGAGATCGAAAGAGGGGGGGCTTCGGTTAGGGTTTGCAGAAGGGGGAAATGAGGACGGAAGGAGGAAGAAGAAGGGGCCTCATGACTTTTGGGTTTCGAAAAGAAGACACGCCCTAAGAGGAGGCGTTTATAATGGAATTCACGACCATTCCTTGGGCGTTTTATGTAAGTTGACGACGAGGATTAAGGCGTTAATTTTTTTTGCATGGGGAACGATAACCGTCGTCAGACGCATTGAATGGGCGTTGATTGATGCGAGGAAAGTCACCATTACTGTTTAAAGTAACGCCTCTGGTAAAGGCGTGTTATTCTTGAGACGTGACTAAGGAAAAGGCGTTATTTTTTAGGAGTTAACGATTATATTCTTTTGGGTTTGAATCTAGTCACGCCTTGCTTGAGGTCGTTATTTAAAGTTACGCCCACTTATGCAGGCGTCAATTGTGATGTAAGCGCCTTGAGATAAGGCGTGTATTTTTGAATTCACGGCAATCTTGGAGGCGTTAGTCACAACAGAAACACGGGTTTTTGGATGATTTGGTTCATAATCACAGTGGCAATTGGCTGAATCAGAAAGCAATCTTTATTATTTTGAAAGGAGGAACTACAATGACTAATGAGCCACTTTGGGCCTTAATTTTCTCAATGAAATTACATAGTTTTTCCACTGTTCCTTGTCTTCATCCAAGTCTTCCACAGGTTGATGAAGCTTGCTTAACCTCCACAGAGCTTGAATGGTGATGACCTCTTCTCCATCTTCATTGCTGCCTAGGTCTCTTGATTTGATTGGAGGAAGATGAGAGATGTCTTCCAGCACTTGCCTTGGGAGCCCAAGCTGAGGAAGGCACCGGTGTGCATTATATAAGACGAAGTCCGAAGCGCCAATAAGACGAAGGTCCGTCCCGATGGAGAAGCGTGCACGAAGCTCCTGCATTTTGAATACACCTGGGGCACAAGTAAAAAGATTCTTTGGCATTACCTTTAAATGCTCCCTCCAATCCCCTCTCTTCTTGATTTGAGGAATCCGGTTGGTCACTTTATTGCTTATACCCATTGAGCCGGTTATATATGAGAGTGGGCTCTTTGAGAAAATTCGTGAGGGTTGTTGGGCTTCATGGCATGAGTCGAATTTGAAGTGCAGATCAACCCAACTTGAGAGTGCTAGCATGCACCCGTAGATGGGCCTTCCCATGGCCGCCGATGTAAGCCCACTATAAAGATATGCTAGGATCGCCGGTCCAACTCTTTCTTCTTCCCATAAGCTCACCACTGCGCTCAATTGGGACTCCTCTAGAAAGTCCTCCGTGGATGGGAATAGGAGTGCTCCTGCTAAGCACACCACGAAGGCTTTGGTCACCCTTTCTATCTCTTCTTCCTCTTTAGCTTGATCTGCTCTCTTGTACACCCACGAGGCGAGCTTCAAGAGGTTAATTCCTTTAGTGACCTTGATTTGGTTCACTATATTCGGGCTAGGTATCAACGAAGTTAGCAACTCATGGGAGGAGATTGGCCTTGGCATGATGGTCATCTTTTCTTCTTCTCCGAGTTTCATCTTTTTCAAGCCTAGGATCATCTCTATTTCTTCCAGTAAGACGGTGGCTTCAAATGTGGAAAATAAGAAAGTATGGGTGGAAGGATGCCATGTTTCAATCAACGCTCCTATGGCAGCCCAATCTATGTGGATTTGATCATAATGTTTGGCATGGGTTATCAACCCCAAGAGGTGCCATCTAGCTACATATACCCTCATATCTGAAGAGAATTTAGAGAGGATGAGGGGCAACCATTTGATTCGGATGTACCTTCTAGCTCCTGGAAGGGTTGGGTAATCCTGTGAAAAAACATAACACAACATGCAGCATGCATAAATATATGGAATATAAGATGAAGGTTCGGTGGAAAGAAGGCACAGTAAAGCAACCAACAGAAAAGAAGCTTACCTGCTTCAAAGCAATTCGATTGCTTAGGTGTCCTTGTATTTCAGTAATCCTAGGAGCAGATATCCTAGGTTTCTTCATCGCTCTGTCCATCACTTTCTTTTGCAGAAGAAGCTCGCGCAGAGGCCTGCAGAGGAAGAAAGACAGAGGAAGAACGGAGGGCTTGCAGTAGAGAGAAAGCAATCCGTTTGTAGAAGAGTTTGGATGAATTTGTGAAGGAATGCTTGCCTTTTTATAAGGATTTGAAGAGTCCTAAAGGGTTCCGAAGATGGAAGTTCGATTGGGTTAAGGACTGTGTTCTTGAATTAGAAACGGGTGTTCGTGCTGAATTAACGCCTTGTGCAAGGGCGTCCTTTTTTGATTTGACGACCCTACCAGTGGTCGTGTTTTATGTCACGCCCTCTATGAGGTCGTGTTTATTTTTGGCTTTCGCTATTTGTTACGCCTTGGATTGGGGCGTGTTTCAAGTGATTAACGACCTACTATCAGGCGTCTTTCGTAATGTTAACGCCTGGTTCTTAGGCGTGTTTTCTTGGATTGAACTTAAGTGCTATTATTTGATGAAATTGTTTATGATTAAGCACTTATGATCATGTCATGTTCTGGATGAATTAATGAAAGCTGATAAGTTTCAAAGCGCAGAAGTTTTGCAGGATCCGAGGCGCTTGAACCGCTCATGGGAGTAACACCTTGTCACATTGCATCTTGTAAGCATTGTTATTATATGATATCTACGATATTATAGTATATCAAGGACCTTGTGGTTCTGATGAACCTGAAATTTGAGTTCCCCTTCATCAAAAACAATGATGATTTCAGGAGAATCTTGATCACACGGATAGGCCGTTGAGTTGTTAAAAGCTTGGGATGATGGTTCCACTTTCTAAGTTGATGCGCGGACAAACGGGCTTCGGCTTAGTGTTAGCTCAGAAATATGGATTCTTGACCAGATCTAAACAACTTAGCAATATTATCCTTGATTATTTTCTATTTTAGTTTGTTTTAACCTTTTCTGTTAGCCCAGCATGCATCATGTAGGACTTTGAGTTTCATGCTGAAAACCTTCATATTATGGCAATAATGAAGTTCACTCGCTCTCGATTTGAATTGACATGAGATATTCCACTCCAAATCAAGTACTTCATTCTATTTGAAGCCGTTCAGGCTGATTCCTTGAAAGTGTCCCTTTTGTTGGATCTCTATCCCAATTCTCTTTACTTTTCTGCAAAATTTACCTTGGTTGTAGCACGTCCACATTGGCTGGTAATCGCTCTCCAATGGTCTTTCCCTGTCGTGCCCACGCGCACACTCTTTATTTTACTTAGTTTAATCTCCTTTTATCCAACAAATCGATCGTTTCCTTAGAACCACTCAGAGTTGTTTCACTCAGAATCTTGGAAAGATTTCAAATGCTTAGTATCTGAGGCGTGTCACATCACACCTTGGCGTCTCCTTATCAGTTCATTCCACTTCATTCCTTTCATTACACTTCATTCCATTTCCATCTCACTCCCTTGCAAAGCAGACGCCAAGGCGGGGCAGCTGTAGACACGCCAAAATTGACGTTTTGTTGATCAAATCTCACGTTATTATGTAAACGCCCCAATTGGACTTCAATATTCCTATAATATAAAGTTTTTCTATTTTCATGAGTTTTCTACATTTTTCCTGCATTTTTGTGAAACACGGCTTGACGGAGGGCGTTACTTTCTAAAGTAACGACCTGTTATAGGGCGTTTTAAAAGAAAGGACGACCGCATATGAGGGCGTCAATTCCTGGTATTATCCGATAATTTCTGGAAATATCTATCTTCAAAGTAAAAGGCATTTTGTGATTCACGCCTTTCCTCAGGGCGTGTTTTGAAGAAACGCCGTTATCTCAGGCGTGTTCTATGAGTTTTTAAATAGAGGAAGTTTTATTTCCAAAATTAAATCCAGGAAGAAACGGCCTTTCCTAGGTCGTGTTTCAAGAAACGCCTCTGTTCAGGTCGTCAATTCATAAAAAGATGCCCTGTCTTAAGGCGTGTTTCACTCCAGAGTCCTTTCTTTTTCCATCTTTCCCTTACAGTTCCCTGCTATCCTTGGACTCTTACTCGATCTTAATCCTTCCTTGGATGCTTCATTACCCGTTCTTATCAATTCCTTGTTTGATCACATCCGATTGAAGCTATAAAAGAAAAACTCATTCAATCGTGTTAAGGTTAATGACTCAGAGGGTAAAAAAACTCTAAGCACTCAGAAGGATTAAGTGTTCAGAAGATCGCAAGAAGTCTTCTCCGTTCTTGGCTTCTTCCCCTCTGCATCCGGCTTCATCCACCATACTCATCCGGTTTTCCCCTTTACTGTCGCCAGGGACAGTGGGGTTTCTCAGTTTTTTTTCATCTATTTGTTCTACTGCATTTATATCGCTCCATTCATCATATTCACTCATCCTTCGGATTTATTCACACCTTGTTACATTTATTTTTATCATCATACCCCCCCTCCCTTAAGTCTTATTAAGGGGTTTTAAAACAACAAAAAAAAGAGAGGTGCGCACGTTGATGTACCCCTTTTTTTATTTGCGTATGCCATTTGGGATTGATACTACAACATCACGACTGATCCTTTCTTTCTTTGCTTGTTTGTTGTCTATTGTTACAAGGTAATCAAAGAAGAGAACCCTTCTCGTCGGCCGGCCGATTGAGGAAGGAGGAAGAAACTCCACACCATCCCGCGTTTCCATCTTTGCCAGGTAATTGCGATCACTTTCCTCTTATTCATCTCGTCTTGAGACCCCCGCATCTCTAGCGATCACAACCTCCTTTTAGCACCTCGTGCTGTTTTATTGCTTTCATCATTATCACATTTTGATTTTTAATATAAAGAACGGATTTTAATCCGATCTACACCAGACTTATCTTTCCTCCCAGGTCATCGTGTCCCATGGTGTCTCCTTCCGCCGAAACCTCCAGATTTCTTATCTCCACTCCTAGGGCATCGCATCCCTTCTTTCGCTATCCCTTTGGAACCTTCAGACTTATCTGATTACCCACGGCACCGCGTCTCTCGGCATTTCCTTCTTCCATAACCCCCGGATCCTATAACTCTTTCTTCTTATTTACCTTCGGGTCCTCTTACACTTGTCGGGCATTGCGCCTTTTTTTTTTTCCAAAACCCTGCCTAGGGGTAAAATGTAGAGTGCTCCTCGGAGAAGGAACATTTCGCCATTTGACCACTAGGAGGTTGATTTTATTAAGATAAACAACAAATGAAAGTTACATGATGCAGATGCTAGGCATCCCTAGCTTATCCAACCGAGCTGCACCCTTGATCTTCGGGGGTAGCTCATGTGAGAAAAAGAAAGAATTACAATTATTGGTGCAGGCTAGAGAGGCTAACAAATCAGCAACAACATTTGCTTCTCTGAAGATATGAGTGACTGAGTCCCTTGGAGTGAGTAATTCCCTGATTTCTCTGACATAAGTAAGGATGGACCATGGGCATTGATCTTGCTTGTTGATAGATTGCACAAGGATTTTGGATTCACTTTCAATCAATGCCGGATGAGAAGATACCATTCTAAGGTATTTAAGTCCATCTAAAAGAGCTCTGGCTTCAGCAATAATACTGGTAGCAGCCCCGTAGAAATGGGAGAAGGCAATGACAATTTCACCTTTAGCATCTCGGATTAGACCACCCCCACCTGATGTATTATGATTCTTGCTGGCTTCGTCTGTATTCAATTTAAGCAAAGGCCATGGCGGACAAACCCATTTGACAATTTTCAGTATGGGATTTATAGTGCTTCCTCCTTTTATTCCAAATTGTGAGAGAATTCGCTTCCTGCTTGGGTTGCCTTCTCTTAAGCCCGACGGTTCACAAATTGTTTTGGCTTGGGTGACAATCCTTTGCTAACTTCACACTGGCATCCACCAAACTTTGGACAGATCCTTTGCTAACTTCTTCTAGGGTTCATCTTCTCATGGGAAAAAACATCACTGGAAATTCTGGCAAGCCATCTGTAGACCAATTGGCCAAGGTGGATTAGGTATAATGTCCCTTAGACATTTGGAGATAGCATTGAGGGTGAAAATGCTGTGGAGAGCTCTACATTCAAATTCTCTGTGGGCTTCTTACTTCAGAGCAAAACATATCAAGGACTGTCACATTTCGAATGTGACTTTTAAACACATGAAAGGCCATGGCAGGAAAAGCTGGATTCAAGCCAGAGATCTCATTGCTCAATATAAAAAAGTTATCATCGGTGATGGGAGCTCCACCAATTTTTGGAAGGATACATGGCTGGGCAACCAGCCCTTGTACTTACTTACACCGATGGCTGCTATACCAACATTCAGGTTACTTTCAGCCAATGTATTTTGCATCCGACATCAGATGAAACTCAGGTTATCAATACATTCTTACCAGCTGACATATGCTCTGCTATCAGAACTACTACTTTTTCACAGATGCAGGACCAGGAGGTTTGGTCTCTATCATCCTCAGGTGATTGTGTAGTATCTTCTGTTTATAATTTTATTTGTAACAGCAATCATGACTAGGGGCACATGCCTTGGTCCAAACTCTGGTCTAAATGGCTGCCAACCAAAATATCTGTGCTACTATGGAAGATTGTATGGAACTGCTTACCCACAGACTACAATGTTCAGGCTATGGGTATTCAGATATGCTCTAAATGTCAATGCTTCCTACAGCCCCAAGTAGAAACACTGCAACATATCTTTATTGACAGCGAAATAGCCTCTTCTACATGGTCTTCCCTTATGGCCATGGGACTACAGTTTGAAGGAAATTCTACTAGGTTCAGGATTATCAGATCAATTTCTATGATAAATCTGAAAACTAAGCATGGTTTACTCTCTTTGGCTGTCATCGGCTACACCATGTGCGAACTTTGGTCTGCAAGAAACTTGGCCAAATATGAAGGCAAGCACATCTCCAAGCAAAGTCTTATCCATAGCATTGTCACCCAAGCATTGCGCCTTCCTTCTCCACATCGTTCCGAAACCTTGGGATCTCTTACCCCATTCCTCGATTCTTTCTGGGCATCGCGCCCCTTCTCATTTTATCCCTCCAGAACCTCCGGATCTCCTTTCCTTCTTCTCTCTCCTCTGATTTATCTTCTTACTCTTCCAGGACATCCCGTCCTTTGTTCTCTTCATTCTTTTCTTCTTCTTCAATCATCTTTTTCCATACCTTTTCCAAGGGCATCATGTCCCTCGGGATTTTCCTCCTCCGGAACCTCTGGATGATTCCTACCCGCATCATTATTCTCTTCCTTTCTTGCTTCCGGAACCTCCGGATCCGCCTCTTTACATCTATCAATTCCTTCTCTTAATTCCATCTATTCTCGGGTCCGACCCGACTTCTTCCGCATCCACTGCTTTGGGCATCTGACCGTTCTCCCACTGCTTCCGAGGCTTTAGCCCTCACTCCACTTTTTGATTTTCCTCTCCTTCCATAGACCTTTCATATGATCAGGGTCTCCGCACCTTAGTGAGAGAGTTCTAGCCCTCGCCTCTTTTTCTACCCTTATTCATCTGAGTCTGGTCTTGGTACCACTCCTTCTTGTTAAGCCACTTTAAACCTTGGCTTCCAATCCTTTTATCTGTCACTTGAGGACAAATCCCATGTTCATCAAGATCGCCTCCAGCAGCTGCTGCTTCTACAAGGTTGCAAGGTAACGTTTTGCGTATGATTTGCATTTTATTCATTCTTCACACGCGGTTTTCAAAATGAAGTGCTTCTCAACATGATCAAGAGTGTTAATCTTGATCTTTATCCTAAGTTTTTTTATCTTTATTAATTTCAGAAAAGAGTTTTAGGCTTGCTATACAGCACTTTGGTTAATAAGAATCCCGTACTAGAAGTTCAACATTCTCTCCTTGCTTGTTAAGAGCAACCCCTAGCTGGGCACTCCACACACTTCACGGCATCCTTTGCCGACTCCTTTGGATAAACACCGTTGCTACTTTGGCCATGCCATGAGAATGCGTGAAAGTCTTTTCTCTTCTTTACTCGGTCGCGTGCAGGGGCAAGAGGTTGACGGATGAGATGACCAACCTAGGTAATCCCCAATACGAGAGAAGTCTCAAATAGGGGCAGTCTTGACCCAAATTAAAGTAAATTTTCATGATACATTTGTAGACACGCCAAAATCGATGCTATGATGAGTAAATCTCATGTCATCACGTGATGCTCCAAAGTGGACTTCAATATTGGCTTAATATGAAGTTTTTTTAATTTATTTGTTATTTTTCCATGATGATTGTACTTAACGCCTGGAGGAAGGGCATCATTTAATTGACGACTTGATGGGTGTCGTGGTTTCATAGTAGGCGACTGTGCACGCGGGCGTCATTTCCTGGTTTTTACGAATCCAACTCAAAATAAAACTCAAAGAATTGACGTCAGCTTCTCGGGCGTTGATTATTTGACGCCATTTCAAGAAGGCGTCATTTCTCATTTTTAAATATGGAAAGTCATTTATTTCTATAATAAATCCAGGAATCAACGGCTGCTTGCACAACCGTCATTTTCAATTAGCGCCCATCCTGGTGTCGTCATTTCAAGTTCCGTCTCCGTTTTGTCTGCTACCTTCCCATGAAGAATCCTTCCTTGTTTTAACACCTTGTTCGATTGGGGGAGGTAGATCCTTTTTGGAGGATTGCTCTCCATGTTTTAATCCTACGGTACGTTGTAGTTTTTACATCTGTGATTTGTATTGCTGTTCGGCGGTTGTTTCAGGTCCGTCCCAGACTCTGAGCAGTCTGTCAAAGGGTTGCCCCATCCAGGTACGCTTTGGAGTCTCATTCTCCAGTCATTTCAGCATTTCATGTCTTTTCTTTGTTTTCGGTGTTACTCCCTGCTCCTGCACGGTCCCCCCCAGATTGTTTTTTTTTCTCCCTAAACGGTCTATTCTAGACCGTGTGAAACACTGGGCGGTCTCCATCAGACCATCCTTTTACTGCTACAGTGCACCCGATGCTACATTCTGATCATTGATTTATATCATCACATATACATTTGGTGCTGTTTGATCTCCCCCTTTTATTATTATACTGTTCCATTATTGTGTTCATCTCATTTCCTCATATTTGCTTGATTATTGCTTGCTAGTTTCTAGGCTAGACTCTTGCATGCACTCCGGTGCACATAGGTTCATACACACTCTCATTAGTAGTTGTATTCCTACTGAGGTAGGGTTTCCTCTCGTCTCCATACTCCTTGGAGCCGACTAGGGGACCTTGTCGAGGACCTCTGTAAGCCCCCGTGAGCCGTGGATTCCCACACGGACGCCGGACATGTTGTACCGCACCACCCCCAGTCTAGGGTTTGCATCAGAGAGAGAGAGAGAGAGCCCTCTAGTGTCAGCAAGTTGCCTATTCCCTACCTTGGCCAGGTACTCTATGGTCGAGTGAGCCTAAATCTTAATTACTTCACCAAGGTCCAAAAGGGAATATTTTATAAAATCTTGCGCGCATCGTTTGAAACTTGGTTGCATTAACTGGTTGATTTTCTTCTCATCTCTCCCCTCCATTGTGTGCATCCCATTTGGGTTGTTTGTTTTAGCTCTTTGCTTAGGGTTGTTTGCTTACTCCTCCCCCATCGTCATCGGTGCATGTGGAGTTGTCTCTTCCCCATAGGTTCGTCTCCTAGGGGCAACTCCCATTTCATCTCCTACTTCAATCCCTTGTTCGACTCACCTCTAGCTATGTCGTCCTACTATTTCTCCCATTCCCATGAGGATTCTCTCCCTCAGGGACTTCTCGAGGACCCGCCTAGGGTGGCCCATGTGCAGGGAGGAGAGGGGACTGCCCCTCCTTTCCCGACCGTTGTCATTGAGGGCCCTCAGCCCTCTCTTTCTAGTTCCTCTTCACAAAATTCGGACAGTCACGTTCTCAACATGATGGCCCAACTTGATCCGACCCAACTTCATCTCTTGAAACAAGCTCTGCAAGGGGCAGATGCCCCGCCTTCTGTGCTTGCTTCTGGCATGACTACTGCCACCACCACCACATCCCCGATTATTGGGTTAGGGGCCACCTCTGCGGCCCCCATTGATCTCACCCCTGTTCGCCCTCAAGCTCTTCGATTCTCTGCTATGGAAGTGGGCCAGGCTTCTACCTCGGCCCATCAGCCGCTTGATAAGGGGAAGACCCAAATCCCCTCCAGTTCTTATGTTGATCCATACACCACCTTCTCTTCAGTGCCGCAGGCCCTCGTGGCCCCGGTTGACTTTGTCTGTCTGCAACCCGGGGCAGCCCAGTTGGCTCACATGGATATGGGCCCTTCCTTGGCCTATTATCCATCTTATGGGCTCCCCTCTCATCCAGTGTACCCTTCGGCTCTGTACACCGGTTCCATCCTTCCTGCTGTATCTCCTCCTTCCCGGGAACGGGAACTTCTTGACAAATGGGCTGCCATGCAGCAGCAGATTGACCTCCTCCACAAGCGGGTCGGGCCGCAGTCTTTAGCTGACGTCCCCATTCCTAACTTTAGGGACATTCGTTTCTCGTCACAGTCTGAGCTCCCCGTGTACCGAAAATATGACGGGAATGGCAACCCGTTTATTCATGTCAGGGAGTTTCTCTATGAATCGGCGCAGTTCCAGCATGACGACAGCCTGATGGCGTATCTGTTCCGCCGATCTTTGGACGGGGTCGCCCTTGAATGGTTCTACACATTACCTCTGGAGGAGGCGGAAAGTTTCAAGACCGTGAAGGAGAAGTTTATTCAGATATTCCAGGATCGGGTCGGTCCCGAATATTCTTTCACCGACCTGGGTGCAGAAAAAATGAAGTCGGATGAAGACTTTGCTGTATATGCAGACAGATGGAGGCAGATGGTCTCGCGTGTTCCCGGGCAGATCCTGGAAGAAGAAAAAGTAAAATTGTTGATTTCTAATGCTACTCCGACGTTCTGAAATATTTTGGCAATGAACGACATTTCTAACATGCACCAGCTGTATAACCAGGGCCGATTTATCCAGACCCAATTTAAAGACTCCCCCATCCATTCCTTGTTCGAGGCCCAGAAATCCAAGACCACCCATAAATCCCAGGGCCCAGTTACTGAGGGAGTCCAAGTCAACGAGCAGGTCCAGGCTGTTCAATTCCCTAACCAGCCCGCTTCACCCCGTTTCCAGCAACCCCCACGCAACCCCCAGTTCCCCGCTCCACAAGCTCCCCGACCCACTTTCCAAGCTCCGCAGCACCCGCAACAACCACCGCCACCACCTCAACAGCCGCAACAGCCACCCCAGTACCACAACGTTCCTCCCCCCGTTGGTTATGGACCTGCTCAGCCGGGACCCAAGAGGGTCAACTATCCACCCCTGCCAGAAACCCTCCCCGACATCTTTTCAACTCTAATGTACACTGGTGACATCCAATTGCCTCCGGAACGTCAGAATTGGAATCCGACGGCCAATCAGTCAAGGTATTGTATATATTATCGGCAGCCCAGGCACACGATAGAAAGATGCTTTCAGTATAGAGATTTAGTGTATGATCTGCATGAGGGCCAGAGAATTGATTTGGCCCAAATGCACAAGATAATTGAGGATATTAAAGAGAGAAGATAACAAGCCAGGCCGCAGCAGGCGGCACCCCAGCAACAGTAGTTCCAGCAACCCCTCCAACAACAACAACAACAACCACCGCAGCAGTAGCAACAATAGCAAGACCTCGAGATTCATCAGAATCCCATGCCAGTACATCCGCCCGCTCCTCAGTTGCAACAACAACAACAGCCGCTGGCACCGACTCACGTGAACGCAGTCCACCGCCCAGCCCCTAACTCTAGGTGGTCCTTTGATGATGAGACCCCCGCTCACCTTTTGGCCTTCCACCATACTAATTCCCCCGCTCCTCCTATTCCATGCATCCTTCGACCCATCACTTTTACCACCGCTCCGCCCACTATCCCTTCCCGACCACCTTTTGCGACCGCCACATTCCCTACCATTCCGCTAGTCTTTCCGTCATCACCCGCCATACCCTCCATCATCACCCCTGATGCGGGACGGACACGGGAGACGACACTATTAGGTGCCACCCTCGGACGCTAGATGAAGATGCGACCAGCAGCACACACCAGGGAGACACTAAGACCGACACTACGAGCTCCTAGTGGCAAAACGTCGCTAACAGAAGTGGAAGCTCACTCGTCGTCCCAAGCGAGGGAAAGTGCGGACCGTGCGCGGTTAAGGAACCGGCGGAGGTCAAGGGTAGTCTGACTCAACTTCCGGACTCGGATCGAGTCACGGGACGGGTCACTCTCACTCTCACAGCGGTGACATGGACACACGGGCTAGTACCTACACTCTTGATAGTGGCAAAAGACCGTATACTAGCTAAGCAAATGAACGCCAAGAGGTTCGGACCATTACCTCCACGCACCCGGCGTGGAGAAGACAACCTCGGCCGAATCACGGACTCCCGGTTAAACAATATCACAGCAATACAAAGATTTGACCCACTCCACGCAGGGAGGTAAAAGGTCACATGTGGAGCCCGGGAATCACGCAACTCGGGTTGACGGGCAGCATCTTGATGTCGCCCGGCGGTGCCGAACTTCCCGTTTTCGTGCTTTCCGAACGGCGGGTTCTGTGGGCCCGCGGGGCCCACGGATGGCGCGGTCCTCCAGATCTGCGGGGGTGGGACCCACTATGATGGGGACCCCTGGTGGCGCGCCTCCACGGACGGCGGTCGGCCGGGAACACCGATCGGGGGTCGATCGGTCCCGATTCCCAAGCTTTGAAGTTGCTGCCCACGGATTTTTAGTTGCTGTTTTCAGGTGCGCGCTCCGGCAAAAATGGCCGCTGCGATCAATCCCGACGTCGGATCGGGACGCATGAGCTATCGTTGGAAAACTCTATTCAAATGCTTCAATCTAGACTCAGAGAGATCTGCTGGATCTGGTCGGATCAGAACTTTAATGAATTTACAAGTCCCTATTGTACAGTAACCGAAATCTCAGAGCTGCAGGGCACTTGTCTGAGAATCACCGTTGACCACCTAGTAAAACTCCGATTCAACTCTTGAGATCTTCTTAGGAATTGTAGGGAATCAAACCACGGAACTGGGACTATTTTTGGAATTTGATTTGGAGATGGTGGTGATGTACTATGATTTTTGGGGTGACTGGTGGTCGGATCTGGGAACAGGGGGATAGAACTGTAGATGGGACTAAGAACGATTTTTAGAAAATATGAGATGGACGAACCAAAAATTTAGAAAACGTGTGGATGAAGGGGTGGATGGGTGGAACCTCCAGTAAAATTGGGCAAACCAAAATAAATCAAAACGTGGACCTAAGACATGAAACTCAGGGCGGGGATGAATCTGGACAGAACGCTGGCAGAACTGAAATGAAAGAGTGGACGAAAATCAAAAAAATATGAAACGAGATCTGAATGGTAAACCAAAATTTGTGGGATGTCCTTGACACCTCTGGAACACCCAATAAAATTCCCAGATCTATCTGAGCTCGTGGCTGAGACAGGAAATTCGTGGAGGCTTCTGTGGTACTACGCGGGCAGAACTCCGTTGATGGCGAAGGCGGTGCAGTGGCGGCTCGTGGCGGCGGCGGCGGCGACCGGAACTGATAGGGTGGAGTCTCACCACCAGAAGAAAGCCTTCACAGCTTCAAGGGGGAGAGGGAGAGGAGAAGGGGGCGCACCAAGGCTGGAGCTTCAAGCTTTTTTCCAATTCAAATGGCATTAATTCATGAAAATAGGAAAATACAAGCATATATAGGTCACCCTTCTAATCCATCCTCCACCGTTGGATCCAGGGGTTAGGGATGGATGGCTAGGATGAAGTTTGATCAAAACACAACAAAAATAATAAACAAATGGGGAGGGGGGCGCACCTTGACCAAGGGGGGGACATGGTAGGTGGGTTTGGTTGGAAATGTTGACCATTTTGGTCCCTTGTCCCCCATGTGGACAATTGACTAGTCAAGGCTTCTAGATGTCCACCTTGGATGTTGACCAACCCCACAAGGCTGATATGAACCAATGGGAGGGGGCCTGGGGGTCCCATGGGGCCCAGGGGTCCCATTTTACAAATAAGCCCCTCGTACACTCATAATTGCAAACTGTATAAAATGAAATAAACACACCTTACACACAAATAAAGTCTAATTAAATATGAAAAATGAGGAGGCTCAAGGCGGAGTCTCCAGGCTGTCTCCGAGCCAGATGGACGCTGAGGTGGCTCGAGTCATGCTCCGTGTGCGGTACCGGTGGCTCGACGTGTCGCACCGCTCAACTGCTCGGGTGTCCGCACCAACCCCTCCACTTAACCCTTCACCCATCACCACTCCGCCAGGGCCCGTCAGGCCAACCTCCATCATCCTCACTCCCATTTCTACCCCTTCCACCTACCCCACTAGGCCAAGCGGGGGCCCATCTAGAGCTGTGCTGGCACGACACTGCGCCCTCCGGAGTGGGCGTCCCTTCCACAGAGTTTATCCTTCCTCCGGTGCATCTGCACCCAACCCCCAAGTTCCTTTCCCCACAGCTGAAGCATAAGAAATAGACCCCGTGCCAGGCACGAAGTATGACCTACTACAACACTTGGACCAGATGCCGGCCAAGATATCACTTATGGAGTTGATTAAAAGATCCACGCTACATCAGGACGCCCTCAGGGATTTTTTACAAAAGGTTATTGTTAGCGAGGATGTGGCGGTAGATAGCTTGCCGTCAGTGTTGGCAACAATTACCAGGGGGCCTTCCATTTCATTCTCCGAGTCAGAATTGGCACCCCCAGAGGCACAACAGATGCCACTCTGCATTACCATTTCTGTTGAACCCCCTCCTTGAGTGAATGTCTATTTTGATAGCTTTTGATGATGACCAAACACTATATGTATATATATTGAAGCGGCGGAATCTCGCGATGTGTCCTGAGCGGGCTGTAGATCACCAGAAGATGTTTCTGCAAGAGAAGGGAAACGTATCAGAGGGCCCAGGGGATCTCCCTGGGGTAAAACCCTCCGATGGCTAAGTCAGTAGAGCGATGGTGGAAGCGATAATGGGGGGAGGAGAGAGCTGATGCGCGAGAATCCTCTCCACCAAGGGTGAAGCGAATCGTGCTCAGGAGCTTAGGGTATGTGAATGGCTAGTTCATCTTACCATCTTCCGGAGGGTATCCCTGGCTTAAATAGTGCGTCGCCTTTTAAGAGTCCGGTGAGCTGAGGGCTTCCCGGCGGGAGTTACGTCTTCAGCGGGGGCTTTCATGGCCGGATCGTGGGGGCGTTATCCCCTTGGAGTTCGGCAGCTCCCATGACTCTCCCGCTGGCGGAGGACTCTGAACGGCCGCACCTGCAGATAATCAAGCGGTCTCACCGAGCTACGGGGATGCTAGCTCGTGTCCGAGCGATAGGCATGGCCCGGCGAAGGTGGGGTCGGATAGGTCGGCTGGAGCCTCTTTCTCTCGGTCGGAGAGTGGGCTTTAGACCGGACCTTCCATGCGACCTGACCGTTGTCTCGGGCCCTCCGAGCCTAGAAGGCCGCCGGGGAGAGTTGGTTCCTCGAGTCTTTATTTATTGGGCTTTTCTCCCGAAGTGGGCCCTGTGGGCTATCACTTGGGTGGGCTCGCCCGGTTGGACCTTGTAGGTCTTGTTGGGCTGCCTTTGTGGTGGGCTGCGGAAATCCCCCTCTCCACTTGTCCCCCTCCTACTCCCGAGCCAAGGAGGCTCGGATGAGTAGTTTTTCGAGGCTTTGGACCGGCGTGGCTCAGGTGGGTGGAATTCCGTTGGCGTTATGTAGCCGCTTATAGCGGTCGCCGAGGCCCGTAATGATGATCCTGACGGATTTGAAACGAAGGGGCCCCCCTTTTTCTCGGAGCACGGAACGGCGCGCCGCCACCCTCAGGGGTTTATAGGGGGCGCTGTTCATCGTTCTAGGCTTCCAGGGTTTTAGGCTTTCCTTGCTTCTTGATGCGCCGTGAGAGCACAGCGGAGACGCGGAGCCTTGCGGCGGCGTTTGAAGAGTTGGCGAGGATAACCGCGGAGGCGGTCCGGCAGCTTCCTTCTCCCCCGGAGTCTTCAAGCTCGTACGAGGGATCTTCTCCCGATCCGATGGCGGATCAGAGTCCGGAGCTTGTGCCCGTGAGGCGCGATCCCGTCCCCAACTGTAGCGAGTTGGGAGAAGCGGAGGTGCGGAGGCTGGAGCACCGTTTCCGTCTGCCTTTCCGCTATAGCTTTGCTGCCGCCACTCCATATGAGACGAGTCTGGACGACCGCGATGGGCACATTTGCACCTTTCTTTTGGCCTGGAAGAGTGGATTCGGCTTCCTTTCGATCCTTACGTACTGCAGCTTCTCACTTTTTTCCGGTTGGCGCCTATCCAGTTGGTGGCCAACTCCTATCTTCTTCTTTCTGCCTTTGGGATCTTGTGCCATCAACGCGGCATCTTCCCGTCTCTGGACCTTTTCCACTTCTTCTTCGAGCTGAAGGCACATCCATCGGCTGGGAAAGGTTTTTACTTCATCCAGGCGCGAAGGAACAGGAGCTGCATCTCGCTCGCGGCGAAGGATTCTTCGCACAAGGGGTGGAAGACTCAATTCTTCTGGGTGAAGGCGGTGGCGACGGACGAGATCTGGAGATGCCGGACCTCGCCCAATTTTCACCCGAATCTGCCCCCTCGCCAGGAGGAGTTCCCTCCCCACGTGGAGCAGCAGGCTGCCCGTCTGCTGGAGAATCGCCAATCGACCGAGGAGCTGGTGACGCCGGAGAACATCGAACGGTGTCTTCTCTCGCGGTTGACGTCGTCAGGTACGGCTCTTGAGGCTCTTCTTCTGGGGTGGTAACTCTTTTTCCTCCTCCTGACCGGGGCTTCTTCTTGTTGCAGATGTGAGGCGGGAGCCTCTGGAGGAGGCGGCCGAGGTCATCGATCTGGGAGAAGACTCGGCAGCCGACGAACCTGATGTCTCGGCGGGTCGCGCTCATGCCCGAGATAAGGGCAAGGGGGCGGCCCCCGAGGGGACTTCTCGATCGACCGGCCTGAAGCGCAAGGATCCCCTGGTGGGGAAATTGCGGGAGGCCGCGAAGGCCAGGAAGAGGGCCAGGAAAGCCGGTCTTCCTACCGCCGTCGGGGGCGACTCTGGCTCGGCGGCGCTCCCCTCTCGGGGGCAGGATGGGGCCGACCCTTCTGGGCTGGCTCTCCCATCTGCCGAGCGAGAGGGGGCCGAGGAGACCAGGGGCCCCGCAGAGGGAGGTGATGGGTCGGCTCTCCCCTCTGTAGGGACAGAAGGGGCCGATGCCGGCGTGGCCGGCGCTGGGACCGAGAGTTCGGTCGATGCAGATGGGGGTGTGCCCGCGGGGGCGTCGCAACCCCAAGTGCCGGCAGTTTCTGGTGCCGTTGATCCCGCGGCGCCGGTCGAGGGTGGGGGTTCGCCCGGGGAGGCGTTGCAACCCCAACCGACCGTGGTGCGCGGGGCGGTTAGTTTCGCCGCCACAATAGGGCCTTCTAGCGGGGTGCCCGGGGTGGAGCGGTTCCCTTTGCCGGAAGCTCTGGTCAGGCTTGGTGTCTCGGGTGATCTGTACCGGATCTGCCGGTCGATCGCCGATAGGACGAGGGGAGGAGAAAAGCGCAGCACTCCTGCCGGGGTCCTTGACATCCTGATGGAGGGCGGCCTGGTTATAGCTCGGACAGCGGCCGTGATGGCAGAGGCGCACGCCCGGACGGAGGCGGAGCGGTCGAAGCTCGCCTGGACCCTTGGTGGATGCGAGGGGAAACTGGCCCGGCTCGAGGGGGAGCACGAGGGGCTCCGGCGGGAGTTCCTTGCATTCAGGGAGTTGGCGCGGTCGAGCCGACGGGAAGCCGAGGTACTGGCCGAGCAGCTGACAAGGGCCCAAGAATCGCTCGAGAGGAAGAGCAAACGTCTAGAAGACGAGCGTCAACGTCACATCGAGCTGGATGGCCTCTGGGAGCTTGAGCGCGGCGAGCTGCAGGATCGGGCGGAGGACGCGGAGCGCCTTCGCGCCGAGGCCGAGGCGGACCGAGCCCGGGCGGAGGGTCGGATGACCGAGGCCGAGCGGAGGATGACCGAGCTGGAGGAGCGTCTGGCGAGGGCGGAAGAGCGTGCGGCCGAGGCGGAGCGGGCTCGGGACGGGCAGGTCGAGGCGGAGGCGATCGAGCGCTATAAAGGCTCGGAAGCTTACTCGGCCGACCTGATTGCAGCCGCCCTACCCTACTACGAGGTAGCGCTCCGCCGGGGTGCTCGAAAGGGGTTCAGGCAGGGCTATCGCCGGGCGATGAACTATGCTAATGAGCACCTGGCCGGAGGTGATTTTCCTTATGGCCAGCGTTATGACTCGGACGAGTCAGATTCCAGCTCCTCATCTTCGGCCGGGGAAGCACCGGAGGAGTCGCCCCCTGCGGGGTCACCAGCTCCGGAGGCCTCGGGAGCGCTCGCGACCGGGACAGTTCTCGCACAGGCGAGGTCAGTGTCCGGGCCGGCCGTCGCCGAGGGTACCGGGGGTGACGCGTCCCCTACTGTGGTTCCTGAGCTTCAAAGTGGGCCCGAGGCCTGATGTATTTTATTTTATTTTGCCCCTTCCTCTTTTTGTTCGTCTTCCTTGTTGTAAGAGGCTTTTATGGGAGGCAATAAATAACTTACTTTATTTGATCGCTATCTTTGCTGTGATTTGGTTGGCGTATCGGGGCAGTTGGAAAGTGCCGATATTTTTTGCGCCGTTTTCGCACGTCGATTCGGGAGACTTCTGGCGGGCGTCCTTCCGTATTACCATGCTTTGAAAGTCGAGGTGCTTCGCGAATCCCGCTAGGGCGGGGGGCAAGGATTTTGAGGTGACCTTCCCAGGGAGGTCCTGTAGCGTGTTTTCGAGGGGGGAGTCATTTAAGGCGCGTGGCCTCCCTTGGCCTATAAAAAGGACCGAAGGGTGCTCCTTCTCTCTTAACACTTAGGACTTCCGCCGGCGGTCTGCTCTTATTCCCTCGTCTTCGCTTTGCGTTGCGCCGCCGCGATCGGAGCATGGAGGACCCTTCAGAAGGTGATGCTGCAGACGACGGGGAGCGGCCGGTTCCAGCTGTCCTGGAACATCGGTCGGGTCCCACGGTCGCCGCGCGTGCATGAGACGGGTCCGACGGTCGCCGCGCGGATCGGGAGAGGGCTTCGACGTGCGGGGGCACGCCGTTTGCCTCCTCTTGGCTCCGGCGAGGCTTCCGGGCGGACGCCGAGATGGAGGGTGGACGGGGGAGTTAGGGATGCCGGCCGCCATTCCCCTCCGTGGGAGGGGAGGAGGCGGCTCCAGTCCCTTCCTCACCCCCGTCCGCTGCCTCTTTCTCTCTCTTTTGTTCTTCATTTCTTTCACTCTTCGGGGGCTGCTTGCTTTCTGTTCGCCTCCAAAGAGTTGGCAGTTTGGAAGAAAGGGGACCGTCGCGGCGTGCCCTTTTTCCAGGTTGTTGCCAACTTGGAAGGTAGCCTTCCTTGCGTGAAAGGTGGCCTTCTCCTTGCCGTCCCTCTGTCACCTTTGTCACGGACCACCCGAGCCAACTGGGTCGACCATCTCTTGTCCGAGCCAGTTTCTACGCGAGGCAGAGTCAGTGGCTGGATGCGAGAAGGTCAAGACCGGGTCGACCGGGCGATGGCCGTTTGCTGCGGTGCCAGATGGATTTTCGCTTTTTGTTATGTAATGTATTGGCAGTTGCCTTTCTGATGTACCAACAGTTATCTTGAATGAATGCGAAAGATAAGGGGGTTTATTTTACCCAATTTGTTGATACAGTATTCAGAAATAAAATCTGCGTAGTGTGGTTGCGTTCCATGTCCGGGGAATGGGTTCCCCTTCCATTGTGGCTAACCTGTACGCACCTTTCCCGAGCGTCTCGATCACTCGGTAGGGGCCTTCCCAATTGGGGGATAGCTTGCCCGCCGCCTCTAGTGGTCGAGAGGCTTCTGCCTTCCTGAGGACGAAGTCCCCTGGTCGGAATTGTCTGCCTCGGACCCTGGCGTTGTAGTACCGAGTGAGGCGGCGCTGGTACTCCGTAGCTCGGACGTTCGCGATCTCTCGGAGTTCGTCTGCCAGGTCGAGGTTCTCGAGCAGCTTCTGCTCGTTTGCCTCGGGCAAAAAGCTGATCACTCGGAGAGACGGATTGGCGATTTCCAATGGAACGACGGCTTCGGTGCCATATACCAGTTGAAAAGGGGTCTCACCGGTTGCCGTTCTGGGGGTCGTTCGGTGCGACCATAGTACGCTAGGCAGTTCCTCGAGCCAGCTACCCTTAGCCTTGCCGAGTCTGGTTTTTATGCCCTTCAAGATGGTCTTGTTGGCATTTTCAACCAGCCCGTTGGCCTGAGGGTGGGCGACCGAAGTGAAGTGGTTGCGGATATTTAGGTCGGCACATCTATCTCGGAAGTATCGAGAGTCGAATTGCCGCCCGTTATCGCTCACTATCACTCGGGGGATGCCGAAGCGACAAATGATCGATTTCCATACGAAACCCCAGACGACTGTCTCGGTGATCCTCGCTGTTGCTTCAGCCTCGATCCACTTGGTGAAGTAGTCGATGGCGACGATGATGAACTTCTTCTGGGATTGAGCCGTTGGGAATGGCCCAAGGATGTCGATCCCCCACCGAGCGAAAGGGTAGGGCTCGGTAAGGGTGACAAGTTCCGTGGCCGGCTGGTGGACCAAATGGTCGAACCGCTGGCAACGGTCGCAATGTTGTACGTAAGCCGTGCAGTCGCGCTGGAGGGTCGGCCACCAGTATCCTTGCCTTAGCAGGATTCTGGCCAGCGACCGACCTCCTGAATGTGCTCCGCACAGGCCTCGATGAATCTCCTCAATAGCTTGGCTCGCTTCGTCGGGGCCGAGGCACTTCAGAAGGGGCCCGGAGAACGATCTTCGGTAGAGGGCGTTGTCGAGGATGACGAAGCGCCGAGCTTGGTACTTCATCCGGCGGGCTTCTCGAGAGTCGGAGGGTTCCTGGGAGTCTCGTAGCCAGGATAGGTAGGGGGAGCGCCAGTCGTCGGGAGTGGCCGAGTCAATGGCGAGGAGCTCCGAGTCTATGCTCGGGCGCTCTAGCTCTTCTAGGAGGACCGATCGTGTACCTTCCGGGTCTAGGGAGGAGGCCAGTCGGGAGAGGGCGTCCGCCCGAGAGTTTTGCTCCCGAGCTATTCGGACTACCTCGAACTCCTCGAACTGCTGGGCCAGGCTCCGGACCAACTGGAGGTATTTGATCATAGGTGCCTCCCGAGCTTCGTACTCGCCACTGACCTGGCTTGCGACCAGCTGGGAGTCGGTGTGGATCCTGACTCGCTCAGCCCCCAACCGTCGGGCCATGCGGGCCCCCGAGATAAGGGCCTCGTACTCGGAAGCATTGTTGGACGCCGGAAAGTTGAACTTTAGGGCGTACTGCAACTCTATTCCTTCGGGGGACCTTAGGAGGATCCCTGCGCCGCTGCCGACCGAGTTGGACGATCCATCGACGAACAGCTCCCAGGTTGGCCCGGTTGCTGTCGGAGGCCTGTCCTCGACCGGAACGGTGCTCTCGGCGATGAAGTCGGCGAGCGCTTGCCCCTTGATAGCTGATCGTGGCCGATACGAGATGTCGTATGCCCCGAGCATGATGGCCCATTTGACAAGTCGCCCCGAGGCCTCGGGGTGGGCCAGAATCTTCTTCAGTGGCTCGCCGGTTAGCACGGTGATGGGATGCCCCTGGAAGTAGGGTCGGAGGCGCTTTGCGGAGGTAACCAACGCTAGCACGAGTTTCTCGGTTGCGGGGTACCTCCGCTCGGCCTCGCCAAGCACCTTGCTGGTGTAGTAGACCGGCCTCTCGACTCCCGAGTCATTTCTGACTAGGACCGAGCTGACCGTTGATGGCGTCGCCGAGAGATAGAGCAGCAAAACCTCGCCCGCAACGGGCTTGGAAAGCACCGGGGGTGAAGCTAGGAGCTCTTTGAGCTCGGCGAACGCTGTCTGGCATTCCCCGTCCCATGCGAACGTAGCAGACGCTATTTTAGGCCCCCTCATTAGCTTGAAGAAGGGCAAGCATCGTTCGGCCGCACGGGACAGGAAACGACTGAGAGCGGCGACACGCCCCGTCAGACGCTGGACGTCTTTAATGCACGTGGGCGGGCGCATGTCCAGGATGGCCTGGACCTTGTCAGGGTTTGCTTCGATCCCCCGCTGAGTGACCAGGAAACCCAGGAACTTCCCGGATCTTACTCCAAAGGCACACTTGGCGGGGTTGAGCTTCATGCTGTACTTCATGAGGGTGCCGAAAGTCTCGGTCAGGTCGGTGAGGTGATCGTGAGCCCTCGGGGTCTTGACGAGCATGTCGTCGATGTAGGCTTCGACGTTCCGACCTAACTGTCCCTCGAACATATGGTTGACCAGTCGCTGGTATGTGGCTCCAGCATTCTTCAATCCGAAGGGCATCCGGGTGTAGCAGTACACGCCGTAGTCGGTGATGAAGGCGGTCTTCTCGACATCTTCAGGGTTCATTCGGATCTGATGATAACCCGAATAGGCATCCAGGAAACTGAGTATCTCGTTGCCCGAGGTTGAGTCAACCAGTTGGTCGATGCTCGGTAGCGGATAGCAGTCCTTGGGGGTGGCCTTGTTCAGATCGGTGAAGTCTACGCACATTCGCCACTTGCCGGTGGTCTTCGGCACCAGGACGACGTTGGCTAGCCACGTTGGGTACAGGACCGGTCTGAAAAGACCAGTCTCTTGTCCCTTGGTGACCTGCGCCTTGATGATCGCCTGTTTCTCGGGCGCATGCTTCCTCCTCCGCTGCTGTACGGGTCTCACGGTGGCATCGAGGTTAAGCTTGTGCATCACAGTTTCCTCTGGTATACCAGGGAGTTGATCGTCGGACCAAGCGAAGACCCGGACGTACCCAGAAAGAAACTCCTTGTATTGCTGCTGTTCCTTCGGTGGTAGGTCGGAACCGATCCTCACTCCAAGGGCCGGGTCGTCGTTCAGGAATACCGTTAATAATTCGCCACCGGGCTCGGTGGTCACGGTTTTTCCTTCGACTCCCCTGGGGCCCTTATCCTTCCCGTCCGGCCTTGAGGCTTCCACCGAGATATTGTAGCACCTTCTAGCCGTGGCCTGGTTACCTCGGACTTCCCCCAACCCGTTTTTGGTGGGAAACTTCATTTTTTGGTGATAGGTAGATGGTACGGCCTTTATTCGGCTGAGAATTTTTCGGCCGAAAATGGCGTTGTACGCTATCATACCTTTAATCACTATGAAGTCCACTATGACCGTAACGGTTTTGGGTGGGGTGCCGATAGTGACCGGCAGGCTTAGGGCTCCCTCGGGGTAGGTGGCCAGGCCATTAAACCCGCACAGGGGTGTTCGGATCGGGCGGAGCTTGGATGGGTCTTCCCCCATCTTGAGAAAACAGTCATAAGATAATACATCGGGGGCGCTCCCATTATCAACCAAAATCCTGTCTACATTGCAGTGATTTATCGTGGCCGAGATAACGAGGGCATCGTCATGCGGGGTGCTCAGCCCTTCCAGGTCTTGGTCGGAGAAGACTATGACCTGGGGCTCCATTGGCGGGCCTTTGGGGGGCTCTAAGGCTCGGCTGGCCCGCTCGGCATGACGTTTCCTTCCTCGGCTGGTGTCGCCTCCCGATGCCGCTCCTCCGGAGATGACGTTGATGTGGACCCCTCGGGGGGCGTTGTCGATCTCCTCTGCGGCGTCTCGGTCTTCTTTGTGCCCGGTTGTGAACCGGGCTAGATGCCCCAGACGGATGAGGCGCTCGATCTCGTCTTGGAGCTGATGGCAATCTCCGGTGTGGTGCCCGTGGTCGCCGTGGAACAGGCAATGCCTGTCCCGCTTGCGGTTCTTCGACCTCATCGGCTCGGGCTGGCGGAGAAGTCCCGAGTCTTTGATGTCTTCATAGATCTCGTAGACTGGTGCGGTCAAGGGGGTATACCGCTCGTACTTTCTCTTGCGCTCTCCTTCTCGATCGCGCTTCTTACTCGAGCCAGGATTTGGCTCGGAGGTCCGCTTTTTGTCCCCCTCCCGACCCGAGCCGGTTGTGTCTCGGCAGGCGCTGAGTACTTCTTCGCACTCGGCGTGGCGCAGTGCCAGAGTCACTAGCTCGGCAAGGGTCGAGGGAGGGTGGAGGACAAGCTCGCGGCGGAGATTCTCGTCCCGGGTGCCCCCGGTCAGTGCGGTTGTGGCTGAGGCCACATCCAGGCGGGGGATCCTAAGGGCTTCCGATTTAAATCGGTGGACGTAAGTCCGGAGCCTCTCCCCTTGCGCCTGTTTGAGAGCCAGGAGCCCCGCTACTGACCTTGGGGGGGCGCTACCGGCGAAGCTCTCCTTGAAAATTCGCCCGAATTGCCTGAAGTCTCGGATGGACCCCGGGGCGAGGGCTCGGAACCATGCCTGAGCGCCCTGGACCAGGGTGGCCGCGAAGGCTCGGCATTTGATGGGATCCGGCGTTCCATGCAGGGTCACCAGGGCGTCGAAGCTGTCGTAGTGGTCGGCTGGGTCGCCCTGGCCGTCGTAGAGCTTGAAGGTTGGGATGGAGGCTCTAGGAGAGACCTCTGCCTTCAAGATGTACTCGGAGAAAGGGGATTTCTCCTCGTCCTCCGGGAAAGAGGTCTTCTGCAGGGCGCGGAGAGCGCGCTCTTGCTCTGCGAACCGTCTTTCAAAATCTCGTAGCCGGAGGGACAGTTCCGGCTGTGGCCGCGCCGTGGGGCTGGGGGGGGGGGGCGTGGCGATCTCCCGGAGCACTGGTGCCCGGGCGCGGCGGCCTCGCCCCCTGCTTCCCTCTCCTCGACGTGGAGGAAGCCTCTTGCTCCGCAGGCGGAGCTTGCGAGGGTCCTCCGACGTCGTTGCGGAGGAGCTGTCGGCCGCGGAGGGTGAAGCGGCCTCCAGCGGTGTGCTGCGTTGCACTCCTTCGAGGGGGACTTCCTGACGGGGCACGGGACCTCGGGTCCCGGGCCGCCTGGGCCCTCATGAGCTCCATGAGGACGTCCATCTTCTCGTTGAGGGCTTGGAAGGCGTTGGCGCCACCGTCGAGGGGTGCCCCTGTCTCCGCCGGGGGGGGTGGTGGTCCGTTAGTGGGGACGCTGGCGTTGGAGGGGGGGCTCTGCGAGACCCTAGGGGGGACGCCTCCCGCTGCTGCCACAGCCTTACCTGCCCCGCCGGCGGATCTCCTCCCTGAGCTTTTTCTCACCATCTTGACTCTTCGTGCGTTTCCCACAGACGGCGCCAGATGAAGAGGCGGAATCTCGCGCTGTGTCCTGAGCGGGCTGTAGATCACCAGAAGATGTTTCTGCAAGAGAAGGGAAACGTATCAGAGGGCCCAGGGGATCTCCCTGGGGTAAAACCCTCCGATGGCTAAGTCAGTAGAGCGATGGTGGAAGCGATAATGGGGGGAGGAGAGAGCTGATGCGCGAGAATCCTCTCCACCAAGGGTGAAGCGAATCGTGCTCAGGAGCTTAGGGTATGTGAATGGCTAGTTCATCTTACCATCTTCCGGAGGGTATCCCTGGCTTAAATAGTGCGTCGCCTTTTAAGAGTCCGATGAGCTGAGGGCTTCCCGGCGGGAGTTACGTCTTCAGCGGGGGCTTTCATGGCCGGATCGTGGGGGCGTTATCCCCTTGGAGTTCGGCAGCTCCCATGACTCTTCCGCTGGCGGAGGACTCTGAACGGCCGCACCTGCAGATAATCAAGCGGTCTCACCGAGCTACGGGGATGCAAGCTCGTGTCCGAGCGATAGGCATGGCCCGGCGAAGGTGGGGTCGGACAGGTCGGCTGGAGCCTCTTTCTCTCGGTCGGAGAGTGGGCTTTAGACCGGACCTTTCATGCGACCTGACCGTTGTCTCGGGCCCTCCGAGCCTAGAAGGCCGCCGGGGAGAGTTGGTTCCTCGAGTCTTTATTTATTGGGCTTTTCTCCCGAAGTGGGCCCTGTGGGCTATCACTTGGGTGGGCTCGCCCGGTTGGACCTTGTAGGTCTTGTTGGGCTGCCTTTGTGGTGGGCTGCGGAAATCCCCCTCTCCATATATATATATTGTCTTTGAAATGTTCTAGCATCTAAAGTCTTGCAAAGCTTAACTTCCAATTGAGGACTTGAAGCTAAGAAGGTTAAAGAACAATCTCAACGAGTAAGCCTCTTAAACTCAAATTGCAAGGCTACATCTAATTTCCAATTATGTTTTTGCAGGGCAAAGAACGTGCCTAAACACTTGAGGAGCTCAAGGATGGTCGGTGAGATCCACTTCAACTTATTGGCCCTTGAACTTATGGTTTGATGTTCATTATTTTTGATCTCAAGGATCATATTGGTTTGGGTACCTATCCATGTCTTAACAACATTCCCTTTGATGTTTTAAAACCCAACATGGACCCCCTAGCTTGTTACATGGACTTGGAGTATTTTTTTTCTACTTGCTAGAAGTCCAGGGACAAGGGTCGACCCCATGGGTCGACCCCTGGTAGCTTGTTTTTAACTCCCCCCAGGTCCTTTCACCATAACTGCAAGGGTCGACCCATTCACGCCAGGGTCGACCCCAAGGGTGGACCCCTGTGAGTTATTTTTTTAACCCGCACAGAAGGGGGACGAGGGTCGACCCCATGGGTCGACCCATTGAATCTGGCTCTTGAAAACCCCACGAGGGTTGACCCCAGGGGTCGACCCTTTCTGGTCTGGGGCGGCGGCGTCAAATTCGACCTTCGTGTAGGCGCGCCAAAAGTCTTCCAAGTCCGGTCCAATTGTCCCAAATCACTCCAGGATATGTGGATCTGGTCCCTAAGCTATCTTTTGACCATCCAAATCATATAAAACATCTTTTTGGGTTGTAAACCTAAGGGAAATTCGGAGAGATCTAAAGTGTGTTATTGTTCTAACCTTTGTAAGTGCAGGTTCGCAGCAGCAGCTCCAAGGACTTCTTCCACCTTATTCTGAACCTGAAAGTGAAGGGAAGAAGCTTGAATCAAGCCTCTACATCATCCCCAACAGCAAGCTACGTTGGATATCAAAGCTGCAACCGTATTTGTGCGTCATAGTCTCATTCTTCCTCAAGGATCGATCTTCCTCCTACTGAAGCACCAAACTACGTTCGGAGAAGCAAAAGGGGGAGCTCCAACCACAATAAATCATTCATCACTCTTTATTTTCAGAATCATTTAGTTTGAACTTGAGCATATGTTGTATAAACTTGAATTAGATACTTGTGTGTGGTGTTCATGTTCGAAAACATGAACGTGTGCGTATTTGTGTGTGGCAGCCCAAATCGGGTGCCATGTGTGTGTGTTTGCTGTTTTACACTACGTGTGTGTGTGGCTCACTTCATAGTGAAGTCTTAATCCTCACTGTGAGGGGTGGACGTAGGGGACACTTTGGTGTACCCGAACCACCTAAAAACTCTGTGTGTTGCTTGTGGTTTGTTTTTCCAGATTCACTGTCGAGTGGGCTTCACGATGAGTTGAGCATACACCACTTTCTTAACCAAACACATACCCTTATTTACACGCACTCACAAGTGTGATCATGTTTGTGTGAGGCCAAGTGCTTGTGTGTTAATTAACATTATTTTCACTTGGAAGAAATTTTTAATTGGTCAATCAATTCACCCCTCCCCTCTTGATTTCCCCCGTTCGGGACTCAACAATTGGTATCAGAGCATTGGTCTCTATTTTACTCGACCACACGGTCGTAGAGTAGATCCCTTTATATGGCAAACAAGGGGATGATGCCCGAAGGGCATTCGATCCAAAGACCCCCGTTCTTTGATGGATCAAATTACCCTTATTGGAAAAATAGAATGTATGTCTTTCTACGTGCCCAAGACTATGACGTGTGGCGCGTCATTAGCAAGGGTCTGTATACTCTGTCTCAAAATGAGGATGAGTGGGATGATGAGGATATAAAGAAGTGTTCAGCAAACTTTAAAGCTATGAATATAATACAGTGTGCCATTCATCCTAATGAATACTCATGTATTTCCATGTGTTCTTCTGCGCAAGAGATGTGGAACAAGCTGTGGTTGATCTATGAAGGAACATCGGAAGTAAAGGAAACCAAGGCGAATCTATTAGTCCGGGATTATGAGTTGTTTATAATGAAACCAGAGGAGTCCATTTCTGATATATTTGCAAGATTGATGGAAATAACAAATGGACTAAAGGGTCTAGGTAAGGAATATTTAGATAAGGAACTCGTCAGAAAAGTTTTGAGATCCCTGTCATCACAATGGCACACAAAGGCCACTGTAATTGAGGACTCAAAGGATCTCAGCACCTTGAAATTGGACGAGTTAATTGGCTCCTTGATGACTTATGAAATCAACATCAAAAGGAGCGAGGAGGATCACAAGAAGAAGAAGGTAGTCACACCATTGGCCCTAAAGGTGAACCCACAAGAATCAGAGGGCAGTGACAATGATTCCACCGGTAACATCGAAGATGAGGAGCTGGTTGCCATGATCACAAGAAGAGCAAGAAGATTCGTCAAAGGAACAAGAAAGTTCGGTGGCCAATTCAGAAAATGACCAAGGAAGCAAGGTCCGAACAGAGGTGAAAGTAGCAAGAAGGAAGAAGTTATTTGCTACGAATGCAAGAAACCCAGTCATATGCGGGGTGAGTGCCCCGATCTGATGAAAAAGTTCAAGAAAGGAAAGTTCAAGAAGCCAAAGGCCACGGTGGCCACATGGAGTGATGAAGATGAGGAAGAGTCGGCTAATGAAGATGAACTGGATGAGCTAGTTCAGAATTTATGTTTCATGGCAAATGAAGATGACGCCAATGAGGTAAATTCTGAAACCGAATCTCTTACATGTGAACAATGGCAGATTACTTATGAGTCTTTGTATGAAAAATGCAAAAAATTCAGATTTGAAAATAAAAATCTGAAAAAGAAAATTGATCATCTTGTGCATGCTGCAAAGTCTTGTGAGAATTGTCATGTTTTAAAATCTGAGTCTGAAAAGTTGAAACATGAAAATGAAATTCTTGTGTCTAAGGTTGAGCTATTTGAAGATGAGCGTTCATGCATGCGAGAGGACCAAGCCACCTTTACCAAAATGCATGAAGACTTAAAAAGAAATTTAGAACAACAAAAGTTGGAAAGAAATGCATGCATTCAAGCCAAAGAAATGGCTGAAAACAAGATTCAATCACTAAAGCATGAAGTCAATGAGTTAAGGGATGCTATTGCCATTCTTGAAAAAGGAAAAACATTACAATCTGAAACACATTCAACTCATGTGTCTCCCAGAAGTTCATCTCCATCCTCGTCAAAAACACATGTGCATAATTCTTTCTTGAATGTAGGAAGGAGAAGAAACAGGGATAGAGCCATTACATGCTTTTATTGTGGAAGGTTAGGCCATGACATGTATGATTGCAGAATTCTGAAATTTGATGATGAAAGGTTTGATAGAATGAGAAATATATCATACACATCTCATGTCTCTAACCATCGTGGACCCAAGCTTGCTTGGGTACCAAAATCCGCATAAGTACTCGTGTTGTGCTTGCAGATCTGCTTGAGAGCCCAAAGGAATAAATGGTACTTGGATAGCGGATGCTCTCGGCACATGACGGGAAATAAAGATTTGTTTGCGGCCCTACATGAAAAGAATGGTGGGACAGTAGCATTTGGTGGTAAGGACAAAGGTAAAATTATCGGACAAGGTAAGATAGGTAAGAATCAAAATCATGCCATTGAGAATGTCTTGCTAGTGAACGGGTTGCACCACAATCTTCTAAGCATAAGTCAATTGTGTGACAAAGGATGCAAAGTGATTTTTGATTCTAACCACTGCACTGTTGTAAATAAAAATACTCATGAGATAAAATTAATTGGTTTTAGGCATAACAATGTATATATGATTGATTTGGATGATGCCTCTCATGAGAACTTGTGTTTGGTTGCAAGGAATAATGATGATGCTTGGCTTTGGCATCACCGACTTAGGCATGCTAGTTTTAATGTTTTGCTAAAACTGTCTCGAAATGATTTGGTAGTTGGTTTGCCTCAGCTGAAGGTTATTGATGAAGGAGTATGTGGGGCGTGCAGCATGGGTAAGCAAACAAGGATATCATTCAAGTGCAAGAATGATGTAACTACATCAAGGCCCCTTGAGTTAATCCATATTGCCTTTTTTGGACCAAGCAGAACACATAGCTTGGGTGGTAAATTGTATAGCTTTATCATTGTGCATGATTATTCAAGATTTTGTTGGGTTTACTTCCTTTCACATAAAAATGATGCCCTGACAAAGTTTGAAGTATTTTGCAGGGTAGTTCAAAATGAAAAGGGGCGCTGCATCAAAGCCGTGCGGAGCAATCACGATAAGGAATTTGATAATCATGAGTTCAACAACTTTTGCAGGGCCCAAGGCTATACGCATGACTTCTCCGCACCAAGAACCCCCGAACAAAATGGTGTTGTTGAAAGGAAAAATAGGATGCTAATTGAGATGGCAAGAACCATGCAAAATGAGAACAACTTGCCGAGGTACTTTTGGGCTGAAGCAGTGAACACTGCTTGCTACATTGTCAATCGTGCCATGGTAAGACCATTGTTGAAGAAAATCCCCTATGAGATATACCGAGGTAAGAAGCCAAACATCTCTTATTTTAGACTGTTCGGTTCTGTTTGTTACATTCACAACAATGGTATGGTGGACCTGGCTAAATTTGACCCCAAAAGTGGCAAAGGTATATTTCTTGGATACTCTCTTAGCTCAAGAGATTATCGAGTGTATAACTTGAGAACTCTTGTAGTTGAGGAAAGCCCCCATGTCATTGTTGATGAATCATCTTCCAAAAGCACTAATGAAAAATCTATTTTGCAGGACGATGAATTGAATGACCGTGATATCAGGATGATGGAAGGAAAAACTGAAAAACAAGAAGTAAAAGAACCATAAGAAGATGATGCAAATCTGGAACATTAGTTACCAAGGCAATGAACATTTGCTAAGGACCATCAGCCGGAGAATGTGATGGGCAATGTTGATGAAGGTATAAGAACACGAGCCTCCTTCAGGGAAGTTGAAAATACAGATTACATAGCCCTACTCTCTCAGTTTGAACCTCGCTCCATAGAAGAGGCCTTGAAAGATGAGTCATGGATTATGGCTATGCAAGAAGAACTACATCAGTTCCAAAGGAACAAAGTGTGGTTCCTCGTGCCATGTCCTAAACCACTCGATGATCAGAACAAAGTGGGTCTTTCGTAACAAAATAAACGATCAAGGAGTGGTAACTAGGAACAAGGCCAGGCTAGTAGCTAAAGGCTATAGCCAAGAGCTTGGGATTGACTTTGATGAGTTTTTTGCTCCCGTAGCAAGACTTGAGGCAGTGAGAGTTTTATTAGTATTTACATGTTGTAACAACATTAAACTATTTCAAATGGATGTTGAGAGTGCATTTTTGAATGGCTATATCCAGGAGGACGTGTATGTGGAGCAACCACCGGGGTTTGAAGACACAAAGCATCCAGACCATGTGTACAAGCTAGACAAAGCACTCTACGGTCTGAAACAAGCACCTCGAGCGTGGTATGAACGGTTAAGTTATTTCTTTGTTCAAACTGGATTCAAATGAGGTAATGTTGATCAAACTATTTTCACAAAATTGGATGTTAAAGAAATCCTAATTGTTCAAGTGTATGTAGATGATATCATTTTTGGCTCCACTAAAGATGCCTTAAGCAAAGACTTTGCAAAGTTGATGCAAAGTGAATTTGAAATGAGTCTTATGGGAGAGCTAACATTCTTCTTGGGATTGCAGGTCACACAAACGGTTGATGGTTTGTTTATACATCAAAAGAAATATGCTATGGAGTTGCTGAAGAAATTCAATTTGACATCAACCAAATCACAACCAACTCCCATGTCCACTTCAATAAAGATTGATCAAGATGAAAAAGGTAAATCTGTGGACCAAAAACTCTTTAGAAGCATGATAGGCTCATTGTTGTACTTAACTGCTAGCCGGCCCAACATACAATTTGTTGTATGCTTATGTGCGAGATTTCAGTCCAATCCGAAAGAATCACACATGTCGGCCGTGAAATGGATTTTCAGATATATTGCTGGTTCAGTCAATTTGGGATTATGGTTTCCGCGTAATTCGAGCATTGATTTGGTAGCTTATTCCGACGCTGATTAGACGGGCTGTAAAGTGGATCGAAAAGGCACCATCGGGTATTGCCAGTTTCTTGGGGGATGCGTGGTCTCATGGGCCTCCAAGAAACAAAACTCAGTGGCATTATCAATGGCCGAAGCCGAGTATGTGGCTGTAGGTAGTTGTGTTGCCCAGGTGCTATGGATCCAACAACAATTGATTGACTATGGCATTTCCTTCAAAAACACCTCAATTCTTTGTGATAACACTTCAGCCATAAATCTGTCAAAGAATCCTGTCCACCACTCTCGCACGAAGCATATTGAAATTAGACATCATTCCCTTAGGGATCATGTAAGCAAGGGTGATGTGGAAATCAGGTTCATTGAAACAGACCAACAAGTTGCCGACATATTCACCAAACCTCTTAGTGAAGACAAATTCACAATATTCAGGAGAGAATTAGGGGTTTGTAGGATAGACGGGTATGAATCTTGATCATTTGCACAACTGTGTGTATATGCCATTGCATTGCATGCATTTGCATTAGTTAGGTGCATAATTGATTTTCTTTGACATGCATGTGCATTATATTGCCTGAAAAACAAAAAGAAAAAATATTGTGTGAAAAACCTTGTGGTGTGTATTGCATTACATCTATTTATATTTAAACACACATTTTTGTCAGTTCTATGGCCGATATTACCTTGAATATACTCAAATGCCAATTAGGGAGCAAAACCATTCAAAATCTGAAATCCGGAGTATTGGTTGAGAAACATCACGTATGATCTTCAATTTTCTTAAACAACTCCCCAATTGATTTCAACCCTTAAACAAATCAATTTTCCTTGTTTCCAACATGAATTTATCATTGGGGACTAGAGTCGAACCTTGTTGATCTTCCATTTCACTTCAGTCACAATCTTTATTATCAAATTCAACGGAAGGGTCGACCCTCGCGGACCTGAACTGAAGGGTCGACCCTCGCGGACCTGAACTGAAGGGTCGACCCTCGCGGATCCGATATCTGGCTGGGGCCGGGGTTACGGGGGTCAACCCGTTACGGTCGGGCGGCTCTAGCCGCGTCCGAACCGCCTTTCAAGTGGGTGGAAACCCTATGTTTCCCCCTTCCCATCTCTTAAAACCCCTCAAGCCCCCTTCTAACCCTATCCACCACCTCTTGCAAGCTCATAAATCATCTCTTGGCACCCAAAAATGCTCCAAGCCCTAGCCGCGGATTCCTCCGATGGCATCCCGCGGATTCATCCTTGCGACGGTTCAAGGCATCGTTCTTGTTTCCAATCCGTTTGAGGTATGTTCTTGGTGTGTGGAGGATCTTTTATTCCATGCATTAGCCTTCCATCCTTGTTAAACCATCAAGATCTACAACCTCATCAAGCGGTTCTTTCGATTTATGTTCTAGATGGCCCCAAGGAGGCATCCTTCTCAAAGAGGAGAAGCATCGAGCTCGGCAAGAGAGCGCTGATCTAAACTGATGTGACACGACCTAAGGGTGTAATGGTATCAACCAAATGAACCTCGGACCTAGACTTGCAAGCCCACTTACAAATTGGTGGACTCGATGTTGGCGGACCGATATCGCAGCACAACCCTTTCCCCGTGGTGACTAAGTGATGGTAGGGTGGATTCGAGAGCCTAAACCACGCTGGTTGGGGTGATGACTTGGCCAATGAGTTCCCCTCCCTTGGATTGGAGCACCCACATCAGTGGGGCGGACGCCGTGCCTTGAGGGCACGGGGATCTCTCCTCACTCAATCCGCGGTGGCCACTCGTGATCGGGATCACGGGACCGGGCACTCTCTTCCTCGCCGGCTGAACTTAGAAATGATACTAATTAAACACAAATATCCAGGGACGGTTCAACATATACCAGACCGGTGTGAGGACACCGGCCCCGAGTCGGAGTCGTGGGCGAGCGGGGAAGCATGTGTTCCCCACACGCCGCGCCGGTGAAGCTTCGAACCTGAAATTTTAGATTACATGCACTACGCCCCTTGCAAGGGGGTTGGACTAGGGGTGGGGGTTCGTATTACAACCAAAATATACCTCCACGCAAGGAGGGGCGTTCAGCCGGCCAGGCGGGGAAGGGGAAATGCGAACTAAGAGCCACTTGAAAGAACATTGTCGGATCAGCCCGCCCTCTGGAACAGTGGACAGACGGCTGATGATGCTGTCACAATGGCCACTCAAGAATTTTGCTGAAGGCGGGACCAGTGGGGATTTCTTTGTAACTGGAGCGGGATGATTCCAGAATTTTGTTGATTTCTTCGGGCACCGCTGCTGGTCGGGGTAGAGAATTGAACAGAGTGGCAGACCCTTGGTTCTGACAGCTTCAGGTTCCCAACAGCAGTAAAAAGAGGGTGCCACGATCGCTCCCGAGCTCAAAATCAGGTGCCTCTAGAGTCGTTGGAACCGATGATGAGTCCTCTTCAAAGCAAGACCTATGGGGATGCCAACTGTTATCGAGGTCGGCCGGTAGACTCTGAACACTGAGGGAGGGTCGGTGCAGACTGAGTGGAATCAGAACCGCGTACCCGGGGAAGAAAATTGATAACTTTCAGGTCCGGTCGCCAAACTGGGCTCTGCTTCTTGGAGATGATAGAAGACTCGTAGTCGAAGATTTTTGAAGCAGAACTCTCATTCAGATTCCCAGTAGGATTGCCGCAGTCGAGCTTCCACTCAGGTTCTGGTTTCCTGCCAGAGATGCTTTGCGCAGTCGAGGGAGAACTGCTCTCCCGGGTAGCACGGTGCTCAGACGATGACAAAACCACCGCCGTTGCGAAGAAGACTGGCAGACTCTTCTGGAAATGCCTCTTGTCCTTTCAAGGGCACCGGGATGAAGACGTGGCCGGCTCTGCAAGATGCTGCTTCTCTGCAGGACTCTCAGATGTGGACAGGTTTGCCGGTGCAGCTTCAGATTAACATGAGATGGTGATGGTAGGCTGTGGGGGCGACCCCAGGCTATTAGGGGTTCTAGAAGGGGGCAAACCAAGGTGAGGGAGGGGGAGAATGGGGACTGGAAGGGGGTCTAGCAGGTGCTGGGAGGGAGAGCTGCGAATTTGGTGTTGGGGAGATCTCTCTCTCTCTTGGGGAGTCTAGGGCATGGGGGAGGAGAGAGTGGAGGGAAACTATTCAAACTTCTCTAGGGAGTTGGGAGATTGTGTGGGGAAGGGAGGAGATGGTGTTGGGGAGAGGGAGATTGTGTTGGGAAGGACAAGATGCTCCTAGGGAAGGAGGGGGGGTAGGTGGTAGTTGGGGAGGTGGTAGTGAATGCACTTAGGGAAGTGGAGAGGTGGTTGGGGGGTGGCTTAGGTGGATGGGCTAGGGTTGATGTGGAGGGTGAGGTGGAGGAGAGAGAAAAAATTTGAAATTGGGTGTGGAGGAGAGAGAAAGGGGAGTGGAAGAGAGAGATTAAGAGAGGGATGGGTGGGATTCCCTCCCTAAGGCTTCTCACCTCACTAATGGATTCACTCCACAATAAATCTGAAGTTAGAACTCACAAAATGGCAAATTTTCATTCATTCATTCATTCATTACTCAAAATGAGGGGAATGGGGTCCTATATATAGGCAACCCACATTTTACAAAAAGCTCTTGACTCTTGACACAATGACAAAGAACCAAAAAGAGGAGGGGCACCCATGGGCCTAGCCCAAAGAATTGGGCCCAATGACTTAATCAAACTAACTTAATGACACACAAACTTAGGGAAATAACAAAAGACCTAGGGACATGACTCAAATAAAAAGAAGATTATATAATTATGACTCAAAGAAAATATGAAAATTACATGAACTGAATCAGGAAAATGTGACGGACATAATGGAACCATGCTGGTGAACAACCGGGAAATATGAAGGGTGAGAGATGCCCCCATCATAGTCCCGGAGTGTGAAGAGCTCGACTCCATCGAGTAAGAGTCCTTCCTAGCTCCCCCATGTGTCCACCATCGTGGCCGGCCCTTCCACCTCACAAGATACTACTGGATTGCCCTACTCCTGATGGTGTCATTATGTTCAACTAGTATCAAATCTTTGTGCTCATGTCGGGCTCCCAAGGTTAGAAGTGGATTCTCATTGGTGGGGTCACTCTTAAATGGGGGTATGGGCTCAATATCCTCGCTAGGTGCCACCGCGGGGCTCTTGCAGGGCACAAGGTCCACCACACTACAATGAGGGTTGACCCCATATTCCTTCAGAAGGACCAACTCATTGGCATTTATGCTCAATCGTCCCAAGACTTTAAAGGGTCCAGTCTCTCGATCCCTGAGCGTAGAGGCGACTCTAGGGAAGAGCCTCTTCATCCTGACCATCAGATAGTCACCCTCTTGGAAGTCTTGGTTTCTTTTGCAGGTATCGATTCGCCTTTGACAAATCCTATTGCCTTTGATGATGGGCTTGCAAGTATGCAATCCTGAGGCATAGTTGGTGAATGCTAGCACTCTATTGGATGTTGGGGGTCCCGGTCACCCAAATGTGGACCTAGCATGTCTAGACTCCCTATGAAGGTTAGTGAGGATAGGAGGGCCTGGACCTCCAAATGTAACTCTATCATGCAAAGGGGTGACAAATACCGGGAGACCCGGACATCCAAGAATGCACCTATCATGCTTAAGACTCATGATGAATGAAGGTGGACCATTACATCCGAAAATGGTCCATTCATGCTTCCTACTTGACATGTGGGCGATGTGAATGAATGGACCCATCTTATGAATCATGCCAAGTGATGTATTGTGCCAAGACTTATGCATTCCTATCCCAAAGATGACTTCCATGTGTATGGGTGTGGGATGGCCTTTGAACTTCCATGTGAAAGGGTCAAAAGGATCTAGGAAGGTGGGCATTATGGAGAGGGGCTCTTCCTTGCTTACTAGGCATATGTTGTCTATGGCGATGGTTCCCTATGTGTGGCCCGAGTCTTGGAAGAGGTGATCTTGGTCCAACATGGTTGGTTGGGGTAGGGAAAGGTGAGTTGTGGGTAAGGTGGGTGTGTCACATGGATAACTAGGCTCCCATTGGAAGGGATCAAAGGGGTCATGGACTGGGTTTCCTAGAGGAAGGAACTCAATGTCCACATGGTCTACGCACGGTGGGTCATCCTTCCCCAAGGTAATTGGACCAAGGTCTTTAGTGGGCCAGTCGATCAAGGTACTTGGGATCTTAATGGGAGTGGAGTCGACCATGATGGGTTCTTCATCCATGGGGAGAATGAGAAGGAGGTCACTAGTGTAGCAACTAATAGTGAAGACTGAGGTGATAGAACCATCACTTGGGTGGATGAGACTAAGTCTTCTTGGGTGGGCCGCTCCTATGGTCAATAAGCAAGTCAACTTTAGTTGCCATTCTAAACCCTTAAGGAGATCATCCCAACCATTTACCTCATAGTAGGATTGGAATGCGGTGTGGTAGGAGTTAACATGTGCTAATTGGAAAGGGTGCTCCATGCTTGGGGTTTGAAAGTACAAGGCATGAGGGATGGGATTTTGCTTGAGCCATTTGATGATGAGTTCTCCTATGGTCACCACCTTTTGGGTGAGATTGAGTGGTTTGGGGAGGTATGTGTTTGTTTGGACGAGGATGAGTTCATGTCCTTCTTCCTTATTGCTAAGAGTATGGATTTCCTTAAAGGTGGGGAAGGGCTTTGGGTTGGTGTCCAATCCCGGGGATTTGGTCTTGTGGGCCGGGTTCTCCTCATGTTCACTCATGACCTCATTCATTCTTTGAAGTGGGTTGAGAGGGCATGGTGGCCGGGTATGGGACTCTGGTGGGTGAGGGAACAAAAGGTTGTTGAAACCATAGGCTCCCGGGAGATGTGGGGGATGAACTAGGCAAGACCAACGCAATGGGTGGAAGGTGGTATTCCGTTCATCAAGCCATTATTTCCCTAGGATTATGCAAGGGCCTTCCAAAGTACCAATTTGACACAATGCTCCATCAAAGTATTTGGTCTCTTCAAACCATTTATCGAATTCAACAAAGACTTGGTCTCCATTGTGCACAATTTATCCAGTCGTAGAGAGGATGGCTACAATTTCGGCGGATACCCAATTATCTTCTACTATGTCGATGAAGTCAATTTCTGTGGGGCTCCCATTAGGTAGGTATGCTTGGGATATGATGGGAATTGGGACCTTTTGGTCCGTAGACTTAATGACAATGGGAGGTGGATAATGCATGGAACGATCCAATGAGAACTCTAATCCAAGCGTGCCCATGGACTTGACTTGTGAGAACAAGTCAATGACTTGCTCTGATACCAACTGATGTGACACGACCTAAGGGTGCAATGGTATCAACCAAATGAACCTCGGACCTAGACTTGCAAGCCCACTTACAAATTGGCTGACTCGATGTTGGCGGATCGATATCGCAGCACAACCCTTTCCCCGTGGTGACTAAGTGATGGTAGGGTGGATTCGAGAGCCTAAACCACGCTGGTTGGGGTGATGACTTGGCCAATGAGTTCCCCTCCCTTGGATTGGAGCACCCACATCAGTGGGGCAGACGCCGTGCCTTGAGGGCACGGGGATCTCTCCTCACTCAATCCGCGGTGGCCACTCGTGATCGGGATCATGGGACCGGGCACTCTCTTCCTCGCCGGCTGAACTTAGAAATGATACTAATTAAACACAAATATCTAGGGAGGGTTCAGCATATACCTGACCGGTGTGAGGACACCGGCCCCGAGTCAGAGACGTGGGCGAGCGGGGAAGCGTGTGTTCCCCACACGCCGCGCCGGTGAAGCTTCGAACCTGAAATTTCAGATTACATGCACTACGCCCCTTGCAAGGGGGTTGGACTAGGGGTGGGGGTTCGTATTACAACCAAAATATACCTCCATGTAGGGAGGGGCGTTCAGCCGGCCAGGCGGGGAAGGGGAAATGCGAACTAAGAGCCACTTGAAAGAACATTGTCAGATCAGCCCGCCCTCTGGAACAGTGGACAGACGGCTGATGATGCTGTCACAGCGGCCACTCAAGAATTTTACTGAAGGCGGGACCAGTGGGGATTTCTTTGTAACTGGAGCGGGATGATTCCAGAATTTTGTTGATTTCTTCGGGCACCGCTGCTGGTCGGGGTAGAGAATTGAACAGAGTGGCAGACCCTCGGTTCTGACAGCTTCAGGTTCCCAACAGCAGGAAAAAGAGGGTGCCACGATCGCTCTCGAGCTCAAAATCAGGTGCCTCTTGAGTCTTTGGAACCGTTGACGAGTCCTCTTCGATGCAAGACCAACGGGGATGCCAACTGTTGTTGAGGTCGGCCGGTAGACTCTAAACACTGAGGGAGGGTCGGTGCAGACAGAGTGGAAGTAGAACCGCGTACCCAGGGAAGAAAATTGATAACTTTCAGGTCCGGTCGCCAAACTGGGCTCTGCTTCTTGGAGATGATAGAAGACTCGTAGTCGAAGATTTTTGAAGAATAACTCTTGTTCAGATTTCCAGTAGGATTGCCGCAGTCGAGCTTCCACTCAGGTTCTGGTTTCCTGCCAGAGATGCTTTGCACAGTCGAGGGAGAACTGCTCTCTCGGGTAGCACGGTGCTCAGACGATGACGAAACCACCGCCGTTCCGAAGAAGACTGGCAGACGCTTCTGAAAATGCCTCTTGTGCTTCTAGGAGCGCCGAGATGAAGACGTGGCCTGCTCTGCAAGATGCTGCTTCTCTACAGGACTCTCAGATGTGGACAGCTTTGCCGGTATAGCTTCGGATTAACATGAGATGGTGATGGTAGGCTGTGGGGGCGACCCCAGGCTATTAGGGGGTCTGGAAGGGGGCAAACCAAGGTGAGGGAGGGGGAGAATGGGGACTGGAAGGGGGTCTAGCAGGTGGTGGGAGGGAGAGCTGCGAATTTGGTGTTGGAGGGTGAGGGAGAGGGAGATCTCTCTCTCTTGGGGAGTCTAGGGCATGGGGGAGGAGAGAGTGGAGGGAAAATATTCAAACTTCTCTAGGGAGTTGGGAGATTGTGTGGGGAAGGGAGGAGATTGTGTTGGGGAGAGGGCGATTGTGTTGGGAAGGACAAGATGCTCCTAGGGAATGAGGGGGGGTAGGTGGTAGTTGGGGAGGTGGTAGTGAATGCACTTAGGGAAGTGGAGAGGTGGTTGGGGGGTGGCTTAGGTGGATGGGCTAGGGTTGATGTGGAGGGTGAGGTGGAGGAGAGAGAAAAAATTTGAAATTGGGTGTAGAGGAGAGAGAAAGGGGAGTGGAGGAGAGAGAAAGGGGAGTGGAAGAGAGAGATTAAGAGAGGGATGGGTGGGATTCTCTCCCTAAGGCTTCTCACCTCACTAATAGATTCACTCCACAATAAATCTGAAGTTAGAACTCATAAAATGGCAAATTTTCATTCATTCATTCATTCATTACTCAAAATGAGGAGAATGGGGTCCTATATATAGGCAACTCACATTTTACAAAAAAGTTCTTGACTCTTGACACAATGACAAAGAACCAAAAAGAGGAGGGGCGCCCATGGGCCTAGCCCAAAGAATTGGGCCCAATGACTTAATCAAACTAACTTAATGACACACAAACTTAGGGAAATAACAAAAGACCTAGGGACATGACTCAAATAAAAAGAAGATTATATAATTATGACTCAAAGAAAATATGAAAATTACATGAACTGAATCAGGAAAATGTGACGGACATAATGGAACCATACTGGTGAACAACCGGGAAATATGAAGGGTGAGAGATGCCCCCATCATAGTCCCGGGGTGCGAAGAGCTCGACTCCGTCGAGTAAGAGTCCTTCCTGGCTCGCCCATGTGTCCACCATCGTGGCCGGCCATTCCACCTCACAAGATACTACTGGATTGCCCAATTATCTTCTACCATGTTGATGAAGTCAATTTCTGTGGGGCTCCCATTAGGTAGGTATGCTTGGGATATGATGGGAATTGGGGCCTTTTGGTCCGTAGACTTAATGACAATGGGAGGTGGATAATGCATGGAGCGATCCGATGAGAACTCTAATCCAAGCGTGCCCATGGACTTGACTTGTGAAAACAAGTCAATGACTTGCTCTGATACCAACTGATGTGACACGACCTAAGGGTGCAATGGTATCAACCAAATGAACCTCGGACCTAGACTTGCAAGCCCACTTACAAATTGGTGGACTCGATGTTGGCGGACCGATATCGCTGCACAACCCTTTCCCCGTGGTGACTAAGTGATGGTAGGGTGGATTCGAGAGCCTAAACCACACTGGTTGGGGTGATGACTTGGCCAATGAGTTCTCCTCCCTTGGATTGGAGCACCCACATCAGTGGGGCGGACGCCGTGCCTTGAGGGCACGAGGATCTCTCCTCACTCAATCCGCGGTGGCCACTCATGATCGGGATCACGGGACCGGGCACTCTCTTCCTCGCCGGCTGAACTTAGAAATGATACTAATTAAACACAAATATCCAGGGAGGGTTCAGCATATACCTGACCGGTGTTAGGACACCGGCCCCGAGTCGGAGACGTGGGCGAGCGGGGAAGCGTGTGTTCCCCACACGCCGCGCCGGTGAAGCTTCGAACCTGAAATTTCAGATTACATGCACTACGCCCCTTGCAAGGGGGTTGGACTAGGGGTGGGGGTTCGTATTACAACCAAAATATACCTCCACGCAGGGAGGGGCGTTCAGCCGGCCAGGCGGGGAAGGGGAAATGCGAACTAAGAGCCACTTGAAAGAACATTGTCGGATCAGCCCGCCCTCTGGAACAGTGGACAGACGGCTGATGATGCTGTCACAGCGGCCACTCAAGAATTTTGCTGAAGGCGGGACCAGTGGGGATTTCTTTGTAACTGGAGCGGGATGATTCCAGAATTTTGTTGATTTCTTCGGGCACCGCTGCTGGTCGGGGTAGAGAATTGAACAGAGTGGCAGACCCTTGGTTCTGACAGCTTCAGGTTCCCAACAGCAGGAAAAAGAGGGTGCCACGATCGCTCCCGAGCTCAAAATCAGGTGCCTCTAGAGTCGTTGGAACCGATGATGAGTCCTCTTCAAAGCAAGACCTATGGGGATGCCAACTGTTATCGAGGTCGGCCGGTAGACTCTGAACACTGAGGGAGGGTCGGTGCAGACTGAGTGGAATCAGAACCGCGTACCCGGGGAAGAAAATTGATAACTTTCAGGTCCGATCGCCAAACTGGGCTCTGCTTCTTGGAGATGATAGAAGACTCGTAGTCGAAGATTTTTGAAGCAGAACTCTCATTCAGATTCCCAGTAGGATTTCCGCAGTCGAGCTTCCACTCAGGTTCTGGTTTCCTGCCAGAGATGCTTTGCGCAGTCGAGGGAGAACTGCTCTCCCGGGTAGCACGGTGCTCAGACGATGACAAAACCACCGCCGTTGCGAAGAAGACTGGCAGACTCTTCTGGAAATGCCTCTTGTCCTTTCAGGGGCACCGGGATGAAGACGTGGCCGGCTCTGCAAGATGCTGCTTCTCTGCAGGACTCTCAGATGTGGACAGGTTTGCCGATGCAGCTTCAGATTAACATGAGATGGTGATGGTAGGCTGTGGGGGTGACCCCAGGCTATTAGGGGTTCTGGAAGGGGGCAAACCAAGGTGAGGGAGGGGGAGAATGGGGACTGGAAGGGGGTCTAGCAGGTGGTGGGAGGGAGAGCTGCGAATTTGGTGTTGGAGGGTGAGGGAGAGGGAGATCTCTCTCTCTCTTGGGGAGTCTAGGGCATGGGGGAGGAGAGAGTGAAGGGAAACTATTCAAACTTCTCTAGGGAGTTGGGAGATTGTGTGGGGAAGGGAGGAGATGGTGTTGGGGAGAGGGAGATTGTGTTGGGAAGGACAAGATGCTCCTAGGGAAGGAGGGGGGGTAGGTGGTAGTTGGGGAGGTGGTAGTGAATGCACTTAGGGAAGTGGAGAGGTGGTTGGGGGGTGGCTTAGGTGGATGGGCTAGGGTTGATGTGGAGGGTGAGGTGGAGGAGAGAGAAAAAATTTGAAATTGGGTGTGGAGGAGAGAGAAAGGGGAGTGGAAGAGAGAGATTAAGAGAGGGATGGGTGGGATTCCCTCCCTAAGGCTTCTCACCTCACTAATGGATTCACTCCACAATAAATCTGAAGTTAGAACTCACAAAATGGAAAATTTTCATTCATTCATTCATTCATTACTCAAAATGAGGGGAATGGGGTCCTATATATAGGCAACCCACATTTTACAAAAAGCTCTTGACTCTTGACACAATGACAAAGAACCAAAAAGAGGAGGGGCACCCATGGGCCTAGCCCAAAGAATTGGGCCCAATGACTTAATCAAACTAACTTAATGACACACAAACTTAGGGAAATAACAAAAGACCTAGGGACATGACTCAAATAAAAAGAAGATTATATAATTATGACTCAAAGAAAATATGAAAATTACATGAACTGAATCAGGAAAATGTGACGGACATAATGGAACCATGCTGGTGAACAACCGAGAAATATGAAGGGTGAGAGATGCCCCCATCATAGTCCCGGGGTGCGAAGAGCTCGACTCTTTCGAGTAAGAGACCTTCCTGGCTCGCCCATGTGTCCACCATCGTGGCCGGCCCTTCCACCTCACAAGATACTACTGGATTGCCCTACTCCTGATGTTGTCATTATGTTCAACTAGTATCAAATCTTTGTGCTCATGCCGGGCTCTCAAGGTTATAAGTGGATTCTCATTGGTGGGGTCACTCTTAAAAGGGGGTATGGGCTCAATATCCTCGCTAGGTGCCACCGCGGGGCCCTTGCAGGGCACAAGGTCCGCCACACTACAATGAGGGTTGACCCCATATTCCTTCAGAAGCACCAACTCATTGGCATTTATGCTCAATCGCCCCAAGACTTTAAAGGGTCCAGTCTCTCGATCCCTGAGCGTAGAGGTGACTCTAGGGAAGAGCCTCTTCATCCTGACCATCAGATAGTCACCCTCTTGGAAGTCTTGGTTTCTTTTACAGGTATCGATTCGCCTTTGACAAATCCTATTGCCTTTGATGATGGGCTTGCAAGTATGCAATCCTGAGACATAGTTGGTGAATGCTAGCACTCTATTGGATGTTGGGGGTCCCGCGCACCCAAATGTGGACCTAGCATGTCTAGACTCCCTAGGAAGGTTCGTGAGGATAGGAGGGCCTGGACCTCCAAATGTAGCTCTATCATGCAAAGGGGTGGCAAATACGGGGGGACCCGGACATCCAAAAATGCACTTATCATGCTTAAGACTCATGATGAATGAAGGTGGACCATTACATCCGAAAATGGTCCATTCATGCTTCCTACTTGACATGTGGGCGATGTGAATGAATGGACCCATCTTATGAATCATGCCAAGTGATGTGTTGTGCCAAGACTTATGCATTCCTATCCCAAAGATGACTTCCATGTGTATGGGTGTGGGATGGCCTTTGAACTTCCATGTGAAAGGGTCAAAAGGATCTAGGAAGGTGGGCATTATGGAGAGGGGCTCTTCCTTGCTTCCTAGGCATATGTTGTCTATGGCGATGGTTCCCTTTGTGTGGCCCGAGTCTTGGAAGAGGTGATCTTGATCCAACATGATTGGTTGGGGTAGGGAAAGGTGAGTTGTGGGTCTGGTGGGTGTGTCACATGGGTAACTAGGCTCCCATTGGAAGGGATCAAAGGGGTCATGGATTGGGTTTCCTATAGGAAGGAACTCTATGTCCACATGATCTACGCACGGTGGGTCATCCTTCCCCAAGGTAATTGGACCAAGGTCTTTAGTGGGCCAGTCGATCAAGGTACTTGGGATCTTAATGGGAGTGGAGTGGACCATGTTGGGTTCTTCATACATGGGGAGAATGAGAAGGAGGTCACTAGTGTAGCAACCAATAGTGAAGACTGAGGTGATAGAACCATCACATGGGTGGATGAGACTAAGTCTTCTTGGGTGGGCCGCTCCTATGGTCAATAAGCAAGTCAACTTTAGTTGCCATTCTAAACCCTTGAGGAGATCATCCCAACCATTTACCTCATAGTAGGATTGGAATGCGGTGTGATAGGAGTTAACATGTGCTAATTGGAAAGGGTGCTCCATGCTTGGGGTTTGAAAGTACAAGGCATGAGGGATGGGATTTTGCTTGAGCCATTTGATGATGAGTTCTCCTATGGTCACCACCTTTTGGGTGAGATTGAGTGGTTTGAGGAGGTATGCGTTTGTTTGGATGGGGATGAGTTGATGTCCTTCCTCCTTATTGCTAAGAGTATGGATTTCCTTAAAGGTGGGGAAGGGCTTTGGGTTGGTGTCCAATCCCGGGGATTTGGTCTTGTGGGCCGGGTTCTCCTCATGTTCACTCATGACCTCATTCATTCTTTGAAGTGGGTTGAGAGGGCATGGTGGCCGGGTATGGGACTCTGGTGGGTGAGGGAACAAAAGGTTGTTGAAACCATAGGCTCCCGGGAGATGTGGGGGATGAACTAGGCAAGACCAACGCAATGGGTGGAAGGTGGTATTCCGTTCATCAAGCCATTGTTTCCCTAGGATTATGCAAGGGCCTTCCAAAGTACCAATTTGACACCATGCTCCATCAAAGTATTTGGTCTCTCCATACCATTTATGGAATTCAACGAAGACTTGGTCTCCGTTGGGCACAATTTGTCCGGTCGTAGAGAGGGTGGCTACAATTTCGGGGGATACCCAATTATCTTCTACCATGTCGATGAAGTCAATTTCTGTGGGGCTCCCATTAGGTAGGTATGCTTGGGATATGATGGGAATTGGGGCCTTTTGGTCCGTAGACTTAATGACAATGGGAGGTGGATAATGCATGGAGCGATCCGATGAGAACTCTAATCCAAGCGTGCCCATGGACTTGACTTGTGAGAACAAGTCAATGACTTGCTCTGATACCAACTGATGTGACACGACCTAAGGGTGCAATGGTATCAACCAAATGAACCTCGGACCTAGACTTGCAAGCCCACTTACAAATTGGTGGACTCGATGTTGGCGGACCGATATAGCTGCACAACCCTTTCCCCGTGGTGACTAAGTGATGGTAGGGTGGATTCGAGAGCCTAAACCACGCTGGTTGGGGTGATGACTTGGCCAATGAGTTCCCCTCCCTTGGATTGGAGCACCCACATCAGTGGGGCGGACGCCGTGCCTTGAGGGCACGAGGATCTCTCCTCACTCAATCCGCGGTGGCCACTCATGATCGGGATCACGGGACCGGGCACTCTCTTCCTCGCCGGCTGAACTTAGAAATGATACTAATTAAACACAAATATCCAGGGAGGGTTCAGCATATACCTGACCAGTGTGAGGACACCGGCCCCGAGTCGGAGACGTGGGCGAGCGGGGAAGCGTGTGTTCCCCACACGCCGCGCCGGTGAAGCTTCGAACCTGAAATTTCAGATTACATGCACTACGCCCCTTGCAAGGGGGTTGGACTAGGGGTGGGGGTTCGTATTACAACCAAAATATATCTCCACGCAGGGAGGGGCGTTCAGCCGGCCAGGCGGGGAAGGGGAAATGCGAACTAAGAGCCACTTGAAAGAACATTGTCGGATCAGCCCGCCCTCTGGAACAGTGGACAGACGGCTGATGATGCTGTCACAGCGGCCACTCAAGACTTTTGCTGAAGGCGGGACCAGTGGGGATTTCTTTGTAACTGGAGCGGGATGATTCCAGAATTTTGTTGATTTCTTCGGGCACCGCTGCTGGTCGGGGTAGAGAATTGAACAGAGTGGCAGACCCTCGGTTCTGATAGCTTCAGGTTCCCAACAGCAGGAAAAAGAGGGTGTCACGATCGCTCCCGAGCTCAAAATCAGGTGCTTCTAGAGTCTTTGGAACCGTTGACAAGTCCTCTTTGAAGCAAGACCAATGGGGATGCCAAATGTTGTCGAGGTCGGCCGGTAGACTCTGAACACTGAGAGAGGGTCGGTGCAGACTAAGTGGAAGCAGAACCGCGTACCCGGGGAAGAAAATTGATAACCTTCAGGTCCGGTCGCCAAACTGGGCTCTGCTTCTTGGAGATGATAGAAGACTCGTAGTCGAAGATTTTTGAAGAAGAACTCTGGTTCAGAATCCCAGTAGGATTGCCGCAGTTGAGCCTCCACTCAGGTTCTGGTTTCCTGCCAGAGATGCTTTGCGCAGTCGAGGGAGAACTGCTCTCCCGGGTAGCACGGTGCTCAAACGATGACGAAACCACCGCCGTTCCGAAGAAGACTGGCAGACGCTTCCAGAAATACCTCTTGTGCTTCCAGGGGTGCCGGGATGAAGACGTGGCCGGCTCTGTAAGATGCTGCTTCTCTGCAGGACTCTCAGATGTGGACAGGTTTGCTGGTGCAGCTTCGGATTAACATGAGATGGTGATGGTAGGCTGTGGGGGCGACCCCAGGCTATTAGGGGGTCTGGAAGGGGGCAAACCAAGGTGAGGGAGGGGGAGAATGGGGACTGGAAGGGGGTCTAGCAGGTGGTGGGAGGGAGAGCTACGAATTTGGTGTTGGAGGGTGAGGGAGAGGGAGATCTCTCTCTCTTGGGGAGTCTAGGGCATGGGGGAGGAGAGAGTGGAGGGAAAATATTCAAACTTCTCTAGGGAGTTGGGAGATTGTGTGGGGAAGGGAGGATATTGTGTTGGGGAGAGGGAGATTGTGTTGGGAAGGACAAGATGCTCCTAGGGAAGGAGGGGGGTAGGTGGTAGTTGGGGAGGTGGTAGTGAATGCACTTAGGGAAGTGGAGAGGTGGTTGGGGGGTGGCTTAGGTGGATGGGCTAGGGTTGATGTGGAGGGTGAGGTGGAGGAGAGAGGAAAAATTTGAAATTGGGTGTGGAGGAGAGAGAAAGGGGAGTGGAAGAGAGAGATTAAGAGAGGGATGGGTGGGATTCCCTCCCTAAGGCTTCTCACCTCACTAATGGATTCACTCCACAATAAATCTGAAGTTAGAACTCACAAAATGGTAAATTTTCATTCATTCATTCATTCATTACTCAAAATGAGGGGAATGGGGTCCTATATATAGGCAACCCACATTTTACAAAAAAGCTATTGACTCTTGACACAATGACAAAGAACCAAAAAGAGGAGGGGTGCCCATGGGCCTAGCCCAAAGAATTGGGCCCAATGACTTAATCAAACTAACTTAATGACACACAAACTTAGGGAAATAATAAAAGGCCTAGGGACATGACTCAAATAAAAAGAAGATTATATAATTATGACTCAAAGAAAATATGAAAATTACATGAACTGAATCAGGAAAATGTGACGGACATAATGGAACCATGTTGGTGAACAACCGGGAAATATGAAGGGTGAGAGTTGCCCCCATCATAAACGGGCAGCACAAAGCGCAGCTCTTAGAGGAAACCCATCATCAAGCAAGGTTTTGGACAGAAAAGTGCTCCGTCCGAGGGCAGTTGACTTCGGTAATCTTAACCGCCATATCCCAAGTCTTGTGGATCTAATATGCAGTCAACCAAATCTAGACATTATCATGTCCGCACATCACCGCAGTTATCCAAACTTGGTGCATCAATTTTATAGTAGTTTGTCCATGTCGAGTGACACACCAATCACTGTGGTAAATGGAGTTCAGATTATACTTACACCACAGCTTTTAGGCGCAGCATTCTCCTGAAGGTTATGCATTTGGCGATATTGTGGTTCCGGATGAAACAGTGTATCTATACATGACATCCGAAGAAAAAGGGGATAGATCACTCGCTGGTTTGAATGCCAACTATTTTCCTCCTATACAGCATATATTGTACAAAATGATCACTACTATCTTGCTACCGAGAGGAGGAGGCCATGATAATGTTACTGAGATCCATATGTTTCTATTTTATTGCTTCTTGGGTGGCATTCCTATAAGTTTTCCCACACTTATTTTGGACCACATTTGTTCAAGCATAAAGTACAAAAATAGGACATTACCTTATGCTGCCGCATTATCTGCTGTCTTTGAGTACATGGACATTGATCTCTCAAAAGAGCCCTCCCAAACAATATGAGATGCTGACATTTACTCAATTCAGACTATTTGTCACTACATGGGTTATGAAATGAGGGGTGGAGAATTGGTTCGCCAACTGAAACTTCCTACCCAAGTGGTCAGTTTTGAGGAGGATGACGATGATGATGATGGAGAGCCGGCTGGAGAGCAACACCAACCTGTTCCTAATGAAGGGATGCCCTCCGAGGAGGTTCAAATGCTCATGGATCGTTTGGACACAATTGATGATCGTTTAGATAGGCATGGGGAGACAATGGAGGCTATTGAAAAAGAATTGTCTGATCTGAAGCTATCTCACCAAGAATCCACTCAGTCCTTTGCTGATGCCTTGGCACATCAAGCCCACATGTTTGAGGATATTTTGGATTATGGTCGACGTCCACCACCTCCACCCACTCCGGATGATGACTAGATGGTTGCACTCCTGCAGAATGGCACACTTCTTATCCCACATTCCCCCCTCCTTTTTGATGATGCCAAAGGGGGAGAAATTTTGTACTCTATGTGTATCCGACAATCGGCTACCTATACATTATGTGTGTTATGTGCTTGCATGCATGTGTGACTTTATCATATTTCTGTCTATAAGTTGTGTTGCATTTCCGTTGCATCTCATGCATTGCATCTTGTAATTTACCTTTGAACCCATACCTTGTTCCCTTTAAATTCTATTGTCGGCAGAAATGTTTCAAACATGCCTTTTATGGTCAATCTTATATGTTTGGATCGGTATGGTCTATATCCAAATTCTTCTTGAATGATCCATGTCAAGGATGAAAGTTTTATTCTTAGTATGGAGGTTGAAGATTGAATTTCATATGAATGCTAAATCATTTTTGAAGTCACATGTTTATGCAAGGCATATAGTATTTTGTCATCATCAAAAAGGGGGAGATTGTTGAACCCCCTCCTTGAGTGAATGTCTATTTTGATAGCTTTTGATGATGACCAAACACTATATGTGTATATATATATATATATATATATATATATATATATATTATCTTTGAAATGTTCTAGCATCTAAAATCTTGCAAAGCTTAACTTCCAATTGAGGACTTGAAGCTAAGAAGGTTAAAGAACAATCTCAACAGGTAAGCCTCTTAAACTCAAATTGCAAGGCTACATCTAACTTCCAATTATGTTTTTGCAGGGCAAAGAACGTGCCTAAACACTTGAGGAGCTCAAGGACGGTCGGTGAGATCCACTTCAACTTATTGGCCCTTGAACTTATGGTTTGATGTTCATTATTTTTGATCTCAAGGATCATATTGGTTTGGGTACCTATCCATGTCTTAACAACATTCCCTTTGATGTTTTAAAACCCAACATGGACTTCCTAGCTTGTTACTTGGACTTATAGTATTTTTGTTCTACTTGTTAGAAGTCCAAGGACAAGGGTCGACCCCATGGGTCGACCCCTGGTAGCTTGTTTTTAACTCCCGCCGGGTCCTTTCACCATAACTGCAAGGGTCGACCCCAAGGGTCGACCCCTGTGAGTTGTTTTTTTAACCCGCATGGAAGGGGGACGAGGGACGACCCCAAGGGTCGACCCATTGAATCTGGCTCTTGAAAACCCTACGAGGGTCGACCCCAAGGGTCGACCCTTTCCGGTCTGGGGCGGCGCCGTCAAATACAACCTTCGTGTAGGCGCGCCAAAAGTCTTCCAAGTCCGGTCCAATTGCCCCAAATAACTCCAGGATAAGTGGATCTGGTCCCTAGGCTATCTTTTGACCATCCAAATCATTAGGCAGGTTTGCAAACTCTTGATATGTTTATGCGGCGCTGCCCACCCATTGATCTATCAACTCTGTTTACTTGATGAGGGCATCTCCCGACACCCCTCTAGCTTTGATCGCCTACACACTCTTGATATGGATTGATCATGGTCTACACTTGTTATCTTCATTTCCAAAGTTTCATTTTATGTATTTTCTTTTTATTGAGTCCTATCTTATGTATTTTCCTTTATTGAGTCATATGGTTTTAGTCCATTTCCCTTGTTATGTTTAATTGGGCCTTATTACTTTAGTTATGGGCCCATAGGATTGAGTCTAGGATATGCTCGGTCTTTTATCTTATTGTCAAGGGTATTTTGGTCATGTAAAGAATGGTTGCCTATATATAGGCCCCATCTCTCCTCTTGTATTCAACTTTTGATGAATATTGAAGAAAACCCTTTCAAACTCTCTCAATATCTCTCTCTCTCTCTCATTATCTCTCCATTCTCTCTCCTCCTCTCTCTAAATTTCAAAATTCACTCTCTCTCCTCCCCCTCTCAACCACTTCCAACCCCCACCTACCTCCATTAACTCCCCACAACTTCCCACAACCCCTCTTTAATCCTCACCTAGTCCCAAGGAAGTTCCACCACTCAAAACCCCACCCTCCAACCACCACCTACCCCTTTCACTTCCCTAAGCATATCTCCACCTTCCCAAGGCTGAATTAACTCATTCCAAAGCCCAAATTCGAATCTCCCCTTCCCTCCTTGCTCCCTAGGTCTCACCCCTCCTCTCCCCTCAAGCCAAGTTCACCCCCTCCTCTCTTCTCCACTCCAGCTTTGTGTGCAGGCCGACCTGCAGTTTAGCACTCTGTTGCAGCGACGTCCACGACTGCATCCTGGTTCTTCTGGTGGTGTGGCATAACTTTCTGGAAAGGCCTCCCTGTGCTCTTCGCAGGCGAGGTGGAATCACTCCATTCCAAGTTCGTGGCCGTCCGTGAAGGTTGTTCTTTCCCGACTGCGCAGAACCTCTCAGACCAGGAGCCAGAGCGGCAGAGAAGACTCTCCCACGACGAACCTTGAAGGAACCAGTCTTCGAGGTCTTCTACAAAGTTCTTCCTCCCCCTGTCAGCGTTCAGGAACAGAAGGCGGAACCCTGTTCGGCATCCTACAACCAGAGATACCAATTTTATACCACACCCACGCCGGTCTGCCTCCTCACAGTCTGCACCGACCACCGTCCACTTCTCTGGACACCCAGCTCATCTCCTACATCAGAAGACTTCCACGTTTGTTTTTATGCAAAGTAGACTCGTCCACGATTCCAACGAGTCTAGCAGTGCCAAATTTGGAGCTCAGGAGCGATCGTGGAAGCTTCTGTAACCTGCTATTTCAGACTGAGCTCGGCCAGAGACCAGAGCTGCATCCATCTTCCAGTCGCTGGAGCAGTCAGCCCCCAGATCATAACGTCGTCCAAAAATTCAAGCCACACCCCTCTCCGGTTAGCAAGCTTTTGGCGCAAGTTTCATCAGATTCCAAGCTCGGTGGAATTACTGGCAGCATCGACATCGGCCCTCTTTCCAGAATTACAGAAGCTAGGCAGAATCGGCAAAGCTCGGAAAGTCGACTCTATCTCGCTCGTTCCCCTCCCCGCTTGGCCGGCTGAAGGCCCCTCCCTGCGTGGAGGTAATTTTTGGTTGTAATACATTAACCCCCACCCCAAGATCCCCCCCCTAGCAAGGGGCGTAGTGCTGTACCTCTTCACATTTTCAGGTCAAGCTCCATCGCCGCGGCGATCGAGTGTATACCCTCGCCTCCCGGCGCGCCCTCGTCTCCGAACGGGATCGGTGTCTTCACACCGATCAGGTGAGCTTCTGATCACACCCTTGTAGCTTCATTTCTGCAAATGTAGTATTGCCTTGAATGCCCGTCGGACGGTAAGAGAGTGCTCGGAATTCATTTTAAGCAATATCGTGCCCACCTCGGCCCGTGAGTGAGTGCCACCCCACACCCCGCCTTGCGGGCCAGCCACCCACAAAGTTGGGACTCCCAGGGCCATTGGAGGTCAGCCTTAGCATTGTAAGTCCATTAGGACAATTGGGTCCCGCCTCGGACCCTCACCATCATCTCCCGGACCCACCGGGTGAACGTGTGAACCGAGTGAGCAGAAATCGTCGTTGTGAGAATCATTGAGCGCTTGTATGCTTGCGGGTCTAAGTCCTAGGGTCACCTTATCATATTTAGTGGTCTTTGGGCTATGCCACATCAAGTGGTATCAGAGCGGTCATAGGCTTGTCCTTACAAGTCTAGTCTTGGGTCACACTAAGTCTTTCATAGGTGCATCCGCACACCCTTGCATAGCCCACCTAGCCTTGCATGACCACTCGTAGTGGTACTCGCTTTCAACCCAATACTACATCTTCCAATCCCACAATGAATCCAAAACCCCAAGGGATGCCTACCACTAACACTCATGACTTCAACTACTTCATGAAAGCCTTGACCTATGCCAATGAGCGGCTTGATAACATATCGGGCCGACTCAACCAACTTGGAAAAAATAGGCCCGCCCTAAGGACGGACGATAGGATGACCCCTTTCCCACTTCCCACCTTTGATGGGACCTCTCCTAGCAAATATTTAGATTGGGAAGCTACAATGGACCAATACTTCAATTGGTATCATATTTCCGAGGATGAAAAGGCATGGGTTGCCAAAATACAACTAACCAAAAGGGCTCAAACTCATTGGTGTAAAATTGAGGGCTTAAGGATAATTAGACGGGATACTCCCCTCACCACATGGGAGGACATGAAGGATCAACTAAGGGCTAGGTATGTGTCCCCTTCCCACTCGGATCACCAAAACCCAAGGAGCACTCCCACTCCTCCCACCCCACCCGTCCAAACCCTTATCACTAAAACCCAAGTACCTAAGACCTCCACCTCCCCACCTAACCCCATGAGGTCCCCCACATCCCAACCAAAACCCCCTTCCCTAACCTACACTAGTCAAGCCCCTTTAGCCCCCACTTCCACCCCAAGTGATCCCAAGGGCAAGAGACCCCTAACCAACCCAATTCCCTCCATGGTGACCACCACTCATCCAACCCTCACCATTAAAAACCATGTGGACACCATGTCCACCCCTCCACCAAGGCCCATAATTGCCACCACCCCAAAACCCAAAACCCCTCACCCAACCCACCTCCCGCTTCCTACACCAATCTTACCCCAAATTAGGCCTCCACTACTTCCACTCCCAAGTCCAACCCATGTCCGACCTTGCTCACCTCCTCGAGTGCGCCATGCCTCGACTAACACCAACCCACCCACCATAGACCTTCCTACCCCATTGTCCTTAGGAGTTGCAACCCACACACCTACCCAAGTGGAGAGGGATACCAATTCGGATCCACCTCCCAAAATCAAGGAAATCCAAGGGCCATACAACTCACCCACCCCTCCTAACCTAGTTCCTCAAGAGCTATACACCCTTCCCCATGACACCATCACCATAGATAAGTCCATATTCCTATGGCTCAAGTGAGGCCTCACCATTCCTAGTTTACAACCAAGCCACCTACTCATGGGACATCAATCCCAACTCATTCCCACTCAGCCTCATGTCACTTATCAAACCTCCTATTGTGCAGAAGATTTGGGAGACTTAGTGGCCTACCTACATTGGCAAGTCCACTTGACCGATATGCTAGCCATGAGGCCATCAGAGTCTAGCACCATTAGCCTAGCTTACCCCACCATTGGCTCCATCACTTCCATCTACACCAATGGCCAATTTACAAGTGAGATAATACTCCTTCTTCCCATGGAGGAGGAACCCATCCTAGTCTACTCCCCAACCATTGAGATCCCAAGTACTTTGATTGGCCAACCCATTAGCAACCTTGGCCCAATTATCTTAGAGAGAGATGATTCGCCATTTAAGGACCTTGAGAACATGGAGTACCCCTACCTAGGTGACCCTTACCATAATCCCTTTGACCCTTTTCTATGGGAGCCTAAATCTCCATGTGACCCACTTTCCCTATTCACCACCCACCTCACCTTACCCATATCGCCCATGTCGACCCAAACTCCTCCCTTCCTAGAATCAGGTTACAACATGAGAGCCTTGACCTTAGGCAACAAACACCTTGGGATTGATGAAGTGCCCCACCCCATAACCACATTCATAGATCCCTTCGACCCATTCACGTGGACGTTCAAAAGTCATCCCACATCTATGCACATGGAAGTCACCTTTGGGATAAACATGCATGTGTCCAGGCCTACCACACCATTTGACATGATTCATAAGTCGGGTACATTCATCCACATCACCCACATGTCAAGTAGGCAACATAAGTGGACCATATTCGGATGTATTGGCCCACCTTCATTCATCATGAGTCTTAAGCATGATAGGAGCATACATGGATGTCCGGGTCCCCCGACATTTATCACACCCATGCATAAAAGGTTCATCTATGGATGTCCCGGCCCTCCTAAGACTACCACAGTCTTCATAGCATCAAAGTGTGATCAGTCTACATTTGGCTGCCCAGGTCCACCTTGGCATGCCATTCGTTTCGCACTAACATCGCATCATCATGCATGGCATACGCATTCTCGCAAGCATATAGGAAGGATCAATGAGACTTACAAAAGGCGGGCAGATGCTCATCGGCGCCACTACGAGTTCCAAGTGGGAGACTCGGTGATGGTGAGGACGGAGCAGCTCCTTCCGGGACCTGCCTCCAAGTTGAGGGCACGGGGTTCGGGACCCTTTCGAGTTCTACGACGACTTGGCAGCAATGCTTATGAGCTTGACCTACCAGAAAGCTATGGGGTGCACCCTACCTTCAGTGTGGCGGACCTGGTACCCCACAAAGGCCCCGCGGTGGAACCCAGTGAGGAGCTTGAGCCTTTACCCCCCCTTATGAGAGACACTCCCGGAGGGACTCCACTTTCTAGCTTGAGAGACCGACGAGAGCAGGTAGAGGCAATACTGGATGAGCAGAGTATCATTACGAGGCACAGGGTGTATCAGCGCTATCTGGTTAGGTGGAAGAGCCGTCCCCCGATCGAGGATACATGGGTGAGTCGGGAGGATTTGATATGCTTGGATCCCGACATGATGAGCAGTACGACAGCCAGGCAGACCCATACTCGACAGGGTCGAGCTCTCCCCACCCCGGGGGATTTGATGAGGGCATCTCCCGACACCCCTCTAGCTTTGATCGCCTGCACACTCTTGATATGGATTGATCATGGTCTACACTTGTTATCTTCATTTCCAAAGTTTCATTTTATGTATTTTCTTTTTATTGAGTCCTATCTTATGTATTTTCCTTTATTGAGTCATATGGTTTTAGTCCATTTCCCTTGTTATGTTTAATTGGGCCTTATTACTTTAGTTATGGGCCCATAGGATTGAGTCTAGGATATGCTCGGTCTTTTATCTTATTGTCAAGGGTATTTTGGTCATGTAAAGAATGGTTGCCTATATATAGGCCCCATCTCTCCTCTTGTATTCAACTTTTGATGAATATTGAAGAAAACCCTTTCAAACTCTCTCAATATCTCTCTCTCTCTCTCATTATCTCTCCATTCTCTCTCCTCCTCTCTCTAAATTTCAAAATTCACTCTCTCTCCTCCCCCTCTCAACCACTTCCAACCCCCACCTACCTCCATTAACTCCCCACAACTTCCCACAACCCCTCTTTAATCCTCACCTAGTCCCAAGGAAGTTCCACCACTCAAAACCCCACCCTCCAACCACCACCTACCCCTTTCACTTCCCTAAGCATATCTCCACCTTCCCAAGGCTGAATTAACTCATTCCAAAGCCCAAATTCGAATCTCCCCTTCCCTCCTTGCTCCCTAGGTCGCACCCCTCCTCTCCCCTCAAGCCAAGTTCGCCCCCTCCTCTCTTCTCCACTCCAGCTTTGTGTGCAGGCCAACCTGCAGTTTAGCACTCTGTTGCAGCGACGTCCACGACTGCATCCTGGTTCTGCTGGTGGCGTGGCATAACTTTCTGGAAAGGCCTCCCTGTGATCTTCGCAGGCGAGGTGGAATCACTCCATTCCGAGTTCGTGGCCGTCCGTGAAGGCTGTTCTTCCCCGACTGCGCAGAACCTCTCAGACCAGGAGCCAGAGCGGCAGAGAAGACTCTCCCACGACGAACCTTGAAGGAACCAGTCTTTGAGGTCTTCTACAAAGTTCTTCCTCCCCCTGTCAGCGTCTAGGCACAAAAGGCGGAACCCCGTTCGACATCTGACAACCAGAGATACCAATTTTCTACCACACCCACGCCGGTCTGCCTCCTCACAGTCTGCACCGACCACCGTTCACTTCTCTGGACACCCAGTTTATCTCCAACATCAGAAGACTTCCCCGTTTGTTTTGCTGCAAAGTAGACTCGTCCACGATTCCAACGAGTCTAGCGGTGCCAAATTTGGAGCTCAGGAGAGATCGTGGAAGCTTCTGCAACCTGCTGTTTCAGACTGAGCTCGGCCAGAGACCAGAGCTGCATCCATCTTCCAGTCGCTGGAGCAGTCAGCCCCCAGATCAGAACGTCGTCCAAAAATTCAAGCCGCACCCCTCTCCAGTTAGCAAGCTTTTGGCGCAAGTTTCATCAGATTCCAAGCTCGGTGGAATTACTGGCAGCATCAACATCGGCCCTCTGTCCAGAATTACAGAAGCTAGGCAGAATCGGCAAAGCTCGGAAAGTCGACTCTATCTCGCTCGTTCCCCTCCCCGCTTGGCCGGCTGAAGGCCTCTCCCTGCGTGGAGGTAATTTTTGGTTGTAATACATTAACCCCCACCCCAAGATCCCCCCCCTTGCAAGGGGCGTAGTGCTGTACCTCTTCACATTTTCAGGTCAAGCTCCATCGCCGCGGCGATCGGGTGTATACCCTCGCCTCCCGGCGCGCCCTCGTCTCCGAACGGGATCGGTGTCTTCACACCAATCAGGTGAGCTTCTGATCACACCCTTGTAGCTTCATTTCTACAAATGTAGTATTGCCTTGAATGCCCGTCGGACGGTAAGAGAGTGCTCGGAATTCATTTTAAGCAATATCGTGCCCACCGCGGCCCGTGAGTGAGTGCCACCCCACACCCCGCCTTGCGGGCCAGCCACCCACAAAGTTGGGACTCCCAGGCCCATTGGAGGTCAGCCTTAGCATTGTAAGTTCATTATGACAATTGGGTCCCGCCTCGGACCCTCACCATCATCTCCCGGACCCACCGGGTGAACGTGTGAACCGAGTGAGCAGAAATCGTCGTTGTGAGAATCATTGAGCGCTTGTATGCTTGCGGGTCTAAGTCCTAGGGTCACCTTATCATATTTAGTGGTCTTTGGGCTATGCCACATCATTACTCCTCCCTCCCCCACTGCCCAACTCCACGAAATGTGATTTTCATCCTCTGATCCATTCTTTGATTGCATCTTCCCCGATCTGTTTCCCATGCAACTCCCTCCTCCCCCGTCTTCTTCTCCCTGTTGCGTGATCTCCTCTGACTTCCAAAAAAAATGCCAATTTTAAAACGGAGGTTTCAATGGAAGATTACGTTGTTTTTAGTCCATCCTCTTCCCAGGGGCACGAGACCCCTGCTTCTTTCCCAATAGATTTCTTATCTCCTAGGTTAGATGTACAGTGTGTAGAATCTCCTAGGTTAGTTGAGTCAGTTGGGGTAGAGTCTAGTTCGAGTCTAGTCAGCCCATCCACGTCTGCGACGCACCCCGTGATGCATCATTCTAAATCCATTCCGGATAGGTTTTTGCAAGATTTGGCCCAGAGATGCCATGTCCTTCTTAAGTGCCCGAAGTTTGTAGAGACCGTAATTGTTTTAGAAGATGATGAGGAATTAGAATGGGTGTGGAGCAATGACGGATTAGGAGTATATGAAATCATTGATGAGAAGGACCCAGCCGATGATGAGGAAAGCGATGTGGATGACACTGCTGATTTGTACGCACAAGGTTTGAAGAGGTTTGATGAACCGTCCTCGGCAGTGGATGAACCCACTAAAGAAATTAATCTTGGAACATAGGAGGATCCCAGGCCCATAATTATTTCTGCTAACCTCCCTCCTCATGTTGAAGAGGAGTTAATCAATGTATTGAGGGAGTACAGCGATTCTTTTTCCTGGTCCTATGAGGACATGCTGGGTCTTGACCCCACGCTGGTTGAGCATCGACTGATTCTTAAGCCGGGGGCAACACCCGTTAAACAAAAAGCAAGAAGATTCCACCCGCAAATGACCTTAAGGATAAAAGAAGAAGTCGAAAAATTGCATAAGGCTCGGTTTATTAGAGTTGTTTTATATCCACAATGGGTGGTGAACATAGTCATAGTAATGAAGAAAGACAGAAAGATTTGGATTTGCATCGATTTTAGGGACTTAAACAAGGCATGTCCGAAAGATGATTTCCCGCTTCCTCACATCGACGTGTTGGTGGATAACACAGCTGAGTATGAGGCCCTCTCATTTATGGATGGGTATTCTGGTTATAATCAAATTCATCTTGCTCCTGAGGACCAAGAGAATACCTCTTTCACCACGCCCTGGGGCACGTACTGCTATGTCGTTATGCCATTCGGATTAAAGAATGCAGGTGCCACATATCAAAAGGCAATGATGGCCTTCTTCCACGGCATGATGCATGTGTATTTAGAAGCTTACGTTGATGATATCCTGGTAAAGTCGAGGTCCAAGGAAGAGCACCCCGCCATTTTAGCCAAGGTGTTGCAAAGGGCTAGGGAGTACAAATTGAAAATGAATCCAAAGAAATGTGTGTTCAGAGTCGCATCAGGAAAATTGCTGGGGTTTATAGTTAGCAAACGGGGGATCCAAATTGATCCGAATAAAGCTAAGGCCGTTATGGAAATGCCGCCGCCTAAGAACATCACCGAGCTTAGAGGTTTGATTGGGCGATTACAATTCATTAGGAGATTTATATCTCAACATTTGCAAAGGTGCCGCCCATTCTATGAATTGTTAAAGGTGGGAGCTAAATTTGAATGGAACGAACAATGTCAGAATGGCTATGAGGATCGTAAAGTTTATCTTTCCAATCCCCCGATTCTGCAACCACCCGTCCCTGGGAAACTCCTGATCCTATACATTTCTGTGATTGAGGACTCCCTAGGAGCCGTCCTGGCTCATGTGGATGATGAAGGAAGGGAAAGGGCAGCATACTACCTTTCGAGGTTGTTTAATCCTGCTGAATCTAGATATACTACCATGGAGAAGACCTATGCAGCGCTAGTGTGGGTAGCTCAAAAACTCAAACACTATTTTCTTGCCCATGAGGTTATGCTGATCTCTAGAATGGACCCCATTCGTTACCTGTTAGAAAAACCTGTCCTTTCTAGCCGATTAGCCTGCTGGCAGAGCTTTCTTTCCCAGTTTGATATCACCTTCGTTGTTCATAAAGCGATCAAGGGATACGCGATTGCTGAACATCTCGCTCATTCTCCTATCCCTCGCACTGATTCGATTCAGGACGAATTTCCTGATGAACATTTGGTTGTAATTACTCATCTTCCCTTTTGGTCTCTTCACTTCAACGGTGCTCTTAATTCTAAGGGCCGTGGGATCGGTGCCTTTCTCCTCACTCCGGAAGGAGTGACCATCCCTATTGCTTATCAACTCTCTTTTCCTGCCACGAATAATATAGTCGAGTATGAGGCTCTCCTTGCCGGTCTGAAGCACGCCTACCTCATGGGGGCGCGATACCTAAACATCATAGGAGACTCTCAATTAGTGATGCGTCAAGTTCTGTCAACTTACCGCACTCGTGACCCTAAACTTAAACCCTATCAAGATCTGGTCACACTCTTGGATAGGCAATTCCGGAAGCTCATCTATATTCATACTCCTCATTATCAGAACATTCTGGCCGATGCGCTTGCATCACTTGTTTCTTCTCTTTCATTCCCCCTCAGTCACACCACTGAGACCATTGTGGTCGAGCGGTTAGACGCTCCTTCCCTTCAGGATCCCTGGTTCGACAACCTTAGGAAGGCTGTAGAGAAGGAAGCTGAGAAGGAAGATTTGAAGGAGGTTTCATTAACTGAGCTCGAGGAGATCATATAAGAAGAAGAATTGCTGTGGTATTATGAGATTGAGCAGTATTGCAGGGATGGTTCCTTTCCCGAGATGACGAACGCCGAGCAGCGCAAGGCCATTAGAAGAGCCGCCTCTAGATATACGATTGTTGCTGGAGAGTTATATAGGTGGGCTCTCAATGGAGTTCTAATGAGATGTTTGGATGACGATGAGGCTTGGAAGGTAGTAGAAGCCGCTCACTCCAGTGAGTGTGGAGGGCACATGAATGGGCAGGCGTTGGCGAAGAAGATTCTTAGGCAGGGCTATTACTGGCCAACCCTAGAAGAAGACTGTTCCACCTATGTCCGTAGGTGTCTTCAATGCCAGCTTCATGCCGATAAAATCCACGCTCCGGCTTCTTCTCTCCATCCTCTTTCTGGTCCTTGGCCATTCTCGATGTGGGCCTTTGATATCGTTGGACCACTTGGTGACCCTAATGCTCAGGTAAAACAAAAATCCTTCATTCTGACAGCTACAGAGTACTTCACCAAGTGGGCAGAAGCTGAAGCTTATGTAGAAATCAAAGCCACCACCGTATGCCGCTTCATTCTCAAGAATATTATCTCGCAGCTCGGAGTGCCAAGTGATATCGTCACCGACAATGGGCCTCAATTTGTTTCGCAGGAACTTTGGGACCTCTGTAAGAAGTTTAATATTTCATTGCATCATTCATCACCATACTACCCCCAAGGTAATGGCCAAGCTGAGGCCACGAATAAACCCTTCTAAAAATCATCAACAAAACATGCGAGTCACACAAATTCGCTGATTTGGCCGATAAACTGGTAGAAGCTCTATGGGTTTATCGCACCTCCGTCTGAACTCCCACGGGACAAACTCCTTTTGCTCTCACCTATGGGATGGAGGCGGTACTCCCGTACGAGATCTTGATCCCTTCCCTGAGAGTGCAGCTAGATAAAGAACTTAATCTCGACGAACGTCGAGAGGCGTTGCTAGTCCAACTGGAACTCTTAGACGAGAAGAGGCTTAATGCGGCCAATCACATCTCGGCTTATCAAAAATGTGTCTCACGATATTTTCAAAAGAAGGTTATTGAAACAAAATTCCAAGTGGATAATATGGTTTTGAAACGTAAATTCATCAGATCAGCGGGTCCCAGGTCTAAGCTGCAACCCAACTGGGAAGGGCCGTTTGTAGTTAAGGAAGTCTATCCTGGTAACGCGTATCGTTTAGTGAATGCAGAGGGTGAAGAATTGCCGAATCCGTGGAATGGGCTATATTTAAAACGTTTTTATCCGTAGAGTCAAACCAGCAACGGCTCGGCGGCGGGGTGTGCCTTCACTTGATCGCAAAGGGGGATCCCCGGTCCAACATTTCATACACTACACGACCCCTGTGGTTCGGCTTTCCCCTTTTGCGCAACACCGTCTCTCCCTTGGCCATGCTTTCTGGAAGTGAAAATCCTTGTTTTTCTTCTCTCTCGACTGAAAATAGGGGCAAGTGGTGAATAAGGGGGGTGAGAACTGATCTAGACCCCCTGATAAAAGAGGCCTCAAATAGGGGCAGTCCGTTATGACCTTATTCCACAGGTTAAAAGAGTAAGAAAAAGAAAAAGAAAAGAAATAGAGGAAAAGGGGTAAAATCAAAGATCAAAGCTAAAAGCTCACTCAAAGCTCAAAGCTCAAAGCTCGAAGGTCTGAAAGTCCCAAAAATAATGAAACTAGGTATGGCAAGAGTGGCAGTACAGTTTCCCCGCGGGACGTTATGAGCCCGGTCGCATGCGTGCCTAGAGCAGATGTAGGTTCGATGACGGACACAAAGCCCCAGCGCAACATACCAAATTCTTTGAAAAAGAGTGTCGTGAGAAGAACTCAAGTCCTAAAAACCCCTTTATCTATCGCCAGCTTTTCTGCTAAATCATGTTTTATTTCTCAAGGAATGGATCACACCCCAGGTATAGCCTCGGTAGAGACACCGTTAAGCAAAATTGGCCCCGGCTACGGCGGTCCCTTTTAGCGCACGTTGAACCCTGGAGACCCCTAGTGAGATGGGAGGTTCCCCATCATTAGGTTTAAGCTGATTTCAAAATCCAAATATTTCAAATATTTCAAAACTCAAAAAATCAAATATTTCAAAATAAAAAAAATCAAATATTTCAAAACTTAAAAAAATCAAATATTTCAAAATCAAAAAAAATCAAATATTTTAAAATCCAAAAAATCAAATATTTCAAAATCCAAAAAAATTCAAATATTTCAAAACTCAAAAAAATCGAACATTCCAAAATCCAAAAAAATTAAATATTTTCAAAATTACAAAAAGGGTTTTCATGATTTGCATTCATAGCATGCATTGCATTCATTTCCATTTTTGTTACTTGCCTATTTAATAAGGCTTACCCCCTTGACCAAAAATCAAGAACTGGTCATTTCCTAACTTGCTAACCGGCAAGGGGTTAAGCCTAAAACAGATTTAATCTATTTTTTTTATTTATGTGTGTGCAGGGGCAGGTTGAAGCTGAAAGATCGGTCAGTCTGTGACCATGCGCGTTTCAAAGTTATATCCCAACTCACTCAATCACACAAGGAAAAGCCCAAACTCAAACCAATCAAATCATCAACTTTATTCATTCATCTATCAAGCATCTCTAAGCATAAATCTCTACATCAACATCATGGAAAGAAAAGGAAAAATCACTCGGTCCTTCGCTGGGCATCCTCGCGGGGACGTATCTCTCTCAGCTCTCTAACATAGGCCTGGCGTGTCGTCGGAATCTCTGCAACCTCTGCTGGTAGGGTAAGGACCCTGCTCACCTCCCACATGATCAGGGCACTCCTGACCACCTGATGTGGGACGAGACCATGGACACGACAAGCTCGTGACTGTCCCTTAACGAGGGAAGCGTCGGACGTGCGCGGTTGAGAAACCGGCAGTGAGCTAGGGTGGTCGGCTCTCACTTGTGCCTGGATCGGGTCACGGGACGGTCACGCTCTCTCTCGCAGCAGCGGTGATATGAAAAATATAGCGAGCTAGATCCTAAAACCTGCTCTCTAGTAGTGGCATAAATAAGTATATATGAAAATAAGCAAATGCCGAGTGTAGGGAGCGAGACGATACCTCCACGCGCTCGGCGTGGGGACGACGGACCCGGCCGAAACTCGTACTCCTGGAACAATAATACACAAGATTACAGCAATACAAATCGTTGCCCACTCCACGCAGGGAGGTAAAGGGCTACACAATAGGGTCCGGGAGGACCGAATTCGGGTTGACGGGCGGCTTCTCGCGCTGATTCGGCAGCACCCGAACACGTGACGGTGGGGCCCACGTGCTGTCCGGAGGGACCGTGCGGGACCCGGTGTCACCACTGTGGTGGGGACACTTGTGGAAGTGTTCCCTGGGCTGGAGGCACGCTGGTTCACCGGCCGGAGGCCGGGCGGCTCCGATCGGCACCGGTCGGAATAACCGGCCACGGATCTGCCGGTTCTGTTTTCTGGCGCGCGCTCCGGCGAGAACGGACGCTGCGATCAGCCCCGACGTCGGAATGCGACAAAACTGGTGCCGTTGGAAATATGCTTCGAAGGGCTTCAACCCAAGGGGATTACAGATAAATAATCAAGCCTGTACTTCTGATTGGCGAATTTTGAAGGTTGCTGTTGTATAGTGTCTGAACTCTCAGACTAGCAGGAAACTTTCTTGAGAGTTGCCTTTGATCGATATGGGAACGTCCGAATCTGAGGTTATGGTCTTCAGAAAAGTTTTTGGAAATCAAGCTATAAAATCAGGACTATTTTTGGATTTGGATTTGGGAAAGACTACGAATTTCTATGATTTTTGCACTAGTAGTGGGTCGGATCTGGAATCTGGCTGACAACACTGTAGCTGAGGAAGAACACGAATTGTTAAAAATAGATAGAAGGCTGATCAAAAATTAAGAAAATTCGTGGATGTAGGGGATTATGGACAAAACTCCCAGTAAAATGGGGAGGGTTTGGAAAAATCAAAAAGGTGGTCGGAGATGGGAAACTCAGAGCTGTTGTCACTGTAGATAGAGACAAAATAGATCTGGGAATGACAAATGAACAAAAATAGAAAATTACTAAATGGAGGAGTTTTGGCGTGAAACGTTAGGTGGAGGTGGGGATTCAAGGTAAAAACACACCCTCAAAATTTCAAATCGATCTAAGCTCGTGGCTGACAGAAAGAATTCGTGGAAGAGGCTGCTATTGGCTGAAGAAAGAATTCCGACGGTGGCTCGATGGCGGCTCGATGGCGGCACGAACGGCGGCGACGGCGGCACTGATGAAGATCAGAGGCTGAGAGGGGGGAGATAGAAGGTAGATGCACTCTAGAATTGCAGAGGGGCTGAGGGGAGAACTCCAGGAGAGAGGAAGGGGGCGCAAGCTTCAAAAAATTTCAACAATTTTTCTAACATTTCACTAATTTTCACATGAAAATACACCTTATATATGCTTCCAACCAAATCCAACCTCCACCCTTAGATCTAGGGATGTGAGATGGATGGTCTGGATTGCATGCCACCAATCACACAAAAAAAAAATTAATATATAAGGGGGGGGCCTATTGACCAAGGGGAGGCAAGGGGGACAATTTGACTTGGTAGGTAGCCTACCATGGAAATTCTTAGCCCCTTGTCTACCCATGTGGCATATGACTAGTCCAACCTTCTAGATGTCCACCTAGGATGGTTGACTAGCCTCACAAGGTGACATGGACCAATGGGAGAGGGCTGAGGGCCCCCTTGATGGTCCTACTGACAAATTATATAGAAACCCACACAATCCGTGGGAATGACGCATTGGCTTATAAAGCCGTACAATTACGCATATACTTTCCCAATGATATAACACAAACTAAAAGGACATAAATGCAAAAGTAAATGTACATGCTCGGCATCGATTCCCATCACCACCTGCTCGTCCTCCTCCGTACCGATCCTCCTCGCCTATAGTGCGGGAAGGTGGGATAGTACTGGTAGAATAGTCCAGGGTAGTCCAACCTGTAGATAGCATCGGTGCGGGCTATACATCGCTAGTGCGGTGTCGCTCACTTGCCTCAGATCCAAGCCTAGCCTCCTAGGAACTCTAACAGTGGTGTCTTGGAGGAAGTTCGGGCGCATCACGAACCATTCCAGGGGTAGCCTGTTGATATGCAGTCGCCACTCGTCCCTGGTCTTCTTCTCTGTTGTCCTGCACTCTACCTGTGGAGAGAACCCGAATGCACCGCCTATGAAGAAGAGGGGGTGGCTCCCAAAGATCCTGCTAGCTGAAGTGACATTCTCCTTCTGAATGAATTTCATCCTGACACCCATCCAGCACTCTAAGAGCATCATAGAACCAAAGAGAGGACCTCCTAGAGCTACTAAGGTAAGACCCTCGTACAAGTAGGCAAGGACGGCCTGGGAGATGGAAAGACCCTGCCACAGGCCATTGATGGTACTAAGAAGGAGAGTCTCTAGCACATGGTCAACTGAGGGGAACAAGATATCCCTACACAAGCAAATAGACGCGGCCTTGGCTATGGCCTCATCCCACCCACACCTATTCCTACAATGTTCAACTACCCACTGGCTAAGAGGAATGAGATGGATCTGACGTGGGCCTATGAAGGTGTGGACGTCCCTGCTGTCTGGTTTGAACCCTCCCAAGATGAGCCTAGGGTCTATAGGGGCAACGGTGTGACACACTGAGTCTTCCTATCCCACCTGGGACCTAGGAAAAGAGAAGTAGGTCTCTACCTCCTCTAATAGGATGGTGGCCTCAAAGGATGGAAACATGAATGTATGGGTCTGAGGGTGCCAGATCTCTACTAAGGCTGAAATGCTATGCCAATCAAGGGAAAGCTTTGGGTAGTTCTGACCTAGTACTAAAAGTTGGTGTAGGTGCCAAGATTTTAGGATGGATGTCACTCCTAGGGGCAACGCACAGACCATGGGAGCCATCCACTTTAGAGTGGAGCCAGGAAGAAGCTGAGATGGAGGAAGGAAGAGAGGAAGAGCATGTAAGTGAATGAATAAATTGATTTAAATGAAATCATGCCAAATACCTCGCCCAAAGGGCTCGAGCTGAGATGACGAGGGATTGCAGTCAGTTGTTGGAGCACTTCCCGCTCCTTCCTGGTCGGCTTTGGCCCTTCATGAGTTGCCCCCTCCATAGAACTCCCCTCAAAGGACCTTTTCATGGTGATTTGATGAAGATTAGCAAAGGTTTGAGGCTTAGAAAGAGGGGTTTGGTGTGAAGTACGAATTTAGAACCCCCTCCTACTTATAGGGCTTAGATAGAGGCCTAAACCCACTAGAAGTGAGTTAGGATAGGCCTAGATCGAGTTGGGATAGAGTTGGGGTCGGGTAGGACGTCTATCTTCGGGTTGGGACTCTCCAAGAGAGTCCCGGTTGGGCCCTCATGTCGTAGCATTGAGCGGTCTATCAATAGACTGCCCTATCCAGTGGACGATCAGATTCTGACCGTTTATAAGCTTTTACACCGTTCGAATCCTGAAGGAAGAGCGGTCTCGAATCAACTGATCCAATTGTTACACGATCACAAAGGAACAGTCCTATTCTTTGAGCGGCTTACATTAATCCGTTTGATTATCGTGGTAGAGAGGCTTTGAACGGTCTAAGACAAGACCATGTGGGGTTTAAGCGGTCCCTGTTCGACCGTTTGCATATCTGAAGCACTATTTTAACCTGTTCTTACCTGTATCACTCAAGCTTTGGTCGCGTATCTCTCTCTCTCAGTTTGGCGTCTCTCAGTTTGGCGTCTCTCTCTCACTCTGAGTCGATGTCTCTCCCTCACTCAGTTTGGCATCTCTCTTTTGGCGTCTCTCCCTCACTCAGTTTGGCGTCTCTCTTTTGGCGTCTCTCTCTCACTCTGAGTCGGCGTCTCTCCCTCACTCAGTTTGGCATCTCTCAGTTTGGCATCTCTCTTTTGGCGTCTCTCTCTCACTCCGAGTCGGTGTCTCTCTCTCACTCAGTATGGCATCTCTCTTTTGGCGTCTCTCCCTCACTCCGAGTCGGCGTCTCTCCCTCATTCCGAGTCGGCGTCTCTCTCTCTCACTCTGTCGTGTCTCTCTCCTCACTCGCTCACTCGTGTCGTCTCCCTCTCTCTCTCGTATCCATCTCACTCGTGTCGTAGTCATAATCAGCAAGTCAGTGTCAGTCATTTGCATTCATTCATACATTCAAACATCCACAAAATTAAAACAAAAAAGGCATATCACTATCATATCATGAATAAAAGGTCGGGTCCCAAGTACAAGTCAAGTCTGGCCCTCTCCCTGACCCCCCTCGCTGTCTCTGTCTCCCTCGTACCTCTTTGGTGGAGGCATCGCTGACGTCGCCTCGTCGCGATGTCGCCGGCGCCGCTCCTCGTCCTCATTCCTCCGGTGGCCGGAGGAACTCGTGAAGTAGCTCCTAACGGAACCGTGCGTGCCGTGAGTGCTACCGCTCGGGGTCCCGCTCCGCTCTGGCCTCTGGGTCATCTTCTCAAATGCCCGGACCTCACCTCGTAGCTCGGCCGCCTCTAGCCGAGCCCGATCCACCTCAGCATGGTACTGCTCTGCCTCTGCCGCCCGAGCTCGGAGTAGCTCTGTCTCCACCGTCCCCGCGTGGGAACGCTCTATCTCCGTAAAGAGGCGCGAAGCCTCTGCCACATCCGCTCGTAAGGTAGTAGTCTCGGCACGGAGGCGCTCGGCGTCCTCCTGCAGTCGGGCAGTCTAACCTGGTGACATGGCCAGCTCAGTCGTCTGCATACACAATTCATACTCAGACAACAGCATTTCATAATCATGAGCATAAGCATTAAAGGGAAGTGTAGTAGTCGCGTACCCTCTCGGCTAGTGCGGCCTCAACTGCCTCGGCTCGGGCCACCATCCGTGTGAAGTCAGTGTCCCGCTCGGCTCGGTCTGCGGGAGTCTGGGCGGAGGAAGAAGAAGGAGCGTCTGTCCGCTGACGCTGGGTCCCCTCGGCGCGCTGCATCCAAAACTCCAGGTCAGTCACATGCATAGTCATAAACATTTGCATAATTTAAAGAGTTTAGGGTTTATAAAATTCACCAGTAGAGTCAAGGCCTGGCGGGCCTAGTCACGCTCACAGATCATCGCATGGAGGAGCCCCTGTAGCTCCGCGATCCGTCCCTGAGGGTCGATCTGCATTTAGAAAGTTCAAACATCAGTGCATAGACATATAGGAAGCATAATAGGAAGAGCATTTAGGGTTTAGAAGTCGTACCGGTCGGCGGGCACCACGGAACACCTGGTCCCGGTAGTGCCTAGCGTATGCTGTATAGTACGCCGTGTCGCTCTTGGCACGAGCGGTCACCACCCGCCCGTTGTTGAGTAGTGGACTGCGGATCTAGAGGGAAGGGGTGAATAGATCTGCCCCTCTTTTCGCAATGCCACCCTCTATATAGCTAGATAAAATAAATTATAGCGGAGTATAACTAACTTATCGAAGAAGACTATGATTCGCTTGGCAAGATGAGCAACTAATATATCGATTTGAACCTAAGCATGCATCTAGAACGAAGCAATCACATAAACAAACCACAACACAAAGGATTTTAAGGTGGTTCGGACTGAATCCCCAGTCCTATGTCCACCTCTCACCAAATCCGGTGAGGCTCCAGTAGTGCTACGCACTGAACCGCAAATCGGAAAGACCTCAGATTGCCTTCCTACTAATCACAGGTAGGGACGTCAACACTGCAGATTGGATAACTTCCGATTACCTTCCTACTAACCACCGGTAGGGACAATCTTCAGTTTCAAATGTTTGAATGAAATGGAAAGAGAACAAATATGAAAACACTCAAACAAGATATAGAATATGCTCAAAGAGAAAAGATCTTATCTGAGATTGCTGGAGCTTGAATCTGATGCTTCAATGATATCTTCTTCCTTGTGAAAAGATCTTGCTTGGATCACCTTGAGTTGATGAAGAAGATGAAGGACACAGATTTGATCTCCCTTGAGAATGGGCTTCTTTGGATCACCTTGAGATGAAGAAGAAGATGAAGGATGCAGCTTTATCTTCTCTTAGCTTGGGCTTGATCTCCTCTTGAAGTAGCTTGAATCACCCAAGGATTTGATGAAGAACTTCTTTCCGGAGTACTGTTCACTGCTACAGTACTCGAACTCCTCTCCCTTGAACACACCCTTGCAGCCTCCTTTGATCTCCCAAATGATCAACTAGGGTTTCTAACCCTCTTGCATGTGTTTTATAACCTTTGAATGGTCCTTGGACATCCCCCAGACCAGATCCACAATCTAATGAAGATTGAGTGACTTTGGGGTTAAACAAATACAAGAAAAGGGGCTCTTCTCGAAGTGGAAAATAAAGTCAACATTTGTTGGGTCGGGGCTGGCGGTCGACCGAAAGCTTCTGGCGATCGACCGCTACTGAGAAACCCTGTAGATGGATGGTCCCTGGAATTTTTGGTCGACCGCTACTGGGCTGGCCGTCGACCTCCACTGAGAAATGTGCAAGCAGTTGGCTGCTGGCAGGGGTGGTCGACCGCCCCTGGGCTGGCGGTCGACCGCAAGCTGGGCAGAACCCGGGTTACCCCGGTTTAGTCCATTAACCATTTAGCTCCGTTGCTTAAGTCCTTTAGCAGCCCATTCTCATCTGTGGCATCAACCTTGACAGTCTTGAAGGTTTTTATTGATTATATCGCTCCTATAATCAAAATTTTATTCCGGGGGCTCCGCCCCGGGAAACCCCTGCAAGGGGCGCTGCCCCCTTGACCCCCGCGACCTGAACGAGCAGGTCGATCCGAGTGCGAGGCCGCAATCATTGAGCTTTCACTTTTGCCATCTACACTCTGTTGCATCCCTACGGTTTTGATGATGTCTCACACTATAAATCAATCGGTTTCTATTAATAGATTAATTCATGCTTCATGTAGGACAATGCAGTTCATGTGGTTGTCATATAGACATGCATTACTTGTTCAAGTCCATACTCTGTCAGCATAGTCTGGACAGTAGTGGGTCGACCCCCCTTCCAGATGGGTCGACCCCCCAGATTCGCAAGTCAGTTCATTGGCGTTGGGCATCCAAGTCTATACATTGATTCACTGTTCATGCCTTCCTTCAAAGTCTGTACAGCCATTCCTTGAGATCAAGTCTATACATCGGTCTGTTTGATCAAGCCTGTACAGCGGTTGCATTCATTGGAAGTCTATACATTCCCAGCCTTTACCACAGTTGAACCCCAAGTCTGTACATCGCTTGCGTCTTCAAAGTCCATACATCCATAGCAAGTCTGTACACTGACACTTTACCTACGTTTAGAACTTCAAGTCTATACAGTGGTAAACTCTGCACATTGTGCTTTAAAGATCACCAAGTCTATACATTGCTCACAGCACACACGTTCAAAACCTGAAGTCTGTACAGCCTTGACATATGCTCTTAAGTCTCTTCATCACAAAGTCTGCACATCGCAGTGTTCAAGCCTTTCAAGTCTATACACTGGTTCAGGGTTCCCAAGTCTATACATCGGTCCTCAAGCGTTACAAGTATGTACAGCCTGCTTCATTGTTCAGAGTCTGTACATTCCTCAAGGGCCAAGTGTATACATTATCCACGTGTTCACATTTACAAAGTCTATACATCGTGGGGCTTCGAATCTTCAAGTCTGTACATCCTTCAAGGGCCAAGTCTATACACTGTCTCGCTCACATCTTCAAGGGGTAAGTCTATACATCGTTCGCTCAACTTCAGCTTTTGAAAGTCTATACAGTGGATTGAGCATCGTGAAGTCTATACAGTGGCTGAGCATCGTGAAGTCTATACAGTGGATGAGCATCGTAAAGTCTATACATTGGTTAGGCTCGTTCATGCAGCGTTCATCTCAAGTCTGTACACTGCCTTTCACATGCCCTCATTCATCAAGTCTGTACAGTCCCTTGGTTGCAAGTCTATACACTCGATTGCTTCATGCATTACCAGAAGTCTACACATCCCCCTCTGCTATGTAATGCATCAGTTTTCAAGTCTATACACTGAGGACGCTGAAGGCCCTCAAGTGTATACATTCTCACATTGTACACACTTATTCATTTGCTGCTTCTAAAGTATATACACTCGTTGTTATTAGCCTGAACTAACTAATTCGATTCATTTCTTTTGTCTCTGCCTGTAGATGACTCAGGTTAATGATTGGGCACGTGAACCGAGGATGATGCCTGGCACGTGATCTGAGGATGCTCTGGAAAAGGAGGGAACGAGACCCACTCGTGTGAAGTCCTAGAATTTAGGTCAGATGCCATATAAAAGGTGTCTTCTGCGAACAGGAGAAGTAAACGAAAAAAAAAGGGCTGAAGAAGAATCCCTGAGCAGAAGAAGAAAAGAGAGAGCCTCCACGTTCCAGAGAAAAGACAGAGAGAAGAATTTGAGAGATATGAACTGAGAGAAAAGTACTTGAGAGATAGAAGAAATCATGCTATGAATATTTGCTTCTTTGGAAGCTACATTTGTTTTTGGTTTTCAGAAACGATTGTCGTTCATCGTTGGTCTTGTTTTCCTTTCTGCTTTTCATTTCTTCATTTCTGATTCCGAATTGTTACCCTCTAGTGTTTGGAGGAAGGGAGAGTTACTCCAGTTCCCCTCTGGGCTGCAGAGGAAGAGAGATCTGTGATCTCTGGTTTTGCCAGTGACGGGCTGTCACTAGCAGGTTCCCTCCGGGTTGGAGGAAGGGAGAGCCATCTCCGGTTCTGGTCTTGCTGGTTGCAGGTCCAGGTGTCAAGCTCTATGGGTAGAAGAGTTTGGTTGAGGGATTTGTTTCCCTTGGTTGTTCAAGCTGTGTGGTAGCATCTTGTTCGCAGACTGAGTCTGCAGTTTTCTAGCAGTGGCTAGTGGAATCCTCACTCTAGTTGGAGTGAGGGGTGGATGTAGATTGTGGACTACAATCGAACCACCTTAAAATTTCTTGTCTCCTCTATGGTTTGCTGTTATCGGTTGTGCTCTCCATCTACTTGGCATTGTGTTTGACTGTGGACAGCCTTTTTCAATCGCACCTTCTTATTCTGTCTTAGTTATTCACTGCGTTAGCTATATTGTTTTGCTATATCTAAAGGGTCAAAATTCAAAGTAGTGATTTTCCGCTGAAGTTTTCTAAATCAGGAGTGATCTATTCATCCCCCCCCTTCTATATCACTCTTCGCTGCGCTAACACACTCCATTCCTTGGCATAACTGCCATGAAAGAACATCAAGTAGTTTAGTCATATAAGAGTGGTAAAACATTAATGACTTATAGTGTTTAGCCATTATCAAAACCAAGAATATCAAATAACTCAAATGACCACAGGATGATGTCGAATGACCCAAGTGACCACAAGATGACTCAAATGACCACAGGGTCACAACACCCGTGTGCTGCCCAGTCAGAAATCTGCTCCGCGGCTTTCTCTCTCCAGTCTACCACCGACACCGCTCCCCGCGGGTGCCGACTGATGCGTAGTCCCGGCGCTGGGAAGTCCACCGCTGGCTGTGGGACGCCGGTCGTCCTCATCATTAGTCTGTAGTGTATTGGCTCAACTATGTTCATGTAGTGCAGCCACACGTCACGTCCGGAGAAGGCAAGGGCCTTTGCTACCCAAGGCTGACCCTCGTGCCCCTCCTCTGCATAAGGAGTCCACCGTACCTGTCAAGATAGGAAGTCGCATCAGCATAATAATCATAATCATTTGCATTTAATTAAAGAGTCTAGGTTTAGAGTCATACCAAGGTATATGGTAGGGTGTCCATGTCATCCTGGAGCTCCCGGACCTGTTGCTGGAGACCTCCACTCTCCCGAGGTGCAGTCCACATCCTAGCAATGGGTACGCGGTCAGGGTGGGTCTCCTCGCCTCACCCGATCCCACGTAGGTGCACGTAGGCCCACACCTGCATTCCACTAAGAGTCAGCATATAGCAGTCGTAGGAGTCCTATAACTAGATGCATGGTAAGAGCCAGAATCGTACCTGGAGTAGAGGGGAGAAGCCCCCAAGCATCGTCCGCTGGGACGTCAAGCTCAACGTGTCAAAAAGGAATGCGAGGACGGCCGCTCCCCACGCGTAATCACCCACACGGCCAAGGTCCTGAAGCAACGACAGGAAACGACAGCTGATGACGTCCCCTCGCGTCGTAAATAGTAGTCAGCCAAACAGCAAAGTCAGGAACCGCCGCAGTACTCTGTCCGCCTCTGGCCCCACTACAGCTGCTACTCTCGGTTGCACCAGATCTATCAACCTCCTCAGGTCTCCGGTCGCGATCCCCGCTCTCCTCAGCCCGAGGTTGTTCTGAAGCCTCGCCCGCGTCAGTGTCGTGGACTACCGCTCTGGGTGCTGCAAGTCCAGTCCCAGAAGCTCCTGGGCCATCTCCCGGTAGTCGGGATAAGTGCTCCCGCTAACTGGCGGCCCATGCACACGTAGGCCAGTGAGCCGGGCCACGTCCTCGAGCATGGGGACCATGTGCCCCCACAAGAAAAGGAACGTGCAACTCACTGGGTCCCAGCGGTCGTGTAGAGTGTAGAGTAGCGATGTATCAAACCGGATGACCTCCACGCTTAGGAACTCTGAGAATCCCATGACTCTTAGCCTCTCACGCTGGAAGTCGGGCAGCGCAAGGTACACTGCCCGAACCTAAAGCCATGAGATCCGGGTCCTACGCTTTAATTGCATACATTTAGATTAGTTGCATTTTAGTTTAGAATTTTGGCATTTAATTCAATAATCTACTCTCAGCTCACCGAACGGTCCTTTATGAGCCGTTTTCCTTTCCCACGATTGTACCCCAACCGTTTAAATAAGTCTCACGGCTCACCTTGAGTTGTCTTACTATCTGATGTTTGCTTTGGAACGGACCAAACATGGCCGTTCAGTAATCACATGGTCCCCATCTGACCGCGTCCCTCCCCTTTTAAGTGGTTAATTATTTGGTGTTGCACAGTCTGTCGACCCCGCCTGGTTTTTCAGCGGTCTGGTAATAGCCGTTCTATTCCTACTATTTCAATTCCTGAACAGACTAAGTTAGGCCGTCCTACATTTCCACGGTTTGCTTATGACCGTTCTCTTCCTAAGTGTTCCAAATTTTGAGCGGAACATGTGTTGATGTGACACGGTCTACCTAGGATGATAATGACCCTTAGACCTATGCATCCACAAACATACAAGCTCTCAAGTTGGCTCACCGTGCGACCTATCTCACGCGACGCACATGCGCTCCCGGTGGGTCCGAGTGATGCCGGCGAGGATCCGGGGTGGGACCCTAAGGTTTCCACCGGTTGGTGGGCTTATGGCTGACCCCTAATGGGCCTGGGATACCCAATTTATGGGCGGGCTAGCACGCTGGGGCGTGGGCTTGGGTGGCGCTCTCTCACTTGCCACGGTGGTGCGCTCGTGGTTTCACAAACAATCAAGTCCGGGCACTCAATTACCGCCAACGAGCTAAGGAAACGATACTAGCTAAGCAAAGTAAATGAGGACCAGGAGAGGGACCAGAAGCTCACCTGATCGGTGTGAAGACACCGATCCCGGCCGGAGACGATGGGCGCGCCGGGAGGCGTGGGTATGCACCCGAACGCCGCGGCGGGGTAGCTTGACCTGCTGGTTAGTTAATTACACAACTACGCCTCTCGCAGGAGGGGGGATCTCGGGGTGGGGGTTATGGAGTTTACACCAAACACTACCACCACGCAGGGTGGGGCCTTCAGCCGGCCAAGCGGGGTGGGGAAATTGGTTAATTATCACACCGGCGGTCGATACCGAAACCTGTCCGGTTCTGGGATTCTGGACCAGCAGTCACTGTTGTAGCCGTAGAACACTTTCTGGAATTTTTCCGGAGGCGCGGTCGGTGTCGTTGGCTTCGTAACAGAATAGGGGTGCACCTCAAATTTTATGGATTTTCGTTCTGCACGAGCCGGGCTGCCACGAACGACCAAACGGGGTCCCTGTTCAGGACCTGCACAGGTTCAGCTTCTGAACAGCAGATTGCCGAGGACGCCACGAACGCTCCCGGGCTCTGTTTTGCAAACGGCCAGCGTCGATGGAAGCGTGGGGAAGTCTACTTTCCAACGGAGCTGGTCTCGCCACTGTCTGAAGTCCGTGTGGACAGGATGGTCCCGTTGAAGGGGGACAGGTCGGGGAAGACAGACAGGAGGCAGAACGAACGCCCGGCGGTATAAAAATGGTAACTTCCACTTACGGCGTTCAAACGATGCTCCGTCTTCGGCTTCTGAATGCTGACAGGGGGAGGAAGAATTTTGATGAAGAGGTTGATGACCGATTCCTCCAGTCTTGGCCGCTGCACGAGGGTCGAACAGAGATGGCCTTCTGGTTGAGCTCCCAGTGCGCAGTCGCGGTAGAACGGAGCTAGCGGCCGGCCACGAACTCGGATCGACACGATTCCAAATCGCTTGCGAAGAGGACCCGTAGACCAACCACTTTGATGAAGAACTTGGACGCCGATTCTGCCTGGAACAGGTTGGAAAACGAGCTGCAACTTCGGACCAGGATCTGCTTGTGGGCGGGAGTTGTCTTGTGGAGGGGAGGCTAAGGTGGTGGTGGTGTATGTGGGTGGAGATGGAGGGGGGTGCGACCCTAGGAGGGAGGGGAAGGGGATGGACGACCTAGGGAGGTGAAGGGGTCCCTTGGAGAGGGGAAAGGGGTCTTGGGTGGAGGAATATGGCTTGGGAAGGGTGGGGAGTGGCCTTGGGAAGGTGAAAGGGTGCCTGGGAAGATGAAAGGGTGCCTAGGAGAAGGGGTTTCCACCTAGGGGTTGGAGGGGGAATTGAATGAGTGTATAGGGAAGGGGGAGGGGTCTTAAAGAAGGGTGATTAGGGAGGAGAGAGAGGGGATTTCGAAATTTAGAGAGAGAGAGGGAGAAGTAGTGAGAGAGAGAGAGAGAACTATAGAGAGAGAGGGAGAGACAATATTTGTGGAGTAAAATTTTCAATTCATCAAAAGTTCTTACAAATGGGAGAGGGGGGGGTCCTTATATAGAGTTGGACCATTTGCACAAAACCCCCTAACAAAGTGCATAAATGCAAAAGACCAAGAGACTAGGGGGGTGCCCATGGGCCAAGCCCACTAACTGGGCTCAATGTCCCTTAACTAATGACCCAAAAGACTCAAGACTTAGATAATTAACTCTAGGACCTAGATAGTGGACTCAAATAAAGGAAAATTACACATGATATGACTCAAATAAAGAAACTACATAAGCAACAAATAAAGATAGCCATGAGGACCACATCTCCAAGGGGTCACGAAGTCGGAGACGCCTCGTGCCATAGGGAATGCCGGGAGATGTCCTCATCAAATCCCCCGGGGTGGGGAGAACTCGACCCCGTCGAGTAGGGGTCCAATCGGCTCTCGTACTGCACCAGCAGGTCCGGGTCTAGGCGCATCAAGTCCTCTCGGCTTACCCAAGCATCCTCGGTCGGGGAACGGCCTTTCCACCTCACGAGGTAGCGCTGGTAGACCCTGTTCCTGATAAGTGTGCTCTGCTCATCCAGTATTGCCTCCACTTGCTCAAGTCGGCCTCTCAATTGGGGTGGTAGTTTCGCTCCGGGTGGGTCACTCACAAGGGGGGGTAAAGGCTCGAGATCCTGACTGGGTTCCACCGTGGGGCCCTTATAGCGAACCAGATCCGCCACATTGAAAGTGGGGTGAACCCCAAAGCCCTTAGGTAAGTCGAGCTCATAAGCATTGGTACCAACCCGTCTTAGAACCCGAAAGGGTCCCAAACCCCGTGTCCTCAATTTGGAGGCGGGCCCTGGGAGGAGCCGCTCCGTTCTCACCATCACATGGTCTCCCACTTGGTATTCACAGTGACGTCGATGAGCATCAGCCTGCCTTTTGTAAGCCTCATTGCTTTTGCCTATATGCTTGCGGATTTCTTCATGCGACTTTGTGGATGTTGGCTCACTAGTGGATAAAGGGGGTCCTGGACAACCAAATGTGGACCTATCATGCAGTGGTGCTACACCGACTTTGGTAGACCTAGGAAGCTTATGCGTCTTGTCAAGGGGGGTGGGGATGGGAGGCCCAGAAAACCCATAAAGGACCTATCATGCCATGCCATGTAGACCCTAATAGACCTAGGTGGGCCAGGACAACCATAGATGGATCTATCATGCATGGTGGTGATAATTACCGGGGAACCCGAACTTCCTTGAATATTTCTCTCATGCCTAAGACTTGCGACGAACGAGGGTGGGCCATTACATCCGCACATAGACCACTCATACTTCTTACATGTCATGTGGGTGATTTGAATGAATGGACCCGACTCATGAATCATGTCAAGCGGTGTGGTGTGTCTAGACACATGCATTCCTTCCCAAATGGCACCCCTAATGTGTATGGCTTGGTGTGGGAGTTTCCTCTCATAGGGGTCAAATGGGTCTGGGAAAATAGAGTGGGCCTGGTCTATTAAGGTGGGTGAGGGTAGGAAAGGGTGGGTGGTGGGTAAGGGGGGTGGGTTGCATGGGGGTCTAGACTCCCATAGGAAGGGGTCAAAGGGGTCATGGTAAGGGTCCCCTAGGGAGAGGAACTCCAGGTCCTCATGTAGCGGTGAGTCATCCTTCTCTAAAGAAATAATTGGGCCGAAGTCTTTGGTGGGTGGATCAGCCAGGAAGGGATGGTTTGACACTCTACCCGAGATAAGCAATTCTAATTCATGGAGAGCAGCAGGCTCATCCGGTGTAGGGAGGATTAGAAGGAGGTCGCTAGTGTAGCAACCTACAGTGTAAGCTGTGGTGATGGATCCGACACATAGATGTAGGAGGTCAACGCTCCTAGGTTGGTCAGCCATTGTGGCCAACATGTCGGTCAACTCTATTTGCCATGCTAGGCCCTTAAGAAGGTCATCCCAACTCTCAACCTCATAGGAGGATTGGATAGTGGTGTGATAGGAGGAGAGAGGGACTATGGGGAGGTGTTGTTCCATGGGAGGGTAGGCATGGGCCATCATCTCTCTAATTGGGCTACCCATCAACCAGCTAACAAGGGTCTCTCCTAAAATAAGCTCGGTCCCATCTAGAGAGGGTGGTGTAGGGTGAGGGTTACCATGTGAGTTCTTTTCTTCAATTTGGACATGTGTGGTCTCCATGTTGGGAATTGGGTCCGGGGTGTTCACAACTTTGGGGTCGGGTATGGGTTCCTCCTCCAAAGAGGTGAGAGAGTATGTTCGGGGTGGGGTGGTGATGGTAGGTGCATGGCGCCCCCAAGGTGATGAGCAAGGTCGGAATTGGGTTGGGGTTGGAAGTGGAGGTAGTGGGAGTCTAGGTTGGGGTAGGTTTGTAGTTGGAAGTGGAAGGTGGGTTGGGTGAAGACAGTTGGATTGGTCGATCTTGGGTGGGGCATCCCTTATAGGGGATAATGGAGGGGTAGCAGTAGGGGCTACGGGGGTTTGGGGAGTATGGGTCCCATGGGGAATAGTGAGTTGCGGGGTGGTGACCGGTGCGGGCCTAGGTGGAGGGGTGGGCACGGGATCCACTTGGGTTTGAACGGTGAGGGTTATGGAAGTGAGTTTTAGTTGGGGAAGGTTGGTGGGGATTGGGTTTTCCTGACTTGACTCTTGGCATTGTGCCTCAAATTCTTCCTCCCATTCAAGGGGAGCTTCATGAACTTCAATCACTTTCTCAACTCTTTGGGGTGGAGGGGTTTGGTAGGGATTTGTGGGTTGGAGGGTGGTGGTCTTTGGGGGCCTAGGTGGAGGGGTGGGTAGTTGGGACAGTTGGGTTCTAAGGGAGAGGAGTTGGTGGCGAAATGTGGAGAGGGAATCGGTTAGGGGTGGTGGGGGCGGAGTCCTATGGATGGTCTTAAGTTGGCCGGGTTGGGATTGAGTAGTGGTGGTGCTCCTCGGGCTAGGGGTGTGTGAGTAGGAAGAGTAGGAAGGTTTTGGAATGTAGACTTTCCTAAGTTCTCTCGTCATCTCTTCCCACGAGTGAATGGGCTCTTGCCTCTCAATCCTTCTTATGGCCTCTATGTGTTCCAATTCTATCTTGGCTTGACCCCGAATTTGTCCCTTGGCCCTACAAACTCTTGTGTGTCCGTATACCCGATTCCTCTCAAAGTTCCTTTCCATTGCAGCCTCCCACTTGAGGTAATCACTAGCATGCGACCCATCAAAGGTAACACCCTCATCTCGAATAATGTCCCAAAGTATTGGGTTGATCGGATCCCGGTAGTGGGCCGAGTGGGATGGGTATGTGGTAGCCATGATTCATGAACTAGATGACAATGCGCCCTAGGACTAGACTTAGTAGAGACAAGTCTAAAACTTGCTCTGATACCACTTGATGTGAAACGGTCTACCTAGGATGATAATGACCCTTAGACCTATGCATCCACAAGCATACAAGCTCTCAAGTTGGCTCACCGTGCGACCTATCTCACGCGACGCACATGCGCTCCCGGTGGGTCCGAGTGATGCCGGCGAGGATCCGGGGTGGGACCCTAAGGTTTCCACCGGTTGGTGGGCTTATGGCTGACCCCTAATGGGCCTGGGATACCCAATTTATGGGCGGGCTAGCACGCTGGGGCGTGGGCTTGGGTGGCGCTCTCTCACTTGCCACGGTGGTGCGCTCGTGGTTTCACAAACAATCAAGTCCGGGCACTCAATTACCGCCAACGAGCTAAGGAAACGATACTAGCTAAGCAAAGTAAATGAGGACCAGGAGAGGGACCAGAAGCTCACCTGATCGGTGTGAAGACACCGATCCCGGCCGGAGACGATGGGCGCGCCGGGAGGCGTGGGTATGCACCCGAACGCCGCGGCGGGGTAGCTTGACCTGCTGGTTAGTTAATTACACAACTACGCCTCTCGCAGGAGGGGGGATCTCGGGGTGGGGGTTATGGAGTTTACACCAAACACTACCACCACGCAGGGTGGGGCCTTCAGCCGGCCAAGCGGGGTGGGGAAATTGGTTAATTATCACACCGGCGGTCGATACCGAAACCTGTCCGGTTCTGGGATTCTGGACCAGCAGTCACTGTTGTAGCCGTAGAACACTTTCTGGAATTTTTCCGGAGGCGCGGTCGGTGTCGTTGGCTTCGTAACAGAATAGGGGTGCACCTCAAATTTTATGGATTTTCGTTCTGCACGAGCCGGGCTGCCACGAACGACCAAACGGGGTCCCTGTTCAGGACCTGCACAGGTTCAGCTTCTGAACAGCAGATTGCCGAGGACGCCACGAACGCTCCCGGGCTCTGTTTTGCAAACGGCCGGCGTCGATGGAAGCGTGGGGAAGTCTACTTTCCAACGGAGCTGGCCTCGCCACTGTCTGAAGTCCGTGTGGACAGGATGGTCCCGTTGAAGGGGGACAGGTCGGGGAAGACAGACAGGAGGCAGAACGAACGCCCGGCGGTATAAAAATGGTAACTTCCACTTACGGCGTTCAAACGATGCTCCGTCTTCGGCTTCTGAATGCTGACAGGGGGAGGAAGAATTTTGATGAAGAGGTTGATGACCGATTCCTCCAGTCTTGGCCGCTGCACGAGGGTCGAACAGAGATGGCCTTCTGGTTGAGCTCCCAGTGCGCAGTCGCGGTAGAACGGAGCTAGCGGCCGGCCACGAACTCGGATCGACACGATTCCAAATCGCTTGCGAAGAGGACCCGTAGACCAACCACTTTGATGAAGAACTTGGACGCCGATTCTGCCTGGAACAGGTTGGAAAACGAGCTGCAACTTCGGACCAGGATCTGCTTGTGGGCGGGAGTTGTCTTGTGGAGGGGAGGCTAAGGTGGTGGTGGTGTATGTGGGTGGAGATGGAGGGGGGTGCGACCCTAGGAGGGAGGGGAAGGGGATGGACGACCTAGGGAGGTGAAGGGGTCCCTTGGAGAGGGGAAAGGGGTCTTGGGTGGAGGAATATGGCTTGGGAAGGGTGGGGAGTGGCCTTGGGAAGGTGAAAGGGTGCCTGGGAAGATGAAAGGGTGCCTAGGAGAAGGGGTTTCCACCTAGGGGTTGGAGGGGGAATTGAATGAGTGTATAGGGAAGGGGGAGGGGTCTTAAAGAAGGGTGATTAGGGAGGAGAGAGAGGGGATTTCGAAATTTAGAGAGAGAGAGGGAGAAGTAGTGAGAGAGAGAGAGAGAACTATAGAGAGAGAGGGAGAGACAATATTTGTGGAGTAAAATTTTCAATTCATCAAAAGTTCTTACAAATGGGAGAGGGGGGGGTCCTTATATAGAGTTGGACCATTTGCACAAAACCCCCTAACAAAGTGCATAAATGCAAAAGACCAAGAGACTAGGGGGGGGCCCATGGGCCAAGCCCACTAACTGGGCTCAATTCCCTTAACTAAGGACCAAAAGACTCAAGACTTAGATAATTAACTCTAGGACCTAGATAGTGGACTCAAATAAAGGAAAATTACACATGATATGACTCAAATAAAGAAACTACATAAGCAACAAATAAAGATAGCCATGAGGACCACATCTCCAAGGGGTCACGAAGTCGGAGACGCCTCGTGCCATAGGGAATGCCGGGAGATGTCCTCATCAAATCCCCCGGGGTGGGGAGAACTCGACCCCGTCGAGTAGGGGTCCAATCGGCTCTCGTACTGCACCAGCAGGTCCGGGTCTAGGCGCATCAAGTCCTCTCGGCTTACCCAAGCATCCTCGGTCGGGGAACGGCCTTTCCACCTCACGAGGTAGCGCTGGTAGACCCTGTTCCTGATAAGTGTGCTCTGCTCATCCAGTATTGCCTCCACTTGCTCAAGTCGGCCTCTCAATTGGGGTGGTAGTTTCGCTCCGGGTGGGTCACTCACAAGGGGGGGTAAAGGCTCGAGATCCTGACTGGGTTCCACCGTGGGGCCCTTATAGCGAACCAGATCCGCCACATTGAAAGTGGGGTGAACCCCAAAGCCCTTAGGTAAGTCGAGCTCATAAGCATTGGTACCAACCCGTCTTAGAACCCGAAAGGGTCCCAAACCCCGTGTCCTCAATTTGGAGGCGGGCCCTGGGAGGAGCCGCTCCGTTCTCACCATCACATGGTCTCCCACTTGGTATTCACAGTGACGTCGATGAGCATCAGCCTGCCTTTTGTAAGCCTCATTGCTTTTGCCTATATGCTTGCGGATTTCTTCATGCGACTTTGTGGATGTTGGCTCACTAGTGGATAAAGGGGGTCCTGGACAACCAAATGTGGACCTATCATGCAGTGGTGCTACACCGACTTTGGTAGACCTAGGAAGCTTATGCGTCTTGTCAAGGGGGGTGGGGATGGGAGGCCCAGAAAACCCATAAAGGAACCTATCATGCCATGCCATGTAGACCCTAATAGACCTAGGTGGGCCAGGACAACCATAGATGGATCTATCATGCATGGTGGTGATAATTACCGGGGAACCCGAACTTCCTTGAATATTTCTCTCATGCCTAAGACTTGCGACGAACGAGGGTGGGCCATTACATCCGCACATAGACCACTCATACTTCTTACATGTCATGTGGGTGATTTGAATGAATGGACCCGACTCATGAATCATGTCAAGCGGTGTGGTGTGTCTAGACACATGCATTCCTTCCCAAATGGCACCCCTAATGTGTATGGCTTGGTGTGGGAGTTTCCTCTCATAGGGGTCAAATGGGTCTGGGAAAATAGAGTGGGCCTGGTCTATTAAGGTGGGTGAGGGTAGGAAAGGGTGGGTGGTGGGTAAGGGGGGTGGGTTGCATGGGGGTCTAGACTCCCATAGGAAGGGGTCAAAGGGGTCATGGTAAGGGTCCCCTAGGGAGAGGAACTCCAGGTCCTCATGTAGCGGTGAGTCATCCTTCTCTAAAGAAATAATTGGGCCGAAGTCTTTGGTGGGTGGATCAGCCAGGAAGGGATGGTTTGACACTCTACCCGAGATAAGCAATTCTAATTCATGGAGAGCAGCAGGCTCATCCGGTGTAGGGAGGATTAGAAGGAGGTCGCTAGTGTAGCAACCTACAGTGTAAGCTGTGGTGATGGATCCGACACATAGATGTAGGAGGTCAACGCTCCTAGGTTGGTCAGCCATTGTGGCCAACATGTCGGTCAACTCTATTTGCCATGCTAGGCCCTTAAGAAGGTCATCCCAACTCTCAACCTCATAGGAGGATTGGATAGTGGTGTGATAGGAGGAGAGAGGGACTATGGGGAGGTGTTGTTCCATGGGAGGGTAGGCATGGGCCATCATCTCTCTAATTGGGCTACCCATCAACCAGCTAACAAGGGTCTCTCCTAAAATAAGCTCGGTCCCATCTAGAGAGGGTGGTGTAGGGTGAGGGTTACCATGTGAGTTCTTTTCTTCAATTTGGACATGTGTGGTCTCCATGTTGGGAATTGGGTCCGGGGTGTTCACAACTTTGGGGTCGGGTATGGGTTCCTCCTCCAAAGAGGTGAGAGAGTATGTTCGGGGTGGGGTGGTGATGGTAGGTGCATGGCGCCCCCAAGGTGATGAGCAAGGTCGGAATTGGGTTGGGGTTGGAAGTGGAGGTAGTGGGAGTCTAGGTTGGGGTAGGTTTGTAGTTGGAAGTGGAAGGTGGGTTGGGTGAAGACAGTTGGATTGGTCGATCTTGGGTGGGGCATCCCTTATAGGGGATAATGGAGGGGTAGCAGTAGGGGCTACGGGGGTTTGGGGAGTATGGGTCCCATGGGGAATAGTGAGTTGCGGGGTGGTGACCGGTGCGGGCCTAGGTGGAGGGGTGGGCACGGGATCCACTTGGGTTTGAACGGTGAGGGTTATGGAAGTGAGTTTTAGTTGGGGAAGGTTGGTGGGGATTGGGTTTTCCTGACTTGACTCTTGGCATTGTGCCTCAAATTCTTCCTCCCATTCAAGGGGAGCTTCATGAACTTCAATCACTTTCTCAACTCTTTGGGGTGGAGGGGTTTGGTAGGGATTTGTGGGTTGGAGGGTGGTGGTCTTTGGGGGCCTAGGTGGAGGGGTGGGTAGTTGGGACAGTTGGGTTCTAAGGGAGAGGAGTTGGTGGCGAAATGTGGAGAGGGAATCGGTTAGGGGTGGTGGGGGCGGAGTCCTATGGATGGTCTTAAGTTGGCCGGGTTGGGATTGAGTAGTGGTGGTGCTCCTCGGGCTAGGGGTGTGTGAGTAGGAAGAGTAGGAAGGTTTTGGAATGTAGACTTTCCTAAGTTCTCTCGTCATCTCTTCCCACGAGTGAATGGGCTCTTGCCTCTCAATCCTTCTTATGGCCTCTATGTGTTCCAATTCTATCTTGGCTTGACCCCGAATTTGTCCCTTGGCCCTACAAACTCTTGTGTGTCCGTATACCCGATTCCTCTCAAAGTTCCTTTCCATTGCAGCCTCCCACTTGAGGTAATCACTAGCATGCGACCCATCAAAGGTAACACCCTCATCTCGAATAATGTCCCAAAGTATTGGGTTGATCGGATCCCGGTAGTGGGCCGAGTGGGATGGGTATGTGGTAGCCATGATTCATGAACTAGATGACAATGCGCCCTAGGACTAGACTTAGTAGAGACAAGTCTAAAACTTGGCTCTGATACCACTTGATGTGAAACGGTCTACCTAGGATGATAATGACCCTTAGACCTATGCATCCACAAACATACAAGCTCTCAAGTTGGCTCACCGTGCGACCTATCTCACGCGACGCACATGCGCTCCCGGTGGGTCCGAGTGATGCCGGCGAGGATCCGGGGTGGGACCCTAAGGTTTCCACCGGTTGGTGGGCTTATGGCTGACCCCTAATGGGCCTGGGATACCCAATTTATGGGCGGGCTAGCACGCTGGGGCGTGGGCTTGGGTGGCGCTCTCTCACTTGCCACGGTGGTGCGCTCGTGGTTTCACAAACAATCAAGTCCGGGCACTCAATTACCGCCAACGAGCTAAGGAAACGATACTAGCTAAGCAAAGTAAATGAGGACCAGGAGAGGGACCAGAAGCTCACCTGATCGGTGTGAAGACACCGATCCCGGCCGGAGACGATGGGCGCGCCGGGAGGCGTGGGTATGCACCCGAACGCCGCGGCGGGGTAGCTTGACCTGCTGGTTAGTTAATTACACAACTACGCCTCTCGCAGGAGGGGGGATCTCGGGGTGGGGGTTATGGAGTTTACACCAAACACTACCACCACGCAGGGTGGGGCCTTCAGCCGGCCAAGCGGGGTGGGGAAATTGGTTAATTATCACACCGGCGGTCGATACCGAAACCTGTCCGGTTCTGGGATTCTGGACCAGCAGTCACTGTTGTAGCCGTAGAACACTTTCTGGAATTTTTCCGGAGGCGCGGTCGGTGTCGTTGGCTTCGTAACAGAATAGGGGTGCACCTCAAATTTTATGGATTTTCGTTCTGCACGAGCCGGGCTGCCACGAACGACCAAACGGGGTCCCTGTTCAGGACCTGCACAGGTTCAGCTTCTGAACAGCAGATTGCCGAGGACGCCACGAACGCTCCCGGGCTCTGTTTTGCAAACGGCCGGCGTCGATGGAAGCGTGGGGAAGTCTACTTTCCAAAGGAGCTGGCCTCGCCACTGTCTGAAGTCCGTGTGGACAGGATGGTCCCGTTGAAGGGGGACAGGTCGGGGAAGACAGACAGGAGGCAGAACGAACGCCCGGCGGTATAAAAATGGTAACTTCCACTTACGGCGTTCAAACGATGCTCCGTCTTCGGATTCTGAATGCTGACAGGGGGAGGAAGAATTTTGATGAAGAGGTTGATGACCGATTCCTCCAGTCTTGGCCGCTGCACGAGGGTCGAACAGAGATGGCCTTCTGGTTGAGCTCCCAGTGCGCAGTCGCGGTAGAACGGAGCTAGCGGCCGGCCACGAACTCGGATCGACACGATTCCAAATCGCTTGCGAAGAGGACCCGTAGACCAACCACTTTGATGAAGAACTTGGACGCCGATTCTGCCTGGAACAGGTTGGAAAACGAGCTGCAACTTCGGACCAGGATCTGCTTGTGGGCGGGAGTTGTCTTGTGGAGGGGAGGCTAAGGTGGTGGTGGTGTATGTGGGTGGAGATGGAGGGGGGTGCGACCCTAGGAGGGAGGGGAAGGGGATGGACGACCTAGGGAGGTGAAGGGGTCCCTTGGAGAGGGGAAAGGGGTCTTGGGTGGAGGAATATGGCTTGGGAAGGGTGGGGAGTGGCCTTGGGAAGGTGAAAGGGTGCCTGGGAAGATGAAAGGGTGCCTAGGAGAAGGGGTTTCCACCTAGGGGTTGGAGGGGGAATTGAATGAGTGTATAGGGAAGGGGGAGGGGTCTTAAAGAAGGGTGATTAGGGAGGAGAGAGAGGGGATTTCGAAATTTAGAGAGAGAGAGGGAGAAGTAGTGAGAGAGAGAGAGAGAACTATAGAGAGAGAGGGAGAGACAATATTTGTGGAGTAAAATTTTCAATTCATCAAAAGTTCTTACAAATGGGAGAGGGGGGGTCCTTATATAGAGTTGGACCATTTGCACAAAACCCCCTAACAAAGTGCATAAATGCAAAAGACCAAGAGACTAGGGGGGTGCCCATGGGCCAAGCCCACTAATTGGGCTCAATTCCCTTAACTAATGACCCAAAAGACTCAAGACTTAGATAATTAACTCTAGGACCTAGATAGTGGACTCAAATAAAGGAAAATTACACATGATATGACTCAAATAAAGAAACTACATAAGCAACAAATAAAGATAGCCATGAGGACCACATCTCCAAGGGGTCACGAAGTCGGAGACGCCTCGTGCCATAGGGAATGCCGGGAGATGTCCTCATCATGTGTGTCCGTCCTAGGTTCCACGGTCTGATGGAGACCGCTCTGTTATCAACGTTTCACATTCTAAGCGGACCAACATGGACCACCCTAATGTTAGATGATTCACATGAAACCGTTCGGTGATGTCGGTTCATGTTTTTTGGATGGCCACCCATGGGCCGCGTGTAGGTTGAGCGGTTCTAATCTAACCGTTCAGATACTAACGGCACTTCGCATTGAGCGGCTAAACTCTAGCCGCGCAACTTTTTGAACGGTCTATATATGGGCCGCATGGCTTTGCATTCAAGTTTAAATGGTGCACGATTGAACGGTCCTGGATGAGCCATTCTGTGGTCTGAGTGGTCTATCTTGGGCCGTTCATCATGTGATTCATTTGACTTGATGATATATATATTGCAAACTCTGCTTATAATTCTTTTGCAGCGTCACCTTTAAATGTCGTTTCGCCTGCACCAGTAAGTCAGGTATGGCCTTCTACCCCTACATCCCTTATTGCATTACTATATGGTGCTGTGCTATAATATCTCGAGAACCAGTTGGTTATCTACGTGTTCCAGGATCTGATGTTCCCCTTTAACAAAAATGATGATGATCCAGGTTCACGTGTTTAATCTCTGGATAGGCCGTTAGGTTGGGAAAGCATGGGGAGGATGGTTCTATCCTGCACGCTGTGGTTGCAGATAGTGTCTTGACTCTGATTCTCCCAATCTAGCAATATTATTCTCGAGTATTTTATATTTTATCCTTTCTTTGCATTCATTTTGATAATTTCTTTTATTTTAGCCCAGCATCCATCATACACATCTTTTTGAGCATTCATGACCCATGGTTTGCATGCTAATGTCCCATCAGTGATGGTTAGCTATGTGTTCAGTGTTTGACTAAGAGAAGCAATTCCACTCAGAGTTGGAAGGTTCTTTCTGGTTTGTTCACTTGGTTTGATTGATTAAGAGGTCCCCATCAGGAGTATTAGTCTGTTTCTTTTCGCTGCTTATTCCGATCCCCTCATTGGTCTGAGGGATTGTGTCCCCCATGAGGTTGATCGTGTGTTTCTTTTTATTTTTAGTTCCTCCAGACTGGTGTCACTTTTGGTCTAACTATTCCTTGTGTTTGGTCCAGAGTTTTCTGGAAAATTCCTATCACTCGTTGACAAAACGGGTGTCGTTTTACCTTAACGCCCGCTTTTTGGTCCACTCCGCTTCATTTCCGCTTCATCTCCATGTTTCATTTCACTTTCGCTTCACCTCCGCTCGCTCCCCTGCAAAGAGGATGTTAAGGAGGGGAATCTATTGACACCTATTTTTTGCCGACAAGTTGAGTAATTTCTCTTACCATCATTTGTTGATGCCTCAAGTTGTCCATTTCTTAGTGGGCTATTTTCAGGCAGCTTATTGGGCCTATTTTATAGATATCTCCCTCCCTGACTTGGTCTGCTTCAATTTAGGGCTTAATGGGCCCTGGTCTGGCTTGATTTATCACATTTTATTAAGTTTCAAGCATAAAGCCATTGCGCGACCCATCGCATGACCGTTCAGTAACTAAGCGGTTGAAGATTAACCGTTTTCCTATTTATTGGATATTATGGTGATTTTCTGAATTTCCACCGACAAAGCTTTTGCACGGTTCATATGTAGCCGTCCAAACCCATGGAACGGTTTGCTTATGACCGTCTAGTTCTCAGAGTCCCAGATTCGTTGGCTATTCAGATAATTATCTAATTATCTAATTTATTCTGATTTATCACCTACAGGTGTTGGACGGTTAGTTTTTGACCGTTCCGTGAGCTGAGTGGTCCATTAAGAGCCGCCCAATTCATGAGAGTCCAACGGCGAAAATATCGGTCAGTTCGATGGATATTTGGATAATATTTCTCACTTACTTAATTTCCACCAACAGATTGGACACTCTGGTGACCGATCGCTTAGTGTATTGGGCGGTCTATCGCGTGACCGCACAATGGTCCGATTTAAGGGCTTCTCTCTCTCTATCTGTGGTTTTATCCTTGATTTGTTTCAACTATTTCTCCGTGGTTTCTCAACCAAATGAGGCGCTGTTTCGACTGGTTGGAAGATAATTTCATTATCTATGGATTTTTTTTTGATATCACGAGCTAATATTCATTGGAAACCCTAATTTCGGGGCTAGTTTCTTAGGCTCTATAAATAGACCCTAAGGGCAAGCTTTGAAAGGGGGGAGATTTCAAGGTCACAGCGAAGCTCTGCCGGATTGTTGAGTGACCCAAGATAGGGAGGGAGGCCTTCTACGTCCGCATAGGCCTCCGGTTCAGAGAGTACACTGCTTGTTTGAGTTATTAGTTCATGAGTCCCTCCGTCTGTTTTCTCATTGCATGCGTCGTTCTCCTTTCTTCCATTTATTTTTATTCATTCTTTCATCATATTACATACATCCTCCAATGTTTTTTGGTGCCCCTAGGGGTTTAAAAACCTCCAGGTAGCCCCCATTTCATTTGGTTATGTTTGTTTCCATCTCTTTCAACATTTACTACGCATTTTAGTTCTGATATTGGGTCCCTTTTTGTGTTCTACACTTTGTTTTGCAGGTCAGCATCATCGTAACATGAGGCCCACTCCTCCTGGCAGGCAGGGAAGGGTGGAGGTAGAGATCCCACATTTTGGAAGTTGGTGGTACAGCGCGGTCTTCTTCTGTCCGTTCGAGGGACAGTGCGGCCATCCATCGACCGTCTAGTTCTGTTCAGCGATTGATACTGAACTGTTCTGCAATCCAGTTGCTCTTCGTCCCGTGTTCGTCCCAGTGCTGTCGGGCAGTCTGTCGAGCGACAGCACTGTTGGGTTCGGTGCGTTCGATTCAAAGGGGAGGTGAATGAATCTCCCCTTCAAAAACTCGCTCAATTAAAATCTGGAGTGCTAACTAGACAGATTTAGACAATCTGAAGAGCTAATCAAACTTCTGTTAAACCAATAAGCAAATATGCAAAGCGCACCTAAGCATTCATCTAGCGCCAATCAGATAGAAGAAATCAAACCACAGTAGACAAGAGGATTTTTAGGTGGTTCGGTCCGCAGACCTACGTCCACCCCACACTCAAACCTGAGTATGGCTTCCCGCTGACTCACAGCTTGAACCGCTGGGCATCACAGCTTGCCTACAACCGCTGAGCCTCACAGCTTGCTGTCCGAGGTATCCACCTCACCCCGCTGAGCCTCACAGCTTACTGTCCGAGGTATCCACCTTGCCCCGCTGAGCAACACAGCTTGCTGTCCAGAGGAATCCTCCTCTACAAAACCACTGACTAACAGCTTGATGAAAGGTTCAAAAGAAAAGCAAAAACAAGTAACAACAGCGACTGAAAGCTGTAAACAATGAAATGCATATGTGGCTCTCAACGAGCTGACTGGCCTGGATTTGATCCACGGTCCAGTGAGGACAGATCTTCGAATGAAGCTTCTCTCTGCCCTTCTTCTTCTTCTTCTGATCACTCTGTCTCTCTTTCTTTCTCTTCCTCTTCTTCTGGATCTGCTCGAGCTCTCTATCTCTCACTTTCTCTTCTTTCTCTTCTGTTCTCTCTTTTTCTTCGTCTTCTGGATCGTGCAGGGTATCTCTCTGCTTCTGCCCTTTCTACTTGGATCACGATCAGTCTTCTTCTGAGGAAGAAGGCTTCCTTTTATAGCAGCAGCAGACAGATAGGGCGTGTGCTCTCCTCGATTCCCACCCAAATGTTTTGGCCATGTGTCATCATCCTGTCAGCCCTTCCAGCCTCGGATCACGTGCCCAACCATTAAGCTCCTCGAACATCAGCTCTGTAATAACAGACTGTTATCAGTATAGACTTAGCTGACATGAAGAACTGAATGCATCGAGTCAGTACGTTAAATGATTCATGGCCTGTACAGACTTGATGCATTAGATGCAGTGTGCATATAAGAGAAAGTGTGTACAATGAGAATGAATGTACAGACATTACATTCACAAGTAAACAGCCTTTGAGTGCATGTACAGACTTTGTGAATGCAAAGCTATGGCATGTACAAACTTCATATATGCAAGACTATGAACATTACAAAAGGATGTACTGACATGCCAAATGAATATGCAGACTCAACGTGCACCATTGTGCAGACTTACTGACATGATGTATGAGCATAGCAACACACAATGTGCAGACTTCGTGCAATGCACGAAACAGTGTATAGACTTATATCGAAGGAGTGCACAAATGCAGATAGCAAGGTATAGACTTTACATCTATCAAAGTATGCACAACAACAATGGATGCTCAGGCATGCAGATGAATGTGTAGACTCTGCGTGCAATGTATAAGCAATGTGCAGCCTTTGCTCATGTATGGACTTAGTGTGTGCAAGCATGCTAACATGCAATGTGTAGACTTTGAGTGTGCGTACAATGCAGCAACCAGTGTATAGACTTGCGTTCAGCAGCAATGTATAGACTTGAACACATACATGCTATGCGATGTATAGACTTCATGTTTGTGCAGCTAGCCAATGTATAGACTTGTCGTTATGAAGCATGCAGGCTGTATAGACTTGTGCTAATGCTGCAAGTGAACAATGTACAGGCTTTGGACATGCGTGCATGCTATGCGATGTACAGACTTGAACGCGTGCATGCTACACGATGGATAGACTTGCTGACAGACGATGTATAGACTTACATGAGACACTGCATAAGACGCTGCATGAGACGCATGTTCAATGTGATGCGATGTACAGACTTTAGTCATGATGCAATGTATAGACTTGACTTCACAGAGACGCTAATTGAGACGCATGATGCACTGGCTGGCAGTCGATGTATAGACTTAGCATGAGACGCTAAGTAAGACGATGGCTATACGAGAGACAAATGTATAGACTCACAGAGACGCTGAGTGAGACGCTATACAGACTTTCAGCAACACACGATGTACAGACTTTCTAGGCATGAAGGCAACCGCTGTACAGACTTTCTAGGGATGAAGGCAACCGCTGTACAGACTTCGTGTGCAATGGCCAAACAATGTGCAGACTTGATGAACATGCATGAACAAGTGGCGATGTATAGACTTGGCCAATGTACATATTTACCACCTAGACGATGCATGAGCAGGCTAACGATGTACAGACTTTGCTACCAATGTAAAGACTTGCTATGCTTACGCATGGACAAAGTCTGTATAGACTTTGAATGCAGTAGACTTTGTGCAGACTTTGAACGTATGTAATGTGCAAACGTTGTACAGACTTTGCATGCATGCTGTGCAAGACAATGTATAGACTTGATGTTCGTTCAGCAGTGCATAGACTTGCTCAGCCTGAAGCAGGGCAATGTACAGACTTCTTAACAGACGCATGCAGCAACTGTTATTGCACTGATGCAGTGTATGCTAAACACAAAAACTATAGCAATGAATTCACAATGTATAGACTTAATGCATTGAGTATAGAACACTGCATGACCTAGCACACTCATGCATTCTCCACAGAACAGATCAGACATATGCATTCATGTGATGACTCAATGTGTTGTTCTTAGCAAAATAATATGGTGACTCATTCATGTTGCTATCATTAAAACACCACATCAACATCAAATCACAATGGGCACAACAATCTCCCCCTTTTTGATGATGGCAACATAATGAGTCACACTGACTCGTCAAACTATTCTCCCCCTTTGACATAATCAAAAAGAAAGGAAATGGTTTGAGAGACAAAATTCAGCACACAAAGACACAGAATGAAACATAGTTCACTGAAATAGAGTTCCCCCTTATGACAAGAAAACAGCTCTCCCCCGATCAACCTGCATGATTGACTACTCTCCCCTTAAATGCGGATGACCCATAACTCACCCTGAAGCGTAGGAATGGACTCTGGTTGTGGCACCTCACAAATGCATGAACAGAATGAAACAGGTGGAAAATCCACAGAACCAGAACTGGTTGCAAAACAGGATGGAAGATTCCAACAGTGTGGAGAGTAAAGTGATTGATGATAGGAAGGTAAAAGTAGACAGCAACAATCACAAGACATCTCCATGAATAATCAATAGCAAGATTTATGTTGATCAGGCTATCTGGAGTGAATCTGATCATGAGGGATTTTAATGCTTGCACCACTACAATAAGTCTTAAGAAGAATAGACTCTTCTATCATAAAGGGTTATGAAGTGGCAACTTAACCAATCTGATTTAATTATGATGTATACCAAATTTATCAAATTAAACTCAATACACATATCTGAATCCAAGTTTTAATAAAGGTGAACCAAATATTCAGATAACACTCAAAATCAATCATCTTGATCTTACACACATGATCTCAATAGCACCTTTGAAAGTTACACAGATTAGTACTGAGGTTAAACACTTTTACAAGAATATGAGTTGACAGAATTTTCAATATATTTCCATTTGAAGCACATTATATTTTTCCTGAGCAATTTAGGTTGATCAACACCTTTTTACATGAGGCACAACACGTCTCAGGTGAAGTGAACCAGTTACTCAGTGTGATAACTGTCATTGCTCTCAACTTCGAGAACAGAGTTAGCAATATAAGTGTCTTTTTACATGAGAAGACACCTTGATCAGAGGCCAGACTTCCCAGTTACTCAACACAGAATTGCCATTGCTCTGTCAGGTTCTCAATGAATTTTCATTTTGAGTGACTATGACACTTCATGACTTGGGTTCACTCCATTTCTTTGATGTAAAACCCAGTTTCTTAGTGAACAAAGTCATTTCATTACTCACTGATTTTATTTCCTGTCAAAATTTTCAAAGTTAATGTTTCACAACAATACTCACTCTATGTATCTTAACCAAAGTAGCCCTGATTTCAAATTTTCAGATATCTAATGAGTGAGTCTAAGGTTTTCAAGACACATGTGGTTAAAGTTTATTAAACCTTATCATTCAGATATTTTCAGTTCATTTAATTACAAATTTGAGAATACATTAATCCTATATCAGTCTGATTCAGTGGTAATTCTTAAACCTATATGATAGGAATTTCTACAAAGTTCAACTAATCAACAGTAGAACCAAATTAGTCACACCAGCTAAGAGATATATGAAGGATGAGTATAAGCTGGTGGAAGAGTCAATCACCTATAGAGAAGAGCATTAGAAGAGAGTTTATCAACAGACAGTAGTTGAGTCTGGAATACAGACTGATCAGCTATTTTGGTGAAGACAGCAGAGAATTCAATTGAACAGCACATAGGCAATAGAATGGATCAGATTACTAGACAAAAGGAGTTCATTAGGTGAAGAAGAGATGAAATAGGAATGCTCCCCCTGTCTAAATGCAATGGAATATCTTTTTAAGTTTTTTAAAATTTTATGACATGCACTACTCTTCATATGTGCAGTATGCAACAAATCTGATAGGAGAGCATGATGACCAAGCGACAGCAGACAAGCTCCCCCTGACAAAATGCATGATATGTAATGAAAGCACATCACATGATATCAAATTTTACATTTAGATATGATTCATGCAAATTAGATAGAAGAGAATTACCATAAGCATGATTGTTCAATTCACATTTCAGAAAGTTTCAGTTTAACATCAACAAATCAACATGATATGCAATCATTTCAAGTTCACAATTTCATATGATGGAATTTAAGATGAGTATTCAGAACAAACCTCAACAGCAGAACCCTGGGGTCTTCCTGTTGAGTGCTTTGGTTTATTTATTCCTCTTTTTCATTCCAAGGCACACCTGTAGCATATTAATCAACTTGATACTACAGGGACCCAAACAGCCTTGGGTCCCGAGTTAGTCCTGACAGGTGTTCTGAACAGTCTCTTAGCAACATTATCATCATAGTCCATCAGATGACAATTAGTCATGGAGTGACCAAATTTACCACAATATCTACATGAAACAGCAGATTTTCTTGTCCTATGGTGCATATCAACAGCATCATGAGACCTATGAAACTTAGCATTAAATGTTCTGTTGTTTACATGAACATTTTGTTTCTTATTACCAGATGACCAACATTTAGCATACTTGTGACCTGACTTGCCACAGTTATAGCATGAAAAATTCACAGCTCTTTTGGCACAGAATTTAAAAGATTTTTCATTAACATGGCTTCCTTGGACATGCCAACAGTCCTTGACTGTATGGCCATACTTCCCACACTCATAGCACCTTAGGTGCTTACATCTTGAGTCATTGTTTCCCCAATGATTTCCTGACCAGCACTCATTTGCCTTATGCCCAGGCTTGTTGCAAGTGAAACAAATAATATGCTGGCCTGAAGTAGATCTATATCTATGTGGGTCATGAGCATGTGTGAAAAATCTAGAATTCACATTGTTGTCTTCTTTCATTGTAAAACATGCATTCATTAGATGACCACTCCTACCACAGTAATAACAAGATGCATCAGATTTCTTAGTGGCATGGTTTCTATCAGATGAATTCCTAGAATGCATTGCTTCACTAGCATGCTCATCTTCAAGCAACAGTCTGCAATCATCCATTGCATGCCCTATCTTGCCGCAATAATGACATGACACTTGTGATTTCCTGACAACATGATTACTAACAAACTGACTAGATGCATGCGAATGAGTACATGAGGCATGAGCATTGTGCATTGACCCATCAAATTCAACCGAGTTGGCATATCTTAGGGTGTAACCAGAAATATTCTTTACCTTCTTTGTTTGACCCTTCGTTTTCAATTTCTGATTATTCTCAACAATTTTTGTTTGCTTTTCATTTTTCTAGGCTTTGAACTGAAATACAGATGTTGAAGGTGATTTCTAATTTTTCTTTTATTTTAGGGATTGATTTGAGGTACCAGCTACATCAGAGCTTTGCACAAAGGTAGTGTATAGCTGGTTTTTAGTGATTTCCTTAACATCAGAGGTGCAATTTGTTCCCCCTTTTGAATTATCATCCTCCCTTTTGACAACAGCTTTTATTTTTCTTTCATTTTTTGCAAACTTGGATGCAGAGTTTTCCAGATCATGAATTTTATTTTCCAAGCTAGCAATGTGAAGTTCATAACTGGCTATCTCATGTTCACTGCAATTAACACATCCGCTTAGAACTTTGTTTACAGTTTTATACTTCTCAATTTCTTGTTCCAAGTTGCTCAACTTTTCTAATTCTTCATCACAGACAGCTTTTCCTTTTTCTGTGGTGAAAAGTCTTTCAGACAAGCCAGTGTTTAACCGCTTTAGTTTTTCAACTTCAGCCTTCAGTTCAGTGTTTTCTTCCTCAAAATTTTTAGCCTGAATTTCATTACCAGCACATCTTTCTCTTCCAGACATCAGCTCCAGTTTTTCAATTAGTTCCTCTTCCCTTTCTTCCACTTTAATTTTCTCAGCAAGCAGATTTCTGTGATCCTCTTTAAACACAGCAATTTATTTCTTCATCCATTCATTTTCATTATAGAGATCTTCATTGCGTTCTCTTAGAGCTGAGCACATATTGCAGTTTAATTTTAGAGAGGAAACATGCACACCTTCCTTGTTGACTTTCTCTATTTCAGCTTCAAGATTTTTATTCTTCCTCTGAATTTCTACATTCTCAGCTTTCGATTTCTTCAGATCAAACTTAATCCTTTCCAACTCTTCCAGGTTCATCAAATGTTCATTAGTTTTCAGTTTCAGCTGACTTTCTAATTCGGAGATTTTATTGATACCTTCATGGTTTTCCTTTTTCAATATGCACATTTGTTTCATATTCAAGTGAGACTCAGATAGACATTTATCATATAATTCATTTATTTTCAGGCACTTTTCACATGATGAATTAGAATCACATTTATCAATTTTCTTTTTCAATCTTTTATTCTTAGATTTTAATTTTTCACATCTATCAGATAGTTCCTCATTTATATCCCATAACTCATCAATCGAGATTTCTTCAGATTCAGAGCTTACCTTGGATGCGGTTTCCTCATGATCATTTCTCCGGTTAGTCATCAGACATGTGTTGTGATTCCTGGTAAGCTTTAGTTTCTCCAAAATCTCCTTGGCAGACCTGCAAGAAGAGACACACGAAATTAGAGCTCTGTCAAGTGATGCTTTCATTAAATCTAATGCTCTAGAGTTGACAGAGTCTTTCAATCTATCCTTATCGGTCCATTTAGATACATCCATTGATAATTTATGAGGACCGTGAGTTATCACCTTCCAAAGATCAGGATCAATTTTCCTCACATACCGATGCAGCTTTTCCAGCCATATGTCAAAGTCATTACCTCTGAAGATCGGTGGATGAGCCATCGAGAAATGATAAATGCACCGAAATCAGATGAGCAAATCGAGACACTAAACCGGTGAGACAAAACACAGAACACAAGAAACCCACTCTGGAATGCACCACAGAAGATGCAGGATTTGCTGCGGATTGTTAGATCCTACGCACAACAACCCGCTCTGATACCAAGTGTTGGGTTCGGTGCGTTCGATTCAGAGGGGGGGTGAATGAATCTCCCCTTCAAAAATTCGCTCAATTAAAATTTGGAGTGCTAACTAGACAGATTTAGACAATCTGAAGAGCTAATCAAACTTCTGTTAAACCAATAAGCAAATATGCAAAGCGCACCTAAGCATTCATCTAGCGCCAATCAGATAGAAGAAATCAAACCACAGTAGACAAGAGGATTTTTAGGTGGTTCGGTCCGCAGACCTACGTCCACCCCACACTCAAACCTGAGTGTGGCTTCCCGCTGACTCACAGCTTGAACCGCTGGGCATCACAGCTTGCCTACAACCGCTGAGCCTCACAGCTTGCTGTCCGAGGTATCCACCTCGCCCCGCTGAGCCTCACAGCTTGCTGTCTGAGGTATCCACCTCGCCCCGCTGAGCAACACAGCTTGCTGTCCAGAGGAATCCTCCTCTACAAAACCACTGACTAACAGCTTGATTAAAGGTTCAAAAGAAAAGCAAAAACAAGTAACAACAGTTACTGAAAGCTATAAACAATGAAATGCATATGTGGCTCTCAACGAGCTGACTGGCCTGGATTTGATCCACGGTCCAGTGAGGACAGATCTTCGAATGAAGCTTCTCTCTACCCTTCTTCTTCTTCTGATCACTCTGTCTCTCTTTCTTTCTCTATTTCTTTCTCTTCCTCTTCTTCTAGATCTTCTCGAGCTCTCTATCTCTCACTTTCTCTTCTTTCTCTTCTGTTCTCTCTTTTTCTTCTTCTTCTTCTGGATCGTGTAGGGTATCTCACTGCTTCCACACTTTCTACTTCGATCACGATCAGTCTTCTTCTGAGGAAGAAGGCTTCCTTTTATAGTAGCAGCAGACAGATAGGGCGTGTGCTCTCCTCGATTCCCGCCCAAATGTTTTGGCCACGTGTCATCATCCTGTCAGCCCTTCCAGCCTCTGATCACGTGCCCAACCATTAAGCTCCTCGAACAGCAGCTCCGTAATAACAGACTGTTATCAGTATAGACTTAGCTGACATGAAGAACTGAATGCATCGAGTCTGTACGTTAAATGAGTCATGGCCTGTACAGACTTGATGCACTAGATGCAGTGTGCATATAAGAGAAAGTGTGTACAATGAGAATGAATGTACAGACATTACATTCACAAGTAAACAGCCTTTGAGTGCATGTACAGACTTTGTGAATGCAAAGCTATGGCATGTACAAACTTCATGTATGCAAGACTATGAACATTACAAAATGATATACTGACATGCCAAATGAATATGCAGACTCAACGTGCACCATTGTGCAGACTTACTGACATGATGTATGAGCATAGCAACACATAATGTGCAGACTTCGTGCAATGCACGAAACAGTGTATAGACTTATATCGAAGGAGTGCACAAACGCGGATAGCAAGGTCTAGACTTTACATCTATCAAAGTATGCACAACAACAATGGATGCTCAAGCATGCAGACGAATGTGTAGACTCTGCGTGCAATGTATAAGCAATGTGCAGACTTTGCTCATGTATGGACTTAGTGTGTGCAAGCATGCTAACATGCAATGTGTAGACTTTGAGTGTGCGTACAATGCAGCAACCAGTGTATAGACTTGCGTTCAGCAGCAATGTATAGACTTGAACACATACATGCTATGCGATGTACAGACTTCAAGTTTGTGCAGCTAGCCAATGTATAGACTTGGCGTTATGAAGCATGTAGGCTGTATAGACTTGTGCTAATGCTGCAAGTGAACAATGTACAGGCTTTGGACATGCGTGCATGCTATGTGATGTACAGACTTGAACGCGTGCATGCTAAACGATGTACAGACTTGCTGACAGACGATGTATAGACTTACATGAGACACTGCATGAGACGCTGCATGAGACACATGTTCAATGTGATGCGATGTACAGCCTTTAGTGATGATGCAATGTATAGACTTGACTTCACAGAGATGCTAATTGAGACGCATGATGCACTGGCTGGCAGGCGATGTATAGACTTAGCATGAGAAGCTAAGTAACACGATGGCTATACGAGAGACAAATGTATAGACTCACAGAGACGCTGAGTGAGACGCGGTACAGACTTTCAGCAACACACGATGTGTAGCACCCCGTATTATAAAAAAAATATTATTATTATTATTTTCCAAATAAAAAAAATTATTAGATAAACTCTTTAGGAAGTTTATGTAAGAAGTGGGAACACGAAGTTATCATATGTAAAGGTTATTCACTTAACAAGTGGTTTCCTAGTGTAGTTGGTTAAGTAACTTGTCTTCTAACCTAATGACCAAGGTTCAAATCCTAGCATCCACCATTTATGTTTTTTGCCAAATAATTTTATGTTATAAACATATGGGCTATGGATTAGCTGTCCAAACATTATCTCTATCTCTCCAACCTGTACAAGCTGTAAAGCCCCATTATTTCAGATCTTGCCTCCCATTCAGTCATGACAGACCCTATATACATACCCCTTTGCTACCCCCATTCTAGGCTAGCTAAGGTTGGGGCAAAGCTCTGCAGGGATTACAAAGAAGGGTTCTGCTGCTACGATCTTCCAACAAGTAGGTGTTCTCAACTTTTAACTAAACTAGTAGCTAATCTAGGATGATTAGTCTAGGCATTTAGCATTAGGCTCATTTCCATGTGATATTTAGTGTTCATAAAGCATGTGTTAGCTTAAATCTAGGATGATTAGCATGTATTAGCTTCATACCTAAGATAATTAGCATGTATTAGCATTATACCCAGAATAATTAGCATGTATTAGCAAATATTAGCAAGTATTAGTCTCATACCTAGAATAATTAGCATGTGTTGGCTTAAATCTAGGATGATTAGCGTGTATTAGCTTCATACCCAAGATAATTAGCAAGTATTAGTCTCATACCTAGAATAATTAGCATGTGTTGGCTTAAATCTAGGATGATTAGCGTGTATTAGCTTCATACACAAGATAATTAGTAAGTATTAGTCTCATACCTAGAATAATTAGCATGTGTTAGCTTAAATCTAGGATGATTAGCATGTATTAGCCTCGTACCAAGATAATTAGCATGTAGTAGCCTTATACCCAAGATGATTAGCATTGATTAGCATGTATTAGCTTCAATCTAGGGTAGTTGGCATGTATTAGCTTCATATCCATACGATATATCCGTTTAACGCAAGTTTTATCGTGTTTTTACGTAACTTATTAGTTTAACTAACATGTTAACATACCTAATTAACATGTTAGTTGATCTACTAACTAACTAGCATACCTAATTAATCTGTTAGGTAGCCTATCTATAAACCTTGTCTCCATTTAGTTCCTTTAAAAATGAAAACTTGTATGATATGTCATGTTAAAAATCTGATATTTAAGCAACTAAAGCATGAAATGAATGCATGAATAAAGATCTATAATCCTTACAGTTTTCTCTATCTATCCATGTCATCAGTTTTACCTAAATAAACTTAAATCAAAGGTTAATACCCTAGTTTAATCAAAGATTAATACCTTACGCCATTTTGAGCAAATATGAACTGTAGAGTCGACCCTGCCAGTTCATCGCGTTGACGCGATGAACTGATGAGTCGACCCTGCCAGTTCACAGGGTCGACCCTGCCAGTTCATCACGTTGACGCGATGAACTGATGAGTCGACCCTGCCTGCTCACAAGGTCGACCCTGCCAGTTCACAGGGTTGACGTGATGAACTGATGAGTCGACCCTGCCAGTTCACAGGGTTGACGCGATGAACTGATGAGTCGACCCTGCCAGTTCACAGGGTTGACGCGATGAACTGATGAGTCGACCCTGCCAGTTCACAAGGTTGACGCGATGAACTGATGAGTCGACCCTGCCAGTTCACAGGGTTGACGCGATGAACTGATGAGTCGACCCTGCCTGCTCACAGGGTCGACCCTGCTAGTTCACAGGGTTGACGCGATGAATTGATGAGTCGACCCTGCTAGTTCACAGGGTTGACGCGATGAACTGATGAGTCGACCCTGCCTGTTCGCAGGGTTGACGTGATGAACTGATGAGTTGACCCTGCCTGTTCACAGGGTTGACGCGATGAACTGATGAGTCGACCCTGCCTGTTCGCAGGGTTAACGCGATGAACTGATGAGTCAACCCAGCCTGTTCGCAGGGTTGACGTGATGAACTGCAGGGTTGACGCGATGAACTACAGCTGGCTCATTGCGTTAACCTGATCGTTAGGCTTTCGCTTTTGCCATCTCCACTGATAGATGGCAGCCTGAGAGGTGATATTTAACTCCTGACAGGGTCCTCTAAACCCTGTATAATTCCCAGGAAGGGCATCCCACAGTGAGGGTGTCGTTTCTAAATTGTCAGGTGGCCCATAAGGCACCTCTCTTATCTAGTTTTTTCCGTGTATCAAACGTTACTGGTTTCCACTCCTAGTTCATCCCTACACATTAATACGCCCTTGGATTCCATTCCATAATTCTTCCTTATATATCATACTGGTCAAACCTTGAAATTCCATATTGGCTATAAATGAGAGTGGATGTCGACAGACATGATTAATGATGTGCATATAGGACCCGATCTGGTCTTGGGAGGAGCACCCGGAGGTACTTGTGCCCATGGGAGTTTATTGACTACGGTGTTTGGTATTGCACCGAAGTACTTGCTTGCTAGGCTTTAGACATTCCACTCATTCTCGTGATATTACTTGATTGATTTGACTTGAGACCCGCAGAAGGGTAAAGTTTTGCTTGAATGAAATTGATAAATAGCCAATTCCAGTTTTACATGCTTGAATTTATATTACTTTCTATTACTTGCTTGACATGAGTTCTTACTCTCTTGGAAAGATTTTCGTTAATTCCAGTTATTACTTGCTTGAATTTCTTGCTATTGTTGCATTGAAGTTGGAATCCTTATACTCTCACTTGTTATTCCTTCACTGCTCTTGTCGATTTTTACAATCCTTGATATCTACTCATCTACATGCATAACTTTACTGACATTAATCAAACTTGTAAACCACTTAAAGCATGTTAAATCTTGAGATGTAATTCCTACTGAGCGATTCGCTCATCTAGTTATTTTTCTAACCTTTTCAGGTAGTTTGGATATTGACCAGAACATGGAAGGGGATGAGTCTGAGTGATGAGTGTAGAATGGAGTCATCAATTGTCATGTTAATTGTGATGTCCTTTGTGTTATTGTATTAGTTCGCTTATGTCAGTTGTATCAATTCATCTATGTTATTTGTATTAGTCAACTTGATTAGAACTGCTTAAGATTTGAAGCCTAGTCGTTGGACTTTGGGAACATATGTATTTATCCTTTGATTAGTTGTGACAATTGTCAGCTCGTACTATTTGTATTAATTTCGAGTTAAAGCTTAGTTATTTACGCACTCTGATATTTACATGATTGACACGATCTATATAGACGCGTCACGCCTCCGGGTAATCTTCCGCGCTCGGGGCGTGACAGTCTTCGTGGTATCAGAGCCTAAGTTTTCAAACCTAGGGAACTAGAAAAAATAAATGGTTAAAAATTGAAATCCAAGTAAAAACTTGAGTCCAAGGATAAGTAAAACTCAAGTTCAAGGATAGATATACCTTACCCGGTGAGATGGATAGAGCCATGAGTTAAGTTCTACAATGACTTTCGACCTTACAAATAAATCCGATCTTTATCATACTTAACTCTTTTGTAGGATCATGGCTGCGGAAAGAGCACAATGGCGCGAGATGCAGCGCACCGTGCAAGGCCTCGCACAGGCACTATAGCAAGTGGCCCAAGGCGGAGCAAATCGTGGAGCGGGAGATCTCCACCGAAGTTTCCGTAACATGAACCCACCGAGGTTCACGGGTTCGTCCGACCCCGAGGATGCCGAGAATTGGCTAAAGGAGATGGAACGAATCTTCCGTGTGATGCAATGCGCGGATGAAGAGAAGGTTTTACTTGTCGTATTCCAACTAGAGCGGGACGCTCGATGCTGGTGGGAATCCATAGAAGCAACACTGCCAGAATACCATATCACATGGGATGAATTCACGGAGTATTTCAACAACAAGTACTTCTCCGATCATATCCAGGAAAAGAAAGCCACGGAATTCACCGTTCTAAAACAACGGGGCTTGAAAGTGGCCGAGTATGAGGCCCAATTTTCCAGATTATCTAGGTATGCACCCCACTTGGTGTGTACGGAAAAGATGAAGGTGAGAAGATTCCTCAACGGGCTTCGGCCCCATTATATCACACAACTTGCCCCGATGGACATCCAAGTCTATTCGGAGATGGTTCGGCATGCTCAACTGCTGGAAGACGCCACCGAATTATCTGAGAGAATCCGAGGAAGAGACAAGAAGGAACCCGTCACAAGCCTGGGAAAATTCAAACAATCCTTCAACAAGAAGCGATTCTTCATGGGAGGGGAGCCCTCTAAGGCGAAGAAATTCCAGAAGAATGACATGCCATTCTCCACCACCACACCATCGAAGGAGATTTGCAAGTATTGTGATAAAGTTGGTCATAAGACCGAGGAATGCTGGAGAAAGTTAGGAGCTTGTCTTCGATGTGGGAGCCGAGAGCATCGAATCCCAGACTGCCCACTGATGAAGGAACAAGACACCAAAGATGAGAAGTGTCCGGTAAAGAAACAAGGCCGTCTGCAAGCTCTCCAAGAGACGGAACCCACTAAAGGTGGAATTGTGGAAGGTACTCTCACTATTTGTTCAAAAACTGCTCGAGTTTTATTCGATACCGGAGCAACTCATTCATTCATTTCCAAGAACTTTGCTACTTCATTTTCTAAGAAACATGAACTGTTAGATTTGGTCATATCTACACCTCTTGGGAATGAGTCTGATATCACTTATCATTATCCAAACTGTGAAGTGATGATTAAGGGAAATAATTTACCTGCTGACCTGATATGCCTAGATATAAAGGGTTATGATGTCATACTAGGTGCCGACTGGCTATCCACATACCAAGCAATTGTAGATTGCCGGCATGGCAAGGTAACTTTCGTAGATTTCCCAGAGCTAGTTTACAATAGCCCTCAGAGTAAATCACTTCTTATATCAGCACTCCGAGCTAGTAAACTTATGAATAAGGGATGCATGACTTTCATAGCATTCGTGACTGCCACAGAAGTCGAGAAGGTTAAACTTGAAGACATCCGTGTAATTCGGGATTTTCCCAATGTTTTTCCAGAAGATTTAACCGGCTTACCCCCGAAAAGGGAAGTGTCATTCACAATCGACCATGTCCCTGGTGCTCGTCCTATTTCCAGGGCACCATACAGAATGTCCCCTACTGAGCTGAAGGAACTAAAAGAGCAGCTAATGGAGTTATTGAACAAGGGTTTCATCAGGCCGAGTACTTCCCCATGGGGAGCACCCGTGCTATTCGTCAAAAAGAAGGACGGATCGATGAGATTATGCATAGATTATCGGCAGCTAAATCACCTTACAATCAAGAACAAGTATCCACTGCCAAGGATTGAGGAGTTGTTCGATCAACTATCTGGAGCTTTATATTTCTCCATGATTGATCTTCATTCTGGTTACCACCAATTGAAGATCAAAGAAGAAGACATTGATAAAACTGCATTCCAAAGCAGGTATGGGCATTACGAATTTACTGTTATACCTTTCGGACTAACAAATGCCCCCGCGGCTTTTATGCAGTTAATGAACAGCATATTCAAGCCCTATTTAGACCAATTTATTGTGGTCTTCATTGATGATATTCTGATCTATTCAAAGACCGAAGAGGATCATGAAGAACACCTCAAGAAGGCATTGCAGATATTAAGGGGAAACAAGCTATATGCCAAATTCAGTAAATGCGAGTTTTGGCTCGAGGAAGTATCCTTCTTAGGCCATATCATTTCGAAGAACGGAATTGCTTTTGACCCATCAAAGGTTGAAGCCATGAAGAACTGGGGATGACCCACAAATGTAACTGAGATTCGGAGCTTCTTGGGTCTAGTTGGTTACTATTGACGTTTTATAAAGGACTTCTCCAAAATTGTTGTTTTCCTGACCAGGTTAACCCGCAAGGAAGTGCCTTATGAGTGGAAGGAAGACTGTGAAAAGAGTTTCCAAACTTTGAAGGATCTCTTGACCACTGCTCCAGTCTTATCATTACCAATGGAAGGAGAAAAATACGAGGTATATACCGATGCTTCTGGTATTGGCCTCCGATGTGTATTGATGCAGAATGGGAGAGTCATTGCATACTCTTCCCGACAATTGAAGAAACATGAAGAGAACTACCCAGTTCACGACTTAGAACTGGCCGCAGTAGTATTCGCTTTAAAGATCTAGAGGCACTATCTCTACGGAGAACAATTCACTGTGTACTCCAATCATAAAAGCCTCAAGTACTTATTCTCCAAAAAGGAGCTGAACATGCGGCAAAGGCGTTGGCTCGAGTATCTCAAGGATTTGGACTTTACTATACAGTACCATCCTGGTAAGGGTAATTCCGTAGCTGATGCCCTTAGTCAAAAGTTGAGAACAATATTGGCCAACTGCATGATACAAGAATGGAAACTGCTGGAGAAATTCTCTGAGCTTGATATCAGCACAGATGAGAAGAACATGTGTATTATTCTATCTCATATGAGCCTACATCCAGATTTGCTACCTGAAATCAAGAAGTTACAAGAAGAGGATCCCTCGCTAGTGGAGATAAAGAGCAAGCTGGACGAGAGACTGGATTTCAAGCTGGCACCTGATGGCAGATTTACTATTTCTTGAACGGACATGTGTGCCCGACTGTCCCGAATTGAAGAAGAAGATTCTTGAAGAAGCTCATACATCGAGGTACACAATCTACCCTGGAGCCACTAAGATGTACCAAGACTTGAAAAGAACTTTCTGGTGGCCTAACATGAAAAGGGAGGTAGCAGACTTTGTGTCTCGTTGCCTCACATGTCAACAAGTGAAGGCGGAACATCAAAAACCTGCCGGAAAGCTACATCCGTTGGATATTCCCAAGTGGAAGTGGGAAGACATTGGCATGGACTTTATCATGGGTTTGCCCAAGTCTAGGGGCGGATATGATGGAATTTGGGTAATTATCGATCGGTTAACTAAATCGGCCCATTTCTTACCCATCAAAAGTCGATGGTCAGTCGACGTACTTGCTGCCCTGTATATTAAGGAGATGGTTAGATTGCATAGAGTTCCCGTCTCGATCATATCTAACCGAGACCCACGCTTCACCTCTCATTTTTGGAAGGGTCTACAACACTCTCTGGGGACGAAACTTAATTTCAGCACTACTTTCCATCCCCAGACAGATGGTCAGACTGAAAGGACAAATTAGGTTGTTGAAGATATGTTAAGGGCATGCATTATAGATTTCGGCGGAAGCTGGCATGACCACTTACCACTAGCCGAATTTGCATATAATAACAGCTATCAAGCTAGTATTCAAATGGCTCCTTTCGAGGCGCTTTATGGTAGGAGTTGTCGTTCTCCAATATGCTGGGAAGAAGTCAGTGAAAGACAAATTCTAGGCCTAGATATGGTTAGAGATTCGACTGAGAAGATACATCTTATCAGAGAGAGACTCAAGGTAGCTCAATGTAGGCAAAAATCTTATGCTGATAACAGAAGGAGAGATTTGAAATTTCAAGTGGGTGACCATATATTTCTCAAGGTATCTCCCGGCCGAGGTATTAGAAGATTCGGTGTTAAGGGCAAGCTTACACCAAGGTTTATCGGTCCATTTGAAGTATTGGAAAGAGTGGGCGAGGTGGCTTACCGCATTGCCTTACCTCCTCAACTCTTAGAAGTGCACAATGTATTTCATATATCTATGTTGAAGAAATATGTGCACGACCCTTCTAACATCATCAATCATGCTGAATTGGTGATTCAAAGGGATCTTACTTATGAGCAAAGGCCGATGCGGATCCTCGACCGTGAAGTTCGAGTTCTAAGGAGCAAGACGACCCCTATGGTAAAAATCCAATGGAATCGATGCTCGGAGCAAGAAGCAACTTGGGAGATCGAAGAATCTATGAAGAGAAGATAGCCAGAACTATTTTAGTCGGCGAGTATCTTATACTTTCTACAGTATCCTTTTGTAGTTGAATTTACCCTTATACAATTGAATTTGGGGACCAAATTCTTTTAAGTAGGGGAGGGTGTAGCACCCCGTATTAAAAAAATTATTATTATTAATATTTTCCAAATAAAAAAAATATTAGATAAACTCTTTAGGAAGTTTATGTAAGAAGTGGGAACACGAAGTTATCATATGTAAAGGTTATTCACTTAACAAGTGGCTTCCTAGTGTAGTTGGTTAAGTAACTTGTCTTTCAACCCAATGACCAAGGTTCAAATCCTAGCATCCACCATTTACATTTTTTGCCAAATAATTTTATGTTATAAACATATGGGTCATGGATTAGCTGTCCAAACATTATCTATATCTCTCCAACCTGTCATCATCATCATCATCATCATCAGAGCCTTATCCCAATTAATTGGGGTCGGCTACATGAATCATGTTCCGCCAAAGATTTCTATCAAGTGCAATATTCATATTTAAACTCAAGGAACTAATGTCCTTCCTAATAACATCGCACCATCTCATTTTAGGTCTTCCTCGAGCTCTTTTACTAGCATCCACTAAGATTTGGTCACATCTTTTAACCGGCGCTGAGTTAGGGCGACGAAACACATGTCCAAACCACCTGAGTCTATTTTCTCTCATTTTGCTATCAATTGGAGCTATCCCTAAGTCCTTACGGATGCGCTCATTCCTAATCTTGTCTTTCTTAGTCTTGCCACACATCCATCTCAACATCCTCATCTCTACTACACACATTTTGTGGATGTGTTCCTTTCGTATTGCCCAACACTCGGTACTATATAACAAAGCAGGTCTCACAGCCGTTCTATAAAACCTCCCTTTGAGTTTCACAGGCATACGACGATCACAAAGGACACCTGATGCACTTCTCCATCTTAACCAGCCTGCCTTAATCCTATGCGTAACGTCATCATAAATCTCCCCATTCTCTTGTATGATAGACCCTAAATATCGAAAGCTACTACTCTTCGGAATGTTATGTCCATCAATTAGAACCATGTCTTCCTGAACCACTCTCCCATTACTAAAATTACAGTGCATAAACTCTGACTTACTCCTATTAATTTTAAAACCTTTAGACTCCAAGGCAAGTCTCCAACGCTCTAACTTAGCATTTAGAGCATCAATACTCTCATCAATTAAAATAATATCGTCTGCAAATAGCATACACCAAGGGATATCCTCATGCAATTGTTTAGTTACTTCATCCATAACTAAGGCAAAGAGATACGGACTTAGTGCAGAACCTTGATGCAAACCTATAGAAACGGGAAATTCACTAGTCTCTCCAGCAATAGTTCGAACACTAGTAATAGCACCGCCGTACATATCTTTAATCAAATCAACATATCCTTGAGAGATTCTTTTCTTTCTTAATATCCACCAAATCAATTCTCTCGGTACTCGATCGTACGCCTTCTCTAAATCAAGAAAAACTATATACAAATCTTTTATCATCTCTCTATACTTCTCCATTAGCTGCCGTAGTAAGATAATAGCTTCTATAGTAGATCTATTTGGCATAAAACCAAACTGATTTTCTGATACAGTAGTCACACATCGGAGGCGTTTTTCAATTACTCTTTCCAAAGTTTCATAGTATGACTCATAAGCTTAATTCCACGATAATTATTACAACTTTGAATATCTCTTTTGTTTTTATAGAAAGGAACTACAACACTTTTTCTCCAAACTTCTGGCATTCTCCGTTCCTTTAAAATTTTATTAAAAAATTTAGTTAGCCACTGAATACCAATATCTCCTAGGCCTTTCCATACTTCAATAGGTAAGCCATCTAATCCTAAGGCCTTGCCCACTTTCATTTTTCTTAAAGCATCCTCCACTTCTAACATCTTAATACGTCTGAAATATTGATATTTATCAAATATTGTGGACTCTTGGGTACCTTCTAGAGATAAATCCTTGACGAAATCTCCATTAAGTAACTTCTGAAAATAGCTATGCCACCTCCCTTTAATCTCAAGATCCTTAGTTAAAACCCTTTGATCTTCACCTTTAATGCACCGAACATGATCTAAATCCCTAGTTTTCCTTTCTCTTAATTTAGCAAGTTTAAATATGTCTTTTTCACCCTCTCGGGTTTCTAATTTATTATATAAATCTCCAAATGCCTTTGATTTAGCTTCGCTAACTATTTTCTTAGCTCTCTTTTTAGCAATTTTATAGGCTTCTAGGGTTTGGTCATTTTTGTTAGTTTGCCAAACTTTAAAGCATTCCTTTTTTACTCTAATGGTATTTTGGATTTCCTCACTCCACCACCAAGTCTCTTTGTCTAAATTCTTTTTACCTTTAGATTCGCCTAAGAGTCTTTTTGCAACCCTCATTATACAATTTGTAACATTATTCCACATTACATTAGTTTCTTGTTCTAAATTCTAAATATTTTCCTTTAATAGATGATTTTTAAATGTTTCTAAACTTTTACCTTTTAAATTCCACCATTTAATCTTGGAATAATTATTTATAATGATCCTTCTTTTAAATTTAGGGATAGTGACATCCATTACTAACAACCTATGTTGAGGGGCTAGACTCTCACCAGGAATAACTTTACAATCTTTATATAAGACTCTATCGACCTTCCTAATGAGAAAATAGTCAATTTGACTTATATGTGTTCCACTCTTGTATGTTATTAAGTGTTCGTCCCTCTTCTTAAAGAAGGTATTAGTAATTACTAGATCATAGGCCACAGCAAAATCAAGAATAGTGTTACCCATATCATTTCTATTGCCAAAACCAAACCCTCCATGAATCCTCTCATAGCCTCTATTATCTATACCCACATGACCATTAAGATCCCCTCCAATAAAGATTCTCTCTTCACTAGGGATATTTTGGATCAAACTATCAATAGCCTCCCAAAATTACTTTGTAATGCTCTCTTCTAATCCTACTTGAGGTGCATATGCACTAATTATATTCAAAATATCCTCACCTAAGATAAGTTTAATTAACATTAGTCTATCCCCCAATCTATTTACTTCTACAACTCTGTCTTGTAAGTTTTTATCTATTATTATAGCAACACCATTTCTAGAGTTATTATTACCCGTATACCAAATTTTATATCCATCAATGTCTTTAGCTTTATGTCCTTTCCACCTAGTTTCTTGTAGGCAAGCTATGTTAATCCTCCTGTCCTTCATTAACTTAACTAATTCTAAACCCTTACCTGTTAAAGTTCCTACATTCCAAGTAGCTAGACGGATCCTATATTTTTGAACTTGCTTCTTTACCCGTGTGCGTCCAACCCCACACGAGAACCCTTGCCTATTCGACACCGCAATCGGGCGCCATTACGGCGCGTCGCTTATGGGGAACGCCCTAGTTAGCCCTTGCTCACTTGTCATTCCATCCGGGTTCCGATGTAACGCGTCGCTTACGGGGAACGCCCTAGCCAGCCCTAGCTCACTTGTCATTCCATCCGGATTCTGATGTAACGCGTCGCTTACGGGGAACGCCCTAGCATTAGCACATAATGTATTTGGATCAGAATTCATGTTGGAGATGTGACAAAATTTTACTGCTGGCTGTCGACCTAACACAAACCCTCCTCTTTTCTCATCCGGGCTTGGGACCGGCCATGGTAGAGTTAAAGCCCCATTATTTCAGGTCTTGCCTCCCATTCGGTCATGACAGACCCTATATACATACCCCTTTGCTACCCCCATTCTAGGCTAGTTAAGGTTGGGGCAAAGCTCTGCAGGGATTACAAAGAAGGGTTCTGCTGCTACAATCTTCCAACAAGTAGATGTTCTCCACTTTTAACTAAACTAGTAGCTAATCTAGGATGATTAGTCTAGGCATTTAGCATTAGGCTCATTTCCATGCGATATTTAGTGTTCATAAAGCATGTGTTAGCTTAAATCTAGGATGATTAGTATGTATTAGCTTCATACCTAAGATAATTAGCATGTATTAACATTATACCCAGAATAATTAGCATGTATTAGCAAATATTAGCAAGTATTAGTCTCATACCTAGAATAATTAGCATGTGTTGGCTTAAATCTAGGATGATTAGCGTGTATTAGCTTCATACCTAAGATAATTAGCAAGTATTAGTCTCATACCTAGAATAATTAACATGTGTTGGCTTAAATCTAGGATGATTAGCGTGTATTAGCTTCATACACAAGATAATTAGCAAGTATTAGTCTCATACCTAGAATAATTAGCATGTGTTAGCTTAAATCTAGGATGATTAGCATGTATTAGCCTTGTACCAAGATAATTAGCATGTAGTAGCCTTATACCCAAGATGATTAGCATTGATTAGCATGTATTAGCTTCAATCTAGGGTAGTTGGCATGTATTAGCTTCATATCCATACGATATATCCGTTTAACGCAAGTTTTATCGTGTTTTTACGTAACTTATTAGTTTAACAAACATGTTAGCATACCTAATTAACATGTTAGTTGATTTACTAACTAACTAGCATACCTAATTAATCTGTTAGGTAGCCTATCTAGAAACCTTGTCTCCATTTAGTTCCTTTAAAAATGATAACTTATATGATACGTCATGTTAAAAATCTGATATTTAAGCAACTAAAGCATGAAACGAATGCATGAATAAAGATCTATAATCCTTACAGTTTTCTCTATCTATCCATGTCATCAGTTTTACCTAAATAAACTTAAATCAAAGGTTAATATCCTAGTTTAATCAAAGATTAATACCTTACGCCATTTTGAGCAAATATGAACTGTAGAGTCGACCCTGCCAGTTCATCGCGTTGACGCGATGAACTAATGAGTCGACCCTGCCTGTTCACAGGGTCGACGCGATGAACTGATGAGTCGACCCTGCCTGCTCACAGGGTCGACCCTGCCAGTTCATAGGGTTAACACAATTAACTGATGAGTCGACCCTGCCAGTTCACAGGGTTGACGCGATGAACTGATGAGTCGACCCAGCCTGTTCGTAGGGTTGACGCGATGAACTGATGAGTCGACCCTGCCTGCTCACAGGGTCGACCCTGCCAGTTCACAGGGTTGACGCGATGAACTGATGAGTCGACCCTGCCAGTTAACAGGGTTGACGCGATGAACTGATGAGTCGACCCTACCAATTCACAGGGTTGACGCGATGAACTGATGAGTCGACCCTGCCTGCTCATAGGGTCGACCCTGCCAGTTCACAGGGTTGACGCGATGAACTGATGAGTCGACCCTGCTAGTTCACAGGGTTGACGCGATGAACTGATGAGTCGACCCAGCCTGTTCGTAGGGTTGACGCGATGAACTGATGAGTCGACCATGCCTGTTCACAGGGTTGACGCGATGAACTGATGAGTCGACCCTGCCTGTTCACAGGGTTGACGCGATGAACTGATGAGTCGACCCAGCCTGTTCGCAGGGTTGACGCGATGAACTGCAGGGTTGACGCGATGAACTACAGTTGGCTCATTACGTTAACCTGATCGTTAGGCTTTCACTTTTGCCATCTTCACTGATAGATGGCAGCCTGAGAGGTGATATTTAACTCCTGACAGGGTCATCTAAACCCTGTATAATTCCCAAGAAGGGCATCCCACAGTGAGGGTGTCGTTTCTAAAATTTTTAGGTGGCCCATAAGGCACCTCTCTTATCTAGTTTTTTTCCGTGTATCAAACGTTACTGGTTTCCACTCCTAGTTCATCCCTACACATTAATGCGCCCTTGGATTCCATTCCATAATTCTACCTTATATATCATACTGGTCAAACCATGAAATTTCATATTGGCTATAAATGAGAGTGGATGTCGACAGACATGATTAATGCTGTGCATATAGGGCCCGGTCTGGTCCTGGGAGGAGCACCCGAAGGTACTTGTGCCCATGGGAGTTTATTGACCACGGTGTTTGGTATTGCACCGAAGTACTTGCTTGCTAGGCTTTAGACATTCCACTCATTCTCGTGATATTACTTGATTGATTTGACTTGAGACCCGCAGAAGGGTAAAGTTTTGCTTGAATGAAATTGATAAATAGCCAATTCTAGTTTTACATGCTTGAATTTATATTACTTTCTATTACTTCCTTGACATGAGTTCTTACTCTCTTGGTAAGATTTTCGTTAATTCCAGTTATTACTTGCTTGAATCTCTTGCTATTGCTGCATTGAAGTTGGAATCCTTATACTCTCACTTGTTATTCCTTCACTGCTCTTATCGATTTTTACAATCCTTGATATCTACTTATCTACATGCATAACTTTACTGACATTAATCGAACTTGTAAATCACTTAAAGCATGTTAAATCTTGAGATGTAATTCCTACTGAGCGATTCGCTCATCTAGTTGTTTTTCTAACCTTTTCAGGTAGTTTGGATATTGGCCAGAACACGGAAGGGGATGAGTCTGAGTGATGAGTGTAGAATGGAGTCATCAATTGTCATGTTAATTGTGATGTCCTTTGTGTTATTGTATTAGTTCACTTATGTCAGTTGTATCAATTCATCTATGTCATTTGTATTAGTCAACTTGATTAGAACTGCTTAAAATTTGAAGCCTAGTCGTTGGACTTTGGGAACATATGTATTTATCCTTTGATTAGTTGTGACAATTGTCAGCTCGTACTATTTGTATTAATTTCGAGTTAAAGCTTAGTTATTTACGCACTCTGATATTTACATGATTGACACGATCTATATAGACGCGTCACGCCTCCGGGTAATCTTCCGCGCTCGGGGCATGACACGATGTACAGACTTTCTCGGCATGAAGGCAACCATTGTACAGACTTTCTAGGGATGAAGGCAACCGCTGTACAGACTTCGTGTGCAATGGCCAAACAATGTGCAGACTTGATGAACATGCATGAACAAGTGGTGATGTATAGACTTGACCAATGTACATACTTACCACCAAGACAATGCATGAGCAGGCTGACGATGTACAGACTTTGCTACCAATGTACAGACTTGCTATGCTTACGCATGGACCAAGTCTGTATAGACTTTGAATGCAGTAGACTTTGTGCAGACTTTGAACGTATGTAATGTGCAAACGTTGTACAGACTTTGCCTACATGCTGTGCAAGACAATGTATAGACTTGATGTTCGTGCAGCAGTGTATAGACTTACTCAGCCTGAAGCAGGGCAATGTACAGACTTCTTAATAGACGCATGCAGCAACTGTTATTACACTGATGTAGTGTATGCTAAACACAAAGACTATAGCAATGAATGCATGATGTATAGACTTAATGCATTGAGTATAGAACACTGCATGACCTAGCACACTCATGCATTCTCCACAGAACAGATCAGACATATGCATTCATGTGATGACTCAATGTGTTGTTCTTAGCAAAACAATATGGTGACTCATTCATATTGCTATCATTAAAACACCACATTAACATCAAAGCACAAGGGGCACAACACGCGCATCTTCAGGGCGGTTCTTCCAGAGCCGCGTATTGCTGCAGTGCTATTCTAGGCGAGTGTCTCCCCTTTCTTTCCAAGGTACGGCGTACTTGCTTACATTTGGCACCTTGGTGGCGATCACACACATTCCACATCATTCCCCTATTATTTACACATTGTTTAATTTTTTACATTAGTACGGTAAAGAAGGGGTTGGAAGGGTAATCAAAAGGGGAAAGAAGGAAAAACATGTCAACACTAGGTTCCTACCTTATGTGACTTATATCACATTTTTCCAAAATCACCTAATTCACCAAGGTTTAAGTCAAAACAAAACCAAAGCGTAAACATCCCAACTTGATTAATATCTTTGCAACATTGCTTTGATTGGTAGAATTGTTTGCTTGCATGATGTTTACTCTTGATAACAAAACCACCATGTCTAATCAATCATATATTCATGAGGATGATAAACCTAGCATATCTTATAATCCTCAAGCTTATAAGTCTCACCACGATCTTTCTAAGGGACCGTGTCCTCACTTTTATGGTATTGCCCGACCCATGGGCAATTTCCAATCTCATGATCTCTCGCATTCATTGCACGCCATTACTCCCTCGGGATCATCTCCTCCCAATGATGAGAAGGTTTCCCAAGTCATCTGTGCATTAGATCATCTCAGCCCTCAACAAATCCAAGCCCTTAAGGATATTGTTGAGAGCACATCTTCTTCTCATCCTCCCTCCAATCCCACACAGGTGGCCCATCACCCACCTCCTTCCATTCATACCCGGGTGGCCCATCACCCAACTCCCTCTCTTATTCACGCTCCCGTTCACACTCTCGTTCGGGAAGTCCATCCACCTTCCTCTATACATACCCCTCTTCGGGTGATTCATCACCCTCCTCCTTCTATTCCTCCTCCTTCACGGCCCCAAAGTCCACATGCGTCTTGGAACCCGGCCCGTCCGGGTCCTTTTGTAAGTCGGCCCATTAACTCTCCTCCACGGCCTTCATATCAAGCCGCCCCTCCAAGGCAATTAGGTCAACCCTCCATTTTGAAAGTTACACCCCTCCAGCGAAATCTCCTTGATAAAATTGCGTCAATGGAGGAACAACTCAAGAGGGTCACAAGCCCGCGGCCCGCTTCTTCTCCTCCTCCTCCTCAAATCAATCCTCTTCACGATTTCATGAATAATATCACCAAGATAGAAAAGGATTGGAAGGATAGGAGAGATAATGGCATTATAGATTCAAGTAAGCAAGATTTCGATGATCAAGTTGACGTCGTCCACCTTCCACCAATTCACCATGTTCATCACTCATTAAGCCCTCCGCCTTCGCCCCCGCCTGCATATTTACCTCCATAAAATCCTCCACCACCACATTATACTCCACCACCCATTATTACGCCTCCACCACGGCATCCACTTGATTTTGGTCATTATGAAGATTTGGAGACTGCATATGAAGATGATGAAGTTCCTCCGAAGCCACCCATTCTGAGTTTCCTTCATTTTCCTCTCCCTCCAATGCCACCCGATGAATCCCCTGCTCAGGATGAAACCATTGTCCTTAACCCTATTTATGAGACTAGTAGGTGCTACGATGATGGGTCGATACTCCAATCACCCACACCGGTGCATCATGCGTCTTCTCCTATCCTTAAAACCCCTCGCCCTATTTGGCATTTTCTACGAACCAAACCCACCACACCTTTAACCTCCGCTAAGCCATCCACGCTTACCTCTACACCATTAGCCTCCACTCCACTGGCCTCCGCCAAACCTTCCGTTAACCTTTCCCAAACAAAATAACACCCCATTGCCGCCATCTCGGCCCTCCACTATCCGTATAACCCCAAATCCCATATTTACCAACCCTTCACCACTTAACCCATCACCTTTACCCATGGCTGATCCTGAGCAGGATTCATCTATTTTTGCACTCGAGCCGATCTTGTTCGCTTCCGAGCAAGGGGAGAATCCCAACGTGTTTTAACCTCCGCCTCCACTTACCCTCCCGCCGACACTCTCCATTACACCTCCATTACTCATCAAGCTTACCGCTTCCATCTCGCCATCCATTACCACTCGGAGTGGGTGTATTTCTATGCATATTTGTGTCGAGGATATTCAAGAGCCGTGCAAGAAGGATTTAGCCTCAGTTATGTCATTCAAAGTTCAAGATTTTTTTTGCCAGATGCCGATCAGTGTTCTTGTGTCGGGTACATTTGAGAAGTCTCCATTAACGCTCATTAAGAAAAATTCTTCCAAGTTAATGCCATATCGGCCTTTTACCATCACCTTGTTCATTGGTCGATACTCTTTTAATGCTCTCATTACCCCTCGGTCCATCATTATACGACTTCCTAATGGGCCCACTTCTTGCATCACTATAACATATTCTTCTATTAAGAGCTCATGGGCACTATTTCCATCCATTAAGCCGTTCGGCCGGGCTCCTTGCTTGCCATGGAGGGGTTGACATTCTTTCGATAAAGGGCCTTCCACCAATTCATTCACTCCATATTTTACTCCACCCACATTCTTCTCTCTACGGGTCACTCCATAGGTGAGGAGGAGGATCTTACCCTCTCATTCCATGCATTCTCTGCACTCTTTGCATATCATGCATTTCATGCATCCCTTACAACCATCATATGACATTCACATGCATTTGCATTTCTTCTTTCCCGGGTTTCCAAACTCGTATCTTCCCCGCCTTTCGGAACCTCTAGACCCTCCATATATTCCACCTCCGAAACTTCTGGACTTATCTTTCCTCCCTGGTCATCGTGTCCCATGGTGTCTCCTTCCGCCGAAACCTCCGGATTTCATATCTCCACTCCTAGGGCATCGCATCCCTTCTTTCGCTATCCCTTCGGAACCTCCGGACTTATCTGATTACTCACGGCACCGCGTCCCTCGGCATTTCCTTCTTCCGGAACCCCCGGATCCTATAACTTTTTCTTCTTATTTACCTTCGGGTCCTCTTACACTTGTCGGGCATTGCGCCTTCCTTCTCCACATCCTTCCAAAACCTTGGGATCTCTTACCCCATTCCTAGATTCTTTCTGGGCATCGCGCCCCTTCTCATTTTATCCCTCCAGAACCTCCGGATCTCCTTTCCTTCTTCTCTCTTGTAGTGCCCCAGAATTTATATAATAATTTTTAGATTATTTATAGAATTTTCTGGAATTTATTAGAAATTTATAAAGACGAAATTGATTTATAAATGGATTATTAGATTAATAAGTCATTATAAGGCCCAATTGTGTCAAATAATTAACCTAGCCTATTTAAATAAAATCCAGAAGGTTTAAGGACCAAGCCCATTAAGTTTGGCCCATATTCTAGGAGGTTATTTAGCCTATTCACGTATTTTAAGGATAAATACTATTTTATAGATAATTATATTGGATAAATGATAAAAGAGTTTTATTAATTTGAAATTCTACACATGTGGGATGTAACGGTCTATCGTACGACCGCCACATGCACGTAATGCACCTAGACTGATGCGTTACACCCTGATAGTTTCGTGAATGAAAGAACGAGTAAAAAGATTGGAACTTTGGGATCCTATCTGTAAGAGAGCTACTTGGGAGAGTTTATAACATTACTAAGGACTCTTAGGCATTAGATTCTGGCAAATTAAGGACTCTAGAATCGATCTAATCTCAAACTCTAGCCAAAAACCTATAAATAGGACCTAGTTCTGACCTGAGCGACCCTTACTTTTGGCTCATGAAGAATCAAGGTAAAGAGTCATAATTTTGAGTAAGTTCTTTAGAAAATTTTGTTTGGTATACTTTCGACTAATAGTTCTCTAAATTTCGTGCTAGGAGATCAACCAACCAAGGAGATTGAAGCTTCCAAAGTTGCTGGTCGGACCTTAGCAACCCAGGAATCTGAACGAAAGTCCTCTGAAGATAAGGAGATTAGGACGTCTAAATGAGATAATTAGAGCTCAATCCTTTAGAACCTTTTCATCACCTTAGTTTCATCTTCTTACTCTCAAAATTTCACATCTTTAGGACAAGAGGTTGGAGAGATAGAGCAGCAGGAAGTTACTAGAAAATCGCTGGAAAAGGAGAGCTAGGGCTCAAATTTCAGGCTCAAATTAGAAGCTTAAAGCCTAAGTTAAGAGGTAGGTTATCTCATGATTGGTAAAAACATCTTGTTAAGGATAAAATCCCTCTGGTTTTGATTGATTTCATATATCATAGATCATGAATTTCATATTTTAGTAGGTCATGCATACATGAATACCCTTAACCCTAACTAAGTTGAAAAGCAACTCTCTTGTCAAATTCCTGAAAGTCTATGCATACTAGTAGCTTAGCCTTCATTCTGTCATGTGGAAGTTTATATATGATTTCCAGACATGATTTAAGTTGAGACCTTAGATTTTTATATCTTTTCTACCAGCAGACGATCTGAAGCATCAAGGTAAGACCGTCACAATGATATAACGGCCTTACGATAAGTCGTCACACCTTCTCTGGTGTTTGAAGTTCTCTGTTGTCTCTAACGCACCATCGATGGAGCGTTACATTACTGTAACGGCCTCACGATAAACCGTCACAGTCACTGTGACGCACCCATTCTAGACCGTCAGGGTAACTATAGACAGAAGAGAAACTACTTAATTTAACTTATAAATAAGCCTAGTTATCTAAGTTTTGACCCGATTTCATGTCTTTAAGATTATTTAGTGATTCATGATAGAAATTACATAATTTAGGTATCTTAAGTTATTTTAAGTTACAATAATTTGATGTGCCAAAATTCTATCGTTTTTAAATTATAATTTTCCAAAGATGTATTGACGGAGTTTTATCATGATTTCCTATTGTTACACATCCTCTCTATCAATAGAGTCATTTCTTTAAGTACATGGTGCATATTACGGTATGTTGTCCATTAGTTCACTTTGCACTATAGGAACTTTATTCTTGGACATGAGGACCTCTCTATTGGATATTCCTTCCAATGGACTAGGAAATCTTGTTTCAAGGCCTCCGTAATTCTCCGCGAGCCTGGGATTCCCACTAGGACGTCGAGTTGGGTGTACCATTAAAGCCCATTGATTAGATTACACTATCGATGTTTCTGGTTATAAGTAGTGTAATGTATCTATATTGGACCGTCAGGCACATGTGACGGCCCAATATACGACCGTCACATTCAACTGAGTCCGATTTCTCGGTTCTAGATTGACCATTGTAACGGCCCAATACTGGAGCGTCACATCATGCAACGGCCCAGTACACGACCGTCACACTACTTGAGTATTTTTTTTGACCAAGGGTTGATATTCCAAGGTTTCTAGATGGACTATTGTTGATCTAGAACTTATCATATTGATCAAAAAACCTAATATAATGAATGGAAAATAAAGAATGTACCGTTATGCTGCCGATTTATTTCCATGAGCATAACATAGTATAAGTCATTCTTGATTTCTCATGATTCTTATTAAAGCATTCCTTCATTGAATTATTCTTATCAAGAGCTTGTTGAAATTGTACATTCTTGGCCATACTTTGTTATTATACGCGTGGAAGTAGCTTGATTTATACTTGAAGATACGATCGAGCACTGATTTTTTTCAAGGGCTCTATACTAGTCCTCTCGGCTGATTGTCAGAAACATACTATTATAAACCATGGGGTATGATGCTACTGGCATCGCATTGCGCTGGGAGTACTTTCCCTATAAATAAGTGAAAATCCATAATACGATAAAGCATGATTGATACTTGTACATGACTTTCTTGATATTCCACAGAAATTCATGAAGTACTTGCTCATAAGCAAAAGATACTTGAGTGATGATTATGTGGCATTGCTAGTACATTCTCGTTACATTCTTGTTCATGAAAGGCCATATCATATTTTTATAATATTTTTGCTAGTTCATACTTACTCTCATTCTATCTTACATACTTTGGTTTAATCGCATGATTGATCGCATTCGCATGATTTTACCTTATTTCTTTATAGCTAAAATGTTAATTACTTTAATGATGCCTTCATGTTGATGCGAAGATACCTACTGGGCAAGTGTGCTCATTACCTATTTCCAATCTTTTTTCAGGAAATGAAAGTGGTTTGAATTCAGATTCGAGTTATACAAGTTGCAGGTCTGAGAGCGAATGAAAGTCATATCAAGTTGAGAGTGAAGACGTATGGAGTCTACATTGTTTAGTTTGAGTCTATGTAATTTTCCTATTTTTGAGTCTGATAGATTGAAAGAAAGTGATTGTATTTGAATATTGATTATCAATGAAATAAGTTAGAGTTTTGATTAAAGTATTGTGCAATTGCATTTATGTGTGATTATCTTACGCTCTGATTATTCTTGCTTGTAAGAGGCTTACCATGCCGGCTGTTCACGTTTCTCGAGCGAGTCTTCCACTGTCATAAAGGCTCGGGGTGTGACAGTTAAGTTGGTATCAGAGCCAAGTCTCAGGACTTAGGGAGAAGAGTTATGTCATAGGATAAGTCCAAGGTTTAGGGACCCCTACCTATGAACTAAGGAAGAAATTTCTACACCCATGTGAGAATTGGGTAGAGCCCGGGATAAGATAGTTAATTAGTTTTAAGATTGATTTTCCTTCTAGTTTCATGAGAAATAACAAGTTGTTATTTTTCTCTCAGGTACCCTATTATTACCATGGCTCATTGCGTAAATTGGGATGGCATGCAGCAAACGGTTGCTGGCCTCACTCAGGCATTACAAACTATGGCGCAAGCTGGCGCAGGAGCAAGGGCTGGTGATTTGCATCGCAACTTTCGGAGCTAAAACCCTCCGTGTTTCTATGGTTCTTCTAATCCGGACGAAGCAGAGAACTGGATAGATGAAATGAATCAGATATTTGACGTCATCCAATGCACCGATCAGGAGAAGGTGCATCTCACAACCTTTCAACTCAACAAAGATTCCCGTACATGGTGGAAGTCAGTTCCGGCACCTCCGGCCGATGCACCTCATACCTGGGATGGTTTTCTTACCCTATTCCGTGCCAAGTACTTTTCTGAGCACGTAAAAGAGAGAAAGGCTATGGAGTTCGCCGCTCTTCGGCATGGAATGATGACGGTTGCCGAATATGAACTGAAATTCTCAAGGCATGTACCTTATGCACCGCATCTTATCAGCACCAATTTATTGAAGGTAAATCGGTTCATGGACGGGTTACGTCCCAGTTTCATTCAGCAGCTCGGAACCCAAAACATTCGTACTTATGCGGAAATTATTCAACGAGCGTATTTGTGTGAAAGGACCTTAGAGAAGGTCGAGAAATTAAAAGGGAAAGGAGAAGAATCTAGCCGACGCTCAGATCGGCGTTATAAGAAAGAAACGTTCAGTATCACGGAGCCCTACAAGAGCCGTGATAGTAAGAAAAGATCTAGGAATGGGAATGGTGGAAGTTTTCCAGAAGAACAAGAAGATCAAGGAGGAGGAGCAAGTTGCTACAGCTTGCATGTTTTGTGAAAAATTCGGCAATTCGGCTAAGGAGTGTTGAAAGCACCTTGGCGCATGTTTACGTTGTGGAAGCAGGGAGCATCGCATGCCAGATTGCCCCCTTATGAAAGACCAATCATCTGGTGGTGGACGCAGGAGGTAGGCTCGCCTTAATGCCATTCTAGAGGAAGAGGAAGTGCCCAGGGATGGTGGGCTTATGGAAGTTACTCTTAAAATTTGCTCTCGTCCTGCATTTGTGCTATTTGATACTGGTGCCTCTCATTCTTTTATCTCCACTACTTTCGCAAAGACATTACCAATTGCATCAGTTCCCTTACCTTCAGATCTTGCTATTACAAACACCCTTAGGTTCTGGAACAAAGCTTACAAACTAGTATCCAGATAGCGAAGTGATAGTGGAAGGTCATAATCTCCCCGAAACTTAGTATGCCTTGACATGAAAGGTTATGATGCAATTTTAGGGGTAGATTGGCTTGTAGATCATGATGCTTATATCAATTGCCGCAATAGGATTATATCCTTTCGAAAACCTAGTCTTCCAAGATTTTCCTTCCTTGGCATTAAGTACAAGAAGCATCCTACTATCATATCTTCTCTTCACGCTTACAAACTTATCTCACAATGATGTGAAGCTTTTCTTGCTTCTGTTATTGTTACCGAATCCAAGGAGATTATCTTAGCAGACATTCCTATTGTAAATGAGTTCCCCGATGTGTTCCCATCCGGATTACCCAGTTTACCACCCGAGAGGGAAGTAAACTTCACTATTGAACTCATTCTAGGAGCAGCACCTGTTTCTATAGCCCCTTATAGGATGTCCCCCACAGAACTCAAGGAACTAAAGAGGCAGTTGAAGGAACTACTAGACAAGGGTTTTATTAGACCTAGCACATCCCCTTGGGGTGCGCCGGTTCTTTTTGTCAAGAAGAAGGATGGCTCTCTCAGGCTATGCATCGACTACCGGCGACTGAATCAACTTACAATCAAAAATAAGTATCCGTTGTCGCGTATTGATGAGCTCTTTGATCAGCTTTCGGGAGCAGAATATTTCTCCAAGAATGGCCTCAGATCAAGTTATCATCAGCTTAGAATTAAAGAAGAAGACATTTATAAAATGGCTTTTTGAAGTCGTTATGGCCACTATGAATTCGTGGTAATGCCGTTCGGGTTAACAAATACCCCAGCAACATTTATGTAACTTATGAACATTGTCTTCCAGCCATATCTGGACCAGTTTATCGTCGTTTTCATTGATGATATCTTGATATATTCCAAGACCAAGGAGGAACATGAAGAACATCTGAGGATAGCTTTACAAACACTTAAAGAACATAAACTCTATGCCAAGCTAAACAAATGCAAATTCTAGCTCAAGGAAGTTTCATTCCTGGGCCACATTATTTCAAAAGAAGGTATCGTTGTAGATCCTTCTAAGGTAGAAGTTGTCAAGAATTGGAGCCGGCCAAAAACCGTATCAGAAGTACGAAGCTTTCTATGTCTAGCTGGTTATTATAGAAGATTCATTAAGGACTTCTTAAAGATTGCAGTTCCTTTAACTAGACTCACGAGAAAAGAAAATTATTTTGTCTGGTCAGAGGAATGTGAGAAGAGTTTTCAAACTCTTAAGAATCATCTTACTACAGCTCCTATTCTATCACTACCGATGGAAGGTGGTGGATTCGAAGTATATACGGATGCATCTGGCATTGACCTAGGGTGTGTCCTCATGCAAAATGAAAAAGTAATCTGTTATTCTTTAAGACAATTGAAGCGTCACGAGGAAAATTATCATGTGCATGATTTGGAATTAGTAGCTGTCATTTTCACCTTGAAAATTTGGCGTCATTATCTCTATGGAGAAAGGTTTACGGTCTACTCAAACCACAAGAGCTTGAAATATTTATTTTCTCAAAAAAAGCTAAATATGAGGCAGAGAATATGGTTGGAATATCTCAAAGATTTTGATTTTTATATTCAATATCATCCTGGTAAGGCTAATGCTGTAGCAGATGCACTCAGCAGAAAACCAATGGGTATGCTATCAAATCTCATGATTAATATGACTAATCTTATTCCTCAATTTGCTCAGCTGAACTTAGATATTGACAGGAAGGAGGATTATTTCCTAGCTAATATTCAAGCTCAACCTACATTGATAGAAGATCTGGTCAAACTGTAAAATGATGATCCTATATTATTAGAGATCAAGGCCAATGTTGAACAAAGGCCGGATTTTTTTATTAAGGATGGAAGATTTCTATTTAAAGACCGAGTATGTGTACCGGATCATGAGGATACGAAGAAATTGATTCTAGAAGAAGCACATAAATCTAGGTATACCATTCATCCAGGTAGTACAAAAATATATCAGGACATCAAAAGAAATTTTTGGTGGCCCAACATGAAGAGGGAAATAGCTGATTTCGTGTCTCGCTGTCTCACTTGTCAACAAGTAAAGGCAGAGTATTTTAGACCCGTAGGTAAACTGCATCCCTTGAATATTCTCGAATGGAAATGGGAGAGTATAGGGATGGATTTCATTATGGGGTTACCTAAGACAAGAGGTGGACACGATGATATATGGGTAATCATAGACCGATTGACTAAGTCTGCACATTTCATACCAATCAAAAGTTGATGGTCTACGGATATCATGGCAGCATTATACATAAGAGAAATTGTTAAATTACATGGTGTCCCAATCACTATTATATCTGATAGAGATCCTCGATTCACATCACAGTTTTAGAAGGGTCTACAACAGTCACAAAGGACTAGATTGAATTTCAGCATAACATTTCATCCACAAACTGATGGTCAGACAGAAAGAACAAATCAAGTGGTAGTAGACATGCTCAGGGCTTGTGTTATGAATTTTGGAGGTAGTTGGCATGATCACTTGCCTCTGGTAGAATTTGCATATAACAACAGTTATCAGGCCAACATACAAATGGCACCTTTTGAAGCTCTATATGGAAAAAGTTGTCGATCATCAATATATTGGAGTGAAATAGGGGAAAAGTAATTTCTAGGTCCCGACATTATCAGGGATTCATCAGAGAAGATCAAGCTTATTCAAGAGAGAATAAAGATGGCACAAGATAGGTAGAAGTCTTATGCTGATAATCGAAGACGCGACTTGGAATTTCAAGTAGGAGACCATGTGTATCTCAAGGTTTCTCGAGGTCGTGGTATTCGGAGATTTGGCATTAAGGGCAAACTAACTCTAAGGTTCATTGGCCCGTTTGAAATTCTTCAAAGGGTCGGTGAAGTGGCTTATAGACTGGCTTTACCTCCACAATTAGCAAGAGTTCATGACGTATTTCATGTCTCTATGCTGAAGAAATATGTATATGATCCTGACCATATTATCACTTTTGACAATCTAGAGATTCAGAAGGATATGACGTACGAGCAAACGCCAATAAAGATTCTGGAATGATAAGTGCGTCAACTAAGAAATAAAGTTATTCCTATGGTCAAGATTCAATGGAAGAAAACATGGCCATATGAAGCAACATGGGAAACCGAAGCAGCCATGCGGAAAAGATTCCCAGAATTATTTTAAACCGTAAGTACACTCTCCATCATCCATGTATTGAATTTGGGGATCAAATTCTTCTAAGTGGGGGAGAGTGTAGTGCCCAAGAATTTATATAATAATTTTCAGATTATTTATAGAATTTTTTGGAATTTATTAGGAATTTATAAAGACTAAATAGATTTATAAATTGATTATTAGATTAATAAGTCATTATAAGGCCCAATTGTGTCAAATAATTAACCTAGCCTATTTAAATAAAATCCAGAATGTTTAAGGACCAAGCCCATTAAGTTTGGCCCATATTCTAGAAGGTTATTTAGCCTATTCACGTATTTTAAGGATAAATACTATTTTATAGATAATTATATCAGATAAACAAATAAAAGAGTTTTATTAATTTGAAATTCCGCACATATGGGATGTAACGGTCTATCATACGACCGCCACATGCACGTAACGCACCTAGACTGATGCGTTACACCCTGATAGTTCTGTGAATGAAAGAACGAGCAAAAAGATTGGAACTTTGGGATCCTATCTGTTAGAGATCGACTTGGGAGAGTTTATAACATTACTAAGGATTCTTAGAGATTACGTTCTAGCAAATTAAGGACTCTAGAATCGATCTAATCTAAAACCCTAGCCAAAAACCTATAAATAGGACCTATTTCTGACCTGACCGACCCATACTTTTGGCTCGTGAAGAATCAAGGTAAAGAGTCATAATTTCAGGTAAGTTCTTTAGTAGATTTTATTTGGGTATACTTTAGACTAATAGTTCTCCAAATTTCGTGCTAGGAGATCAACCAACCAAGGAGCTTGAAGCTTCCAAAGTTGCTGGTCGGACCTTAGCAAACCAATAATCTGAACGAAAGTCCTCTGAAGATCAGGAGATTATGACGTCTAAACGAGGTAATTAGAGCTCAATCCTTTAGAACTTTTTGATCACCTTAGTTTCATCTTATTACTCTCAAAATTTCACATCTTTAGGACAAGATGTTGGAGAGATAGAGCAACAGGAAGTTGCTAGAAAATCGCTGGAAAAGGAGAGCTAGGGCTCAAATTTCAGACTCAAATTAGAAGCTTAAAGCCTAAGTTAAGAAGTAGGTTATCTCATGATTGGTAAAAACATCTTGTTAGGGATAAAAGCCCTCTGATTTTGATTGATTTCATACATCATAGATCATGAATTTCATGTTTTAGTAGGTCATGCATACATGAATACCCTTAACCCTAACTAAGTTGAAAAGGAACTCTCTTGTCAAATTCACTGAAAGTCTATGCATACTAGTAGCTTAGCCTTCATTCTATCATGTGGAAGTTTATATATGATTTCCAGACATGATGTAAGTTGAGACCTTAGATTTTTATATCTTTTCTGCCAGCAGACGATCTGACGCATCAAGGTAAGACCGTCACAATGATATAACGGCCTTACAATAAGCCGTCACACCTTCTGTGGTGTTTGAAGCTCTCTGTTGTCTCTGACGCACCATCGATGGAGCATTACATTACTGTAACAGCCTCACGATAAACCGCCACAGTCACTGTGACGCACCCATTCTAGACCGTCAGGGTAACTGTAGATAGAATGAGAAACTAGTAAATTTAACTTATAAATAAGCCTAGTTATCTAAGTTTTGACCTGATTTCATGTCTTTAAGATTATTTAGTTATTCATGATAGAAATTACATAATTTAGGTATCTTAAGTTATTTTAAGTTACGTTAATTTCATGTGCCAAAATTCTATAGTTTTTAAATTATGATTTTTTAAAGATGTATTGACGGAGTTTTATCATGATTTCCTATTGTTACACATCCTCTCTATCAATAGAGTCATTTCTTTAAGTACATGACGCATATTCCGGTATGTTGTCCATTAGTTCACTTTGCACTATATGAATATTATTCTTGGACATGAGGACCTCTCTATTGGATATTCCTTCCAATAGACTAAGAAATCTTGTTTCAAGGCCTCTGTAATTCTCCGTGAGCCCGGGATTCCCACTAGGACGCCGAGTTGGTTGTACCATTAAAGCCCATTGATTAGATTACACTATCGATGTTTCTGGTTATTAGTAGTGTAACGGATCTATATTAGACCGTCAGGCACATGTGACGGCCCAATATACGACCGTCACATTCAACTGAGTCTGATTTTTCGGTTCTGGAATGACCATTGTAACGGCCCAATACTGGAGCGTCACATCATGTAACGGCCCAGTACACGACTGTCACACTGCTTGAGTATTTTGTTTGACCAAGGGCTGATATTCCAAGGTTTCTAGATGGACTATTGATGATCTAGAACTTATCATATTGATCAAGAAATCTAATATAATAAATGGAAAATAAAGAATGTACCGTTATGCTGCCGATTTATTTTCATGAGCATAACATAGTATAAGTCATTCTTGATTTCTCATGATTCTTATTAAAGCATTCCTTCATTGAATTATTGTTATCAAGAGCTTGTTGGAATTGTACATTCTTGGCTATACTTTGTTATTATACGCGTGGAAGTAGCTTGATTTATACTTGAAGATGCGATCGAACATTGATTGTGTTCAAGGGCTCTATGCTAGTCCCCTCGGTTGATTGTCGGAAACATACTATTATAAACTATGGGGTATGATGCTACTAGTGTCGCATTGCGTTGGGAGTACTTTCTCTATAAATAAGTGAAAATCTACAATACGATACAGCATGATTGATACTTGTACATGACTTTCTTGATATTCCACAGAAATTCACGAAGTACTTACTTATAAGTAAAAGATAATGGAGTGATGATTATGTGGCATTGCTAGTACATTCTCGTTACATTCTTGTTCATGAAAGGCCATATCATGTTCTTATAACATTCTTGCTAGTTCATACTTGCTCTCATTCTATCTTACATACTTTGGTTTAATCGCATGATTGATCGCATTCGCATGATTTTACCTTATTTCTTTATAGCTAAAATGTTAATTACTTTAATGATGCCTTCATGTTGATGCGAAGATACCTACTGGACAAGTGTGCTCATTACCTATTTCCAATCTTTTTTCAGAAAATGAAAGTGGTTCGAATTCAGATTCGGGTTATACAAGTAGCGGGTCCGAGAGCGAATGAAAGTCATATCAAGTTGAGAGTGAAGACGTAGGGAGTCTACAATGTTTAGATTGAGTCTATGTAATTTTTCTATTTTTGAGTCTGATAGATTGAAAGAAAGTGATTGTATTTGAATATTGATTATCAATGAAATAAGTTAGAGTTTTGATTAAAGTATTGTGCAATTGCATTTATGTGTGATTGTCTTACGCTCTGATTATTCTTGCTTGCTAGAGGCTTACCATGCCGACTGTTCTTGATTATCGAGCGAGTCTTCCGCTGTCATAAAGGCTCGGGGCGTGACATCTCCCCTCTGATTTTTCTTCTTACTCCTCCAGGGCATCCCATCCTTTGTTCTCTTCATTCTTTTCTTCTTCTTCAATCATCTTTTTCCATACCTATTCCCAGGGCATCGCGTCTCTCAGGATTTTCCTCCTCCGAAACCTCCGGATGATTCCTACCCCCATCATTATTCTCTTCCTTTCTTGCTTCTGGAACCTCCGGATCCGCCTCTTTCCATCTATCAATTCCTTCTCTTAATTCCATCTATTCCCAGGTCCGACCCGACTTCTTCCACATCCACTGCTTTCGGCATCTGACCGTTCTCCCACTGCTTTCGAGGCTTTAGCCCTCACTCCACTTTTTGATTTTCCTCTCCTTCTATAGACCTTTCATATGATCAGGGTCACCACACCTTAGTGAGGGAGTTCTAGCCCTCGCCTCTTTTTCTACCCTTATTCGTCTGAGTCTGGTCTTGGTACCACACCTTCTTGTTAAGCCACTTTAAACCTTGGCTTTCAATCCTTTTATCTGCCACTTGAGGACAAATCCCATGTTCATCAAGATCGCCTCCAGCAGCTACTGCTTCTACAAGGTTACAAGGTAACATTTTACGTATGATTTACATTTCATTCATTCTTCACACACGGTTTTCAAAATGAAGTGCTTCTCAACATGATCAAGAGTGTTATTCTAAATCTTTATCCTAAACTTTTTTATCTTTATTAATTTCAGAAAAGAGTTTTAGGCTTGCTATACAACACTTTGGTTAATAAGAATCCCATACTGGAAGTTCAACATTCTCTCCCTGCTTGTTAAGAGCAACCCCTAGCTGGGCACTCCACACACTTCGCGGCGTCCTTATCCGGCTCCTTTGGATAAACACCGTTGCAACTTTGGCCATGTCATGAGAATGCGTGAAAGTCTTTTCTCTTCTTTACTCGGCCGCGTTCAGGGGCAAGAGGTTGACGGATGAGATGACAAACCTTGGTAATCCTCAATACGAGAGAAGTCTCAAATAGGGGCAGTCTTGACCCAAATTAAAGTAAATTTTCATGATACATCTGTAGACACACCAAAATCGATGCTATGATGAGTAAATCTCATGTCACCACATGATGCTCCAAAGTGGACTTCAATATTAGCTTAATATGAAGTTTTTTTTAATTTATTTGTTATTTTTATTGTGACTCCTCTGTGTTGATGATGTTGACAATATGCTTTACTTCATTGGCAACACTTTGTTTTGATTGATTGGCAACTGTTTATATGTTTTGATGAGATTGCTTTTATCAGATTGTCTGTGTGTTCTATGCATTTCACAAGTCTACACATTGCACACACACACAAGACTACACACTCAGCATAGTCTATACATTGTGTTGTGTTGTGCATTGTTGAGAACGTAAGTCTATACATCCATGCACAGTCTGGACAGTAGTGGGTCGACCTCCTTCTTAGATGGGTCAACTCCCTCAGAACATCCAAGTCTATACACTGTCCATCTTCTTAGTGTCTCATGCATTAACTAAGTCTGTACATTGTCCGTATGACTTAGTGTCTTTGTGCATTCGGCGACGTCCATACATTGCAGCTCACTTAACTAGTAAGTCTATACATTGCATCGGTGCATTGCTTCCTCTGTGTATATACTGCATCAGTGCATCCATTAGGCATACAGTCTATACACTAATGCATGTGAGGTACTGTCTGCACGATAATGTCTATACATTGCTGCATTGTTCACACAGGCTAAGTCCATACATTAGTCAAGTCTGTACAACGTCATGCATCATTCTTCAAAGTCCATACACTGCACTGTTGCTTGCTCGAGGTGAAGTCTGTACATCTGTCAGTGAACTTTGAAGTCTATACACTGGGATCTTTACCTACGTTCAGTTCTGCAAGTCTGTACATTGGGCTTTCACGTAAAGTCTATACATCCTTGAACTGTGCAAGTCTGTACATCATTGCTTTGCCAAAGTCTACACATTGTGAACCTTTAAGTCTGTATAGACTTTGCTTCGCTCAAGTCTATATATCGTCCAGTTGTCTTTGGCAAGTCTTCACATCGTGAAGTCTATACACTCGATTGTCTTGCATTGCATCAAGTCTGTACATCGTTCATGAAGTCTAAACAATGAGCAAGTCTGTACATCGGACTAGTCTGCATCGGCTAAGTCCATACATTGTCCAGTGCATTGCATGCATCATTCATGAAGTCTATACATCGAGGTGAATGCTGGCTAAGTCTGCACATCGTCTGTCTTACTTAGAGTCTCATGCATAACATGAAGTCTGTACATCGCACAGCATTCAAGTCTACACAATGTGCATCATTTTAGTTGAAGCCTGTACATCGTGCATCTAGTGTTTCAAGTCTATACATTATTGCATGTTGTGTCTGTCTAAGTCTTCACAGTGCTTCTTCATGCATTGAAGTCTGCACATTGCTACACGCTCATCAAGCCCATACACTGGCATGTCTTTACATTGCCTAGTCTATATATTGGCTGCTGAATGTTCTTCAAAGTCTGCACATTGCATTACACTTCAGCAAGTCTGTACAGCGGTTGCCTTCATATAGGAAGTCTGTACATCGCACAGCACTACATATATGAAGTCTATACATTCCAGAGTCTGTACATTACATTCACGTTCACAAAGTCTATACAGCAAAGTCTATACAGTGAAGTCTATACAATGCATTGCATCCCACAAAGTATGTACAGGGTTTATACTTAAACTGATAATTCTATTTCGTCTGTCTGACAGGGATTCTTTGCAGGGATTGATGACTTGGCTCGTGATCCAAGGAAGGACGAGGTGATCAGATGGTGACACGTGGAAGCAGCCCATCATAGGATGCTGCCATGTGGATGAAATTTCCTCGGATCTGGAGAATTCTTTGGGCGGGAAATGTGGAAGCCACACGCCCTTATCCAATCTACTGCTGGTATATATAGGAGTCTTCTTCTTCAGGAGGAGGCAGATCAAATAGTGGCAAAGTCTATACAGTGAGAGTAAAAGCCTGAAGCAGCAGAGAGCCACCGATCCACAGAGAGAAGAAAAATAGAGAAGAAGAAAAAGAGAGAAGAGAAGATTGAGAGAGATGTGTTGAGAGAGTTAGATTGAGAGAGTTTTATTTGAGAGCTTCTCTGATTGTTACTCAGACTCTTGGTTCAGATACCAGAGCTGAGCTTTGCTCATTCCGAGCTACATTCTCAGTTGGGTTTTCTATTTTCGTTTGCTTCTATTTTTTTATTTCCAAACTCCTGTTTCTTCAAGATGTGAGTCAGCTGTTAGCAGAGGTGCTGCCTCTAGACGGGTAAGCTATAAACCCCAGCGGTTGCAGTGGAGGTCTCCACCGGACAGGTGAAGCTATAATCCTCAGCATGCGAGACTTGTCTCGGACAGTTAGCTGTGTTGCTCAGCGGTTTGTAGGCCAAGCTGTATTGCCCAGCAGACGCAAGCTGTACTGCACAGCAGTAAGCCATACTCGGTTGAGTGTGGGGTGGACGTAGGTCTCTGACCGAACCACCTAAAAATCTTGGGTGTCTTGTGTTTGTGAGTTTGCTTGTGATATGCTGTGTGGCAGCATGTGTCGACACTCCTCATAGTGTTCTTTCTATTGCTCAACAGTTGTTTGTTTTAAATTCCGCATTATAGTTCAACTGTGTTTTAAATTAGGCAATAGATCTATTCACCCCTCTCTAGATCCACACTTCGTGGAGATAGACTGCGTCCATCTAACATAACACTTGGTATCAGAGCCATACTCTTCTACAGGGACTCATCACCCGAAGAGGAAAGGCAGAGATGGATGCTCGAGGGATGATAGCTGAAGGACACTTAACCACAAAGCCCCCATTCTTCGATGGATCTAACTATGCATACTGGAAGAATCGTATGCAAGTATTTTTGAGGGCTAAGGATTACGAGATCTGGAAGGTAGTCATCAAGGGACCTTATGAGCTATCCCCAAATGAGGAAGTCTGGACCAAGGAGGAGATCAGAAGGTCTACTCTAAACTGGAGCGCCATAAATGCTATCCAGTGCTCTCTGCACCCCACCGAATTTTCTCGAGTATCTGCTTACAGTTCAGCTAAGGAGATGTGGGATGCACTGGAAGTGATCCATGAAGGGACTTCTCAAGTTAGGGAGACGAAGGCTAATTTCCTAGTGTCTGAGTATGAGGCATTCAAGATGAAGCCCAACGAGACCATCAAAGAAATGTATGCTCGGTTGACAATCATTACCAATGGTCTTAGAGGTCTCGGGAAACCTCTGACAGAGTATGATCTAGTGAGGAAGATATTGCGTTCCCTGACTCATGCTTGGCATACTAAGGCTACAGTTATGGAGGAGTCAAGGGATTTGCGAAATACAAGGGCTGATGAGCTAATTGGCTCGCTGATGGCATATGAGATTAATATGCCAAGGATAGAAGAAGCTGAGAGGAAGAAGAAGCCAATCACTCTGAAAGCTGGTACCAGCAAATCCAGCAAGTCCAGCAGATCCAGCTCTAGCAATTCATCATCAGAGGAGAGCCTGAATGAAGAAGACATAACCCGTACTGAAATGGCAATGATGACCAGAGAGTTCAGGAGATTCCTCAGAAAAGGAGCAGGATGATTCGGCCAAAAGAAGTATGGTGGCGGCCGAAGGGATAAAAGGTATAAACACAATCCTGCTAAGAAAATTGAAACTAATACTTGTTATCAATGCAGGAAACCAGGCCATATGAAAGCTGACTGTCCAGAGAATCAGAAATACAAGGACAAGTCAAAGAAGAAGAACACGAAAGGGAGAGCTATGGTTAGCACCTGGAGTGATGAAGATGAAGGCTCCCTGAGCAATACCTCTGACAGTGAAGCTGAATCTGAGAAGCCCATTTGCCTTATGGCAACAAGCTCTGAAGACAGAGAGGAGGACTCAGATGAGGTAATCACTAGATTCGATAACTTTACTATTGCTGATTGGGTAGATGCCTACCATGAAATAGCTGATAAAGCAGATGATATCAGTAAGGAAAATAGGCATCTAAGACGAAAGATAAATTCCATGCAAAATAACACAACTCTAACTGATAAAATTGCATGTCTAGAATCTGAGAATAGTAGATTGAAACTCACATGTTCTGAATTAGAAGAAATCAAGAATGAGTCAAAAGCCTCTAAAGAAGAAAATGAGAGGTTAGAAAAAGAAACTGATGAACTAAAATTGAAAATTCAGAAATATGAGAGTGAGATAAAAATAGTGAATGAAAAATATCAAGCTGTCCTGAGTGTGAACACAGAACTGAAAAAATCCATTGAAGAAATTCAAAAGGATAATGAGGACAAGCTTAAAACCATTGAGAAAATGACCCAAGGTACAGATAATCTAAATGCTCTGTTAGGGTCAAAGGTCAACTTCAGAAAAGAGGGCCTAGGATTTAATTCTAGTGCAACAAAAATCTTTGGAATGAAAATTATTTCATTTGTTGCACAAAAAGAGAAAGGACCTCTAATTAGCATGAATTCAAACATTTCAATGAACAAAACTGCTAATCTGAAAAAGCCCAGTGCTGAGGACAAGGGCAAACAAAAATTGAGTGAGACTAGTAGAGCTAGCACATCCAAGCAAAATCCCAAAGCTCAGTCTCAGGTTAGGGGTAAACCTACACAGTCTTATAAACCCCATGCTAAGGTCACCAAGTCTCCACCATCACCACCACCTATGAACAAGACCCAACACACACCTGTGAATAGGTCAGCAGGGTCCAAGGTGCAGGGGAGGCAGAATGCTTTTAGAGCTCAACCCAAACACTTCTACCAACCTAGAGCCCAGTCCCACTTCTTTGCACAATCAACCTATCCAAATAGGTCAGGATGGACTAGGACTCAAGGAAGGTTTACAGGTCATGGACATCAGGCTACACAGTCTTATAGACCTTACCCTTGGGTTAGTGGGTATGGCAAGTGGACACCTAGGAACCAATATTTATACAGCCAGCCCAATGATCACTATGGCCAAAATTTCGTGAATACATCCTGGACAAGGCACTGGCACAAAAATAATCAATCTGTAAATAATCATGCTAGTGTCAACAAGAAGAAGCAAAACAAAAAGAAATCTGGAAAATCTAGAAAATCCACTGAACAGAACTGTTTCAAACAAATGTGGATTCCGAAAAGTCTGCTTTCTTGTTTTAACTGCTTTCCATCTTCTCTGGAGCCCAATCAGTCTTGGGTTCCAAACTTCTCTACTTGATTGTGTGTGCAGGTATGCCTGGCAGCCAAGAACAACTTGTGGTACTTGGATAGTTGCTGCTCCAGGCATATGACAGGGGATAAGGCCAAGTTTTGCATGCTAACAGAGAAATAATGAGGCCTTGTCACCTTTGGTAGCAACACAAAGGGTAAAATTGTTGGAACAGGTAAGGTAGGTAAGTGTACTACTTGCTGCATTTAGGATGTTATGTTGGTTGAGGGTTTAGCTTATAACTTACTTAGCATCAGCCAACTATGTGATAAAGGATGCAAAGTGCTTTTTGATTCTCAATGTTGCAAAGTTTTTGAACCTGATTCTGAAACTGTTAAATTTTCTTGTAAGAGGATAAATAACACTTACATGATAGATTTAGATGATATTCAACATTCTAACCTATGCCTTACTGCTAGTAGAGAAGACTTAGCATTTTTTATGGCATCGTAGGTTAGGTCATGCTAGTTGCACTATTTTGCATAAATTGAATAAGCATAGCATGGTTAGAGGACTTCCTACAGTTTCCTTTAAGAAAGAAAATAAAATCTGTGATGCATGCACTCAATCAAAGTTAACTAGAAAGTCATTTAAATCTAGAACAGAAAATCTATCTTCTAAACCCTATGAGCTGATACACATAGACCTTTTTGGGCCAACCAGGTCTGTCAGCTTATCAGGAAGGAAGTATGGGTTTGTCATGGTAGATGACTTTTCTAGGTATACTTGGGTATATTTCTTATCACATAAAAGGGATGCATTCTTAGAATTTCAAGAGTTCTGTCTTAAGAAAAACCAGAAAATTGAAAATATTTTGACTGATCATGGAGGTGAGTTTGAAAACTCACAGTTTGATGAATTCTGCAGGTCAAATGGAATTAACCACATGTTCTCCTCACCAAGGACACCTGAGCAGAATGGAGTTGTGGAGAGAAGGAACAGAACCCTAGTGGAGATGGGTCATACACTCTTGGTTGAAGGTGGTCTACCAAGGAAGTTTTGGGCTGAAGCAGTAAATACTACCTGTTATGTAATTAACAGAGCCATGGTAAGACCTTCTACTCAGAAAACACCATATGAGATCTTAAAGGGTAAGAAACCTTCTATTGCTCATTTCAAGGTTTTTGGTTGTAAATGTTTCATTCATATAAATGATAAAAGAGACCTTGATAAATTTGAACCTAAAGGTGAACCAGGAATTTTTCTTAGTTATTCTGAAAACACCCGAGCATATAAGCCATCTTTGAAAACCGGGTAGGATAGGCTTGTTCCACCGACAATGTCGAACTAGCGCGAATAACCGCTTGTGTGTGAGGGGGGGAGGCGGCCCGCCCCACGAAGCGGCCGACCGCCCCCCGACAAACCGGTTATCAAACCGGGCCATAGAGTGTACAATCTGAATTCCAAAACTGTTGAAGAATCTCCACACACAGTGTTTGATGAATCCATATTAAAGACTAACATTGGTCAATGTAGGATTGAAGACATTGGTGAAATTCTGAAAGAAGGAAATCCTGCAGACCAATCCGAAAATGAGGAAGGAAATGAAGAGCCTAATAAAGAAGAGCCTACAGCTCAGGGGGAGGTAAATGAAAATCATGACAATCCAATTATTAACATTAGATATCTTAAAGATCATCCAGTAGATAATGTGATTGGAAATCTGCATGATCCCCCTAGGACTAGAGGTCACTTAAGAATTCAAAATGAATTGAATGCATATGCGTTTGTTTCAAATGTAGAACCCAAGTCCATTGACTGTGCTCTCAAAGATGTGCATTAGATTAATGCCATGCATGAGGAGCTCAATCAATTTGACAGGAATAAGGTGTGGCATTTGGTTCCACCTCCTGATCATGAAACAGTCAGAGGGACTAAATGGGTATTCAGAAATAAAATTGATGAATCAGGTAATGTCATTAAAAATAAGGCCAGACTTGTAGCTCAGGGGTATAATCAGGAATTTGGAATAGACTTTGAAGAGTCTTTTGCCACTGTAGCCAGGTTAGAAGCAATCAGAATATTATTGGCTTATGCATGTTCCCTAGGAATAAATCTTCAGGAGATGGATGTAAAATCTACATTTCTGAATGGGGAAATCAGTGAGGATGTCTATGTGAGACAGCCTCCTGGATTTGAATGCTTAGATTTCCCTAATCATGTCTATAAACTCAAAAAGGATCTCTATGGTTTAAAGCAATCTCCTAGAGCTTGGTATGACAGGTTGTGCAAATTCCTCACTGAAAAGAACTTCACAAGAGGTGTAGTTGATCAAACATTGTTCACCAAGGTGAGCCATTCATATATTCTTATCATTCAAATTTATGTGGATGACATTGTCTTTGGGTCAACTAACCCCAAATTGTGTGAGGAATTCTCTCAAATTATGACTAATGAGTTTGAAATGAGCTCAATGGGTGAGCTCAAACTATTTCTTGGACTGCAGGTTACACAATCAAAGGATGGTACTTTCATCTCTCAGTCCAAGTACATAAAGAATTTATTGAAGAAGTACAAAATGGACAACCTCAAGAAAATAGCTGCTCCAATTGGTACCTTAACCAGTTTGGATGAAGATCTTCAAGGTAAACCAGTGGACCAAAGGCTATATAGAGGTATGATCAGATCCCTTCTATATCTTACAGAATCTAGGCCTGACATTCAATTTTCAGTGTGTTTATGCTCTAGATTTCAGGCTAGTCCTAAATAATCACATCTTAAATATGTGAAGAGGATTTTTAGGTATTTACTAGGCACCCAAGAGCTAGGTCTTTGGTATCCTGCTAAGTGTGAGTTAGAACTTCTAGCCTACACTGATGCAGACTATGCTGGGTGTCGAGTAGATAGAAAAAGCACTAGTGGCTATTGTCAATTCCTTGGTGGCTGTCTAGTATCTTGGACATCTAAGAAGCAACACACTGTAGCCTTGTCTACAGCTGAGGCTGAATATGTTGCAGCAGGTAATTGTGCTGCCCAAGTACTTTGGATCAAGCACCAACTAGATGATTATCAGATAAAATTGGAATGTATTCCAATGTTGTGTGATAATACTAGTGCTATATGCCTTGCTAAAAATCCTGTTCATCATTCTAGGACTAAGCATATAGAGATAAAACACCATTTTCTTAGAGATGTTGTAAATAAAAAGGAAATTGAAATGAACTTCATTGAAACTGAAAAAAAAATTACTAATATCTTTACTAAGCCTCTTGGGAATGAAAGGTTTAAATTTCTTAGAAGAGAACTTGGCTTGTGTAAATTTCAGCATAATGAATAAATTCTCAGATGGCTTGAATAAAATATGTGAATGTTGAATGTAGCAACAGACTCATGATCATGCATGTCACTCATATTTTTTTTACACTCATGATCATCACTGCATATCATTTAGTCATGAATGTGTCTAAAACCACATGCATATCATTCATAATTTTTTTATGACATAGTTTTCATTGCATATCATTCATCCATGACCTATGTCGAAGCTCTCTCTCATTTAATTCTTGCCATTCATTTGCAAAATTGCATGCATATAGACAGGGGGAGTCTTGTCAGAAATTCAGGGTGAACTGCTACGTCGACGCTATCACGTTGTAGCGTTGATGCACTGGGGTATTCCAGTGAACCATTAACTCTACATTTTTTAACTACTGCGTCGACGCTGCTCTACTGTGGCGTTGACGCAGTGAACTAGATCTGTGAATGCCTCTGCTTCTTATTCTGATTAGTTGATGCTGCAATAGCGTGGAGTTGACGCACTGATATTATCTCAGTGTTTTATGATGTTGCCTCTTCAACTTATGCGTGGACGCCTTGAACTCCCAGCGTCGACCCTGTTCATTCATCCTTTGACTCTGAATGATTGAGTCTGACAATATGGCAATCGGTTAGTCAGTTCTGATTCCTAAGCAATAGAAAACAGACTTCTTCTCTTATAAGAAATTTAATTACTTAAAGACTGACTTTGATGGTTTAAATTTTATAAACTTCAAAGTTTAAAGATTGTAATCAGTACATAAGAAAGCTGAAAATTGATAAAGCTCTCAACCCTTATCTTATTTCATGTCAGACAAAGCTAATCATATCTGAAATCTGAAAACTCATCTGACATTATGTTAGAGAAGCTAAGTATGTGTATTGTCCTTAATCAAATCATTCTGAAACATATAAAGGACAGCTAAGAAAGATATTGAAAAACATTCAAAAGAAATTAAAAATAACATTGGCAGGGCAATGACTGGTAAAATACTGAGAAATTAAGTGATCCATCAAAGAAATGGACAATACTTAAGTCATGAGGTGTATCAGTTATCTCTGTATAAAATGATCAAAATAGTAGGGTGGTTTCACTGAGTACCTGGGGATAACTGGCGTCTGATAAACGTGTACCCTCACACAAAAAGGTGTAAATCAGTTCTATTGAGTTTGATCATAGGCAGAATGGTCCATAATGTTGAGTATCTAGGGGTATTGACGTCTGATAAACGTATACCCTTACGTAAAAAGACAAATGGTACCTTAATGCCCTTAATGAACTAATATTGAAAATGTTGTTCCTTCAAAAGAAATTTCATGGATGTCAATTTGTTTAATCTCAATACATGACTTGGTATCTCTTAATCATTCTTTTCTGAGTCTATGAAAGTAAGATATTTTGAAATTGAATCTCTCATGCAAATGTGATTCTGGTTTATTATTTTATCATGCACAGAAAACTTATCCATTGATTGTAGTGCATGAACTCAAAATTTATAACCTTTAAACCAGAATTCTATCTGAAAGTAGTTTCTAAATTCATATGACTGAAGACTCTGTGCTTTAGAATGCTTATTCCTGAACTGCTTGTTCAGAATGCCAGTCAGATGATCTCTCTTGTTCCTTCCCTTGTAATCACTTTCCCTCCTCTTTGTTGATGGCAAAGGGGGAGAATATTGTCTTGTTTGATGAATTCTGAATTCATTCCAGGGGAAGTGTATGCATCATGTTATGACAAAGGGGGAGATTTTGTTAGCAGGGAGTTGCTTACATTTCTAGCATGCATTCATAGCATCTGCATGATAAATCTGAATAACAATTCATATCTTTCATCAAAAATTCATCTATATGACAGGTTGTTACTATTCTATATGATAAGGGGTTGCCATCATCAAAAAGGAGGAGATTGTTATGACTCCTCTGTGTTGATGATGTTGACAATATGCTTTACTTCATTGGCAACACTTTGTTTTGATTGATTGGCAACTGTTTATATGTTTTGATGAGATTGCTTTTATCAGATTGTTTGTGTGTTCTATGCATTTCACAAGTCTACACATTGCACACACACACACAAGTCTACACACTCAGCATATTCTATACATTGTGTTGTGTTGTGCATTGTTGAGAACGTAAGTCTATACATCCATGCACAGTCTGGACAGTAGTGGGTCGACCTCCTTCTTAGATGGGTCGACTCCCTCAGAACATCCAAGTCTATACACTGTCCATCTTCTTAGTGTCTCATGCATTAACTAAGTCTGTACACTGTCCGTATGACTTAGCGTCTTTGTGCATTAGGCGAAGTCCATACATTGCAGCTCACTTAACTAGTAAGTCTATACATTGCATCGGTGCATTACTTCCTCTGTGTATATACTGCATCAGTGCATCCATTAGGCATATAGTCTATACACTAATGCATGTGAGGTACTGTCTGCACGATAATGTCTATACATTACTGCATTGTTCACACAGGCTAAGTCCATATATTAGTCAAGTCTGTACAACGTCATGCATCATTCTTCAAAGTCCATACACTGCACTGTTGCTTGCTCGAGGTGAAGTATGTACATCCGTCAGTGAACTTCGAAGTCTATACACTGGGATCTTTACCTACGTTCAGTTCTATAAGTCTGTACATTGGGCTTTCACGTAAAGTCTATACATCCTTGAACTGTGCAAGTCTGTACATCGTTGCTTTGCCAAAGTCTACACATTGTGAACCTTCAAGTCTATACAGACTTTGCTTCGCTCAAGTCTGTACATTGTCCAGTTGTCTTTGGCAAGTCTTCACATCGTGAAGTCTATACACTCAATTGTCTTGCATTGCATCAAGTCTGTACAGCCTTTCCTTTGGCAAGTCTATACATCGTTCATGAAGTCTGAACAATGAGCAAGTCTGTACATCGGACTAGTCTGCATCGGCTAAGTCCATACATTGTCCAGTGCATTGCATGCATCATTCATGAAGTCTATACATCGAGGTGAATGCTGGCTAAGTCTGCACATCGTCTGTCTTACTTAGAGTCTCATGCATAACATGAAGTCTGTACATCGCACAGCATTCAAGTCTACACATTGTGCATCATTTTAGTTGAAGCATGTACATCGTGCATCTAGTGTTTCAAGTCTATACATTGTTGCACGTTGTGTTTCTCTAAGTCTTCACAGTGCTTCTTCATGCATTGAAGTCTGCACATTACTGCACGCTCATCAAGCCCATACACTGGCATGTCTTTACATTGCCTAGTCTATACATTGGCTGCTGAATATTCTTCAAAGTCTACACATTGCATTACACTTCAGCAAGTCTGTACAGCGGTTGCCTTCATATAGGAAGTCTGTACATCGCACAACACTGCATATATGAAGTCTATACATTCTAGAGTCTGTACATTGCATTCACGTTCACAAAGTCTATACAGCAAAGTCTATACAATGCATTCGAGTTCACAAAGTCTATACAGTGAAGTCTATACAATGCATTGCATCCCACAAAGTCTGTACAGGGTTTATACTTAAACTGATAATTCTATTTCATCTATCTGACAGGGATTCTTTGCAGGGATTGATGACTTGGCTCGTGATCCAAGAAAGGACGAGGTGATCAGATGGTGACACGTGGAAGCAGCCCATCACAGGATGCTGCCATGTGGATGAAATTACCTCGGATGTAGAGAATTCTTTGGGCGGGAAATGTGGAAGCCACACGCCCTTATCCAATCTGCTGCTGGTATATATAGGAGTCTTCTTCTTTGGGAGGAGGCAGATTGAACAGTGGCAAAGTCTATACAGTGAGAGTAAAAGCCTGAAGCAGCAGAGAGCCACCGATCCACAGAGAGAAGAAAAATAGAGAAGAAGAAAAAGAAAGAAGAGAAGATTGAGAGAGATGTGTTGAGAGAGTGAGATTGAGAGAGTTTTGTTTGAGAGCTTCTCTGATTGTTACTCAGACTCTTGGTTCAGATACCAGAGCTGAGCTTTGCTCATTCCGAGCTACATTCCCAGTTGGGTTTTCTATTTTCGTTTGCTTCTATTTTTTTATTTCTGAACTCCTGTTTCTTCAAGCTGTGAGTCAGCTGTTAGCAGAGGTGCTGCCTCTGGACGGGTAAGCTGTAAAGCCCAGCGGTTGCAGTGGAGGTCTCAACTGGATAGGTGAAGCTGTAATCCTCAGCAGGCGAGACTTGTCTCGGACAGCAAGCTATGTTGCTCAGTGGTTTGTAGGCCAAGCTGTATTGCCTAGCCGACGCAAGCTGTACTGCGCAGCAGTAAGCCATACTCGGTTGAGTGTGGGGTGGACGTAGCTCTCTAACCGAACCACCTAAAAATCTTGGGTGTCTTGTGTTTGTGAGTTTGCTTGTGATATGTTGTGTGGCTGCATGTGTCGACACTCCTCATAGTGTTCTTTCTATCGCTCAACAGTTGTTTGTTTTAAATTCCGCATTATAGTTCAACTGTGTTTTAAAGTAGGCAATAGATCTATTCACCCCCCTCTAGATCCACACTTCATGGAGATAGACTGCGTCCATCTAACATAACAATTTTTCCATGATGATTGTACTTAACACTTGGAGGAAGGGCGTCATTTAATTGACGACTTGATGGGTGTCGTGGTTTCATAGTAGGCGACTGCGCAAGCGGGCGTCATTTCCTGGTTTTTACGAATCCAACTCAAAATAAAATTCAAAGAATTGACGTCAGCTTCTCAGGTGTTGATTATTTGGCGCCATTTCAAGAAGGTGTCATTTCTCATTTTTAAATATGGAAAGTCATTTATTTCTATAATAAATCCAGGAATCAACGGCAGCGTGCGCGGTCATCATTTTCAATTAGCGCCCATCCTGGTGTCGTCATTTCAAGTTCCATCTCCATTTCGTCTGCTACCTTCCCATGAAGAATCCTTCCTTGTTTTAACACCTTGTTCGATTGGGGAAGGTAGATCCTTGTTGAAGGATTGCTCTCCATGTTTTAATCCTATTGAAATATGGTTTTTGGCCCTATAAATACCCCATGGCTTCCTCATGCGCGAGAGGTTAAGAAGAACACACAGAGAGCTTCTACATACAGAGCTTGCAGTATGGAGAGCTTTCTATTTTTTAATAATTTTTTGCAGGTTCTCCCGGTGTTCTTCCTTATCGACGATCATCTCCCTCCACGGGTGGTCTTCCTCCGGTGGATATTTCTTCATCTATCGTGTTCTTCATCCGCTGCAGCTGAAGCTCTCTTTTCTTCTCCCTTTACTGCTGCTACACACAGTAGGAGTGCTCCCTTCCTTTTAGTTTTTTTTATTACTATCATTACTCTCATCATACGCATCCCTCTCTAGCTCTCTCTTTGCTAGAGATACTCCCAGCACACCATATTATTTTGCTTTGCATCATATATCCTATTTGCATAGCATAACATATTCCATCCTTTTACTCCTATTAGGGGTTTACACAAAAACACACAAGGTGTGTTCATGCCCACTTTGCATAGTTCTATTTTATTAGAGTATTGATACTACACACACTTTGGCTAATCCACATATTTGCTTATTTTTTTGCTTGTTTTTGCAAGGGTAATCAAGTAAGTACCCCCTTCATCGGTCAGTCGGTAGAAGGAAGGAAAAGTTCACAATCTCACCCGCTTCATACAAGGTACATGCGATCATCTCTTGTTCTGTTCGAGGTAACCCCTCTTGCGATCACCCTCCTTAGAGCATCTCATGCTCCCCTTTTTCTTACATTTCATGCCTAGCATTTAAATCTCTTTTTCTTTTTTTAAAAAAATGTCTATGTGACGCACGTTCACAAATTGGCGATCACGGTGGGACTACTTATTATTTTTATTTTGATTGCCTCTCCATCGGCACCCACGTGTGCCCCTCCCCTTGGCACCCTCGTGTGCCCCTCCTTCGGCACCCACTTGTGCCCCTCCTTAGTGCTCCACGTAGCACACTCTCCTTGTGCACCACGTGCACACCTCCCACTGGATTGGCCAATTTTGGAGTTGTCCATAACATTTTTTAAGAAAAGAAATCTGATTTCTGTTAGTTTTTATCCATTTCTATTCTTTGGAACTGATTAGCAACTTCCCTGAAGCCGCCATTTCCACTTTCAGCGATCGCTCACGGAGGCGCTGTTTTCATTTATTTTTCAGCATTTTCATCATTTTCAAGATCAACGCCCCCCACGGAGGCGTCATTCTTGCATTCAACGCCTCATACCAAGGCGCCGTTTTGTGATTGCTGTTGATTTTCTTGATATTTCTGATCATTGTTCACTGGTATTTGACGCCCCACTACAGAGGCGTCATTCGTTCATTTAACGCCTAACTCCAAGGCGTCATTTCTGAGTTACTGTTATTTTCCCACTACTGTTCACTGATATCTGACGCCCCTCCACAGAGGCGTTATTTGCATATTCAGCGCCTCACACCAAGGCGCTATTTTACTTTGATCGTTCACTGTTTGCCACTGTTTACAGTGATTAGAGACTGACACCTAGTCGCTGTTTATTCATACCGTGACTTTTGTCAGGTCGTCATTTTTATTTTGTTGTCACAGAACCTTCCTTATTGCTGTTATCTTCGCCTTTTAGTTGCACTTCTTGCTTATCTGATTATTACTGCTTGATCTGCCTACATTAGTGTGCATTTTTGGGCATTTGGTTGAGAGACCTTCTCTCTATACCTCCTAGGATCCCACACATTTTCTTAGAATTGGAACGACCCTCCATTGAGCATTCCGTCTCTTTAGACTGGAAATTCCTTTTCCAAGGCCTCCGTAAGTCCCCGCACCGGTGGATTCCCTCACGGATGTCGAGCCGGTTGTACCATTCGAAGCGCCCGGAGTATAGTTAACCCATACGTTGGTGAGGAGAGAGAAAGAACTTAGTTGACCTGGAGATTACACTCAAACTCTCAATTAGGACCCACATTGAAGAGAGAGAATTGATTACACCATTAAAACCCATTTTAATCTCAAGAAAAACCATAAAACCTTGGGTTCATTATAACTCATGTGTACAACTTGCTTGATTGGGTGGTTATTTCCTACTTATACTTGTTTATTGGAAATATATTCCTCTCCTTAAACATGAAGCTCTGTTCAAGTAAAATCATCAACATGGCCAACTACGGGTACTCCTATGATGATTATGAGGAGGGTCAATTTGACCCATCTTATGAGGTTCCTCCTCAGGATCCTATTTATTATGAGGGAAACTATGATCCCTCTCCTACTCATTATCCTCAAGTTCACATGGTTGACACCACTTCTCAGAAGGTTGAGCCTTCTTCCCAAACTCAACCTACTACCCAAAATACCTTCGGAGATGCCTCCCCTTCTTTCAATTTTAATGATTTCCACAAAGCTCTGTCTCAGTTAGATGATTCTCAACGTCAAGCGGTCCAGGCCGCTTTAAAAGGGAAGTCTGTACCATCATCCTCCAATCCTCCTTAGGCCGCGGGTGGCCATTCCTTTAATACTCCCAATGACCAGGCGGTCGCACATAGGGTGCCTTCACGCCCATAAACTCCCATTACGGCTACGCTGGCTCAACCGGCAAGTCACTCAGTTGCTAGGCCCCAACAACCTCCGGTTCCTCAATTCTTAAGGAGGCCTATGCCAAACTCATATCCTTCTAATCCGGCCCCAGCCGAGTCTGATACCAACACCATACTCCTCCAGAAAATTACTAACATGGAGGAGCAGCTGAAAAAGGTCACGGCACCGAAGACCGCTCCAGAACTTACTCTTCCTACCCTGCCAGTTTTTCATCTACTTCCATCCGAGATGCCCAACTTTCGGCGATATAATGGAACAGGCAATCCGTTCATTCACTTAAAAGACTTCATGTATGAGGCATCGTTCTGGCAGGACAACAAGACTTCCTTAGCTTACCTTTTTAGCTGGTCATTAGATGGTCCAGCACTGGAGTTGTTCTATTCTTTGAAGCCAGCTGAAGCCGATGATTTTGATGTGGTTCAGCGGAGAATCTTACAGAAGTACAAGGACCGTGTGGGTCCACCTTTGTCAGTTACGGATCTGGTTGCTGAAAAAATGAAGCCCGAGGAGGATTTCATCTTGTTTGCCGATAAATGGAGGGCCATGGCCGAGAGGATGAAAGATACAATGTCGGAAACGGAGTAGGTGAAGATGATCATATCAAACTCCACTCCACAATTCCGTCATATTTTGGGTATGAATAAGCTAAGCACAATGGAAGAGCTCTATGAGAGAGCAAGATACATACAAACTCAAATGAAGGACTCGCCCATCATGGGTATGTTTGAACAGAAACCAAGGTTGGTCAGGAAGACCACCAATGTTAACAATAGTGGTGGCACAACTGAGGGTACCGTGACTAATGAGCAGGAGGGCGTGGTTGGCAACCCCGCACCTTTCCGCCACCCTAACCCAAGACCTCCACAACCTCCACAACAACTCCCCTTCTTTAATCCCGCTCCACAAGCAAACATCCCCCCTCAACCCTTCCATCCACCTCCACAAAATCAAGCCATCCACCCAAACCCACCAGTTCCCCAGCAATACCACCAGGTGCCGCCACCTACCAACTATGGTCCCCTGTAGCCAAGGAGACCACTAGGTCCCAAAAGGGCACAATACCCTCCATTACCCAAGAGCCTTCCCGATATTTTTAATGCACTCATGGCCGCCAACCTGCTCACCTTGCCAAAGGAAAGAACGGCCTGGCCTGCTAATGTGGACACCTCTCGATATTGCGTCTTCCACCGACAGACTGGTCATAATATAGATCATTGCTTCCATTTTAAAGATTATATCTATGACTTGAATGATCAAGGCGGTATTAATTGGGATGAGATGAGGTAGTTCATTGCAACCTTGAAGACTAGAAGACCTCCTTGATAGCAACAGGCTCAGCAGCCTCCTCAGCAACAAGTTCAACCTCCCCCTTAGCAGCAGCAAGCTCCCGCACCTCAACCGGACATGGGGATTGTCCATAATCCACTGCCGGAGCACCCACCAAATCAGCAAGTAAGCCTTGTCACTTCCTTCCATGAAGTGGAAAGAGGACAGGGGTGGCATGAAGAGAACGCCTCTGTCGGGGCTTTAAACCAGAATCCAACCCAACCACCCCGTCTATTAAGAACACCTCACACTCCAATGCCTTCTCCCCAACCTACACATCCCCTCTTACACATTACTAACCAAATTCCCTCCACCACCAATCAGTTACCAACTAGGCCACTCTGCATTCGCCCTCCACCATCTTCCACACCACCACAAACTCCCCCGCCCGTCGCCAATTCCTCTCTTTTGCCATCTAGGCCACTCCTTATTCGCCCCTCGCCAACACCTAATCCCTCCACTACCACCAATCCACCACCGCCCACAAATCCTTCATTTGTACCGAGACCTCTTCTCATTCGGCCTACACCTCCTACAACCGTTCAAGCACCTCCTACAAGGCCCCTCATAAGGGTTCCTTCTTTGGTCACTCCTCCAGCACCCACTAATCCTAATATCCCCTCTTCATCAACGAACCCTCCACCTACCCACAACCCGGCAAAGGCGCGATCATCACAAATCACAGTGCTCCGCAGTGGACGGATGTTCCATCGTGTGTTTCCACAAAGAAAGCTAGAGCCCACGCAGGGGCAAGAAGAGAAAGAGCCAGAACAAGAATCCATACCGGGCACACAATATGACTTGCTAAAGCACTTGGATAAAGCCCCAGTAAGGATTTCCATTTTAGAGCTGATAAAGAGATCCATCGTTCACCAACAAGCTTTGAAAGAATGTTTACAAAAGGTGATGGTTAATGAAGATCTTTCGGCTGAACAAATCACATCAGTTTTGACTCCGACAAGTGACCAACCGACTATTATCTTCCATGAACATGAGTTGGCTCCGAAGTCGGCAAGAAAGTATGCCTTATGCATCACAGTTGATATTAATAAAGTGGCAGTCAAGCAATGCCTAGTGGATACTGAGGCGTCTATTAATGTGTTGCCTCCTAGCACTTTAAGAATGTGTGGTATTCCGGACAGTCAGATACGGCCATCCACCATTACAGTGACTGCCTATGACAACACGAAGAAACCTCCCCTGAGGATGATTACTCTGAAAGTTGGTTTGGGTCTGGTCTCAATCACAGCGGATTTCCACATCCTGGATATGGACCCAACCTTCAATGGCATTTTGGGACGCCCTTACATTCAAGAGCTTGATGCCGTGCCCTCCACTAACCACCAATGCATAAAGTTTCCTCATAAAGGGTGCATCGTCAAAGTCACTAGCATGCCTATTTTTTCATCAGAGGATATACATTCTGCAACATTAGTACCTTCCATATGGCCTTCCAAAAGGCCTTTGCTCTCAGTGTTAGATGTCGCCGACCCGCGGCAGGATTTGTTAAGGCCTCCAGTCACAACACCTGCATCCGCTCTGATGACACCCATACCTTCCAAGGGGAAGAAGAAGAAGAATATGATGAATACCCCAAGGTGGAATATTTTAATGAAAATGGGGTAGACAACCAGCAAAGGCCTAGCTGCTAACCTCTAGGGCAGAGTCAAGCAAGTTAAGCATCAGAAGCTGATTCCCCGAGGCGGCCTGGGTTACAAAGGGCCGAGTAGAGATGAAAGATAGCCCTGGGCTGTTATGACTTCCACGCTCAAGACAAGTAGACAGCCTCTCACATGGACTCTACAAACACACTTTATAAAAGGGGGTACTCAATATGATGAGCAAACCACATTAGTTACTTTCATGCTGGATCATCAAGATGTACATGCACGATAGTTTGCTCGCCATATAGCCCCGCTAGCCACATATAAAGCTCTGGAGTCCTTGAGGCCGGACAAAAGAAGAAAGATGGATGACCCGGAATGCGACTAGTACAGATGGTTTGACATGAATGACATTATCATCGCTTTAAGCCGTCTATTCATGCCGACTGATCCGGAGTGGCTGCCACTTATTCATGAATTGATTGAAAAGCCAGCAGTGATTACAGATAAGAGATAGCTCCTAAGCAATTATACAGACACTGGGGAGCCAGATGTGTCGTTTGAAGAAGGCTTCACCGTGGATAGGCTGTGGGCCGGCCTTTTCTTTCTCAACTCTGTACATCCATCACTTATCACCTTCTGGTGCTCCAAGATGTTTTTCTCTGATATTCTTAGACCACCTGCGGTCCTGATAACTTTTTCTCCAGATTTACTCCAAACTCCTCCAGTTCCTCCTTTGCACCTCGTGCAATTTTCCCAACTCTGCATTACGCCCCCGCGCGGGCAATCTCTTCTCCAATCTTTCTCTAATCTTTCAATCTCAACATCACCCCTACCCCTTCCTCCCATTCCTTTATTCTTGAAAACGAAAAAAATGCCAAAATTCAAACTTTCCAATCTTCCATCTCTTTTGAAGAGACATCCTATCTTGCTCAAGAGTGTGCCCCGATCCAAGGGCCGCTCTTTCAAGGTCCATTAGTGGACCTTCTTTTCTCTTCAGACGAGGAGGCTTGCCCTGTATCTCCTCCTATACCCACTGCGTCTTCCTCCTCTTCTCCTTCCCTTTCTTTAGATCAGGGTAGTTCGTCTAGCTTGTCATCTTGTTCCTCTCCCTCATCTTCTTCCAGAAATCTTGGGGTAGATTCACATAAGAAAGCCAAGGGAAGACAGATTCCCTGTAGGTTCTTGTTAGAGCTAGCCAGAAGGTGCCGGGCATGCTTGGCTTTTCCCGAGTTTCTAGAGGATCCGATACTCCTGTCGGATTTAGAATGCGAGGATGTGTGCTCGATAGACGAAGGGTTTGGTGTTTATGAGATCATGAATGATGAAGACCCTATTGAAGAGGGGGATGAGGAATACGAAGAATATGAGGACGAGGTTGAGGCTTTTGCTAGTGACATGATGAGATTTGATGAACCATCAGCCTCAGTAGAGGAACCCACCAAAGAGATCAATCTGGGTATCGAGGAAAACCCTAGGATTGTCCTCATCAGCAAAAATTTGCCGCCTTCCGAAGAAGAGGCGCATATTCAAGTTCTTTAAGATTATAAGGACGCGTTTGCATGGAGTTCTGAAGATATGTCAGGTCTGGACCCTGCGCTTGTTGAATACCGTCTCACAATTAAGCCAGGATCTGTCCCAGCAAGCAGCGGTTAAGACGTTTCCACCCTCACATGGCATTAAAGATGAAAGAAGAGGTCGATAAACTTCATAAGGTCAGATTTATTAGAGTCGTCCTCTATCCTAATTGGGTGGCTAACATTGTCCTAGTTATGAAGAAGGACGACAGAGTCAGAATTTGCATAGACTTCCGGGACCTTAACCGCGCATGTCTAAAGGTTGATTTTCCCCTCCCTCACATAGACGTACTGATTGATAATACGGTAGGGTATGAGACCCTCTCTTTTATGGATGACTTCTCTGGTTATAATCAGATCCGCCTGGCTGAGGAGGATCAGGAGAAAATCTCATTTACTACACCTTGGGGTACTTATTGTTATATGGTCATGCCGTTTGGGCTCAAGAACGCCAGAGCCACCTACCAAAGGGCCATGATGGCTAATTTTCATGACATGATCCAAATTTTCATAGAGGTGTATGTGGATGACCTGGTAGTAAAATCAAGAACAAGGATTGAGCATCCCGGGGTTCTGGCCAAGGTCTTGCAAAGAGCAAGGGAGAATCAATTAAAGATGAACCCCAAGAAGTGCGTGTTTGGTGTTTCGTCAGGGAAATTGCTTGGATTCATCGTCAGTAAAAGGGGTATTGAGATTGATCCCAACAAGGCAAGGGCAATAAGGGATATGCCTCCTCCCAGGAATTTGAAGGAAGTTCACGGATTGATTGGGAGGTTGTAATTTATTCGCCGATTTGTCTCCCAGCATTCACAAAGGTGTAGGCCGTTTTACGAGCTTACTAAACCGGGAGTCAAATTTAATTGGGACGACAAGTGTCAGGCAGCCTTTGATGGACTATAGGATTATTTGGCCAATCCCCCTGTCCTGAGGCTGCCGATTCCAGATAAACCGCTTCTTCTTTATATTTCTATTCTGGATGACTCTGTAGGTGCTGTCCTGGTGCAAGTTGATGAAGAAGGAAAAGAGAGGGCTGCCTACTACTTGTCTAAGCTTCTCAACCCCTGTGAGCAGAAGTACTCAGCCATGGAGAAGACTTGTGCTGCTTTAGTCTAGGTAGTGCAGAAGTTGAAGCATTATTTCTTAGCTCATGAGGTTCATCTTATTGCTCGTATGAATCCCATCAAATTTCTCCTTGAAAAATATGTTCTCACTGACCGATTAGCACGATGGCAAAGCTTTCTTTCTCAGTTTGACATCATCTACATTCATCAAAAAGTGATTAAAGGCTATGCCATAGCAGAACATCTTGCTCATCACCCTCTCCCCAGATTCGACCATGTTCGTTCGGAGTTTCCAGATGAGGAACTAATGTCCGTCAACCAGTCCGATTTGATGTGGACATTACATTTTGATGGAGCTCAGAATTCACAAGTAAAGGGGATCGGCATTGTTCTCCTATCACCCGAGGGTATCACTATTCAACTTGCCTCTCTGCTCGCATTTTCAGTTACAAATAATATAACTGAGTATGAGGCTCTTCTGGCCGGACTAGAGGCCGCCCACCAATTCGGTGTTACCCAATTGCGAATTGTAAGTGATAGTCAGCTTATTCTTCGACAAGTGCTCACCAAGTGTCGCACGCTCGATCCTAATCTTAAACCTTATCAAGAACTGGCCTCCGCTTATGCTAAGCTTTTCACCAAACTAATCTTCATCCATGTTCCTCGAGATCAGAACATTCTAGCTGATGCTCTCGCTTCCCTTACTTCCTCTTTGGTTTTCCTTCCCGAAAGGGACTTCCATTCAATCATCGTTCACAAGCGTCTTACTCCTGCTATTAAAGATCCAGCGTTCCTTGGTGTTAAGGAGGAGGTGCTCAAGAAGTTTAAGGAAGGTGGGATCATCGAGAACAAGGAAATCATGTTGTTAGATCTAGAAGAAGAGCTAGCTGACGAAGAGAAGCCGTGGTATTATAAAATTGCTAAGTATTGCCAAGATCAATCTTATCCTCAGGAGGCCACGGCTGAAGAGAAGAAAGCCATTAGAAGAGTTGCTCAGAGATACACCCTGGTTGGAGGCGTGCTTTACAGAAGAGGTCTCACTGGAGTTTTGCTTAGGTGCCTTGATGATGATGAATCTTGGAAGGTTGTAGAAGAGGCACATTCGGGAGTGTGTGGTGGTCATGTCAATAGCCAGATGCTTGCTAAGAAAATCCTTAGATTAGGCTTCTATTGGCCCACTCTAGAAGAGGACTGTTCTATCTATGTTTGAAGGTGTGTTAAGTGCCAACTACACGCCGATAAAATTCATTCTCCTCCTTCACTCCATCCTATGTCCTCCCCATGGCCTTTCTCCATGTGGGATTTCGACATCATTGGACCTCTTGGTGATTCAAACCTCCTCACAAAACCAAAATCATTTATACTCACGGTCACGGAGTACTTCACCAACTGGGCGGAAGCGGAAGCATACGTGGAGATCAAAGCGTCAACTATCTGCAAGTTTATAATGAAGAACATCATCGCAAGGTTCGGCATCCCGAGTACCATCGTCACTGACAATGGACCGTAATTCATCTCTCAAGAGCTTCAAGACCTCTGCAACAGGTATAACATTACATTGCATCATTCATCGCCTTATTATCCACAAGGCAATGGTCAAGCAGAGGCAACAAATAAAACTTTGATCAAAATTATCAAGAAAATGTGTGAGGCTAACAAATTTGCAGATTGGCCAGAAAAGCTGGTTGAAGCTCTATGGGCCTATCGAACGTCCATTCGGGCCCCTACTGGGCAAACTCCATTTGCTCTTACTTATGGAATGGAGGCGGTAGTCCCCTACAAGATTCTGATTCCCTCTCTTCGGGTGCAATTGGACAAGGAGCTCCCCATTGATGAACGACGTAAATCTCTCCTTGCGCAATTGGAACTCTTAGACAAAAAGCGTCTGGCTACCGCCGAACATGCACGAGTATATCAAAATAGGCTTTCACGTTTTTATCAAAAGAAGTGATTGAGAGAAAGTTTAAAGTCGGTGAGATGGTAATTAAAAGAATTTTCGTAAAGCCGGGTGGACCTCGTTCAAAACTCCAACCGAATTGGGAAGGGCCCTACGTAATAAAAGACATCTATCCGGGCAACGCTTATAAATTGGTTTGACACCGAAGGGGAAGAACTGGCTCACCCATGGAATGGACTTTATTTGAAGAAATACTACCCTTGATTCTTTGGAAAATAAAAAAAAAGAAGGGAAAAGAAAAGGAAGAAGGAAAAAGAAAAAAGAAAAAAAAAGAAAAAAAGGAGAAGAAAGAGAAAGAAGAAAAGAAAATAGAAAAGTTTGTAGGCTGGTATGGTGCATAGGCCACGAGACCCAAAAAATTAAAATCCTTAATTCATTCTTCAGTCTTGACGATTTAACTTGGGGTCAATACATGTACACACTACACGCTTTATTCATAAACTCGAGAGGCTCAAAATTCGAGGAACGTCAAAACTAAACTAAGAGTGTAAAAACTTTACACATGAATGAAAGGCTTTGTCAGTAGCTGCCTTTTACATAGTGAGCAATCAGGGTCCATCCTTGACTCCTTGACCCAAGGTCGTCCTTGACCTCGGGTCCATGGCGGCCGCCGAGGGGGCCCCCGTGGCCCCTGCTCCCATTCCTCCACATCTTGCTCTTTCGCCCTCATCCCCTGCTACAAAGTTTCCCGCCGGGAGTCGTTCTTTTGCTGAGGTACTCACTTCTTCTATGAAACCTCCGATTGTTCTTGGAGATGTTCACGCTCCTGTTGCAACGGATGGAGGTGAACCCGCTGTCTTCTTTAATGCAGAGGAGTTGTCTGCATCTTTAGAACCATTCATCATATCGGTGGCTCCTCCTCTTCTTCCTATTCATCATCTCCCTCATCTTCCTCCTCTTCTTCCACTTCGCCGTCCTCTTCACCATCCTCGCCGTCTTCTTCATCTCCATCCTCTTCTTCACCTTCTTCTTCTCCTTCTCCTCCTTCTTCTTCCATTGCTTCTTCTCTTTCTCCGCCGTGCTCTGCCCGTGGAGCGTCTCTGGCCGCCGCGGGAGGGACTTCCTCCACGGCGGGTTCATCATCGCCGAGGTCGACTAGTCGAGGGGCATTAACCTTTTGACGTTTGCCAGGGCCCGCCATGGGTTCGAGAATGAAAGGACGAGAGAGAGAGAGAGAATGGGAATGGAAAGGGAAATGAAATGAGATGGAGGGCTTCGGTTATGGTTCGTCGCAGAGAGAAAGGAGGAAGAAGAAAGAAGGTGCAACGAAGGAAGGAGAAGAAAAGAGGGAAAGTGTGGCGGTTATATTTGGAAAAAAATGACGCCCTAATGAGTACCGTCATTTGGATGAATAACGGCTTATATCAAGGTGTCATTTAAGAATTTGATGATAGCATCAGAGTCGTCATTTAACATTTGCATCAGAAATTAAGCTGTCATCAGAGCATTGATGAGAGATCTGATTGATTTGATGAGAGTAATGATTACTGTTTTGAATTAACGACAAAGCACGGAGGCGTCAGCTCGTTAAGGCACGATGTGTGTTGAGGTGTCATTTTATGAAATTAATGGAATATGTGAAAAGAACTTAAAGGAATCAACGCCCATTTGGGGGGCGTCAATTAATCAACGCAAGCGCAAGGAGGCGTCAATCATGGTTTTTATTTATTTTTGAGGAAATTGATTTATAACGATTGACGACATTGTGGAAGGCGTCATTTGAAGAATTGACGGCTGGATGCCTGTCGCGGCTCAGAGCAGAAAGGCAGAAACTGATTGAATTGGAAAATTGGATCATATAAGATGTTTTCTTTGGCTCAATTAAGGAAAAATCTTTTATTTCATTAAAGAAGAACATCATTACATTAATGAGCCACTTTGGGTCTCATTCCCCTAAGAGCTATTACATAAGACTTCCATTGGTCCTTATCTTCTTCAACCCTCTCTATGGGATGATGTTGCTTGCTGATCTTCCATAGGGCTTGAATAGTCTTGATCTCCTCCTCATCTTCATTGGAGCAAAGATCCCTCCTCTTGATAGGTGGAAGGTGGGATGCCTCTTCAAAGTGATGGCGTGGGAGGCCGAGTTGAGGTAGACGCAGGTGAGCGTTGTAGAGGACTAGCTCGGTGGCGCCTACTAGTCGAAGTTCCACTCCCGATGAGAATCTTGTACGAATTTTTTGAGTCTTGAGGAACCCCGGTGCACATGTGAAGAGATTCTTAGGCATCACCTTTAGATGCTCTCTCCATTCCACTCTCTTCTTCACCTTTGGTACCCGATTCACTACTCTCTCACATAATCCTAGTGAGCCTGTCATGTAGTGGAGTGGGCTATTTGAGAAGATTCTAGATGCTTGTTGAGCTTCCTCACATGGGTCAAATTTTAGGTGGAGGTCTACCCAACTAGAAAGTAAGAGCATGGATCCATATAATGGTCTCCCCATAGCCACCGAGGTGAGCCCACTATAGAGGTAGGCTAGCACCACCGGTCCTAATCTCTCTCCCTCCCAAATGCTAGCGATGGCACTCAATTGGGTTTCTTCTAAGAAATCATCTAAGAAAGGGAATAGGAGTGCTCCCGCCAAGCATATTACAAACGCCTTTGTTACCTTCTCTAGCTCATCCTCCTTAGCTTGATCCATCCTTTTATAGACCCATGCCACAAGCTTCATAAGGTTAATGCCTTTGGTAGCTTTGATTTGGTTCACCATGTTTGAGCTTGGGATGAGGTGAGAGCATCTCATGAGCACTTATGCTCCTTGTCATAGTTGCCATCTTCTCTTCATCTCCTTGCTTCATCTTCTTTAGGCCTAGGAGCATCTCCACTTCTTCTAGAAGTATGGTGGCCTCAAAGGTGGAAAACAAGAAAGTGTGAGTAGAGGGGTGCCAAATTTCTATGAGAGATCCTATGGCAGCCCAATCTAAGTGTATATCATCATAGTGCTTTGCATGGGTTACTAGACCTAGGAGGTGCCATCTGGAGAGGTAGGCCCTCATGTCTAAGGAAAGCTTAGAGAGAAGGAGGGAAAGCCACTTGTTCTTGGTATATCTCCTTGCCCCCGATATGTTTGGGTAATCTTGAAATAAAATGAAAAGAAAAAGAGAGAGGAAAAGAGGAAGTGTGATTAGAATTTTATAGAAGAAAAGGGGTAGAATAGAAGTCTAGAAATCAGTTGTCCTACTTACTTGATTCATGGCAATTCTGCCATTGATGTGACCGACAATTTCAGAAATTCTAGGAAACCCAATCTTAGGTTTCTTTGAAGGCCTTTGCATCATCATTCTATTCATCTTCTTCTGGTTGATGGAGAAAATCCCTATTCTACGGTTCTCTATTTTTTACTATTCTCTACTTCAGTTGCTGTAGTGCTCAGTCAGTTTGATGGAAGGCCACCCTTTTTATAACCGTTCGAAGCTCTATTAAGCTGTTCGAACGACGCAATTTGAGTTTGACATGGAGTAGTCTCTGGCGTTTCATTTCCGAGCAGGGAACATGCCGGTGGGACTTGCAGTTAATTAACGACATAGCTGTTGGTGTCATTTTCATTTGAATAGCGACATTGTGGGTGTCATCATTTATCTAAAGCCCTCAAATGTAGACATCATTTTCTGTCCGATTCCAAGTTAAACATTGAGAAGAATTGGCGACATTATGGCTGTCGTCATTTATGTTTATAGCGCCCCTTCGTGAGGTCGTCATTTCTTTAGATTGATGCTTTTAGTCTTTTTATGGCTTTATGATTATTTGATAAACTTCCATTCTATATCTTGATGCATTATCATGAAAATCTTTGTTGAGTTCATGAAATCTGTTGAGCTAATGATCTTTGATGAACTTATGCACTTATATCTTGATGAATTGATCATATTATGAATTTTGTTAAGCTAATGGTCTTTGAGCGTAGAGAAGAACAGGCTATGCAAGTCTCGAGAGGCACTCGGGTTTGGTTACATTATTCCATCCTTTGTATCTCTCCTGTATGCATTGCTACTATATGGTATCTACGCTATTATAGCATATCAAGGACCTTGTGGTTCTGATGAACCTGGAATTTGAGTTCCCCTTCATCAAAAATAATGATAATTCCAGGGGAGTCTTGATCACACGGATAGGCCGTAGGGTCATCTAAGATTTGGGACGATGATTCCACTTTCTGAGTTGGTGCGTGGATAAACGGACTTCGACTTAGTATCAGCTCACGGATTTGGATTCTTGACCAAGTCTAGATGGTTTAGCAATATTATCCTTGATTCTTTTCTATTTTTAGTTTGTTTTAATTTTTCTTTTAGCCAGCATGCATCATGTAGGACTTTGAGCTTTAATGAGAAAACTTTCATATTAAGCAAGTAATGAAGGCCGCTTGGTGCGGACACCAGGGTGATCACGTGACACGTCGGTGAACCGACGGTGCCATACGCGGAGTGCCAAGTGGACTACATCGGCTTCCCATCGAATTGGGGATAATTTGGCTTCCATTTGGACACTTTTTGCATTAAATTTGGGCTTGTATTGAAGATTATACATGGGTTTTCATATTGGGCTGGTTGCTAGACCCTTAAAAGGCCAATTGGTTAAAGGCCCTTAAGCATTCCATAAGAAAGGAAAGGCCTTGGACCAATATGAAGAACCCATTAGCCTAGCAAGGCCCAAATGGGCTCCCTTCCTACATGGGCTCTCTAAGTGGGAGAGGCCTCATACTAGAATGGGCTTCTTTTACTCTTGGGTTCTCAAGATGGAAAGGGCCTTAAGCTAGAGTGGATAGGTGGGCTTAAGCCAAGACCACCAAGTGGCCCATTCTAGGCCCAAGAAGGGGGCGCCCCATTTTTTGGCTTATTAGGCTAGATGGTTGATTTATTTTCTTCTCCAATTATCACATGGGGTATTAGAAGGCTGCTGGTCAATTTTCCAATGGCTGCCACCTAACATTTTACAGGAAATTCAAAGTTAGGTGAGCCACCATTGCCCCTTGTCCCCCCCTTTCACTATCACATTGTAATGGGTTCTCCCCCTCTCTCATTGTGTATCCCACGCAGCCCCTCCCCTCTATACCTCTTGTAATGCCTATTTAAAGGCTTGTACAATGTGTGTTTAAAGGTTAATGAAAACATTTTGTGAGAAATTGCATTAAGTGAGTGATTTACTTCTTCTTCCTTGGGTGTGACTCCCAACCCTGTCTTGTGACTGGATAGTATTCAGGTCGTGAGAATTGACCATCTACCCCTCTCTTCCTCTTATCTTCTGGCTTCACCTGATTTATCCTTGATACTACTACGAGTTAGCAAGGATTCAGCTTTGGTTTCGTGTCGATCCGAGTTCGTGAGCAACAGTGGTGATTTTTCTCGTGGAGGCACGCAAATCGGTTCCTGAATGTTGCCCAGAATTGAAGATGTCTGTGTTTTAATTCTTGGAGCCCAACCCCAACGCCATCAGAAGTTGGTTTATAAAGAGCAATCGTAGTATTTCAAGTCCTCTTCGCGTTGCGCTTGTTTCGCCTCGATCCGTGACCGGTGCTGATCGTGACGACAGATCTCGTGGGATCATGCGGGCTGGTCTGAGCAGGTCCGGCTGAGATCTGAGTCAACTTTCAGAGCCTGCCCCACCTTCATCCAGCCAAGATCCGTGTGAGAGATCTTTAGAGTATTTCTTCCACTAGACGTCTCCTACCATCTCCCACAAGGAACGCCTCGATCCGACATCGGCAACCATTTTCCCAATATTTTACCGTGTTTCTGTGCAGTTCTGTGAGCATAATACCAGAACCTTAGAAGATTCGTCACTGCACCCAGATCTGATGGCATCTGTTCACGATCTTCGGAGTGAAGATACTACATCCAGTCACCGACATTCTCCAACAAATGGCGCTCCGATCGGGCATCGGATCTAGCCATACAAGCCTCCGCAAGCTCGCTGCGCAGGGTGACCAGCACGGGCAGAACCGGGTCGGCTTCCCATCGGCGTACCCGAGCGGCTCCGGCACGCGTTCCTCGCCTCCTGCGAGTGTGGCCCATCAACCCGGGTTCTAGCAACCCCAAAATCAGTCATTGTAGCCCAATACCTCCCTGCGTGGAGTGGGCATTCAGTTCTGAAAGTTGTAAAGGCAATTCATTTGTATATCGGGGTTGTTCAGAAATCGGCCGGGAGTTCTTCCCCACGCCTAGTCGTGGAGGTATGTGCTCGTTCCGATCCTTACATTTGCTGTTTAATATGCTTTCTATATTACTGCGTTTGTGAGATTAGGGCCGTTAGCTAGTTCCAAATTTCACCGCGATTGTGAGTTGTGAGTACCCGTTCCGTAGCTCCAATCGAGCACCGAGCGCGAATTAGCACCCTAGGCGACGGTGGTTTCTTAATCGCTGCGATCCCCACGTTTCCCTCGCAAGGGACGATCGTCGGGCTCAAGAGAGTCACTGTTGAGAGTCGTCTCCACCCGGAGAATACCACGGTGGTTAGCCGCCGAGCTTACCTTAGTGTGCTAGTGCTGGCCGCACAGCGAGTCGGTCGTACGTCTTAGCCCGAGTCGGTCATCTGTCCCGCATCAAATTGGTATCAGAGTGTCGTTCAAGTCTAGGGTCATTTAAGTCTCAGGTTGCATTTGCATTCCTCTACTCGGTATATCAAAAGGTGTGACATGATCGTTAGGTTATGCCTATCGGGAAGGCCGCACACTTGCGCGAGTGGTCTTCGGATCGATTAGCTCCGCCACGTACCGAATAGTGGGTTAAGTCTAGGTTCCTAGTTAGTGCATTCCAACATCGTCATGTCTACGTATGTAGTCGAGTCTCATGCCAACTTTGCATTAGTATTTTGGGTCGTGTCTAGTGTCTTGTCCAAGTGTCGGCATGTCTAACATGTAGTTCTCCAACTTCCCATGGATTCCCGGTCACCCAGGCGATATGACCGTTGGCCCACCCATGGGCTTGGCAACCATCCTCTCGGCTTTTGTAGGCCTGAAGCCTCAGATTTTTTTGGCTCCAATGACCCGGGCATCTACCTCAAGTGGGAGGCCACCATGGACACCTACTTTGATTGTTATACTATGTCCGAGGCAATGCAATTCTCTTTTGCCAAAGAGCGGCTTCTTCATGAGGCTGCCAAAAAGTGGGATTACATCGAAAGAATGAGAGAGGTTAGGGGGCAATGGTCTATCGAGTCATGGTGGGACATGAAGAGATAGCTTAGGAAGGTCTACGTGCCCCAACTGGTCACCTCCAATCGGCCCCACCAAATCACTTCCAACCAAGTGAGTCCTAGTCGGATGCAAAGAGCCCCACACGTAGAAGAGCCAAGACCCACTCCTAGGACGGTTGACTACGGGCGAGTCCACCATGATATCCCTATTCCAACCCACTCCGTTGCCGAACTTATGCAAATGATTTTGGACCGGTTGGATGGGGTGGATAGGACACGTACTCCTAGTGACGTACTCCTACACGAACCTAAGGAGGTCATCGCCGGTAGTCTTAACCCGGCTCCATCAACGGAGTCCCCAGGCCCTCTCCCCATCATGGTGTATCCTCATTCCCCACCAACGAGAACTCCCATGCTACCACCCTCTACTTCCGAACTCTATTCGGAACCATCTCATTGGGAGCCACCCAAGCCCAAGCCACCCGTATTTCTAACGGGTACACTTTACATAGCCGAGCCACTACTTAGTTGGCTCAAGGATAGCTTGGTCCCACTTCCCTTCCCATCTATGGACCCTATCCTACCTCTGGTGCCAAGCAACTCATTTCACACCACCTTCCGGTCTAGTCACTATGTGAATTCATTGGATGACCTTCTTAAAGGGTTAGACCAGCAGTTGGTATTTACGCACTTGTTGGCCCCATGCTTCGACCGACCCACCAGTCGTAGCTTCACCCATTCCACCTTAGGGTCCATTACCTCCGTGTACACCGTGGGTCATGTTACCACGGAGGTTCTTCTACTCCTCCCGTTATCGGCGGAGTCCGACTTCACTCCTTTTATCCCGAGGGAGGAGCCCTACCTTCTATACACTGTCCCATCTACCACGATGGATGGAGGTGACCATCACCTTCATGAATTTCAAACATGGGACTATGTAATGGAGGGTCACACATTCTTTGACCCATTCGACCCCTTCTCTAGTGGGCCTCGTGCTCCACCACTTCCCCTCTACTTTGTCAAGTAAGTCCCCTACCACTCTCTTCCCACTCGGGCCAATCAAATTCCACATAGAAACAGGTCCGATTATTGGGAAGCATGGCATGCCTTACCTACATGTCGTGGTGATGAACCTCTTAGCCCACCCACACCCACATCTGATGGGAAGTCCTTGCATGCATGGTGTCTTTTTGGGTGTCTAGGAGTACATCATCATACCAACCTTTGGTTGCATCTAGTGTATGCATGGCACACATTTGGGTGTCCTGGTCCGCCATCATCCATGCGTAGGTCGGACTAACCATAGGTTTATCTAAGGTCATGTGTGTGTGTTTGTTTGTCTTTCGAGTTTGTTTTGGTATGTATTAAGTCGTGTCCCAATAAAAAGCCAGTCAAAGCACATATAAGGAGGTAGTCGATGCATGCTACATATCCAAGGATTCAAAGGGAGAGTACGTCATGATCAGGGTCATACCTGAATGGTTCCTCTTGGAGACCGAAAGTAACTCTAAGTCCACGATACCCACCCTTTCCGGGTTAAGAAACAAGTGGGTCCGAAAGCGTACAATATTGAACTATCGAACGATAATGGTGTCAATTCGACGTTCCATGTTTCCTCTGGTAGCCTATTGGAACCCGTGGTGATCCCTAGTGAGTTTCGAGCTTTATCTTTCTATTTGGAGTGACCCTCACCCGAGAGTCCACCTCTTCCAGCCTCAACGCATGCATATAGATTGTATACTGGATGAGCAGGTGACCACCACAAGGAATGGCGCATACCCACACGTCCTAGTGCGTTGGCGAGGATGCCCCACGATGACTAACGCCTTGATCACATGCGGAGAGCGCAAGCTTCGGGACCCTTACTCGACGGGGTCGAGTTCATCCCACCCGGGGAGAATTGGTGCGGACACCAGGGCGATCACGTGACACGTCGGTGAACCGACGGTGCCATACGCGGAGTGCCAAGTGGACTACATCGGCTTCCCATCGAATTGGGGATAATTTGGCTTCCATTTGGACACTTTTTGCATTAAATTTGGGCTTGTATTGAAGATTATACATGGGTTTTCATATTGGGCTGGTTGCTAGACCCTTAAAAGGCCAATTGGTTAAAGGCCCTTAAGCATTCCATAAGAAAGGAAAGGCCTTGGACCAATATGAAGAACCCATTAGCCTAGCAAGGCCCAAATGGGCTCCCTTCCTACATGGGCTCTCTAAGTGGGAGAGGCCTCATACTAGAATGGGCTTCTTTTACTCTTGGGTTCTCAAGATGGAAAGGGCCTTAAGCTAGAGTGGATAGGTGGGCTTAAGCCAAGACCACCAAGTGGCCCATTCTAGGCCCAAGAAGGGGGCGCCCCATTTTTTGGCTTATTAGGCTAGATGGTTGATTTGTTTTCTTCTCCAATTACCACATGGGGTATTAGAAGGCTGCTGGTCAATTTTCCAATGGCTGCCACCTAACATTTTACAAGAAATTCAAAGTTAGGTGAGCCACCATTGCCCCTTGTCCCCCCCCTTTCACTATCACATGGTAATGGGTTCTCCCCCTCTCTCATTGTGTATCCCACGTAGCCCCTCCCCTCTATACCTCTTGTAATGCCTATTTAAAGGCTTGTACAATGTGTGTTTAAAGGTTAATGAAAAGATTTTGTGAGAAATTGCATTAAGTGAGTGATTCACTTCTTCTTCCTTGGGTGTGACTCCCAACCCTGTCCTGTGACTGGACAGTATTCAGGTCGTGAGACTCGACCATCTACCCCCCTTTTCCTCTTATCTTCTGGCTTCACCTGATTTATCCTTGATACTACTACGAGTTAGCAAGGATTCAGCTTTGGTTTCGTGTCGATCTGAGTTCGTGAGCAACGGTGGCGATTTTTCTTGTGGATGCACGCAGATCAGTTCCTGAATGCTACCTAGAATTGAAGATGTCTGTGTTTTAATTCCTGGAGCCCAACCCTGAGGCCATCAGAAGTTGGTTTTTAAATAGCAATCATATTATTTTAAGTCCTCTTCGCGTTGCCACTGGTTTCGCCTCGATCCGTGACCGGTGCTGATCGTGACGACAGATCTCGTGGGATCACGCGGGCTGGTCTGAGCAGGTCCGGCTGAGATCTGAGTCGACTTTCAGAGCCTGCCCCACCTTCATCCAGCCAAGATTAGTGTGAGAGATCTTCAAAGTATTTCTTCCACTGGACGTCGCCTACCATCTCCCAGAAGGAACGCCCCGATCCGACATCGGCAACTATTTTCCCAACATTTTACCGTGTTTTTGTGCAGTTCTGTGAGCACAAAACAAGAAACTCAGAAGATTCATCACTGCGCCCAGATCTGAAGGCATCTGTTCACGATCTTCGGAGTGAAGATACTACATCCAGTCACCGACATTCTCCAACAAACGGCTCTCCGATCGGGCATCGGATCTAGCCGTACAAGCCTCTGCAAGCTCACTGCGCAGGGTGACCAGCGCGGGCAGAACCGGGTCGGCTTCCTGTCGGCGTACCCGGGCGGCTCCGGCACGCGTTCCTCACCTCCTGTGAGTGTGGCCCGTCAACTCAGGTTCCAGCAACCCCAAAATCAGTCATTGTAGCCTGATACCTCCCTGCGTGGAGTGGACATTCAGTTCTGAAAGTTGTAAAGGCAATTCATTTGTATATCGGGGTTGTTCGGAAATCGGCCGGGAGTTCTTCCCCATGCCTAGTCGTGGAGGTACGTGCTCGTTCCGATCCTTACATTTGCTGTTTAGTATGCTTTCTATATTGCTGCGTTTGTGAGATTAGGGCCGTTAGCTAGTTCCAAATTTCACCACGATTGTGAGTTGTGAGTGCCCGTTCCGTAGCTCCAATCGAGCACCGAGCGCGAATTAGCACCCTAGGCGACGGTGGTTTCTTAATCGCCGCGATCCCCACGTTTCCCTCGCAAGGGACGATCGCCGGGCTCAAGAGAGTCGCTGTTGAGAGACGTCTCCACCCGGAGAATACCACGGTGGTCAGCCGCCCAGCTTGCCTTAGTGTGCTAGTGCTGGCCGCACAGCGAGTCGGTCGTACGTCTTAGCCCGAGTCGGTCATCCGTCCCGCATCACCGCTCACTGTTAATCCGAGTTGACATGAGATATTCCATTCAAAATCGAGTACTGTGTTCTCCTTGAAGTCGCTCTGACTAGTTCCTTGAAAGCATTCATTCGTTGGATTCCTATCTCACCTCGCTTTATGTTCTGCAAACCCACCTTGGTTGTAGCACGACCACATTGGCTGGTAACCGCTCTCCAATGGTGTCTTTCCTTTTGTGCCCGCGTGCACATTTCGTTCATTAGTTTAGTTCTTTCATCCAGTCAGTCATTACTTTCTCGTAATCATCCGAGGTTGTTTCATTCAGAATCATGGAAAGATTTCTAATGCACAGTGTTCGAGGCGTGTCACATCACACCTTGGCATCTACTTTTCAGTTCGTTCCCACTTCATTCTACTTCTTGCACGTTCGCTTCATTCCGTGTCACTCCCTTGCAAAGCAGACGCCAAGGCGGGACAGTTGTAGACACGTCAAAATCGATGCCATGATGAGTAAATCTCATGTCACCACGTGATGCTCCAAAGTAGACTTCAATATTGGCTTAATATGAAGTTTTTTTAATTTATTTGTTATTTTTTTATGATGATTGTACTTAACGCCTGGAGGAAGTGCGTCATTTAATTGACGACTTGATGGGTGTCGTGGTTTCATAGTAGGCGATTGCGCACGCGGGCATCATTTCCTGGTTTTTACGAATCCAACTCAAAATAAAATTCAAACAATTGACGTCAGCTTCTGGGGTGTTGATTATTTGACGCCATTTCAAGAAGGCATCATTTCTCATTTTTAAATATGGAAAGTCATTTATTTCTATAATAAATCCAAGAATCAACGGCTGCGTGCGCGGTCGTCATTTTCAATTAGCGCCCATCCTGGTGTCGTCATTTCAAGTTTCATCTCCGTTTCGTCTGCTACCTTCCCATGAAGAATCCTTCCTTGTTTTAACACCTTGTTCGATTGGGGAAGGTAGATCCTTGTTGGAGGATTGCTCTCCATGTTTTAATACTATTGAAATAAGGTTTTTGGCCCTATAAATACCCCATGGCTTCCTCACGCGTGAGAGGTTAAGAAGAACACACAGAGAGCTTCTACATACATAGCTTGCAGTATAGAGAGCTTTCTTTTTTTTAATAATTTTTTGCAGGTTCTCCCGGTGTTCTTCATTATCGGTGATGATCTCCCTCCACGGGTGGTCTTCCTCTAGTGGAGATTTCTTCATCCGTCGTGTTCTTCATCCGCTGCAGCTGAAGCTCTCTTTTCTTCTCCCTTTACTGCTACTACACACAGCAGGAGGGCTCCCTTCCTTTTAGTTTTTTTTATTACTATCATTACTCTTATCATATGCATCCCTCTCTAGCTCTCTCTTTGCTAGAGATACTCCCAACACACCATATTATTTTGCTTTGCATCATATATCCTATTTGCATAGCATAACATATTCCATCCTTTTACTCATCTTAGGGGTTTACACAAAAACACACAAGGTGTGTTCATGCCCACTTTGCATAGTTCTATTTTACTAGAGCAATGATACTACACACACTTTGGCTAATCCACATATTTGCTTGTTTTTTTGCTTGTTTTTGCAAGGGTAATCAAGTAAGAACCCCCTTCATCGGTCGGCCAGTAGAAGGAGGAAGGAAAAGCTCACAATCTCACCCGCTTCATACAAGGTACATGCGATCATCTCTTGTTCTGTTCGAGGTAACCCCTCTGGCCATCACCCTCCTTATAGCATCTCAAGCTCCCCTTTTTCTTACATTTCATGCCTAGCATTTAAATCTCTTTTTCTTTTTTTTAAAAAATGTCTATGTGACACACGTTCACAACATCTAGCCAAAAAAGGGCTATTATGAAAATCAAGTCAAAATTTTGATAAATGCAAAATTATAATAAAGGCATGTCAAGAGAGGCAAAGTCCCCGCAGAGAAAACCCTGGTCGTATGCATGTCAAAGGTCTAAAAATCAAAGGCACAAAGCCCCGGCGCAACATACTACCTCTTTGAGGGGTAATACCTTGGAAGGATTTCAAGTCCCGACATCTCCCATCCTGCATAAAGCTTATCTCCAATTGTTCTTCTCTTCTCCCTCTAAGACCGAATGTTTCTCGGATATGGCCTTGGTAGGGGCATCGTTAATCAAGGGCAGCCAGTTATAAGGGGCCACCCTTTAATGCACGCCCGGCTTTGGGTAGTTTTTTTAGTGAAAGGGGAAGGAAGAAGGACCCCTAGCCAGTGGTTTAAACATCCCTTCGATGCTATATTAGCAAAGTCTAAGTCAAAATTTAAAAAAAAATCATATATTTTCAAAAGTTCGTAAAAATTGAAAACTTTCCAAAAACTCGCATATTTCATTTTCAAAAACAAAAACAAAAACAAAAAAACTATTTTCAAATAATGCCCGCTCGTGAGGGCGCCATTCCCGTAATCAGTAGCAATTGTCCCGTCGTCATTCGCATTTCTTCACTGTTGGCTCACATTCATTTCAATGCACATCTCCTAAGCCTAACCATCCAACGTCTAAGCCATCTCCTAAGTCTAACCAATCCACAGGTCCAAGCAATCCATTCAATATCCAAGTCTAACTATTCCAAGGTCTAAGCATCCAAGTCCAAGTTTGTGCAATCCAAGGTCTAAGCATCCAATCCAAAGTCTATACACATTCTAAGGTCTGTGCAATCCCAAGTCCAAGCATGTTCCACCTAAGTCCAAGCATGTTCCTCCCAAGTCTAACCATTCTGTCCAAGTCTAAGCACCTTAGCCATTACAAGGTCAGTGCACTCCATACGTCTGTGCATTCTCCTATGTCTAACCACACTCCATACGTCTGTGCATTCTCCATAAGTCTAACCATGTTCCCCAAGTCTACCCATCCCACAGCTGTCACCAAAAAAAATTAAATATTTTTAAAATCCAAAAAAATTAAAACTTTTTTAAAAATCCTAAAAAAATTAAATATTTTTAAAATCTAAAAAAATAAATATTTTCAAAAAATCAAAAAAATTAAATAAAATCCAAAAATCCAAAATATTTTAAATATTTTAAAAAATTGAATATTTTTCAAAAAAATCAAATATTTTCAAAATCCATAAAAATTTGGAATACTTTTCAAAACCCCAAAAAATTTGCATACTCCAAAAATCCAAAAAAAGTTGCATTGTTCTAATGGTATTTTTTTGTAGGGACAATTCATTTTCAATGATCAAGAACACGAGATGAGTCTTCTTCATTTATTGCTATCAATCTTTTGATTCTTCCCAATATTCTCATGATATGTTACCCTAGGCACTTCGATCATCATCTCTCCACCATTCTGAGCAATTCAAGTCGATCTGATCATCCCTGCCACTTGGGGTATCACTGTGATTATTCACGTCAATCTGATTATCTCTGCTGCTCTGCGCATCACTCCAATCATTCAAGAGCCAGCTTCTCTGATTATACCTGCTAATGTTTCATGCATAAATTTTCTGATTTGTCAAGATTGTCATCCTCATGACGACATTGAACAAAAATACTTGGAATGCTCTCCTGCTTTATGGCTTTATAGATGATGCTATGCAATGTTGTTGAATACGCTTTCATGCTTAAACTGCTATTCAGTGCTTATGTTTCATCATATCTTAGCTAATGAATTTTGAGCACAAGATAAGAAGCTCTTTGGTCCCACCATACGGGCATCACCATCGCTGGTCCCACGGTGCTTGCACCTTATCTCTCAGTTCCCTCATGCTTATTGCTATCACCATCTCTCCATGTATGCATTTTCTTACTATATGTTACATATGCTATTAGATTATATCAAGGACCTTGTGACTTTGGTAAATCTAGAATTTGAGTTCTCCTTCATAAAAAACAATGATGATTCCAGAAGAGTCTTGGTTGCACTGATAGACCGTTGAGCCATCCAAGACTGGGGATGATGGTTCCCTTTTCGCAAGTTGGTACGTGGATAAACGGGCTTCGGCTGAGTATCAGCTCACGAAATTAGTTTCTTGACCCAGTCTGGACAGCTTAGCAATATTATCATTGATTACTTTTTACCTTTTAATTTGTTTTAATTTTTCCTTTAAACCCAGTATGTATTCATGTAGGACTTTGAATCAACGTTGGAAAATCATTCTGATAAGCTGATTTTGAGAGTCAATAGATCCTTAATTTTCTAGATATGAGATATTCATTATTGAATAAAATCCACAGTTCGTTTCTGTCGATGTTTTGGGCCATTTTCTCGAAAGCTCTTTGTTTGGATTTCTATCCTCTATTTTCACTCCCTTTTTTTCTTTAGATCTGCCTTGGCTGTAGCACATCCACATTGGCTGGTAACCGCTCTCCAATGACGAAACCTACAGGTTTGTGACTTGGGATACTTCCACCACGCTGGAAGTTAATCATCTTCTTTTATCTCTTTCGTGCCCGCGTGCACATTCGCCCCCTCTTTTAGCCAAACATCATTGATTTCATTGAATTTCCCAAAGATTGCTTCATCTTGAGATTTTAGATTTAATTCTCATCTAGTGATGTTGATCGCGTGTCTAATCACACATTGGCATCTACTTTTCAATTCACTCTATTCCCTTGCAAAGCAGACGCCAAGGCGGGGCAACAGTAGACACGTTAAAATTGACATTACGGTGAGTATATCTTATATTGCCTCATAATGCCCAAATTTGACCCTCAAATTAACTTGGTTTTAGTGGTTTTTTCAACTTTTCTTGGATTTCTCCCTTTATTCTACTTTTTCTTATTTTTTTTCCTATTTTTCTAGATTTTTGGGATATTTTTCTCCATTTTACTAATTTTTAAGGAATTAACGGCATGAGGAGGGGCGTCATTTGATTTTAAAGAAAAATAAAAATAATAAAAAGGAAATTACGCCCCCGTAAGGAGGCGTCCATTCAATTGGGTAATATTTTATATTATATTTTTGGCCCCCTTTCAGGGGTATTTTGGTGGCCTTCTGGTGTCAGAAGAATATGAGAAAATAGGAATTGGAGTCAGCACATTCAGATGCACATCCACCGAAAAAATGATAAAAAAATAATAAGAAATAAGAAATGGCCTTTTCTAAAAATAATGGGAATTCCCTGGAAATGACACCCATCACCTGGGCGCTATCCGAATTAACAGCAGACGAAGGGGCGATATTTCTTTATGATGTTTTTTCATTTTTTTGATTCACGACACTGTGGAAGTCGTTATTTCAAATAACGATCGCCTGACTAGTCGTCATTTTCTCCAGATTTTTGAACCGTGCCGGGAGCCCGGTCTTTCTTCGTTTTGAGCCCTTGTCCACTTCAGAAAGGACTCTAATGGCTTTCCGTGTATGGGAGGACTCCTTCCAGTATTTGTCTCCTACTAAAATTAATTTTCCTATATCTTTCTCGGATTAAAACCCACGCATCTCTCCCTCTATAAATAACTCCATGCGGCTCTATCAAGGAGGCGGATTCTTTTTTTTCAGGGAGGTGCTGCCCATTTTTTTTGGCTAAAGGAGGGAGCTTCTCAGCATCAAAGGCTTCATCCCACTAAGAACTCCCTCTCGATCGCGCATCAAAGCTGTAGGAGAAACAATCCCAAGCTGTAGGAGATCATTCTGTTCATATATATCTCAACCACGTTGAGCCTCCATAGTGCAACACTTGCACCTTTTATCTTCTTTTTTTACATATTCATATCATCATCTTATCATCCTATCTCCCTACCCATTGCATTGGGGTTTAAAACAGCAACACCCAAAAGGTGTGTTCATATCCATGTTCTCACATTATGTTTATTTCATTTAGGATTGATACTACACCTTGGGTTTACTAATTCCATTTTCATTGGTTGTTGTCTTTGTTTCTTGCAAGGGTAATCAAAGAAGAACTCCCTCCATCGGCCGGTCGGTAGGAATGGAAGGAAATCACTCACATCTCTCACACTCTAAGGTATTTATATCATGATCCCTCCATTAATTATTTGTTAAATCCTTTGAGGCCCGCGGTCTCTGGCGATCACCCTCCAAAATTACATCCACGTATGCCCCCTTTTCCCCTTTCCCACGTTTTATGGCATATGCTTTTTATTATTTTTTAGTGAATTTTTAAATAGATCTACACTGTGGATTTGGTATTTACACTTGCACAAGTGCTATTGAACTTTAATTTGTATTCATGATCATGTACCTTAATTTTCTATCTAAGGGTAGTGTGCATTAATGATTCTTGACTCCTAATCTTTGGTTGATTCTGTGAAGGAAGAGCTGGATATGAAGGTATGACTTTGCAAACTCTTGTTGGTCCTAAATTTTAATTAGCATTGCTAAGGGACTAGCAATGAGTAAGTTGCGGGGTGTGATGAGTACCATATTTCATATCATAATTTGCATCACATATGTCATCTTTGAGTATTAAAAGAATAAAGTTATGCAATTTGGATAATTTACTTCATTCTCACAAATAAATTGAGTTTGCATGAAATTATCCTAGATTAGAAGTCATAATGACTATGTGAGATATGAAATTGCATAAAGAATAAATTGCATAATCCATTTTTGGCATTTACAATGAGTTTTTACTATTTCAGGAATGGGCGACCAAAGTTCAGACGGCATTTAAATGAGCGCCTGCGGGGAATGGCGCTAATTGAAAGCAGTCCTGTGAAGAAAAGAATGAGCAACTATTCAGAAATGCGCCCATTCATTGTACAAAATGGAAGAAAATAGCTGAAAAATATGAAAAATGAATGAGCACCAGTTCATGAAGATGCCAATTCTTTGTACGATAAAGAATAAAGAAATATTAAAATAAAGAAAGGAAGATATAGCGGCTGAAGCATGGTCGCTAATTAGAAATAGCGACCAGAATAAAGGCGCCAGTTTATGAGATAGCGACCAAGAGGAGGGCACATTTCCAGTCAGAAACCGCAACGGAACCAATCGGCTCCAAATGAAGTTATCTCTCCATATTTGGTGCAAGGTGGACTCTTTTGATGACAATAAGCTTACCTCGACCGGGAAACTGAAGGAAAGATGGATTTGTATTGATCTCCAAGCTCCTACGTCGATTGAAGTCCCTGCACACTATAAAAACCCGCCCTAGAGCCACCGAACCGGAGATTACAGTCTTTTTCCTTACTTTCTGTTCTTCCTTTCAATTTACTGTCTTCAACAAACTTCTTCATTTTTAAGTCCTCTGTAATTTCATCTACTTTACTGTTAACTAGTTCTCTCGTTTTCAAGCTATTTCAAGTTTTTCAAAGCTCTATCTTTTCCATTTTACTATTCATCTACTCATCTCTCCGCTCTTTCCCTATTTTCTCCCCCTTTTGCTCCTATTCTCCTCTTCCTTTCTTCATAAAAGTTCTTCATTTTCTATTGTTCTTCAATTTCTTTTTCTTCCTCATCCTCTAGTTCTACACCGTTTTTAAGCTATTTGCACCTTTTCACTGTTCTATCATGTTCACTCGTAAAGTAGCATTTTTCTATGTTTCCCCCCTATTTTCACCCTCCTCCGATCTTCTTCTCCCTCTGCACTATTCACAAAACTTCTTCCTCTTTTCAAGATCTTCAACTTTCTCTTCTTACTCATCTCCTAATTCTTCTCAGTTTGAAAGTTATTTTAGTTCTCCTTTAACTTTATTTTTATTTCCATTTTTCACTGTTCTTCTATCTTCCCCTCCTCTATTTTCATCTAAACACCCCTTTGGCAGAGATTCTTCTTCGGTGCTCTAAAAGCGGCGTACCTCTCCAAGGCACGACGATCCAATCAAAGGCTCGACACGGCGTGGACGGCGCTATTCTTCACTATCTAGGCTCTATTTATTCCCTTGTTCTTTTATTTCAAGTTGTAATTTTTAATTTTCATAGAGTTGTAATCTTTCTTCTTAAGCAATAAAAATTCAATCTTTTACAATTGTGTTCTTCTTTCTCTCTCTATCTTCTTCCAAAGTTCTCTTCTCAACCCTCAAATATTCTCTAGATAGATTTATTTTCCATGCAATCTTAATTTATTTCTTTTTCAAACTCACTCAAAGTTTTACTCTAAAAAAATACAAGGGTTTTCCAACGTGCTTAAATTAAAAATATTCCTCCTCGTGGGATCTACCTGTTCTTACCACTCTACTTAGATTTTACATCTTTTTAGTGAGTGAGTGCGGTAATTTTTAAAATTGTGGCACGACATTTTTAACGATGAGTGTAGTGCGCATCACTCTATCAATTGTTCCTTCAATTCCTTGAGCTCGGCGGGGGACATCCTATAAGGTGCCTTAGAAACCAGGCGAGCACTAGGGACAAGGTCGATGGTGAAGGCCACTTCTTTTTGTGGGGGTAATCTCGGCAAATCTTTCGGGTACACATCGAGAAACTTCCGAACCACTCGGATGTCTTCTATCTTAGACTCCTTAACTTCTGTGGCCGACACAAATGCTATGAAAGCCACACACCCCTTCCTTAAGAGCTGACTAGCTCGAAGGGCCGAAATAAGGGATGATTTGTTTCGACTCCGAGGACTAGTGTAAACAAGTTTCGGGAATTCCTTAAAAGTTACATTGTCGTTTTGACAGTCTATAACTTCCTTGTGTGTGGACAGTCTATCGGCTCCTAGTATGACATCATACCCATCCATATCTAGGCATATCAGGTCGACAGGTAGATTTTTCCCTTTTACCATAACTTCACAATTTCGATAATGGTGTGAGATCTCGGATTCGTTTTCGAGAGGAGTGGAAATAACTAGATCCATCCATTCAGGTTCCATAGGTAATGGATTAGCAAATCTTTTAGAAACAAAAGAATGAGTCGCTCCGGTATCAAACAAGACACGAGCAGACTTAGAACAAATCTTTAATGTACCTTCTACAAGTCCACCATCATCATTTTTCGCCTCTTGGAGAGCTTGGAGACGGCCTTGCTTCTTTGCCGGGTGCTTTTCCTCATTGTTGGCTTGTTCATTCAACAATGGACAGTCAAGAATCTGATGATCACGGCACCCGCAACAGAGGCACGCTCCCAACCTTCTCCAGCATTCTTCGGCCTTATGGCTGGCCTTGTCACAATACTTGCACACCTCTTTAGAAGGTATGGTAGTAATAAAGAAGGGCTTGTTATTCTTCTTAAATTTCTTCTCTTAGGAGGAATCTCCTCTAGTGCTTGACCTCTTCTTGTTGAATGTAGGTTTGAAAGTACCAGAGCTTGTAACGTGCTCCTTCTTGTCCTTCCCACAGATCCTGTCGGATAGCTCTGTGACATCTTCTAATAATTGGGCTCACCTTATCATCTCCGAATAGACTTGAATGTCCATCGACGCCAGTTGAGTAATGTATTGCGGTCGAAGTCCATTTAGGAATCTCCTAACCTTCATCTTCTCGGTACACACTAGATGTGGTGCATATCTCGATAGACGGGAGAATTGGGCCTCGTACTCGACAACTGATAAGGTCCTTTGCTTAAGTGCGGTGAACTCCGCGGTCTTCTTCTCTTGTATCCTATCAGAAAAATACTTGCTGTTGAAGTATTCAACAAACTTGCCACATGTGATGTGATCATGCGGTAGAGTAGCTTCAACCGACTACCACCAAAATCGGGCATCTCATTCTAGTTGGAACATCGCTAATAGAACCTTCTCTTCATTCATGCATTGCATTACACGGAATATCCTTTCTATCTCTTTGATCTAGTTCTCGACATCGTCGGGGTCGGACGAGTCGGTGAACTTTGGTGGATTCATATTATGAAAGCTTCGGTAGAGATCTCCTGCTCCATAATTTGGTCCGCCTTGCGCCACTTGTTGTAGCGCCTGGGTAAGGCCTTGAACTATATTCCTGCTTGCTGGTTGGGTGGTTATTTCTTGCTTATACTTGTTGATTGGAAATATATTCCTCTCCTTAAACATGAAGCTCCATTCAGGTAAAATCATCAGTATGGCCAACTACGGGTACTCCTATGATGGTTATGAGGAGGGTCAATTTGACCCATCTTATGAGGTTCCTCCTCAGGATCCTATTTATTACAAGGGAAACTATGCTCCCTCTCCTACTCATTATCCTCAAGTTCACATGGTTGACACCACTTCTCAGGCGGTTGAGCCATCTTCCCAAACTCAACTGACTACCCAAAATACCTCCGGGGATGCCTCCCCTTCTTTCAAATTCAAATGATTTCTTCAAAGCTCTGTCTCAGTTAGATGATTCTCAACGTCAAGTGGTCCAGGCTACTTTAAAAGGGAAGTATGTACCATCATCCTCCAATCCTCCTCAGGCCATGGGTGGCCATTCCTTTAATACTCCCAATGACCAGGCGGTCGCACAGAGGGTGCCTTCGCGCCCATCAACTCCCATTACGGCTACACTGGCTCAACCGGCAAGTCACTCAGTTGCTAGGCCCCAACAATCTCCGATTCCTCAATTCTTAAGGAGGCCTATGCCAAACCCATATCCTTATAATCGGCCCTAGCCGAGTCCGACACCAACACCATACTCCTCCAGAAAATTGCTAGCCTGGAGGAGCAGCTGAAAAAGGTCACGACACCGAAGATCGCTCCAGAACTTACTCTTCCTACCCTGCCAGTTTTTCATCTACTTCCATCCGAGATGCCCAACTTTCGGGGATATAATGAAACGAGCAATCTGTTCATTCACTTAAAAGACTTCATGTATGAGGCATCGTTCTAGTAGGGCAACAAGACTTCCTTAGCTTACCTTTTTAGGGGGTCATTAGATTGTCCAGCACTGGAGTGGTTCTATTCTTTGGAGCCAGCTGAAGTCGGTGATTTTGATGTGATTGAGCGAAGATTCTTACAGAAGTACAAGGACCGTGTGGGTCCATCTTTGTCAGTTACGGATCTGGTTGCTGAAAAAATGAAGCCCGAGGAGGATTTCATCTTGTTTACCGATAAATGGAGGGCCATGGCCGAGAGGATGAAAGATACATTGTCGGAAATCGAGCAGGTGAAGATGATCATATCAAAATCCACTTCATTATTCCGTCACATTTTGGCTATGAATAAGCTAAGCACAATGGAAGAGCTCTATGAGAGAGCAAGATACATACAAACTCAAATGAAGGACTCGCCCATCATGGGCATGTTTGAACAGAAACCAAGGTTGGTCAGAAAGACCACCAATGTTAAAAATAGCGGTGGCACAACCGAGGGTACCGTGACTAATGAGCAGGTGGGCGTGGTTGGCAACCCCGCACCTTTCCGCCACCCTAACCCAAGACCTCCACAACCTCCACAACAACTCCCATTCTTTAATCCCGCTCCCCAAGCAAACATCCCCCCTCAACCCTTCCATCCACCTCCACAAAATCAAGCCATCCATCCAAACCCACCAGTTCCCCAGCAATACCACCAGGTGCCACCACCTACCAACTATGGTCCCCAGCAGCCAAGGAGACCACTAGGCCCCAAAAGGGCCCAATATCTTCGATTACCCGAGAGCCTTCCCGATATTTTTAATGCACTCATGGCCGCCAACCTGCTCACCTTGCCAAAGGAAAGAACAGCATGGCCTGCTAATGTGGACACCTCTCGATATTGCGTCTTCCATCGATAGCCTGGTCATAATATAGACCACTGCTTCCATTTTAAAGATTATATCTATGACTTGAATGATCAAGGCGGTATTAATTGGAATGAGATGAGGAAGTTCATTGCAACCTTGAAGACTAGAAGTCCTCCTCGATAGTAATAGGCCCAGCAGCCTCCTCAGCAACAAGTTTAACCTCCCCCTCAATAGCAGCAAGCTCTCGCACCTCAACCGGACATGGGGATTGTCCATAATCCACTACCGAAGCACCAACCAAATCAGCAAGTAAGCCATGTTACTTCCTTCCATGAAGTGGAAAGAGGACAGGGGTGGCATGAAGAGAACGTCTCTGTCGGGGCTTTAAACCAGAATCCAACCCAACCACCCCGTCTGTTAAGAACACCTCACACTCCAACGCCTTCTCCCCAACCTACACGTCCCCTCTTACGCATTACTAACCAAATTCCCTCCACCACCAATCCGTTATCAACTAGGCCACTCCTCATTCGCCCTCCACCATCTTCCACACCACCACAAACTCCCCCTCCCATCGCCAATTCCTCTCTTCTGCCATCTAGGCCACTCCTTATTCGCCCCTCGCCAACACCTAATCCCTCCACTACCACCAATCCACCACCGCCCACAAATCCTTCATTTGTACCAAGACATCTTCTCATTCGGCCTACACCTCCTACAACCGTTCAAGCACCTCCTACAAGGCCCCTCATAAGGGTTCCTTCTTTGGTCACTCCTCCAGCACCCACTAATCCTAATATCCCCTCTTCATCAACGAACCCTCCACCTACCCACAACCCGGCAAAGGCGCGATCATTACAAATCACAGTGCTCCGCAGTGGACGGCTGTTCCATCGTGTGTTTCCACAAAGAAAGCTAGAGCCCACGCAGGGGCAAGAAGAGCAAGAGCCAGAACAAGAATCCATACCGGGCACACAATATGACTTGCTAAAGCACTTGGATAAAACCCTGGCAAGGATTTCCATTTTAGAGCTGATAAAGAGATCCACCGTTCACCAACAAGCTTTGAAAGAATATTTACAAAAGGTGATGGTTAATGAAGATCTTCCGGCTGAACAAATCACATCAGTTTTGACTCCGGCAAGTGACCAGCTGGCTATTGTCTTCCATGAACATGAGTTGGCTCCGAAGTCGGCAAGAAAGTATGCCTTATGCATCACAGTTGATATTAATAAAGTGGTAGTCAAGCAATGCCTAGTGGATATTGGGGCATCTATTAATGTGTTACCTCCTAGCACTTTAAGAATGTGTGGTATTCCGGACAGTCAGATACGGCCATCCTTCATTACAGTGACTACCTATGACAACACGAAGAAACCTCCCCTGGGGATGATTACTCTGAAAGTTGGTTTGGGTCCGGTCTCAATCACAGCGGATTTCCACATCTTGGATATTGACCCAACCTTCAATGGCATTTTGGGCCGCCCTTACGTTCAAGAGCTTGATGTCGTGCCCTCCACTAACCACCAATGCATAAAGTTTCCTCAAAAAGGGCGCATCGTCAAAGTCACTAGCATGCCTATTTTGCCGTCAGAGGATATACATTCTGCAACATCAGTACCTTCCATATGGCCTTCCAATAGGCCTTTGCTCTCAGTGTTAGCACTCGCCGAGCCGCGGCAGGATTTGTTAAGGCCTCCAGTCACAACACCTCCATCAGCTCTGATGACACTCCTACCTTCCAAGGGGAAGAAGAAGAAGAATATGATGAATACCCCAGGGTGGAATATTTTAATGAAAATGGGGTACAGAACTGTCATTCCTAGACCGCTCCAAGATCACTTTATTCTTTCTCAACTCCATACATCCATCACTTATCACTTTCTGGTGCTCCAAGATGTTTTTCTCCGATATTCCTAGACCGCCCATGGTCCTGATAACTTTTTCTCCAGATTTACTCCAAACTCCTCCAGTTCCTCCTTTGCTCCTCGAGCAATTTTCCCAACTCTCCATTACGCCCCCGCGTGGGCAATCTCTTCTCCAATCTTTCTCTAATCTTTCAATCTCAACATCACCCCCTACCCCTTCCTCCCATTGCTTTATTCTTGAAAACGAAAAAAAAACGTCAAAATTCAAACTTTTCAATCTTCCATCTCTATTGAAGAGACCTCCTATCTTGCTCAAGAGTGTGCCCTGATCCAAGGGCCGCTCTTTCAAGGTCCATTAGTGGACCATCTTTTCTCCTTCGACGAGGAGGCTCGCCCTGTATCTCCTCCTGTACCCACTGCGTCTTCCTCCTTTTCTCCTTCCCTTTCTTTAGATCAGGGTAGTTCATCTAGCTTGTCATCTTGTTCCTCTCCCTCATCTTCTTCCAGAAATCTTGGGGTAGATACACATAAGAAAGCCAAGGGTAGACAGATTCCTCGTAGGTTCTTATTAGAGCTAGCCAGAAGGTGTCGGGCATGCTTGGCTTTTCCCGAGTTTCTAGAGGATCCGATACTCCTGTCGGATTTAGAATGCGAGGATGTGTGCTCGATAGACGAAGGGTTTGGTGATTATGAGATCATGAATGATGAAGACCCTATTGAAGAGGGGGATGAGGAATACGAAGAATATGAGGACGAGGCTGAGGCTTTTGCTAGTGGCATGAGGAGATTTGATGAACCATCAGCCTCAGTAGAGGAACCCACCAAAGAGATCAATCTGGGTACAGAGGAAAACCCTAGGATTGTCCTCATCAGCAAAAATTTGTCACCTTCCAAAGAAGAGGCGCTTATTCAAGTTCTTCAAGATTATAAGGACGTGTTTGCATGGAGTTATGAAGATATGCCAGGTCTGGACCCTGCGCTTGTTGAACACCGTCTCACACTTAAGCCAGGATCCGTCCCAGTCAAGCAACGGTTAAGATGTTTCCACCCTCACATGGCATTAAAGATGAAAAAAGAGGTCGATAAACTTCATAAGGCCAGATTTATTAGAGTCATCCTCTATCCTAATTGGGTGGCTAACATTGTCCCAGTTATGAAGAAGGACGACAGAGTCAGAATTTGCATAGACTTCTGGGACCTTAACCGCGCGTGTCCGAAGGATGATTGCCCCATCCCTCACATAGACGTATTGATTGATAATATGGTAGGGTATGAGACCCTCTCTTTTATGGATGGCTTCTCTTGTTATAATCAGATCTGCCTGGCTGAGGATGATCAGGAGAAAACCGCATTCACTACACCTTGGGATACTTATTGTTATGTGGTCATGCCGTTTGGGCTCAAGAACGCCGGAGCCACCTACCAAAGGGCCATGATGGCTATTTTTCATGACATGATTCATATTTTCATAGAGGTGTATGTGGATCTGGTAGTAAAATCAAGAACAAGGATTGAGCATGCCGGGGTTCTGGCCAAGGTCTTGCAAAGAGCACGGGAGTATCAATTAAAGATGAACCCCAAGAAGTGTGTGTTTGGTGTTTCGTCAGGGAAATTGCTTGGATTCATCGTCAGTAAAGGGGGTATTGAGATTGATCCCAACAAGGCAAGGGTAATAAGGGATATGCCTCCTCCCAGGAATTTGAAGGAAGTTCGGGGATTGATTGGAAGGTTGTAATTTATTCGCCGGTTTGTTTCCCAACATTCACAAAGGTGTAGGCCGTTTTACGAGCTTACTAAACCAGGAGTCAAATTTAATTGGGATGACAAGTGTCAGGTAGTCTTTGACGGACTAAAGGATTTTTTGGCCAATCCCCCTATCCTGAGGCCGCCGATTCCAGATAAACCGCTTGTTCTTTATATTTCTGTTCTGGATGACTCTGTAGGTGCTGTCCTGGCGTAAGTTGATGAAGAAGGAAAAGAGAGGGCAGCCTACTACTTGTCTAAGCTTCTCAACCACTGTGAGCAGAAGTACTCAGCCATGGAGAAGACTTGTGCTGCTTTAGTCTGGGTAGTGCATAAGTTGAAGCATTATTTCTTAGCTCACGAGGTTCATCTTATTGCTCGTATGAATCCCATCAAATTTCTCCTTAAAAAATCTGTTCTCACTGACCGATTAGCATGATGGCAAAGCTTTCTTTCTCAGTTTGACATCATTTACATTCAGCAAAAAGTGATTAAAGGCTATGCCATAGCAGAACATCTTGCTCATCACCCTCTCCCCAGATTCGACCATGTTCGTTCGGAGTTCCCAGATGAGGAACTAATGTCCGTCAACTAGTCCGATTTGATGTGGACATTACATTTTGATGGAGCTCGAAATTCACAAGGAAAGAGGATCGGCATTGTTCTCCTATCACCCGAGGGTATCACTATTCCGCTTGCCTCTCAGCTCGCATTTCCGGTTACAAATAATATAGCTGAGTATGAGGCTCTTCTGGCCAGACTGGAGGCCGCCCATCAATTCGGTGTTACCCAATTACGAATTGTAGGTGATAGTCAGCTTATTCTTCGCCAAGTGCTCACCAAGTGTTGCACGCTTGATCCTAAACTTAAACCTTATCAAGAACTGGCCTCTGCTTATGCTAACCTTTTCACCAAACTAATCTTCGTCCATGTTCCTCGATATCAGAACATTCTAGCTGATGCTCTCGCTTCCCTTACTTCCTCTTTGGTTTTCCTTCCCGAAAGGGACTTCCATTCAATCATCGTTCACAAGCATCTTACTCCTGCTATTAAAGATCCAGCGTTCCTTGGTGTTAAGGAGGAGGTGCTCAATGAAGTTTAAAGAAGGTGGGATCATTGAGAACAAGGAAATCATGTTGTTAGATCTAGAAGAAGAGCTGGCTGATGAAGAGAAGCCATGCTATTACGAAATTGCTAAGTATTTCCAAGATCAATCTTATCCTGAGGAGGCCACGGCTGAAGAGAAGAAAGCCATTAGAAGAGTTGCTCAGAGATACACCCTGGTTGGAGGCGTGCTTTACAGAAGAGGTCTCACTGGAGTTTTGCTTAGGTGCCTTGATGATGATGAATCTTGGAAGGTTGTAGAAGAGGCACATTCGGGAGTGTGTGGTGGTCATGTCAATAGCCAGATGTTTGCTAAGAAAATCATTAGATTAGACTTCTATTGGCCCACTCTAGAAGAGGACTGTTCTATCTATGTTCGAAGATATGTTAAGTGCCAACTACACGCCGATAAAATTCATTCTCCTATTTTTTCACTCCATCCTACGTCCTCCCCATGGCCTTTCTCCATGTGGGCTTTCGACATCATTGGATCTCTTGGTGATTCAAACCTCCTCACAAAACCAAAATCATTTATACTCACGGCCACGGAGTACTTCACCAAGTGGGCGGAAGTGGAAGCATACGAGGAGATCAAAGCATCAATTGTCTGCAAGTTTATAAGGAAGAACATCATCGCAAGGTTCGGCATCCCGAGTACCGTCGTCACCGACAATGGACCGCAATTCATCTCTCAAGAGCTTCAAGACCTCTGCAATAGGTATAACATTGCATTGCATCATTCATGGCCTTATTATCCGCAGGGCAATGGTCAAGCAGAGGCAACAAATAAAACGTTGATCAAAATTATCAAGAAAACGTGTGAGGCTAACAAATTTGCGGATTGGCCAGAAAAGCTAGTTAAAGCTCTATGAGCCTATCGAACGTCCATTCGGACCCCTACTGGGCAAACTCCATTTGCTCTTACTTATGGAATGGAGGCGGTAGTCCCCTTCGAGATTCTGATTCCTTGTCTTCGCGTGCAATTGGACAAGGAGCTCCCTATTGATGAACGACGTGAATCTCTCCTTGCGCAATTAGAACTCTTAGATGAAAAGCGTATGGCTGCCGCTGAACATGCACGAGTATATCAAAATTGGCTTTCACGTTTTTATCAAAAGAAAGTGATTGAGAGAAAGTTTAAAGTCGGTGAGATGGTAATTAAAAGAATTTTCGTAAAGCCGGGTGGACCTCGTTCAAAACTCCAACCGAATTGGGAAGGGCCCTACGTAATAAAAGACATCTATCCTGGCAACGCTTATAAATTGGTTAACACCGAAGGGGAAGAACTGACTCACCCATGGACTGGACTTTATTTGAAAAAAATACTACCCTTGAGTCTTTGGAAAAGAAAAAAAAAGAAGGAAGAAGGAAAGGAAGAAGGAAAAAGAAAAAAGAAAATAGAGAAAATAGAGAAAATAGAAAAGAAAATAGAAAAGTTTACAGGCTGGTATGGTGCATAGGCCGCGAGACCCAAAAAATCAAAATCCTTAATTCACTCTTCAGTCTTGATGGTTTAACTTGGGGTCAATACCTGTACACACTGTACGCTTTATTCATAAACTCGAGTGGCTCAAAATTCGAGAAAAGTCATAACCAAACTAAGAGTGTAAAAACTTTACATATTCTCTTCCCTTCGGCTCACGAGAGGGAGTAGGAGTCAAGGGAGGCTAACCAAACCTACCCGCCGCCCTAGTAGGTGGAAGTCAGGGCCCAAAAGGGAACAAATATGTTACAAATCCCAAGTACAATTAGGTTTTTATTTGTTTAAAATAAAAGAAAGAAAGAAAGAAAGTTACAAAAGAAAAGCATGACAAGAGGGCAAAGTCTCCGCAGGGAAAACCCTGGTCGTAAGCATGCATGAATAAGGGCAAAAGAGCAACAAATTTCCCTAAGCCAAAGACCAAACCCTAACAGGCATTAGAGCAGGGGAGGAAAGTTTCCTGGTTCTCCGAAACCTCTCGTGAGCTTTCTCAATTTATTCTTCACTTCTCCCTCCATGGTAGGTTTTAAGCTCAAGGGATGGCAAAGACCGACTCTGAAAGATGGGTCGTGAGAGAATATGAGTAAAATTACAAGTTATTAAGCACATTGACCCGTTGTTAAGTCATTTAAGAAAGATTAATGAATTTAAGATGGTGATTGTGTGAGGTTTAAGACCTTTGTACTATGTTCAGCCTCATTTAAAAAAAAAAGTTAACGCCTCCATCCAGGGGCGTCATTTCAATAAGTAGCGTCAGTCACTGTGTCGTCATTTTAAAAATATATATATATTTAATTCACGCCCGCTTTTGGGGGCGTCATTCACTTGATTCGTGACACTCTACGTGTTGTCATTTTTAAATAAATAAAAATAAAAAAATGGTTTTCTAATTAACGCCCGCGTACGGGGGCGTCAATTTCATAATCAACGACTTTGAGTGGGGTCATCTTTTTAAAAAAAAAAGAAAGAAGAACAAAAATTAAGCCCACTGCTTTCTCTTTTGCCATGTCATGCGCTTGACTGCATTCTTGTGTGGGTATTGTTTATTTCAAGTTTTCATCTGCTTGCTTGTATGTTGCATTTTCCTTATATTTTGTTTCACCTTAATTAATTAGAGGCTTGGCCCCTTGACTCGTCATCAAGGTCAAAGTAGTGACAACCCCTTGCTTATTGAGCAAGGGGCCAAGCCGAACAAATGAATTAATATGTTTGTCTAAGTGTGAACTACAGGTGCAAGGCAAGGAAGAAAAGAAAGAAAAAGCAAACGCAAGTACACAAGTGCTCAACTCAGGTAACATCAAAAATCTCATATATATAAATATATCTGAGTACAAGCATGCAGGTGGAGGAGTACAAAAGTCTCTCTAGCTCTCGCCTCCACCCTCCTCTCTCCTACTCTCTACCTCGCCCTCGTCCTGGCGACGGGTCTGTGGAGGGGGCATGGACCTTCGGGAAGCTACTAGAGCCCGAGCCTGCTCCTCTGCCTCGCTCCTCTGTCGCGTCGAGGAACTGGCCAAGTAAGTCATGCTGGCGAACGCGCTGGAGTGTCCCGCAGCCCGCGCTCGCTCTTTGCCCCTCTGAAGGCGCTCCTCTATCACTCGGAGTCGCTCCTATACAACGCCTAGCTGCGTCCTCAAGTCTGTGAGCTCACTCTCGCATGCTATCTGCTCCTCTCTCTCCCGAGTATGCTCAGCTGTATGCTCCTCTCTCTCCCGAGTACGCTCCGCCATCCGCTCCTCCCTCTCTCGGGTGCGCTCCCTATGCTCCATGTCGAGGGCGACCCTCAGCTCGGTCAGGTCCCGGGGCAGCTCCCCTCGCCGCCTCAGCTCCTCCTGAAGCTCCGCGACTCGCTGCTCGCGGATGGCAAGCTCGGTACCAGCTAGAGCGGCTCGGGTAAGCCCGTCCTGTAGCTCTGCGGTCTGCATCATTTCAATTAGGTATCATCTTCATATTAAATTTCATAAGCATTTTAAATAATTTGGATAACCCGTGTAGCCATCGCGCGCCGTCCTGCCTCGATACAAGTAAGCAAGGCTCGGAGCTCCTTGGTCTGTAAAACACAAGTTTTCATAAACACACATAATGATATATAATCAAATGCATTTATGAGTTCGATTCTAAGCTTACCCGTGTGGCAAGGTCACGCTCTGCTGCCTCGGCCCGAGCAACTACTCCCGTGAGCTGCTCCTCTAAGGCAGAAGCCTCTGTACTCGGCCCTCTCAAGCTGGAAGCCCCTCCTGCGCCTCCTGCCGCCGCTCCCTGCTGGGCACGCTGCATTCATTAAGATTGTCAGTGGCTAATCATTAATAATTCAGGAATCATTTTGCATATAAATAATTACACTCACCAGGGTCTCCAAGTCTGCCCGCGCCGCCGTGAGCTGGGCCTCCAGGCTGTGGAGATGAACCTGCATGTCCATCACTGCCACATCCCGTGCATCATGCATTCATTACATATTAGCTGCATAATAAACATATATATCATTTGCATAAAATAAAATACAAAGAAGATGCATTCATACATACCCCTCTCACCCTCATCTGGGGCCGACCGGCGTAAACCTCCCAGTAGCGTCGAAGGTACTCGGAGCTGTCGGCCGCCTGTGAGGTGACTCGTGTCCCGCCACGCAGCCAGTCAGTGTACTAGTCTGGGAACCGGATCCTCCAATCGGTCTCCTTCGTGTGACCGCGGGTCTTCTTCCCGAACCCGCGGGGCTCTACAACCTCGACCCACTCCTGGTGTAGGCCGAGGGTCCTCATCACCAGCCTAAGCCGTAGCGGCTCGATCTCGTTCAGGTAGGGGAGCCACAGCTTGTGCCAAAAGCAAGGTCGGCCCGCTACGACCCAAGGCTGGCCCTCATCTGTCATCCCCTGGTAGGGCCTCCAAACCACCTGCGATCACAACATTCATATACCATTCATATGCATATCATTTCATCATATTTCATAAAGCAGTAAATGAAAGAAAATTGCATCATATTTAACATACGTACCAGTGAAGCGGGGTAGTGGCGGAACTCCCGCCGTAGAACACGCAACTCGTAGGCGTGTGGTGCTCCGGTCACAAGTGGCAACCACCGCCGTGCTAGTGGAAACGCCCCCTCATCTCCGGGTCGAGGGTCAACGCGGTCCATCGGCATGTATAAGTGGCTCCACACCTGCATCCATCAATTGAATTAGTGAACATTCATATGCATAATCATATATTCATAAGCATTTAGATAAAAGGAAATGCATACCTGAAGAAAGGGTGAAAAGCCACTAACAGTAGTCTCTCGACCTGTCCCCGTGGACAGATAGGCCATCAAGTGCGCCAGCAGGGTGGCTCCCCACGCGTATCTGCCAACGCTCTCTAAGTCCTCGAGGATGCAAAAAAATCTGCAATTGATGATGTCCCCCTTCGTGCCCAGCAATAGCCTCCCAAGCATCAAGAATAGAAATCGCCTCAAGTCTCGGTCCACTCTCTGCCTCTGAGCCGGGTCCTGGCAATAGGCGGCCCGAGCTCTCCCAATCAATCTCTGAGAAAACTGCTCCAAGGACTCTCCCGAACTCTGCCTAGCGTCTCCTAACCCCATAGCTATGGTCAGGTCAGTGCGGTAGATGGTCCTACACTCCCTCGGCGTCTCGGCTATGGTCTCTAATCCTAGCAGTCGCCGGGCTAACTCACCATAGTCAGGAAGGGTCACTCCGCTCACTGCCTCCCCATCTACTCTCAACCCGGTGATCCGGGCGACGTCCTCCAAGCTCGGAACCATATGTCCCCACGGCATCAAAAATGCCCAGCTAGTCCTATCCCATCTCTCCCTAAGAACCTAGATCAAGGGTAGGTTGGGGCGGACGGGCTCTATGCTAAGGAAGGGTCCAAACCCCATGGCCTCTACTCTAGCCCTCTGAAAATCTGGCAATCCATAGTAAGTTGCCCGGACTTGGACCCATGAGATCCGAGTCCTCGTCAATCCCTGTCAAACAAAAGAACATAAATTTTCATATGTGCTAGATGGAAATTCATTTGTTGTTTAAACTTGTTCACTGTTTTAATTGACGACCAACCTGTGGTCGGTATTTGTTAAATTGACGCCCCGGAGGGGGGCACTATTTCAGAAACTGTTTCTGGTCATTATGTGAATAAAATTAATTGACGGCCAACCCTTGGTTGTTGTTTGTTGAAGTGACGCCCCTGTGGGTGGCACTATTTTGGAGGTTATTTGCTGTCCCAAAAATCATAATTATGAAAAAATTTAATTGACGACCACCGAAATGGCCGATGAATAATGAATTGACGCCCCTATAGGGGGCGTTGTTTTCTGAAGTTACACAGCACCATATGATATAAAAAAAATGACATATATCAAAATAAAAGAAATGACAGGAAATTAACATAAAATGATAAATAAACATGGAAGTTTTAAAAAAAAATGACATGTCTCACGGTGTGGTTTCATGAATTATCTAATTTTAGAAAATAAAAACAAAATGAATTGACGACCTGAGGTAGGTCGTTGTTTGAATTGACGGCACTGCCAGGGGCGTCATTTCACTAGTTTACTGGTTCATCATTTTCCCTTCACCGAGGGCTATGGAAATTGTAGAAAAATGAAAATAAATGAAAAAAATGGACGAGGGGCTAGGGTAGATGACCCACCTTGCCTCGCCCTGGCGTCAGAAAGCCTCCACGGAGTGGCTGGTGAGGACGGGGTGGTGGTGCTACCGCTGCCGGTGGCTCCTCCTCTTCTTCTTCTTCATCGTCTCCCTCATCTTCCTCCTCTTCTTCCTCTTCGCCGTCCTCTTCATCGTCCTCGCCGTCTTCTTCATCCCCATCCTCTTCTCCACCTTCTTCTTCTCCTTCTCCTCCTTCTTCTTCCATTGCTTCTTCTCTTTCTCCACCGTGCTCCGCCGGTGGAGCGTCTCCGGCCTCCGCAAGAGGGACTTCCTCTTCGGCGGGTTCGTCATCGCTGAGGTCGACAACGTCAGGGGGCATCACCCTTTGACATTCGTCAGGGCCCACCATGGGTTCGAGAATGAGAGGATGAGAGAGAGAGAATGGGAATGGAAAGGGAAATGAAATGAGATGGAGGGCTTCAGTTAGGGTTCACCGCAGAGATAAAGGAAGAAGAAGAAAGAAGGTGTAACGAAGGAAGGAGAAGAAAAGCGGGAAAGTATGGCAGTTATATTCGAAAAAAATGACGCCCTAATGAGTACCATCATGTGGATGAATAACGGCTTATATCAAGGCGTCATTTCAGAATTTGACGACAGCATCAGAGTCGTCATTTAACATTTGCATGGGAAATTGAGCTGTCATCAAAGCATTGATGAGAGATCTGATTGATTTGACGAGAGTAATGATTATTGTTTTGAATTAATGACGAAGCATGGAGGCGTCAGCTCGTTAAGGCACGACGTGTGTTGAGGCGTCATTTTATGAAATTAACGGAATATGTGAAAAGAACTTAAAGGAATGAACGCCCATTTGGGGGGCGTCAATTAATCAATGCCAGTGCAAGGAGGCGTCAATCATGGTTTTTATTTATTTTTGAGGAAATTGATTTATAACAATTGACGACATTGTGGAAGGCGTCGTTTGAAGAATTGACGGCTGGATGTCTGTCGCGGCACAGAGCAGAAAGGTAGAAACTGATTGAATTTGAAAATTTGATCATATAAGATGTTTTCTTTGGCTCAATTAAGGAAAAATCCTTTATTTCATTAAAGAAGAACATCATTACATCAATGAGCCACTTTGGATCTCATTCCCCTAAGAGCTATTACATAAGACTTCCATTAGTCCTTATCTTCTTCAACCCTCTCTATGGGATGATGTTGCTTGCTGATCTTCCATAGGGCTTGAATAGTCTTGATCTCCTCCTCATCTTCATTGGAGCAAAGATCCCTCCTCTTGATAGGTGGAAGGTGGGATGCCTCTTCAAAGTGATGGCGTGGGAGGCCGAGTTAAGGTAGACACCGGTGAGCGTTGTAGAGGACTAGCTCGGTGGCGCCTACTAGTCGAAGTTCCACTCCCGATGAGAATCTTGTACAAATGTGTTGAGTCTTGAGGAATCCCGGTGCACATGTGAAGAGATTCTTAGGCATCACCTTTAGATGCTCTCTCCATTCCACTCTCTTCTTCACCTTTGGTACCCGGTTCACTACTCTCTCACATAATCCTAGTGAGCCCGTTATGTAGTAGAGTGGGCTTTTTGAGAAGATTCTACATGCTTGTTGAGCTTCCTCACATGGGTCAAATTTTAGGTCGAGGTCTACCCAACTAGAAAGTAAGAGCATTGATCCATATAATGGTCTCCCCATAGCCGCCGAGGTGAGCCCACTATAGAGGTAGGCTAGCACCGCCGGTCCTAATCTCTCTCCCTCCCAAATGCTAGCGATGGCACTCAATTGGATTTCTTCTAAGAAATCATCTAAGGAAGGGAATAGGAGTGCTCCCGCCAAGCATATTACAAACGCCTTTGTTACCTTCTCTAGCTCATCCTCCTTGGGTTGATCCATCCTTTTATAGACTCATGCCGTAAGCTTCATAAGGTTAATGCCTTTGGTAGCTTTGATTTGGTTCACCATGTTTGAGCTTGGGATGAGGCTTGAGAGCATCTCATGAGCACTTATGCTCCTTGTCATAGTTTCCATCTTCTCTTCATCTCCTTGCTTCATCTTCTTTAGGCCTAGGAGCATCTCCACTTCTTCTAGAAGTATGGTGGCCTCAAAGGTGGAAAATAAGAAAGTGTGAGTAGAGGGGTGCCAAATTTCTATGAGAACTCCTATAGCAGCCCAATCTAAGTGTATATCATCATAGTGCTTTGCATGGGTTACTAGACCTAGGAGGTGCCATCTAGAGAGGTAGGCCCTCATGTCTAAGGAAAGCTTAGAGAGAAGGAGGGGAAGCCACTTGTTCTTGGTATATCTCCTTGCCAAAGAAAAAGAGAGAGGAAAAGAGGAAGTGTGATCAGAATTTTATAGAAGAAAAGGGGTAGAATAGAAGTCTAGAAATCAGTTGTCCTACTTACTTGATTCATGGCAATTCTCCCATTGATGTGACCTGCAATTACAAAAATTCTAGGAAACCCAATCTTAGGTTTCTTTGAAGGCCTTTGCATCATCATTCTATTCATCTTCTTCTGGTTGATGGAGAAAATCCCTATTCTACGGTTCTCTATTTTTTACTATTCTCTACTTCGGTTGCTGCAGTGCTCAGTCAGTTTGATGGAAGGCCACCCTTTTTATAACCGTTTGAAGCTCTGTTAAGCTGTTCGAATGGCGCATTTTGAGTTTGACATGGAGTAGTCTTTGGCGTTTCATTTCCGAGCAGGGAATGGGCCGGCGGGACTTGCAGTTAATTAATGACATAGCTGTTGGCGTCATTTCATTGAATATCGACATTGTGGGTGTCATCATTTATCTAACGCCCTCAAATGTAGGCGTCATTTTCTATCTGATTCCAAGTTAAACATTGAAAAGAATTGGCGACGGTATGGATGTATACCGTCGCCATTTATGTTTATAGCGCCCCTTCGCGAGGTCGTCATTTCTTGAGATTGATGCTTTGAGTCTTTTTATGGCTTTATGATTATTTGATAAACTTCCATTCTATATCTTGATGCATTATCATAAAAATCTTTGTTTAGTTCATGAAATCTATTGAGATAATGATCTTTGATGAACTTATGCACTTATATCTTGATGAATTGATCATATTATGAATTTTGTTAAGCTAATGGTCTTTGAGCGCAGAGAAGAACATGCTATGCAAGTCTCGAGAGGCACTCGGGTTTTGTAACATTATTCCATCCTTTGTATCTCTCATGTATGCATTGCTACTATATGGTATCTACGCTATTATAGCATATCAAGGACCTTGTGGTTTTGATGAACCTGGAATTTGAGTTCCCCTTCATCAAAAACAGTGATAATTCCACGGGAGTCTTGATCACACGGATAGGCCGTTGGGTCATCTAAGGTTTGGGACGATGGTTCTACTTTCTGAGTTGGTGCGTGGATAAACGGGCTTCGACTTAGTATCAGCTCAGAGATTTGGATTCTTGTCCAAGTCTGGATGGTTTAGCAATATTATCCTTGATTATTTTCTATTTTTAGTTTGTTTTAATTTTTCTTTTAGCCCAACATGCATCATGTAGGACTTTGAGCTTTAATGAGAAAATTTTCATATTAAGCAAGTAATGAAGGCCGCTCGCTCTTAATCTGAGTTGACATGAGATATTCCATTCAAAATCATGTACTGTGTTCTCCTTGAAGTCGCTCAGGCTGGTTCTTTGAAAGCATTCATTCGTTGGATTCCTATCTCACCTCACTTTATTTTCTGCAAACCCACCTTGGTTGTAGCACGTCCATATTGGCTGGTAACCGCTCTCTAATAGTGTATTTCCTTTCGTGCCCGCGCGCACATTTCATTCATTAGTTTAGTTCTTTCATCCAGCCAATCATTACTTTCTCGTAATCATCCGAGGTTGTTTCATTCCGAATCATGAAAAGATTTTCAATGCTTAGTGTCGGAGGTGTGTCACATCACACCTTGGTATCTACTTTTTAGTTCGTTCCCACTTCATTCCGCTTCTTGCACTTTCACTTCATTCCGTGTCACTCCCTTGTAAAGTAGACGCCAAGGCGGGACAGCTGTAGACACGTCAAAATCAATGCTATGAAGAGTAAATCTCATGTCACTACGTGATGCTCCAAAGTGGACTTCAATATTAGCTTAATATGAAGTTTTTTTTAATTTATTTGTTATTTTTCCATGATGATTGTACTTAACGCCTGGAGGAAGTGCGTCATTTAATTGACGACTTGATGGGTGTCGTGGGTTCATAGTAGGCGACTGCGCACGCGGGCGTCATTTCCTGGTTTTTACGAATCTAACTCAAAATAAAATTCAAAGAATTGACGTCAGCTTCTGGGGCGTTGATTATTTGGCACCATTTCAAGAAGGCGTCATTTCTCATTTTTAAATAAGAAAAGTCATTTATTTCTATAATAAATCAAGGAATCAACGACTGCGTGTACGGTCGTCATTTTCAATTAGCACCCACCCTGGTGTCGTCATTTCAAGTTCCATCTCCGTTTCGTCTGCTACCTTCCCATGAAGAATCCTTCCTTGTTTTAACACCTTGATTCGATTGGGGAAGGTAGATCCTTGCTGGAGGATTGCTCTCCATGTTTTAATCCTATTGAAATAAGGTTTTGGCCCTATAAATACCCATGGCTTCCTCACGTGCGCGAGATTAAGAGGAACATCAGCTGCATACAGAGAGGTCCTGCGGTATAGAGGGAAGAGAGTTCCTTTTCTTGCTAACAATTTCTTGCAGGCAGCTCTTCCTCCGACGGCAGTGTTCTTCTTCCACGGGAGTTCTTCCTCCACGACGGTGGTCTTCATCCGTCGTGTTCTTCATCCGCTGCAGTTGAAGCTCTCTTTTCTTCTCCCTTTACAGCTGCTACACACAGCTGGAGGGCTCCCTTCCTTTTAGTTTTTTTATTACTATCATTACTCTCATCATACGCATCCCTCTCTAGCTCTCTCTTTGCTAAAGATACTCCCAGCACACCATGTTATTTTGCTTTGCATCATATATCCTATTTGTATAGCATAACATATTCCATCCTTTTACTCATCTTAGGGGTTTACACAAATACACACAAGGTGTGTTCATGCCCACTTTGCATAGTTCTATTTTTTTAGAGCATTGATACTACACACACTTTGGCTAATCCACATATTTGCTTATTTTTTTGCATATTTTGGAAGGGTAATCAAGTAAGAACCCCCTTCATCGGCCGACCGGTAGAAGGAGGAAGGAAAAGCTCATAATCTCACCCGCTTCATACAAGGTACATGCGATCATCTCTTGTTCTCTTTGAGGTAACCCCTCTGGCGATCACCCTCCTTAGAGCATCTCATGCTCCCCTTTTTCTTACATTTCATGCCTAGCATTTAAATATCTCTTTCTTTTTTTAAAAAAAATGTCTATGTGACACACATTCACAACATCTAGCCAAAAAAGGGCTATTATGTAAATCAAGTCAAAATGTTGATAAATGCAAAATTATAATAAAGGCATGTCAAGAGAGGCAAAGTCCCCGCAGGGAAACCCTGGTCGTATGCATGTCAAGGGTCTAAAAATCAAAGGCACAAAGTCCCAACGCAACAGACTACCTCTTTGAGGGGTAATACCTTGGAAGAATTTCAAGTCTCGACATCCCACATCCTGTATAAAGCTTATCTCCAATTGTTCTTCTCTTCTCCCTCTAAGACCGAATGTTTCTCGAATATGACCTTGGTAGGGGCATCGTTAATCAAGGGCAGCCGGTTATAGGGTGCCACCCTTTAATGCACGGCCGACTTTGGGTAGTTTTTTTTAGTGAAAGGGGAAGGAAGAAGGACCCCTAGCCAGTGGTTTAAACATCCCTCCGATGCTGTATTACCAAAGTCTAAGTCAAAATTCAAAAAAAATCACATATTTTCCAAAGTTCGTAAAAATTGAAAACTTTCCAAAAACTCGTAAACGTTCGCATATTTAATTTTCAAAAATAAAATTAAAAACAAAAAAAAACTATTTTCAAATAATGCCCGCTCGTGAGGGCGCCATTCCCGTAATCAGCAGCAACTGTCCGGTCGTCATTCGCATTTCTTCACCGCTGGCTCACATTCATTTCGATGCACATCTCCTAAGTCTAACCATCCAACGTCTAAGCCATCTCCTAAGTCTAACCAATCCACAAGTCCAAGCAATCCATTCAATATCCAAGTCTAACCATTCCAAGGTCTAAGTATCCAAGTCCAAGTATGTGGAATTCAAGGTCTAAGCATCCATGTCCAAGTCTATGCAATCCAAGGTCTATACACACTCCAAGGTCTATGCAATCTCAAGTCCAAGCATGTTCCACCTAAGTCCAGGCATGTTCCTCCCAAGCCTAACCATTCCGTCCAAGTCTAAGCACCTTAGCCATTACAAGGTCGGTGCACTCCATACGTCTGTGCATTCTCCTATGTCTAACCACACTCCATACGTCCGTGCATTCTCCATAAGTCTAACCATGTTCTCCAAGTCTACCCATCCCACAACTATCACCAAAAAAATTTAAATATTTTTAAAATCCAAAAAAAATAAATATTTTTAAAAATCATAAAAAATTAAATATTTTAAAAATCTAAAAAAATAAATATTTTCAAAAAATTCAAAAAAAATAAATATCCTTAAAATAAAAAAATAAATATTTTCAAAAAAAATTCCAAAAAAAATTAAATCCCAAAATTTTTTAAATATTTCCATTATCAAACAAAATTAAATAGTTTCAAAATCTAAAAAATAAAATATTTTCAAAAATCAAAATAAATAAATAAAATCCAAAAAATTTTAAATATTTAAAAAAAGTGAATATTTTTCTAAAAAAATACAAAAAATCAAATATTCTCAAAATCCATAAAAATTCGGAATACTTTTCAAAACCCTAAAAATTTGCATATTCCAAAAGTCCAAACAAAGTTGCATTGTTCTAATGGTATTTTTTTGCAGGGACAATTCCTTTTCAATGACCAGGAACACGGGATGAGTCTTCTTCATTCATTACTATCAATCTTTTGATTCTTCCCAATATTCTCATGATATGTCACCCTGGGCACTTCGATCATCATCTCTCCACCATTCTGAGCAATTCATGTAGATCTGATCATCCCTGCCACTTGGGGTATCACTCTGATTATTCATGTCAATCTGATTATCTCTGCTGCTCTGCGCATCACTCCAATCATTCAAGAGTCGGCTTCTCTGATTATTCCTACTAATGTTTCATGCATAAATCTTCTTATTTGCCAAGATTGTCATCCTCATGACGACATTGAACAAAAATACTTGGAATGCTCTCCTACTTTATGGCTTTATAGATGATGCTATGCAATGTTGTTGAATACGCTTTCATGCTCAAACTGCTATTCATTGCTTATGTTTCATCATATCTTAGCTAATGAATTTTTAGCGTAGGATAAGAAGCTCTTTGGTCCCACCATACGGGCATCACCATCTCTGGTCCCACGATGCTTGCACCTTATCTCTCAGTTCCCTCATGCTTATTGCTATCACCATATCTCCATGTATGCATTTTCTTACTATATGTTACATATGGTATTAGATTATATCAAGGACCTTGTGACTTTGGTAAATCTAGAATTTGAGTTCCCCTTCATCAAAAATAATGATGATTCCAGAGGAGTCTTGGTTGCACGGATATGTCGTTGAGCCGCCCAAGACTGGGGACGATGGTACCCTTTTCACAAGTTGGTGCGCGGATAAACGGGCTTCGACTGAGTATCAGCTCACGAAATCAGTTTCTTGACCCAGTTTGGACAGCTTAGCAATATTATCCTTGACTATTTTTTACCTTTTAATTTGTTCTAATTTTCCCTTTAAACCGAGCATGCATTCATGTAGGACTTTGAATCAACGTTGGAAAATCATTCTGATAAGCTGATTTTGAGAGTCAATGGATCCTTAATTTTCCAGATATGAGATATTCATTGCTGAATGGAATCCTCAGTTCGTTTCTGTCGCTGTTTTGGGCCATTTTCTCAAAAGCTCTTTGTTTGGATTTCTATCCTCTATTTTCACTCTATTTTTTTCCTTAGATCTGCCTTGGCTGTAGCACGTCCACATTGGCTGGTAACCACTCTCCAATGGCGAAACCTACAGGTTTGTGACTTGGGGTACTTCCACCACGCTGGAAGTTGATCATCTTCTTTTATCTCTTTCGTGTCCGTGTGCACATTCGCCCCCTCTTTTATCCAAACATCATTGATTTCATTGAATTTCTCAAAGATTGCTTCATCTTGAGCTTTTAGATTTAATTCTCATCAGGTGATGTTGATCGCATATCTAATCACACCTTGTTCTCTACTTTTCAGTTCACTCTATTCCCTTACAAAGTAGATGCCAAGGTGGGGCAGCAGTAGACACGTTAAAATTTACATTACTGTGAGTATATCTTATATTACCTCATAATGCCCTAATTTGACTCTGAAATTGACTTGGTTTTAGTGGTTTTTTCAACTTTTCTTGGCTTTCTCTCTTTTTTCTACTTTTTCTTATTTTTTTTCCTATTTTTCTAGATTTTTTGGGTATTTTTCTTCATTTTTACCAATTTTTAAGGAATTAACGGCATGAGGATGGGCGTCATTTGATTTTAAAGAAAAATAAAAAAAATAAAAAGGAAATGACGCCCCCGTAAGGAGGCATCCATTCAATTGGGTAATATTTTATATTGTATTTCTGGCCCTCTTTCAGGGGTGTTTTGGTGGCCTTCTCTGTGTCAGAAGAATATGAAAAAATAAGAATTGGAGTCAGCACATTCAGATGCACATTCACCGAAAAAAATGATAAAAAAATAATAAGAAATAAGAAATGGCCTTTTCTAAAAATAATGGGAACTCCCTGGAAATGACGCCCATCACCTGGGCGCTATCCGAATTAATGGCAGAGGAAGGGGCGCTATTTCTTTTTGATTTTTTTTTGATTTTTTTGATTCACGACACTGTGGAAGTCGTTATTTCAAATAACGATCGTATGAGTAGTCGTCATTTTCTCTAGATTTTTGAACCGTGTCGGGAGCCCGTTCTTTCTTCGTTTTGAGCCCTTTTCCACTTCGGAAAGGACTCTAATGGCTTTCCGTGACTGGGAGGACTCCTTCCAGTATTTGTCTCCTACTAAAATAATTTTCCTAAATCTTTCTCGGATTAAAGCCCACGCATCCCTCCCTCTATAAATAACTCTCTGTGGCTCTGTCAAGGAGGCAGATTCTTTTTTTTCAGGGAGGTGCTGCCCATTTTTTTTGGCTAAAGGAGGGAGCTTCTCTGCATCAAAGGCTTCATCCCACTAAGAACTCCCTCCCGATCGCGCATCAAAGCTGTAGGAGAAACAATCCCAGGCTTCTCCTTCTTTTCATTATTATATTCCTTATTCTTTGTTTTAAAATTGCATGCATGCATCATTCTGTTCATATATATCTCAACCACGTTGAGCCTCCATAGTGCAACACTTGCACCTTTTATCTTCTTTTTTTTACATATTCATATCATCATCCTATCAGCCTATCTCCCTACCCATTGCATTGGGGTTTAAAAGGGCAACACCCAAAAGGTGTGTTCATATCCATGTTCTCACGTTATGTTTATTTCATTTAGGATTGATACTACACCTTGGGTTTACTAATTCCATTTTCATTAGTTGTTGTCTTTGTTTCTTGCAAGGGTAATCAAAGAAGAACTCCCTCCATCGGCCGGCCGATAGGAAGGGAAGGAAATCACTCACATCTCCCACACTCTAAGGTATTTATATCATGATCCCTCCATTAATTATTTGTTAAATCCTTTGAGGCCCGCGGTCTCTGGCGATCACCCTCCAAAATTAAATCCACGTATGCCCCCTTTTCCCACGTTTTATGGCATATGCTTTTTATTATTTTTAGTGGATTTTTAAATAGATCTACACTATGGATTTGGTATTTACACTTGCACAAGTGCTATTGAACTTTAATTTGTATTCTTGATCATGTACCTTAATTTTCTATCTAAGGGTAGTGTGCATTAATGATTCTTGACTCCTAATCTTTGGTTGATTCTGTGAAGGAAGAGCTGGATATGAAGGTATGACTTAGCAAACTATTGTTCATCCTAAATTTTAATTTGCATTGCTAAGGGACTAGTAATAAGTACGTTGCGGGGTGTGATGAGTACCATATTTCATATCATAATTTGCATCACATATGTCATCTTTGAGTATTAAAAGAATAAAGTTATGCAATTTGGATAATTAACTTCATTCTCACAAATAAATTGAGTTTGCATGAAATTATCCTAGTTTAGATGTCATAATGACTATGTGAGATATGAACTTGCATAAAGAATAAATTGCATAATCCATTTTTGGCATTTACAAATCATTGTTTAAAAAGGCGAAGCCTCAAGGTACTAAGGCTTAAGCCTCAAGGTGAGGCACTAGAAAAATGCCTTGAGGCATGCGCCTCATGTCTTTTACTTGAGGCTTACGCCTTTTTTTGATTGAGGTGGTACGCCTCACCGCCTTCACCGTCTCAAGGTATTTAATTGAGACGTGTGCATCATTTGAGAAGATGATGTAATGAGGTGTTGTAGGGTACTCCCAAGATTTACGTTTCTTTTGTTGTCCTTAAAACATAATTCAATACTTTTATTCTTGGTAAATACTTTTTTTTAATAGGCAGGGGATAATCGAGCTCGAACTCGAGCCCTCCCCCATATAGGGAAGGGTGACGAACCAACTGCACTAGACAGTTGGCTCATAATTTAGTACTTTTGAAATAACATGAATTTATCATTGAGTTGATATACTATTAACACATGAAAATCACTATTACTTTTAGAAATTTTTATTATTTTAAGATTATTTTCTTCTCTATTAAGGCTTACGCCTCGTTGTGTCTTAAGACTTACGCCTTATGAGGCTTACAGAAAGTGCCTCACAACTGCCTCAAGACCTTTTAAATTATATTTACAATGAGTTTTTACTATTTCAGGAATGGGCGACCAAAGTTCAGACGGCATTTAAATGAGTGCCTGCGTGGAATGGCGCTAATTGAAAGCAGTCCTGTGAAGAAAATAATGAGCGACTGTTCAGAAATGCGCCCATTCATTGTACGAAATGGAAGAAAATAGCTGAAAAATATGAAAAATGAATGAGCGCCAATTCATGAAGATGCCAATTCTTTGTACGATAAAAAAGAAAGAAATATTAAAATAAAGAAAGGAAGATATAGCGACTGAAGCATGGTCGCTAATTAGAAATAGCAACCAGAATAAAGGTGCCAGTTTATGAGATAGCGACCAAGAGGAGGGCGCCAGTTCCAGTTAGAAATCGCAACGAAACCAATCAGCTCCAAACGAAGTTATCTGTCCATATTTGGTGCAAGGTGGACTCTTTTGATGACAAGAAGCTTACTTCGACCGGGAAACTGAAGCAAAGATGGATTTGGATTAATCTCCAAGCTCCCACGTCGATTGAAGTCCTTGCACAATATAAAAACCCGCCCTAGAGCCACCGAACCGGAGATTCCAGCCTTTTTCCTTACTTTCTATTCATCCTTTCAATTTACTGTCTTCAGCAAACTTCTTCATTTTTAAGTCCTCTTTAATTTAATCTTCTTCACCTTTAACTAGTTCTCTCGTTTTCAAGCTATTTCAAGTTTTTCAAAGCTCTATCTTTTCCGTTTTACTATTCATCTGCTCATCTCTCCGTTCTTTCCCTATGTTCTCCCTTTCTGCTCCTATTCTCCTCTTACTTTCTTCATAAAAGTTCTTCATTTTCTAGTGTTCTTTAATTTCTTTTTCTTCTTCATCCTCTAGTTCTACACCGTTTTTAAGCTATTTGCACATTTTCACTGTTCTATCATGTTCACTTGTAAAGTAGCATTTTTCTCTGGTTTCCCCCTATTTTCACCCTCCTCCGATCTTCTTCTCCCTCTGCACTCTTCACGAAACTTATTCCTCTACTCAAGATATTCAACTTTCTCTTATTCCTCATCTCCTAATTCTTCTCAGTTTGAAAGTTATTTTAGTTCTCCTTTAACTTTGTTTTTATTTCCATTTTTCACTGTTCTTCTATCTTCCCCTCCTCTATTTTCATCTAAACACCCCTTTGGTGGAGATTCTTCTTCGGTGCTCTAAAAGCGGCATACCTCTCCAAGACGCGACGATCCAATCAAAGGCTCGACACGGCGTGGACGGCGCTATTCTTCACTATCTTGGCTCTATTTCTTCCCTTATTCTTTTTTTTCAAGTTGTAATTTTTAATTTTCATAGAGTTGTAATCTTTTATCTTAAGCAATAAAAATTCAATCTTTTACAATTGTGTTCTTCTTTCTCTCTCTATCTTCTTCCAAAGATCTCTTCTCAACCCTCTAATATTCTCTAGATAGATTTATTTTCCATGCAATCTTAATTTATTTCTTTTTCAAACTCACTCAATGTTTTGCTCCAAAAAAATACAAGGGTTTTCCAACGTGCTTAAATTAAAAATATTCCTCCTCGTCGGATCGACCCATTCTTACCACTCTACTTGGATTTTACATCTTTTTAGTGAGTGAGTGCGGTAATTTTTGAAATTGTGGCACGACATTTTTAACGATGAGTGTAGTGCGCATCACTCCATTAATTGTTCCTTCAATTCCTTGAGCTCGGCGGGGGACATCTTATAAGGTGCCTTAGAAACCAGGCCAGCACTAGGGACAAGGTCGATGGTGAAGGCCACTTCTCTTTGTGGGGGTAATCCGGGCAAATCTTTTGGGTACACATCGAGAAACTCCCGAACCACTCAGATGTCTTCTATCTTAGACTCCTTAACTTCCGTGGCCGACACAAATGCTATGAAAGCCACACACCCCTACCTTAAGAGCTTACTAGCTCGAAGGGCCGAAATAAGGGATGATTTGTTTCGACTCCGAGGACTAGTGTAAACAAGTTTCGGGAATTCCTTAAAAGTTACATTGTCATTTTGATAGTCTATAACTTCCTTGTGTGTGGACAGTCTATCGGCTCCTAGTATGACATCATACCCATCTATATCTAGGCATATCAGGTCGACAGGTAGATTTTTCCCTTTTACCATAACTTCACAATTTAGATAATGGTGTGAGATCTCGGATTCGTTTCCGAGAGGAGTGGAAATAACTAGATCCATCCATTCAGGTTCCATAGGTAATGGATTAGCAAATCTTTTAGAAACAAAAGAATGTGTCGCTCCGGTATGAAACAAGACATGAGCAGACTTAGAATAAAGCTTTAATGTACCTTCTACAAGTCCACCTTCATCATTTTTCACCTCTTGGAGAGCTTGGAGACGGTCTTGCTTCTTTGCCGGGTGCTTTTCCTCATTGTTGGCTTGTTCATTCAATAATGGACAGTCAAGAATCCGATGATCACGGCTCCCGCAACAGAGGCACACTCCCAACCTTCTCCAGCATTCTTCGGCCTTATGGCCGGCCTTGTCACAATGCTTAGACACCTCTTTGGAAGGTATGGTAGTAATAGAGAAGGGCTTGTTATTCTTCTTAAATTTCTTCTCTTAGGAGGAATCTCCTCCAGTGCTTGACCTCTTCTTGTTGAATGTAGGTTTGAAAGTACCAGAGCTTGTAACGTGCTCCTTCTTGTCTTTCCCACAGATCATGTCGGATAGCTCTATGGCGTCTTCCAATAATTGGGCTCGCCTTATCATCTCCGAATAGACTTGAATGTCCATCGGCGCCAGTTGAGTAATGTATTACGGTCGAAGTCCATTTAAGAATCTCCTAACCTTCATCTTTTCGGTACACACTAGATGTGGTGCATATCTCGATAGACGGGAGAATTGGGCCTCGTACTCGGCCACTGATAAGGTCCTTTGCTTAAGTGTGGCAAACTCCGCGGCCTTCTTCTCTTGTATCCTATCAGAAAAATACTTGTTGTTGAAGTATTCAACAAACTTGCCCCATGTGATGTGATCATGCGGTAGAGTAGCTTCAACCAACTCCCACCAAAATCGGGCATCTCGTTCTAGTTGGAACGTCGCTAACAGAACCTTCTCTTCATTCGTGCATTGCATTACACGGAATATCCTTTCTATCTCTTTGATCTAGTTCTCGGCATCGTCGGGGTCAGACGAGCCGGTGAACTTTGGTGGATTCATATTATGAAAGCTTCGGTGGAGATCTCCCGCTCCACAATTTGCTCCGCATTGCCCCACTTGTTGTAGCACCTAGGTAAGGCCTTGAACGGTACGTTGCATATCGCACCATTGAGCACGTTCGGCGGCCATGATCCTACAAGATTTAAGTAACTATATTAATATACGTTTAACCAAAGGTCGTATATTCCTAAGTTATCTTAACCCATGGCTCTACCCATCTCACCGGGTAAAAGGTATAAACCTATCCTTAGACTTTGTTTTTTAAGAATTGAATATCCTAGGCTCTGATACCATAAAAATTGTCATGCCTCAAGTGCGGAAGGAACCCGGTACGCGTGACGAGTTTATATCAATCATGTCAATCAGAGCACGAGGTAATTCGATACATAAGACAAAGTGCGCAAAGTAGAGATAATAAACCAAATCATTTATTCCATTAATAACTTCAACTAGTTTCATACATAATCCTTCAAAGTAAAGGAATACTTAATGACAAACTAGACTCAATAAAGAGGATAATACAATGATAGCCTCAAGAAAGATGAAAAGACATGACTAAGTAGACACATCAATAGTCGGATGGCTCTATACTCTTCACTCATGTCCGTTCCCATCCGAATGATCTTCGTCATCGGAGTTACCTGAAAAATAGGAAAAAAACTAGGGTGAGTGAACGCTCAGTAGGAATTATATCTCTATGCCAGACATTGCTTAAAGTAATTAATCAATTCAATAATGGGGCATGCTCATGTATGCAAGAATGTAAGGGAAATAACGAGAAAAGAATATCAAGAGTTTGCTAGATAAACAAGTATTTCATGTGATTCAAGTATCAAGTACCAAGTCATGTAATATCAAGTCAAGTCATGAGATATTGGCTATTTTAAATTAAGCAAGAAAATACCCATTCTGGGTCACGCAAGTCATGTCATGTCATGTATCAAGTCAAGCACTTTTAAAGATTATGGAATGCCATAAATCAAGCTAGTCATGCACTTCGGTACAATGCCACACCGTGATCAATCAACTCCTATGGGCACAAGTACTTTCGGGTGCTCCTCCTAGGACTAGATCGGGCCCTATATGCGCAAGCATTGTGTCATGTATATATTTTTAAACATCCACTATAGTTTATAGCCAATAGAGTTCCAAGGGAATAAGCCATTGTAGGATGATAAGGTAGATTTCACGGGACTAGGATTTCAAGGATAGAAGTTTACGTAGAGATAACTCACGGGAAAATCCGAGACATATACAGAAATCTGAGAGAATGGCGTCTACTCAGGTCACCGCCAATTCAGACTGTGCATCCACTGTTGGGGTCACTGTTGTACCCAGACAATTTGGCTGGCCGTGAGAGGCATAGGGCAATGAAGGAGAATACCTGTGATACATCAAACTCCCGTATTTTTCCTTCTCTTGCCTTATTCCTTCCCTCATCCTGGTCACCGGCATAAAACCTACGCAACAGTCGCAAATTCTGTGAACAGTATAAGCATGAAGAATTTGCGTCCATTTGCTCGATCGCTCTTTTTTTTAATAAACTGCTAGACCACAGGAAAAGCCCCTGTGCATCTAGCTCTTTTTATTATATGGTAAGCTATTTACATAAAACTTCAGGGCATACCCCTGCGAACCAAATACAGCAGCTGCCAGAGGGCCAGCTAGGAGAGGCGAAAAGAGACCAATCCCATGCGATCACCAACAATGGAGCTAAAGTAGGTCCTAGGGAGCTGCCGAGATGAGAAAAAAATAGTATTGACACGGTTTAAACAAACGTGGGACGCAAGAGCGTCGGCAACTTGGTTGGCCTCCCTGTATACATGTGAAATCTAAAGGCCATGAGAGTGTACAGCATCTCGGATCTCCCTCCACCAGCGCAGACTAGGCCAAGAGAAGTTCTTCCCAGATTCTTGAAGCGAGGCAGCCAAGACAGCCGAGTCTGTACGTATTTCCGAAATCTGCATCCCATGCTCACGAGCCAGCCGAATGCCATCGCACATAGCACGAGTCTCAGTAACTAGGCTCTTCCCGAGCCCATAGTAATGCATGAAAGCAAGAAGAACCTCCCCTCTGCTGTCTCTAATACATCCTCCACCGCCGCAGTGGCCTGGGTTTCCCTTGCTAGCACCATCGACGTTTAGCACCAGGCCAATAAGAGGAGGCGTCCATCGAACTAGCTTGACAGTGTGCGGTGCAAGACGAGGAGTAAAACCAAAACTGGCGATGACCTTGGACATCCTGTCACCCGATTTTTGTTTGAAAACCTTCTTGTCCAGAGCAACACTAATACTGAAATGGATGTTGCGAATAGCAGAAGTAATAGAAGTATGAGCCGCATCAAACCACATTTTACATCTGGCCTTCCAAATTTCCCACACAATTAAGATCGATGCATAAATAATGATAAAGCCATGTGGGTTATGCTCACTAAACCGGCTCAAGATGTCCCAGATCCGATAAGTAATATGGGGCCGAGGATCATAGCCAGAGTCCATGAGAGGGAGCATCTAGTTCCAAACAGAGGTTGCTAGCTCCCCATTCATAAACAAATGGTTCAGGTCTTCAGTTTGGGGATACTTGCAACACTGACACCTCGACGCCATTACTATTCCGTAATCAACAACTCTAGCGTCGACAGGGATAGCCCTATACAAGAGCCTCCAGGCGAATAAGGAAACACGCCTTTGGAAGCACCGATTCAAGAGAGTAGAAAAAGGTCTCCTGCAGAGGCCCACCGGTCTGAGTTGTAACTAGGTGGATCGAACCGTGAAATCCCCGGATCTAGTGGTAGACCAGACGCTCCTATCTTCATAAGAGGACAGTTGTATACCATCCAGCATATTGTGATCAGGCAAGAGAGTTCTGATCGGGTGCGCCACATTCATAAGCACTTCACGGACTGTGGCTGGGGGACCCTAGTACGGAGCAGAAAGATGATTCCTCAACGGATAATTGCCCACCCAGGTATCATCCAAGAAATCAACATTCTTCCCACCACAAAGGACCCAGCGGGTGTTTTTATCCACCACCTCAAGAGCAGCTCGAAACACAGTCCTAGAGATGCCATGCGGGTGCCGTAAGGAGGGTGTCGACACAGTGGTTAATCCTAGTAGGCTTCTGAAATGGATACGGGCATAGTTAGCCCAAAGGGAAGAACCTCGCCGGATATTCCATACCAACTTAACAGCAAGAGATAATTGGACATGCCAAAGACTGCGCACGCCAAGACCTCCTTCAATATGAGGCCTTTGAATCGCATTCCAAGAGATCCAGTGACGTCGTTGTTGCCCCTCGGAGGAGCCCCAGAAGAAATCTGAACATAAACGTTTGATGTAGGCAATAACAGTCTTTGGAATAGAAGCATCAGTCGCAAGATAAATGGGCATAGAACAAAGCACAGAATTAATCAGAGTTACCCTCCTCGCTTGCGATAGCAGTTTATTCTTCCAAGACGAGATACAACCACTAACCTTCTCGATGAGAGGCCTATAGTCAGCTACCAAGGTGCGACCTGGCCTAATTGGCACACCCAGATATGTAAGAGCACCATGTTGCTCACAAAAACCAGTTATAGCTGCAATACTATTAGCCACCCGTGGAGGTGCAGACGGGGAGATGAGAAAGCAACTCTTGGAATCATTGATCTTCTGGCCTGAAGCTCGTTCATAGCGCTTCAGAAAGACCATGAGCTTGCGAATGTTGGATGCATGCCCATTCATAAATAGCAAGGTGTCATCGGCATATAAGAGGTGAGTGATAAGAGGGCAGCTCCGAGGACCTGAATATGGCTGGAGAACGCCATTAGAGCATAGGCTTTTCATGCCTCTACTCAAGGCTTCTTCCATAATTATAAATAGGAAAGGTGCCAGAGGGTCACCTTGTCTAATGCCACGGGAGGAGTAGAAGAAACCAGCTGGGGAGCCATTGAAGAGAACAGAAAACCAACTATTCGAAAGGAGCATGGCTATATAAGAGGTAAATCTGCTGCAGAAGCGAAATTTCCGAAGCACCGCAAGGAGGAAATCCCATTCAACCCTGTCGTAAGCCTTCATCATATCCAATTTGAGAACCACATTATGTCCCCTCACCTTCCTACCAATATCAGAAATCAGCTGCCTAGCCAGAGCCATATTGTCCAGAATGTGCCTCCCCTTCACAAAGGCACCTTGCTCATCGAAAATAATGGAGGGAAGAATATTAGTAAGTCTAGTGCATAAAATACGAGATATAATTTTACAGCTGAAATTGCAGAGGCTAATAGGCCTGAACTCCCCAAATTTTGTAGGATTTGTTACTTTCGGAATAAGTACTATGATGCTAGAGGCCATGCCTTTTGGAATAGGAAAGCCTTGAAAGAAGCCTCGAACAGCTGCTACAACATCCGCACCAATAACTTCCCAACAAGCTGTAAAGAAAGCACCTGTAAAGCCGTCTGGACCCGGGGCACTGTCCTGGTCCATACCCCACACAGCCTCCTTGATTTCTTCCTGAAGTGGTGTATTAGTGAGAGCAAGGTTCTCCTCAGCAAAAATGATATGTGGAATACAAGCAAGGGAAGACACATCCACCACATGGTCCTCGGAAGTCAGAAGATTGGAGTAAAACCTTATGGCCTCCTCCCGCAAAGAATTCTGATCATCACACCAATGATCATCAATTTTCAATCTATGAATGAAGCTCTTGTGCCGTCTATCATCAATTGCTCGATCGCTCATTCAAGAATCTGCGCCCACTAGCCTGGTCGCCAATTCCTTCTGGCGTCCAAGTCAAGGTCGCAGTTTCCAGACAGAAACAGACTTCTTAAAAGAGGCCAGAAACAGCACTCTATGAGGGCTAAGCATCACGTTTCTTTAGAGTGGCGTGACAATCATTGGTTCCAAGATTTTTACGGTACAATCAACTCGGCTGTCTTGAGGGAATCCAAGGCTAGCGAAGATTTACGGAGGTCTCGATGAAGAAAGTACCAGTCTGAAGGAAGGAATATCCCGCGAAGGGTCCAATCATCACCAGGAATTGAGGTGTAAGCGTGCATCAATGTGAGAAATAGGGACTCCATCCATGGACTGGGATAAGAGTGCCAAAAGACCCGTGGTATGGGCCAAAAACCCAATAGAAACTATGAGAGCAAGAATCTGCATCCACTCATATAGGCGCTCATTCATAAATGTGCCTCTGTTTGAAGTGTCGCTTATTCGACAATTTAACAAAATTTCAAGAAAAACACTCAGAATTAGTGACTCTGTGCACGGGCGCTAATTCTAGAGATTTCCAGAAACCAATAATTATATAATTATAATTGGTGACCGTACGCAACGGCGCTCATTCTTTAAATAACGTCCATTATTAGGTCGCAAATTCATGATTTTCCAAATATTTTCTATTTACTAATTTTTTACAAAATAACGCCTACTTGTAGGGGCGCTTATTCATTAATGTGCGACTGTTTAAATGGTCGCCCATTCTTTTACTGCTACGCATCGGGCAGGTATGTTTAACACTCATGCTACTATACATTTTAAATGAACTTCCGTTCACTGGGATGAACAGTACCACTTGGATATTTATCGAGATTTTTAGAACACTAATAATATGGTCATGTAGAGAAAAATATGGGGAATCTAGATATATGCAGGACATGAAATTTAGATGTAAGGTTACATAGTTATTAAATTTTTAACATGATGTATTTATTAATTTTCCAAATAAATGTGCGTCATGCATATTGGTGTCTAATTAATGGGCGCCTGGTCATGAAGTCGCAGGTTCAGGAATCTACGCCCACGTCGGTGCTCGCCCATTCTTTTACATGTAGAAAACAAAAACTACGTATAGTGGAGTAACATGAGATGCAAGAGTGTTATCTACATGATCATGGGCATTCATATTTTTTATGTTAATTCAAGAGTTTGATCCAGACTTAGAGAAAACCTACCTTGATTGATGATTTGAGATGATAGAAGAAGAATAATAATTGCAGCGGCAGGTAGCTACGGCAACAACTTCAAAGGGCGGAAGAAGAAGAAGAAGAAGAAGCCAGCAATAGTAGCAACAGTAGCTTCAACGAAGGAAGAATCAATAGGCTTCCTTTTCACGCACGAACGGCAGGTCAGCAACGATAGTAGCCATTATGGCAGTAGGGAAACGGCTGTCTTCTCCTCGCACGATAGCAAGAGGAAAACAGAGGACAACGACGGCGATGTGGGATCTCTTCGAATGCAACAGCAGTAGTAGCTGTTGCTCGTTCAGGAGGGGGTCATATTTATAGGATCTGGGTTCTTAGTATCCTAAGGGTATTTAAATTCCCACATAAGAGTCCTAGTTAGTGCCAAGTTTCCCATCCTAATCCCTTCCACTGCCAAATCTGCGGCCACATTCCTGGTTGGGTTCGAAACCCTAAAATCCCATCCGGAAGCAAGCTTTGAACTTGAGGAGGATAAAGTTTTGGGTGTTTTGACAAATACCCCTTCACTATATATATATGTGTGTGTGTGTGTGTGTGTGTGTGTGTGTGTGTGTGTGTGTGTGTGTGTGTGTGTGTGTGTGTGTGTGTATACACCTATCCCATGCGTTTGCTGGCCAGGAAACGTTTATGGGCTAAAGGCCCAATATATATTTTCATTACGTTTTGAGGTTTTTGGTTTTGAAAAAAAGGTCTATGCACATATGTATATTTATATATATATATATCTTTTACCTAGCCCATAAGGCCCATTTGTATACATATATATTTATTAAGGCCTTAATTATATATGGGCTGGGTCTCAATGGTGGTGGTGTGGATATTATATTTTATTTGAGTTGGGCCTTTGTTGCATTTATTTGTTTATTTAGGAAATTTTGTTCCTATAATTTATCCAGGTTGCTACATCGGGGCCACCCCTGACCCTCAGATATGCGGCGACGAGTCGTTTATTATCAGCTCTCGGGCCAACCCTGGACTACCCTGTCAACCCGCCTTACAACATGGTATACACCACAAAGGCCGGGCCCACATGCCCAAAAGGCCTTCTCTTGACTCCTGCAAGATCTTACCCTCAGCACAAGGCCCGCCAATCAGTTACCCAAGGTGTGTTGGGAATTTCCCTGAACACCTCGCGAGCGACAACTACAACACGACAACGATAAGCCCCCACGGGCCAACCCCAGCACCCCGGAGCACTCGGTCCTTCAAAGGACAACCCAAAACAACAAAAGGAGGCCCCCCGAGACCACCCCCCGTGGCCATGACTTTCCCGGGGCGGAGTTCGCCCCAAGCATGGTCGCGCCGTGGTGGGGGTGAACTCCCTCGGGGGCGGCCCCTCCTCCCAGCCTGATATGTCCCAGTGAAGATTCATCCCAGTCCCAGTCCCGTGCAAGTTCGATCGGCGTACCCACGTGGAGAAATTTGCAAAGACAAAATCAACTCCTCAGTCAACGCACGCCAACAACTAGCCAACTAGTCCGAGCCCCGTATCCTTGTCTTCTTGCGGTCGTAGATAGTCAAAGTCGGGCTAGAAATACAAAAATGGGATTTTTATAGGTGCGGGGGTTAAAAAAACCCCAGTTTCAACCCGCCTAAACCCCCCTGGGGAGGGGTTTGGGCGGACTAGACTGGGCCACCAGTCTGGTCCACGTAAACCCCTGGGGGGGTTTAGGCGGACCAAACTGGCCCCCTAGTCTGGTCCACCTAAACCCATGAAAAAAAATAAAAAAAATTAAGCAAAAAAGGGGGCCAGCTCGCCTAAACCCCCTGGGAAGGGTTTACGCAGACCAGACCACCCCCCTGCGCCTAAACCTCCCTCCCCCACTCTGAAAATAATTAAAAATAGTTTTTTCAAGGGTTTACGTGGACCAAATTTCACCACCAACCTAATCCGCGTAAACCCCCCCGACCCTTAAACTCCCCTTATAAATTCCCCCCCTTCGAAGCTCAAGGGGGCATAGGCACACAATACGCAGAAGGACACAAGCTCTCCGAGGACTCGAATGGCAAAGAACGCAATGAGCTAAGCACGTGTTGGTTAGCTTGTTGATCGGCTCGTATACACCGTGGGTATGTCGCACGTACTCCCCTCATATGGCGTCTAGGCCATCCTATTGGAACCCTGGTTTTGATAATGACAATCTATGAATCATGTTGAGACTGGAATGAATAAATACTTCAATCAAATCTATTTGTGTTTGTCTAAGTATGTGTGACATATAAGGTCAGTGCATGTTACGGTTCATTCATGTAGGTTGATGCATGATTTGAGCATTTTGCATATAAGGTCAGTGCACGCTCCAGTTTCATGCTGAACCAAGGTCGGTGCATATCCACCAGTGCACGTTCCAATATCATGCTGAACCAAGGTCGGTGCATATCCACCTTAGTCTTACTAAGGTCGGTGCATAGTTTGTATGTCTGCATATAAGGTCAGTGCATATTTACTCATGATGCATATACACGGTCAGTGCAAGTTTTTGTTCCATGCATATACACGGTTGTTGGCACTCAAAATATGATCCTTTGGCAACCAAGCCGCGAAGATGAATGATACGGCCCACTGAAAAACAGAAGCCGATGAAGAGCAACTTATCAAGAGAACCCCTCAAGCTGACGAAGCCCTGAGCCACCTTGAAGGGAACGTCGGGGACTTTACCTCAGGAGAGTCGAAGTGAACCCGCAACCAACCGGCAGCGCGATCAAGCCTGCCCAATGATCCGGCATCGACCTCGTCATACCGCTACCCCACATCCGTCGCCCGACCAAGGACGACGGTCTACCCAATGACTCTCCTAAGGAGGAAGAATGTCCTCGGCCATCCGCAACAAGGGGCCGAAGGTTCTGTCAGCAGAAGACCCCGATTACCCGGCACGGGTTCGGCTTCTCGCCATAGTGGGCCCGTTAGTGGCCGATTGATCACCGTTCAAGGTGGAATTGCCCAGGATGTAGCATCATCCTGCAAGGAAGCTTCGAGCACGAGTCCGTCTCAGCCAGAAGCACAAATCACAGTGCCGAAGACTGTGTCAGCAGGACACCCGTGTGCTCGGACCAGACACACACGAAGTCTTGTTTAAGGCCGTTCGTCCTATCAAGAGCTTCGTCAACACCCCATCAAGGCCCTTCGATGGCCAGGGCGAGGGGAACAGTCGACGGGAGCTTCCGGAATCATCTCCGGGCCCACCGGACTGACACGCCAAGTGAACAGGTTAAAACGGCGCCGTCAAACCGGCGCGCCAAGAACAAAAGGGGGTGTTCCCCGGCGCCGTCAATCCGGCGCGCAAAGGCATAATGGGGCCTCTCCCGGCGCCGTCAACCCGGCGCGCCTCTTCCTGGGGCGCCGAATTAACCCCAAGGCTATATATAGCCTGTCGAAGGAGGAGATATCAAGAGGGAGATATCAAAGAGATCGGGGAGAAGAGGCGGAATCAAAAAGAAAGAAAAAAGAGAATTAGAAAGAAAGGGGGGAGGTCCAGGGAAGAGTCGGAGGGGGTTCTTCGATCTGAAGAGTCTTCTGTCCGAGCTCTCGGCGGCCCACACCCTGCTCCACCCGAGTCTCCCGGAATCGGAGAAGAAGAGCATCTGTTCCTTATCTCTCGAGGTGGGTTTCCCGTGTTTCATCCGGTGAATCCCTCTGTTCCGCCTTGGGTTTTCTTCCTCTGGCATAATGTAAGTGAAGGAGGGGAGGGGCGATGACATGAGCCTCACCTCCCCTCCCTCACGATGATTCTTTTCCTCTTTTCGTTGTAATGGGTTTCCCCTGTTAACGGAAACGGCGGCCGAGCAACAACGCCGGCGCCGGAATGTATATTCTCTACTTATCTGTCTGTTTTTTTTTATATGAATGAATGGAATGGAATGTGAGTCTCTGGCCGATGCCACGTTTTCTCTTTCTTCCCTGTTGGCTCCCCTTTTTTCTTACAGCCGGTGAAACGGTGCCGTGCGATGATGCCGGCGCCGTGGAGGATGAATGCAGAGCACCGTGGGCTTCCTGTGTGAATGACTTCCTTCTTGTTTCGTCTTCCCGACGCTTTATGCCCTTCTATGGTAAGGGCTACATTGATTCCCCTCCCCGGGGGTTTTCTCTTTCGGTCGAATGCTAGGAATCTTCACCGTGTAAGGTGTGTCAATATATGGGTTCCTCCCACCTGTCTGGGCCGCCCTCGTAATACCCTTTCTGTTCTTGACCATGAACAGAGGGAAGTAAGGGCGCCCCTACATTCCAGTTATTATTTTCTGAACATTCCTTGACGAATGTTTCTTTGATTCGTGAATATGCATATGCATGAACGTATGTATATCTACAGGCATTAGTTTTGGCCTGCTGGTTATGCGAAGGATCTCACAGCTCCGTTCTACTGTTTCATTAGTGCGGATCGGTAACCCGGGGAGGGGGAACATCCCCCACTGTTCCGTTTTGATAGCACTCTGTCCACCGGGGACCGTCCAGCAGTGACGAATCTCCTATGGATTAATGAGTGAATAGTAAACGGGTTAATCCCGACATCTCAAATCCACAGTCCCTAATGGACTTTGTGGTGGCCGTGAGACGCGTGTGCCCCTCGTAGGCTGGCCCTCGGGGTTCCCTTCTCTAATCGGTCGTCCCGACTCGAGTAGTGTGGTGCTTCGGGTCGCGTGCCCCTCGTAGGCTAGCCCTCGGGGTTTTCGCTCCCATATCGAGTCGCCTCACTCACTCACCGTTACCCACGGACTCGGTGCCCCTAGCAGGCTAGCCCTCGGGGTCTTCCTATCCGTTTGGGTCTGCCGGCCGCCGTTGCGCCACCCGGATTTTAGGGGTTTACTCCGCCACGTGAGTACTCCCTGCGTCTCCCCGACGATCCTTTGGGATGGGGAGATGCTGCCGAAATTTCGGCTCGAACGAGTCTAAACTCGGAACAATCGCCGCGCTCGAGTCCGGATCTCGCGCGAGCCCGTGATTTGACCTTTGGATGACTCGGGACCGATTCGAAGAATAATCAACTCAATAAATTTCAAAACCCTCCAAAACCTTTTAATAAATTCATGAATAAACTAACGAAGCTCCTGTTTCCTTGAAATCGGGTTAATTCGGCGCGTTCATGCGCGATAACGCCTTAAAACGGCGCGCCCTTCCCGGCGCGCCCTTTCCGGCGCGCTCTTCCCGGCGCGCCCTTTCCGGCGCGCCCTTCCCGGCGCGCCCCAGCTCCCCACGCCGTTTTAACAGGCTGCCCCTTTTACCTACGGTTCTGGCGCCGTTTTAAACCTTTTACCTACGTTTCAGGGCGCCGTTTCAAGCGTTTTAGCCCCTGTCTTCGCGAGCACTGCACCGGTTTCGTTCCGAATCGTGTCGTCGCATCATTCCAACCCTTCTCCCACTTATGGGATGACTTCCTATGCTAATTACAGAGGGATGCAAGTTCCTCAACCAAATAAACTAAATAAAATTGGCATGTTCAAGCTTGAATCGATACGCCTCGAATCCTTGCCGTTATGCCCTAGTCCACACACTCATATCGCATTAACGCATGCCCGAATGTGTGCATCCTTGGTATATCAAATAACATTGCCAGAAGGTCAGGTTACGCCTGATTGGAGGCTTCGTTACGCGTGAAGGTGGCCTTCGAGCCTAAGTCCTCCGCCGTGTACCAGGGTCCACCCTAATAAATCGTGTGTAGTCAACCGTATCATCCTGCATGATCACTTGCCTGCTCCGTACCCTTTATCCCGGCTTCGACAGCCCGATATCTCGGCAATTAATCAAAGGTGTTCCCTCCTCGTGGGGGATGTAATTAACGCCATAGCCTTTATGGTATGGCGGACTGCTGGTCCCGACCGAACCTCACATTCGCCCGACATGGGTCAGAATGAGCGCACAATAAAATCGTCACTCATGTGACTGGCACGCCCGCGTCATCAATCAGTCAGTTGATTACCAGTTAGTCAAATGGTTGATCGATACGCGAACGAAAAGAAAGGAACGAAAAGGCGAACGAAAGAAAAGGTCGCAAACATAGTCTGGCACGCCCGGTGGGACCAGTGTCACCTTTCATCTCTTTGCCGAGATACTCGGGCTTCGAAGCCCTCTCAAAGACTACTGATTATCGCCTTGTTTGATATTTCAGTGCAAACAATGACGACTCACGGGATAACCGGCGTCGGCTTCAGTCCGGCGATCGTCGCCAGACACGCGCAAGGGTACCGGCAGTGCCCATGGAATTTGGTAGCTTTCCTCCTGCTGTGGGCTTCCCCAACTTCTTGGGGTTGGCCTTTGTCGACATGCTGGAAGTCGAAGCCACGGAACCTGTCGAGGAAACCGTGAAGGAAGTGGAGCCTCTGAAGGCTCCCTGCTGCGATGGTTCGCTCAAGAATCCGGCCCCGGCCTCTAGCTGCCTGGTGCACCACGTTGTATGTGGGACGCACCCCACTGTCATCAACAGACGCTCTGGAGGACGTCAGCGTCGCCAGGATCGCAAGAATACTGCTGTGATCACCAGAACTATATCTCAGTCTGGGAAATCGATGCTGGTGGGAGGCATGCGCGTCTTCCTCGATGGACGCATGGCACGGGTGACCCCAGACCGAGTCATCCCCAACATCCCTGTCCACAACACCTATCAAGCCCTCGCTGGAAGGAGGGCAGAAAGAGAAGAAGCCGGCCCCTATGGCCAAGGAAGCTCGGCACTCAAGCCGAAAAAGTTCAAACAGGTGTTGGTTCCCAAGCGGACCCGACCTGCCTACCATCTGACACCCATCCGCCACCGTCCTATGAATGACGAGGCGGGAGCGAGAAGAGAAAGGGGCTTGTCCCCGATGAATGAAGAAGAAGTGGTTGCGGATCCCCCGCGCCGCGGAAGTTTCCGGGTTGCTACCCGCCAAGCCAACGTCCCAGTCACGGGACGAAGATTCCAACATCCGGCCGACAGAGCTCGGCTGGCCTATATCCCTCCTACTGGAGGTCGACAACTATCCCCCGTACTCTATCAAGAGCGGGGTCAAGAGGAGGTAACCTGTCTGATCAGGAACTACTTTCGAGGGCTGGGCAACCCCTCGCTGGGTCAGCAGCGACTGATGCAGACAGTCGCCACTGACGAAGACTACTTCCCATCAGTGGCGGATGAAGAAGATATGGAAGATAGAATGATGGTGTCGTCGGTCGACGACAATGGATACGATGACGGCTTTGAGATCGAAGCCGATGAAGCCTTCCCCGAGCGGGAAGAAAGAAGAAGAATTTCTGTGTTCGAGAGGCTGACCTTTCCGCAACAAGCAAGGCGGAGGGTCCATCGACAAAGAAGAAGGATGCAGGTTTTCACTTGCAACATGGCCGGTGTATCCAGCCGATATGGGGAGCTCCCTGAAGACCCCCAAGAACTGGCTCAATTGGCCGTACGGCCAGGGCCAACTACCCGCAGGACAGAAGCAGCAAGAGGGCTTCTGACAATGATGAAAGAGAAACAGCCCCAGGCCTACCTCCACTGGGATGATAAAGCCCCCGTCTTGACCGCTAATGTGGTGACGACGGAAGAAGAAGACGACGTACTCCTCGACATCCTGCCTGAGGGTACGTCCGGGGAGACAACAGAAGGTGTCCCCACCACTATAGATCCATCAGTCTTGATGCTGCTGCAAAAATATCAACGGGAAATAGATTCCCTGAAGAAACAGCTGATGGAGAAAACTGAACACTCATCGGCCTCCAAACCACCCGAAGTCCAGGGTGAATCATCCCGGGGAGCGGCTCGTCGAGACGACCCTCCACCGCTCTATACACTACCACAGCCGTCAGAACCAACTGTGACGACAGCACAACAGCGGCCGCCACAGCCTCAGCCGCTGCTACCTCCGGTGCTTCCTCAGGTGCACCCAACACCCCCGCTGTTGCATCCTCCACAGGCGACCACCCTGGTCACCCCATACCTGCAGCCAGCACACTTCTATCCGGAGCCAGTCGACCCCACGGTCGTGAACCGGATGATGGTGGAAAGGATGATCGAGCTGAAGCTCGCAGAGAAGAGCGAAGGCGACTACGTCGCATTCGATGCCTATCGGGTGCCCTACCCGCAACACCATGCGGCTAAGCGACTTCCCCCGGGAGTCAACAAGCCGCCCAAATTTGACAAATTCAACGGGAAGGGTTCCCCAAAAGAGCATATTGCATATTATATGACCGTTATGGGTGATCTGGCCACCGACGAGTCGTATCTGCTGAAATTCTTCGGGTCCTCGCTGACGGGGCTCGCTTTCGAATGGTACTCCAGTCTCTCGGCCGGGTCAATTAATGACTGGTCAGATATGCAGAGGAAGTTCAGAGAAAGATTCCATGTCACAGAGAGGGAGGTCACAGTGGCCGAGCTCTATTCAACAAAACAAAGGGCAGATGAGACAGCCCTTGATTACATCAAGAGGTGGAGGAACCTCGGAATGAGATGTAAGCGGCCCCCGCATCAGGAGGACGCTGTGCAAATATGTAAGCAAAATCTCAGGAGGGAGGTCCTGGAAAAGATGATTGGTATGGAAATACGGTCGTTCGACCGGCTGAATAATGTGGTGGCTGAGGTGGAAGCTTTTCTAGCCAAGCCTGTCCCGACGTCAACTGCCAGCATAGCCCAGAAAGGCAAGGCTGCGGAACGGCGCCCCACACCTAAAGAAGCGAATGCGCTTGATATCAAGGCGTTCGAACAACAGAAGGAGAAAGGCAAGAAAGCGGCTCCCCCGCAACCTGCGAAAGCTCCAGATGATAAGAAGGTCCTTCGCTGAGGGACAAAATGAAGAAGGCTTATTCCTTTCCTAAGGATAAGACCCGGATCCTGTTTGACTGGGTAACAGAATACAGTATGGTCACTCTGCCTGAGCCGAGAAGACCAGAAGACCTCAAAAGAAGAGACAGTCCAAGATTCTGCCCCTACCACCAGATGTTGGGACATTCAATCGAAGACTGTTATGTTTTCAAAGACATCATTGAAGGAATGGTGAAGAAGAATGAAATAGAGCTGGGAGAGTACAAAGTAGACCCTCCTCAGCCACATGAAGCTCCTCCAGAAGAGCAGCAGTCAACATGGTCTCCCTCTACCAGGCATTACCTGAGGAGATCTCTGAAGCAAGCACACGGAGCACCTACGAAATCCATTTCCTGGAGCCCGTGAAAGAACAACAGGGGTGGCAGCAAATCCCTGTGAAGCACAAGGAGAAGAGGGCACCTCGCCCAAAAGAGGGGGCACATATCCGTGGCATTACACCCCGGCCTGCTCCGCCAGTGGTAGCACCCGTATGGGTCACTCCACCTACAGCTGTCAGAATATATACACCCAACAGGAGGAGACAAACTCCGCTGCCAGTAATCAAGGAAACCAATCCTGGGGTCCTTCGACTGCAACACTTAATTGAAGGGCTAGATGAATATGTGCAGCCCGAACTGAAACCTCTACTGGTACGGGACCACGTCCCATGGCAAGAGCTGGAGCAACTCTCACTCAAGCAAGGGAGGGAAGCTGAAGCAGCACCACCTCAGGAGAACAACCTGTTCTGGGGGCAAGCACCTGCAGAAACCAAAAAGAAGAAAAAGCAAAAGAGGAAGAAAAGAAAGGCCGCTGGGGCCCATAAAACACAGGTCGTCTCCTGCAATACCCTGTCAGCACTCTTCAACCTGCCCGGAGAAGAGGAAGAAGAAGAAATTTGCTTCACACCCCATGCTGGGGGAGGCAAGGCCGAGGCCGCAACTGCTGCACATGCCACTCGGTCAGGCCGGAAATGGGGGCGCCAGCCACCACCCAATCACAACATCATGTTCAGAGGGGAGCAACCCTACAAGACACCTCCGCCGGAGGTTAAGGGAGTTCAAATCCCTCCTCCGTCAGGTCTATACAACAAGACTGGGGGCAAGACAGTCCCTTCATTCCTTGAATTCATGAAGATGTCAAAGGGGAAGCAGCCTTGTCAGGAGGCTAACCCTACGCCCGGGGTCATTCACCCGCAGCCAGCACAATCTACTGAGGATGCAAATGCAGATGGGGCTTGCCCTACAGCAGCCAATAAAGAAGACCCGACAGCCGGTGCCAGTCAAGAGGGTGCCGAGTCCGAGGAAGGTGAAGCAGGTCCGTCTGGACCCACAAATCAAAACCTCCCCAAGCCCAGATGGGCTGAAGAGATGAAGCTCTCCAATGTCCGGGCTGGAAGCCGAATAATGAAGTTGCTCAAGAAGCTCCCTGCTCGATTTACGATCTGGGAAATTCTCTCTTTGAGTGAAGAGACTCGACAGGCGATCATCACTGCTCTGCAGACGCCTGCTCATTTTGAAACTTGCATAGCTGAGGCTATACCAGAAGCCAGTATGACCTTCTCTCCAGAAGACATGCTACTGCCTACTGCCAGTCACAACAGGCCATTATACATGAAAGGGCACCTGAATGGCAGGGAATTGAATAGAATACTGGTTGATCCGGTGCAGCGGTCAACATTCTGCCCTACAGAATATACGAGAGGCACCACTTCAACGTGCATCTCGAAAAAGTCGGGGATATGCGTATCGCTGGCTTCAACCAAAAATGTGAAGTATCTATGGGAGTGGCAGAATTCACACTGACCCTGGCAGATTTCACTACAACGGTGCAGTTTCACGTCATTGACTCTCGCACCTCCTACAAAGCGCTGCTCGGCCGCCCATGGCTGCATGAAAATATGGTGGTGCCCTCCACGCTCCACCAATGCATCAAATACAGCCTCCAGGGGAAGGAGGAGAGGATATTTGCTGACATCCACCCATTCGAGGTATTTGAATGTCACTTGGCAGACGCCAACTTATATACGGGGTCTCCCCGGAAGTTTTCTGAAGCTGAAGCCCCCGTAGGGGCGTCGAAGAACAGATCGGGTGACGGTTGGTATCCACCACCGCCGCGCGGATATGTCAAGCCAAAGGTGGTTTCCCACATCACGGCTTCTGGAAATGTCGGTAGGGTGACACCCCCAGCATTATACCCCAAAGCTAAGGAAGTGCATGTTGATCGACAGCACAACCGCATCGGAGTCCCGGCCGGCCTCACCAAGCCAGTCTCCGGCCTCGATGGTCCCACTGTCGAACCTTTCAAAGCCTGGGAGGTGACACAAGAAGATGGGCCCAGCAGCTTGTTCTATACAGCTGAGGAGCATCCCACTCAGGAAGACACAGACTGCAGCCTCCCTGAAGATCTAGCCAACCCACGGGTTCCTGTTCAGGGCCTGGCATTTACAACTGATCGAACGGCCAGGATGTTTCAAAAGCAACACATCCCTCCCGATCAATCTCAAAAACGCAAGGAAGCTTTCCAGAAGATGTGGTATCCTGCAAATCTGGATAAAGAAATGAGACGTGTCTCTCAACATCCGGGTCTGGGCTTCACCCTGGAAGACTACTATTACAGTGGGCGGTATGAGGTGGATGCCATCTCCACCTTCTATCCAACTGAAGATAGCCCTCTGGGGGCAACCTTTGATGAATATCCGGCGGAAGCCGAACATGCTGAATTGGCTCTATCCAGGAATCAACAAATGGAGACCTTGATCTCCTGCCGATGCTGGGAGCAGGTCCGTCCTGAAGAAGCGGCCTTTCAAGCCGAATTTGATACGGCTAGCAGCAGCGAAGCCGAAGATACTCAAGAAGCAGAAGTCTCTCCCTCCGCAGGGGTCATACTAATGACGACTTCAACATCCTTTCTGCCAGTCAACGAAGCCTCGGTTTACTCCAATCAAGGGGAGCCGGCTACCAGAAAAGAAAAAGCCACTTCTGCGGAAGATTCAACTGTCCCAGAAGGCGAGACTCCCTCAACTTCTGCTACAAATCCAATATGCTGTCCGAGTCCGGCGGCAAACAACTACTGGCCTGTCATGGCTGCAACCTCATCTACAAGCACTGAAGCTGTTCTCTCACCCTCGGGAGCTGCAACGGCAACGGATGTGTCCATAGATCCATCCACACAGTCGCTAGCACAAGAAGCAAGAGGACCCCATGAAGCTCTGGCGGTGTCCGACGAGGAGGTCGAAGTGCTCGACCCTCGAGATGGTGTTCCAGACTTCGTCGACCTCCAGCCGGCACCTCCGGAAATAGAAGACGGAGGCCAAGCCACGGTCGATGAACTGATAGAAGTCAACCTGGGAAATGAAAAGGACCCTAGGCCTACCTTCCTCAGTGCCCAACTGTCCCCAGAAGAACGGGAGCTGTACATCCAGCTGCTGCTAGAATACCGGGATTGCTTCGCCTGGACTTATAAAGAGATGCCAGGTCTAAACCCTGCTGTCTCACAACACGAGCTAACAATCAGTCCCGAAGCCGAGCCGGTGAAGCAACCACCGCGGCGTATGAGGCCAGAGCTCATCACCCGAATCTGTGCTGAAGTTGACAAGCTCATTGATGTGGGATTTGTTGAAGAAAATCAGTACACCACATGGCTGGCAAATATCGTCCCTGTGAAAAAGAAGAATGGACAGATCCGGATTTGTGTTGACTTCCGGGATCTAAATAAAGCTTGCCCTAAGGATGACTTTCCGGTGCCAATAACCGAGGTCATGATCGATGCTACAACCGGCCATGAAGCCCTGTCATTCATGGATGGGTCGTCCGGCTACAATCAGATTTGGATTGCGGAGCATGACCGGGTCCATACTGCTTTCCGAACTCCTAAAGGCATTTATCATTACAAGAGAATGCCATTCGGACTGAAGAATGCTGGCGCAACCTATCAGCGCGCAATGACCAAAATTTTTGATGAATTGCTCTACCACAAGGTCGAGTGCTACATAGATGACCTGGTGGTCAAAACCAGAAGAAAAGAAGATCACCTGCAAGACCTCCGGATTGTTTTTCAGAGGCTGAGGCAGCATGAGCTAAAAATGAATCCTATGAAATGTGCGTTCGGAGTGTCGAGCGGAAAATTCTTGGGCTTCATCGTCCGATATCGGGGAATCGAGATAGACCCCGCAAAGATCAAGGCGATTCAGGAGTTACCTCCACCTAGGAACATCTCCGAGCTGAGGTCACTACAGGGCCGCCTGGCTTACATCCGGCGGTTCATTTCCAATTTGTCAGGGCGATGCCAGCCTTTTCACAAGTTGATGATGAAAGATGTTCCCTTTTATTGGGATGAAGATTGCCAGACAGCCTTTGACAAGCTAAAAGACTATCTGAAGACTCCTCCAGTATTGGGCGCACCGGTGAAAGGACGGCCGTTGATACTGTATATAGCAGCTACACATAATTCTCTGGGGGCAATGCTGGCCCAGAATAATGAAGAAGGGAAAGAACAAGCCCTCTATTACCTCAGTCGGAGACTGGTCAGAACTGAAGAAAAATATACTTATATTGAGAAGATCTGCCTGGCACTAGTCTTCGCAGTCAAAAAGCTCCGGCATTATATGTTGTCGCATGAGATCAGCTTGGTGTCCAAGGAGGATCCCCTGAAATATATTATGTCCCAGCCGGCACTCAAAGGCCGCCTAGGCAAATGGGCAGTAATCCTTATGGAGTTTGATGTCTCCTACGTACCGCGCAAGGCCATCAAAGGTCAAGCTATTGCAGACTTCTTTGCTGAACATCCGATACCCGGGGAAAGCCCGTGGGAACCGGAACTTCCCGAGGATGAAACCCTAGAAGCCGCCCAAGTACAGCCTTCCTCATGGCAGCTATACTTTGATGGCGCTTCCAGAATTGACACCTCTGCTACCGGGTCATCCAGGGTCAGAGCAGGGGCAGGTATAGTCCTGAAATCTCCGGAAGGAGAAGTGGTGCACACTTCCTGCTCCATAAACAAACAATGCACAAACAATGAAGCAGAATATGAAGCCCTGATAATCGGGTTGCAGATTGCTCTGTCCATGGGAATTCAGATGCTGGAAGCATTCGGAGACTCCATGCTAGTTATAAAACAGCTGGAAGGAGAGTTCGAGGTGCGAAAGCAAGAGCTCTTCCCCTACCACCAGTTGGCAACTCGCCTGATGTCAAGATTTTACTTCATCAGCATCAAGCATATCAATCGAGGCCGGAATGCTCAGGCAGACGCCCTCGCTAAGCTGGCCAGTTCATTGGCGGTCCCGCCAGACACAAGCCTGAATATAACAGTGATCAACCGCCGACAGGTCCCTAGCGTAACAGAGGTTCTGGCCGACGAAGAAGAGATGGAAGTAGCAGTCATCGAAGGGGTTCAGCAGCCCGACTGGCGAGAGCATCTCCTACGCTGGTTTCAACACCAGCAACTTCCAAAAGAAAAGGAACAGAGAATGAAGCTCCTGAGGATCAAGGATTCTTACGAGATGAGAAGCGGGACCTTGTTCCGAATTATGGCAGATGCCCGAAGGAAAGTCCTACTCCGTTGCTTGTCTTCAGCAGAAGCGGGACAGGTGATGCAAGAAGTTCATGCAGGATCAGCTGGGGCACACCAGGCCGGTCCGAAAATGAAGATAGAGATAAAGAAATTGGGTTATTATTGGCCCGCTATATTTAATGATTGCTGCAAGTTTGCCAAAGCTTGTCAGAAATGTCAAGAGCATGCGAATGTGGCGAGGAGACCTCCAGTGCCACTGCATCCCACTCTACCAAGTTGGCTGTTTGCTCAATGGGGCACAGACGTGGTAGGACCGTTACCAGCATCTTCATCAGGATGCAAATACATCTTAGCAGCTACAGATTACTTCTCCAGATGGGCAGAAGCAATAGCACTAAGAGATGTGACGGGAGAACTAGTTGCAAGATTCTTCCGGCAGAATGTAATATTCCGGTTCGGAATCCCCAGCCGAATCATCTCTGACAATGGCAGCCATTTCAGAAACCAGAAGGTTTATCGGCTAGCCGACAAATACAAAATTGACTGGAGGACATCGTCCCCCTACAACCCTCAGGCCAACGGACTCGCAGAAGCCTTTAACAAGACACTGTGCACGTTACTGGCAAAGACTGTCAAGTCTAACAAAAAGGATTGGGAAGAAAGGATGTACGAAGCACTTTGGGCTTATCGTACTGTCTACAAGACCCCAACCGGCTGTTCACCCTTCTCCCTTGTCTATGGGTCGGAAGCTGTAGTGCCGATTGAACTTGAAGTTCCTTCATTGCGAGTTGCCATCCAGCACGGATTAGTCAGTGGTGAGCAGACCAATGCAGAAAGAAGATTGGAAGAGCTCGCTGAGCTCGAAGGAAAACGCCTCCAGGCGCAACAAAACATCCAACTCTACCAAGCTCGCATGGCCCGTGCTTTTGACAAGTTAGTCAAGGGTCGAGAGTTCAAGAAATGAGACCTGGTGATGGTCAAAAGAAGAGAAGTGATGGCCTCTAATCCCAAAGGGAAGCTGGTCGAAAACTGGGTCGGACCGTATGTCGTCCGTCGAGTATATGAAGGGGGTGCCTACGTCCTTGTAGACCACAAAGGAGTCATCCAGTTCTCTCCCCTCAATGGAAAACACATTAAGCTGTATCATGCGGTGCAGCCGACACATCCCGAGTGATCGGTCGGAACACCTTTTCCTTGGCTTGTGGCACTCCGCCCTAACCGAGCTACCCTTTCCTTGGCTAGTGGCACTCCGCCCTAACCGAGCTACCTTCTCCTTGGTTAGCGGCATTCCGCCCTAATCAAGCTACCCTTTCCTTGGTCTAGTGGCACTCCGCCCTAACCGAGCTACCCTTTCCTTGGTCTAGTGGCACTCCGCCCTAACCGAGCTACATTCTCCTTGGTTAGTGGCATTCCGCCCTAATCAAGCTACCCTTTCCTTGGTCTAGTGGCACTCCGCCCTAATCGAGCTACCCTTTCCTTGGTCTAGTGGCATTCCGCCCTAACCGAGCTAGCTTCTCCTTGGTTAGCGGCATTCCGCCCTAATCAAGCTACCCTTTCCTTGGTCTAGTGGCACTCCGCCCTAACCGAGCTACCTTTTCCTTGGTCTAGTGGCACTCCGCCCTAACCGAGCTACTTTTTCCTTGGTCTAGTGGCACTCCGCCCTAACCGAGCTACCCTTTCCTTGGTCTAGTGGCATTCCGCCCTAATCGAGCTACCCTTTTCTTGGTCTAGCGGCACCCCGCCCTAACCAAGCTACCCTTTCCTTGGTCTAGTGGCACTCCGCCCTAACCGAGCTACTTTTTCCTTGGTCTAGTGGCACTCCGCCCTAACCGAGCTACCCTTTCCTTGGTCTAGTGGCACTCCGCCCTAACCGAGCTACCTTCCCCTTGGTTAGCGGCATTCCGCCCTAACCGAGCTACCCTTTCCTTGGTCTAGCGGCACTCCGCCCTAACCAAGCTACCCTTTCCTTGGTCTAGTGGCACTCCGCCCTAACCGAGCTACTTTTTCCTTGGTCTAGTGGCACTCCACCCTAACCGAGCTACCTTTTCCTTGGCTTGTGGCACTCCACCCTAACCGAGCTACCTTTTCCTTGGTCTAGTGGCACTCCGCCTTAACCAAGCTACCCTTTCCTTGGCTAGTGGCATTCCACCCTAACCGAGCTACTTTCCTTGATTAGCGACATTCCCACCTAATCAAGCTACCTTCTCCCTTGGTTCAGTGGCACTCTGCCCTAACCGAGCTACCCTTTCCTTGGTCTAGCGGCATTTCGCCCTAGTCGAGCTACCCTTTCCTTGGTCTAGTGGCACTCCGCCCTAACCAAGCTACCCTTTCCTTGGTTAGCGGCCTTCCGCCCTAATCAAGCTACCCTTTCCTTGGTATAGTGGCATTCCGCCCTAATTGAGCTACTTTTCATTGGTTAGCGGCATTCCGCCCTAATCAAGCTACTTTTCCTTGGTTAGCAGCATCCCGCCCTAATCGAGCTACTTCTCCTTGATCAGGCGGCTTTCCACCCTAATCAAGCTACCTCTCCTTGGTTAGCGGCATTTCGCCCTGATCAAGCTACCCTCTCTCGGCTGGCATTCCGAATAAAAGGAAAAAAAAGAAAGAAAAGAAATGGGGTTAAAAATAGAGATATCCCGCCAGACTTGCTCCTATATCAGGTCAAGTGCAAAAATGGCTATAACCCAGCTGTGGCGAAAACCCGAAAGGACGTCGCAGGCAAAATCGGGTACCCCGCCGCGTGAAAACCCGAAAGGGCGCGTGGGTAAAAGCAAGAGGGGGCTGGCTTCGGTGAAAACCCGAAAGGGCGCTTAGGTCAGTAATGTGAATAAAAATGAATGCTGAATAGTGATGATTCATTCTCTGTCCGGAAGACCCCTTTCGAGGTCATGGCGGAGTCTTCATCCGATATCCCGGCAATATACATCTATTGTCATACCTTTTCGACCCTTGTCACCATCGACAAGATCGGTCGCTACCCTATCCGGTTTTTATCACCATCGGCAAGACCGTCTACCCCTTTTCGACCCTTGTCACCATCGGCAAGATCGGTCGCTACCTATCCAGTTTTTGTCATCATCGGCAAGACCGTCTACCCTTTTTCGACCCTTGTCACCATCGGCAAGATCGGTCGCTACCTATTCAGTTCTTGTCACCATCGGTAAGACCGTCTACCCCTTTTCGACCCTTGTCACCATCGGCAAGATCGGTCGCTACCTATCCGGTTCTTGTCACCATCGGCAAGACCGCCTACCCCTTTCGACCCTTGTCACCATCGGCAAGATCGGTCGCTACCTATCCGGTTCTTGTCACCATCGGCAAGACCGTCTACCCCTTTCGACCCTTGTCACCATCGGCAAGATCGGTCGCTACCTATCCGGTTCTTGTCACCATCGGCAAGACCGTCTACCCCTTTTCGACCCTTGTCACCATCGGCAAGATCGGTCGCTACCTATCCGGTTCTTGTCACCATCGGCAAGACCGTCTACCCCTTTCGACCCTTGTCACCATCGGCAAGATCGGTCGCTACCTATCCGGTTCTTGTCACATCGGCAAGACCGTCTACCCCTTTCGACCCTTGTCACCATCGACAAGATCGGTCGCTACCATCCGTTTTTATCATCATCGACAAGACCGTCTACCCCTTTCGACCCTTGTCACCATCGGCAAGATCGGTCGCTACCTATCCGGTTCTTGTCACCATCGGCAAGACCGTCTACCCCTTTCGACCCTTGTCACCATCGACAAGATCGATCGCTACCCATCCGGTTTTTGTCATCATCGGCAGTACCGTCTACCTTTTTGACCCTTGTCACCATCGGCAAGATCGGTCGCTACCTATCCGGTTCTTGTCACCATCGGCAAGACCGTCTACCCCTTTTCGACCCTTGTCACCATCGACAAGATCGGTTGACTACTCTCAAACCTGGGCCCTCCGCCCTCGCTGACCAACAAAACATCATGGCATCAACATTTGACCCATGTCAAGGGTCATAACACACCTCTCATCACCAGCGGCAAGGTTCGCTAGGTGCATCTGCCTACGCTACCTATGTCCCACATTGGCAAAGGCCCCGTTCCGGGAATGGCTACATCGCGGTGGAGCGAACACCTCACCCCTTCCTTGAAGGCGTGAGCGCTCTCCTGCGCCATCAGCGAGTATCCCTAGGTTCGGGTGACCATCCAGAATAAAGAAAAGAAAGAAGGAAAAGAAGTCGCGATTGATGGCGACGAAAAGAAATATTTCCATTTAATGAGAATGGGTGGAACACATTTTTTTGCCCGGGGCATCCCCCGGGGGTACATGAGCTCCGAAGATAAAAAGGAGCATTACAAAAAAAAAGAAAGAAAGAAAAAAAGCAAGGTCACGGCAGAGGGCGCCGGAAGATATCTGCCAAATCTAAAAGGCCCAGCGAAGGGTATCGTGTCAACTCTTGCAAATGGGTCTCGGTGGCTGTCAGCTGAGATAACCTCTCGTCTAGCGAGGCAAGTTGTCCTTCAGCTAGGTCAGCCTCTTCCGTTGTCTGGACCTCTAGGCGCTCACCTTCCTGCAGCTCGGCTTCGACCTTAGAAAGTTTCGAGCGCAACTCGTCCATCCGCGTCGTGAGGAGCATCCGACGTTCCGAGATATTGCTGGCAACATTTCTCAGCTGTCCCACGGTCATCCTCAATGAACTGGCGGCGGTGTGGCAATCTGCCTTCTCCAGCTTCGCGGCAGTCAGCTGATCAGAAACCTCTCGACTGAGGAACTCCCGCCTGTTGGCGTGTTTTAACAACATCACAACCCGCGGGGTCCAATCATCCATTGGGC